>JAAXCT010000357.1:0-590882 GCA_012490785.1 Eragrostis nindensis | reverse complement strand
CGTCCGTTGGCAAAATGTCTTGGCTAGCAGCCTAGCACGACTGCACGAGCAGTTTAGTTGTAGTACGTTTTTGCTAGTCCGTCTCTTGAACAAGAAATGGCGTACAAGCGAGCTCGATTCTGGAAGTAGCAGAAACGGCATCGATTCGATCAGCGAGACTCGCCGCGTCGTGGCACTCAACCTCCAAGTCCAGCAGGTCTATCTAGTGACATTCAACCCGCAGTTAGACGTGCAAGAAGTTGGCACCGCATATGTGCATTTCTGGAAGCCGATTTGAAGCAATTTTTTTCATCGATTTGAAGCAAGTTTCCCCCAAGAAAAAAAAAATAAAGCCAGATGTGCACATCGGCGGGGGATATGAATCCGATGTCACAGGAAGAAGATGCCGTGGATCGCCGCCCGCCGTGGGGTTTGGAACTGGACACCGAAACGCTCCCACTTGCCGGCGGCGAGTGCGCGCAACACCTGCACAGCGGCGCAGGGACGCCTTCCACTGTATTCGCCCGTCTGGATTGTCCGCGTCCCCCCAGATTTCTGTGCTGAAATATCGTTTCGAAAGGCAAACCAGAACAGAGAGCTTCTTAGAACTACTACCCATTAAAAAGCATGAGGCGAAGAGAGGTGGGAAACAAAATGGGCATCAGGTTTCAAAGAAACAAGAATCAACACGGCCATTCAAGATTCACGAAACGTGCCTTTTTCACAGTACTACTCGATCGAAGCCAAGAACCATTTACCACACAGAATTGCGTACCAATTTTTTTATCACGCTGGCACCTACAAATCATCCGAACAACAAAATCGCAAACAGAAAATCCACGAGAAACTGCAGAACAAGTTTCGAATCAGATCAGCGTGAATCTCTCAAACCTTCTCCAAGGCTTCATTCATTCAACCTGCAGCAGTCCATCAGAGACATAAACCATGACCATAACCATTTCTTCAGGGACACCTCAAGAATCATGAAGAATTGAGACCCATGACTTAGGATTCACCAAACAGACATGCTTGGGCAAAATGGGACACGAAACGAACAGGAGGTGGGAAACAAAATCAAAATGTGGCATCAGGTTTCAAAGAAGAAATCGACACGGTCATTCAAATTTTACGAGCATGCATTCTTCACACAGTACTACTCGACCGAAGCCAGGAACCATCTAACAGAATTGCATGACATTTTTATCATGTTCATGAACATCCAACATCCTGGCAGCAATACATCATTCGAACAACGCGAAATTGCAAACAGAAATCCCAAAAGGAACTGCAGAACAGGAATTGGGATATCAGCGTGAATCTCTCAAACTCTCCCAAGATTTCATTCATTCAAACTGCAACAGTCGATCAGAGACATAAACCATTACTGGCACCATTTCTTCAGGATCCTCAAGCAACATGAAGAATTGAAGACCCACTATTAGGATTCACCAAGCATACATTCCCAGGCAACAACATATTGCAAATAGAAAATCCAACAGAAATTGCACAACAGAAATCGGGTAATTTCAGACATAGATCAGCACGAATAATCTCTCAAATATTCCCTCACTTCATTCATTCAACTAGCAGCAGTGATCAGATACATGAACCATCTAAGACCGTCATTCTACCAACAGCAGTGATCAGATACATGAACCATCTAAGACCGGCACCATTTCATCAGGACACACCAAGCATCATGAAGATCCATGATCGAGAGTTTACCAACCAAACATCCCACCCAACAACTAATTGCTTAACTGAAATCCTAAGAAACAAGGAAGAACGAATGACACAGGGAAAACCACTCACTGCCCTTCGCCGTGGAAATGAGTAGCCGGAATGGTAGCCGAGGCGGTCATCGCTGTGGACGCGCAGCCGCCGAAGCCGCAGGACCCGTTCATCTGGATGTTGGAGACGGCCGCCACCGAGGAGGCTAGGTTGACGAGGTGGAGGTGCGGGAATGGCACGTAGATGCCGTGGACGGCGACGCGCGAGTTGACCACCACGTCAGGTTCCTTCACGGGTATGTAGTTGATCCGGACCTCGTCGGAGCCGGAGCCGGCGCCGCGCGTGATGACGAGCTTCTGGTCCTCGCCGGCCAGCGTGGGGAGCTTGGTGCCGGGGGGCGGAGCTGCAGGAGGTTGGCGCGGGTGAGGCGGTGCCGGGAACGATGTGGAAGCGCACCGAGGAGACTTAGCCCTGGCCTCCGCCGCCGGTGAAGATGGCTTGGTCGTCGAGCGCGAACACCGTCAGGTTGGTGAACTTCTCCAGCTCGGCGAACTTGACGCGCATGGCCAGCGAGACGAAGCCGAACCCGCCGTCGCGCAGGCGGGATATGGCCTCGCGGATCATGATGCGCCACGATGGAGGCGGCGGTTGCGGCTGAGGTGGCGGCCGACCTGGAGTGTGAGGTGAGGTGGTGGCGGCGTTGGTGGTGGTGCGCGGCCTCGTAGCAGGAGGCGTGGGAGAGCGGCGGGACGAAGCCGTGTGGAGCCGTGCACGACGTACGTAGCGGCCGTCGTTGTAGAGCTCCGGGTGGGAGACCTCGACGCCGTCGACGAACAGGTTGACGTGGTGGATGACGAACGGCCCCGGCTGCGCCGCGACGTTGAGCAGAAGCCGACGGAGGCCGACGGGAGCTTCACGGTGGGCGCGGGCGGTGAGCTCGGAGTAGGGTATAGTAGCCGAGGTCGATGTGCTCGAGGAGGAGGTGGCGGCGCGAGCACCGGGGCAGGAGGCCTGGAGGAAGACGTCGGGAGCGCGCGAAGACGGTGATAGCCCCGGGCCAGCCCGCGACGGACGGAGAGTCGCCGAGGAGAGCCGCCGCGGACGCCATCTCGTTGTTGTACCCAGCACGCGAGACACCACTTGGCAAGCTGCTGCTGCAGCCCCATGTCGTCGCTCGAGGCCACCATCGCCTCCGCGCTTGCGTGGGACGGGAACCGGAGGACTCGCCGCCGCGTTGTCGGGGTTGGGAAGCGGAAGCGTCGTCGTCGTCGTGGCGGCGGTTCGTCGAGCGGTGGAGGCGCGGCGACGCCCGACGCGGACCACTCCGCCTCAGCTTGCGGCTGCGGCGGCGTCGGGGAAGCGAGGTCCGCGGGGGAGGTCGAAGGAAGGAGGAGGCGGCGAGGGCGCTTGAGGTGGGTCGAGCCAGCGTGGGATCCGCCACCGTCGCGGCCGCGCCCATCGCCCATGATCTCTTCTCGGAGGGAGCCTGCGCGGCCACGGGCTTGAAGGGGTCGACGACGAGCAGCGACTGCTCTCTTCCGACTCGAGGTGGTTCTGGTGCATGGAAGCGCGCGGTGTTGATGCGGGCGGTGGCCGTCATCATCGGGGAGCGGTGGTGGTGGCCGTGGTAGTGGCCGTGGTGGTGGAGGTAGGCATGGATGCTCGCCGGCGAAGTGCGGTGGGGGAGGCGGCGGCGGGGGAGGAGCTGGCCAAGGGGAGGAGCAGGGCGAGGAGGAGGAGGGCAACGTGAGCCATTGGCCCTGAGAGGTAAGCTGGTGGGTGCAATGGCGACGGAGGGGGTGGAGGCGTTTATATAGCCGGAACGGAACGGGGATCCCCGCTGGGACGGTGCGTGCCGTGATTTTCAAAAGCAGAAAGCAGAAAATGACAGCGCTGCCCCTCTCTGTTGGCTTGGCCTTCAAGAAGAACTTTCACTGTTTGAGTCTGCACAATCTTGTGTCATTTTGTGGAACAAATTCAAAGATGACGATGGAATGTATAATCCTAACATGTTATTTTGTAGGATGTATAAGCAAACAAGTTCGCAGCTGTAAAATGGGAGTAAGATGCTCATGACCAATTCGGTGAGATGAAAAACCATGAGACGTGCATGGAGGAGTGATGATAACTAGATGTGCTTTTCCATCTTTTGCATGTTTCTCACAAGCATCCTTAAAAAAAAATGTTTATCACTACACATGCTTCGAATTGAAGTGAACACAGAATATTTCTATGCCAATTTATATTTATTTTTTACTAATATACAAGCATTACGTAAGTGGCGGAGCTAGGCCCAGCCCACAGGGTGGGCCGAATCCTTTTTGGGCTGCTGAGGGTGGGCCGAAAAATGGAAATAAAAGCAAAGGAAAAAGAAAATGAGACGCTGTAGCAGTATACAGTGCTCCTATTGAGTCTTGGGCTGGATCTGAGCTGTCCACCCCCTGGCTTCGCCCATGCGTTCTCGCCAATCCCATACGTAGCCCGTCCTACAAAATCTTTTTGATAGAACGCTTTAAGATTCGTGCGAACGGATATCGAACAGCCCACGGACGCTGCTGGTTGAGAAGGAGAGCACAGATGGGTAACACGTGGCGTATTCTGATTAGAGCGGTGGGAGGTGGGAGAAAAAGAAACGATTTGCCAAACTTTAAACGCATTTTTTCTTAAACCATAAGTCCGTTTTCGAATCCGTTTGAACCTACGTGTTGTTACAATTAATTCTACCAAATGAGATACAATTTGAATATTTTTTGAATTTTTTAAATTTTTTAAATTTTCGTCAACTTTTGAATGTACTGTGTCAAACATTTTTTTTGGCACTCCGTCAACATTTTAGATGTGCTATGTCACATTTTAGCGTAAATGTTGACTCTGTTGTTGAAATTTGACATGTTGGACATAAGCCTACGAAATGTTGAAACTGGTGTTTGAAAATGTTGACAGTTACTTGATAGGCTAAGTTGTCTTAGTGGGCTGAATTTGACGGCCTATTGGGGCTGACCTACAAGTTGAATCCTGTAGGACGCACTATGTATAGGAGGTCCCATGTGAAAGGGGTCTTGGCCTAGTTGTTAAGGCTCCGAGTAACACCTCTCAGGTCTGGGTTCGACTCCCTGTGGGAGCGTTATCAAGGATTTAACGGCATTTGTGCTTTCAGTGGTAGGCGACGCTCCCGTCGACAGCGCGGGCACAGTGGTGACTTCGTATCTCTGGATTTGCCAGCTCAGCTTCGAAGATGCTCATAGGGGTAGGGTTTTGCGTACGTGTGTTCATAAGGTGAGTGTGCGTGCGTTGTGAGTGTCTGAGTTGTACTTGTAATCTAAAAAAAAAAAAAATTTATAGGAGGTCCCATGCGTTCTTGGCACCCAGGATATTATTGCCATCGCTCTGTGTTTTCTCGTCGCCAGATTATAATTTTGTGCTTGTTATAGCACTGAAACGATCTGACCCATTGAAGAGATGGTGCATGCACGCAGTCCGATCACAGAATCACCCACAAGGGCCACAAGCAGTTGTTACTAATGCCCAAAAGAAAAGAGAGGAAAAGAAATGGGTTGTGAAGTTGTTACTAGTATACAGCTTGGCATGTCAGTTGGTGCTGCTGCGCCTGCAAGCCTGAACTCGGACTCGGTGCATGGAGGCGTGAGGCGAGATTGCTACTGTAGCCAACTGGCCGCAATGCACGCGCCCGCAATCTGCGCGGCTCAACTGAACCAGCCCGGCCTGCGTGCTACTGTTCGATAGGGGCGCCCGCGCAAGCACGTACCAACCTGGCAGACGAGTACGTGCGCAACGGCGTTCCCGTTCCAAACGGGAAGACGGTGCGTTTTCACTTCACGAAGCTAGGCGATTTTGTTCATTCACGAGTATTTTCCTTCCGTAAAAAAAAAAAAATCACCACACGATCATTCGCAGGAAGTACTTTTGCTTTTGCAGTGGTCAAAACTGCTGCGGTCAGCTGCAGATGTCACCTGACGCGGGCACGGGCCTCAACAACGCATGGCGGCATCCCATGTTGGCACGGGCACAACAACGCATGGCGGCCATCCCTTGGCGGCCATCCCATGTTCGGACTTTTTCCGGAGTGGAACAAACGAATGGGGGGGATGGATGGGTCTGTGCGTCTTTCTGACATGCGGACCACCGCATGTTAAGCGGTCTCAAGGAGAAGAAGCCCAGCCCGGAAGGACATCTGCTCAAGGAATGGGAAGAAGCCAGCCCAGGTCAGAAGGAATTTACGTGTCTCTCTCTCTCTCAAAAAAAAGAGAAGGAATTCCAATCAAAAAAAAGGACTCCATGACAGCAGTTCAAGCTCAGCATGAGAAAATGAACATCGTTTTTGGTACACGGTTAAGTATGTGCCCAGAAAAGTCGTCAAGAGGCTTGACGATGCAATCAGCAGACACCGATTTCTCGGCGAAGACAGCCTTGTTTTCTCGGCGAACCTCAACGGCCATGACGATGGAATCAGCAGCCATTCCCACCGGGAATTTACGTGCTATGCAGCCCAACAAGAGTCGCTGGCCGAGAATGGGCAACTGGTTTGGTTCTGCGGTTTTTTCAAAAAAAAAAAAAAAAAAAAAAACCCTGGTTGTTCTGCGTGTTGGGCCCGTCCAGGTTCATCTCATCCCTGCGATATTCGAGAAGCAACAACAGCAAACTACCGAATGCAGTTTCTCAATCTTCTTCCCTCTCTTCTGGTTTGGAAAACGGAGAAGTTTTTCCCTCTCCTAGTTTCAAACGTTCGGGGTGTTCGGTTGGAGGATGCAGTTGCAGTTGTAGTTTGAATAGTGAAAGAGAATACTGTAGCGGAGGATTCGCGCACTGTAGCAATTTAGTTGACTGTAGCAGCAGAGCAGCAGCAGCCGGAGGATTTTCCTCCAACCGAACACAGCCGTTAAATGTCAACCGAAAGAGAGGAAAATATACATCCACTATTTTAACTAGAGTTCAGTTGTTTTCCCCAGAAATCACAATTCGTTACTGTAACGGCAAATGTCTGCACCCAGTGATTGATTGCATGGACAAGAAAATCATCTTCCAACGAAAATGCACAGATCAGAACAGAAACTTCTTCAACAGCATTCTTCCATTGAAATTGCACAGATCAGAAACTACTACAACGACGATGAAAGATTAGTACCCAACTACCCATCCCATCTACAGATCTAAACACAGATTAGTAACCCAACGATAACGACAGTCTCTACGCCTTCTTGGGGGATTTGGCCGCCTTCTTGGGGGACTTGGGCTCCTTGGCCGCCTTCTCCGCCGCCTTCTTGGGCAGCAGCACCGGGTTGATGTTGGGAGGACGCCGCCGTGCGCGATGGTGACGCCGGCCAGCAGCCTCCCGAGCTCCTCGTCGTTGCGGATGGCCAGGAGCACGTGGCGCGGGATGATGCGCGTTCCTTTGTTGTCCCTCGCCGCGTTTGCCGGCCAGCTCCAGGACCTCGGCGGCGAGGTACTCGAGGACGCGGCGGAGGTGACAGGGGGCGCCGGTGCCGATGCGCTGGGCGTAGCGGTTCTTCTTGAGGTAGCGCCGATGCGGCCGACGGGGAACTGGAGCCCGGCCTTCACGGACCGCGACACCGACTTCTTCCTCGGGCCGCCGCCGACTACGCCCGGCGCCTCCCTTCTTCACCTTCCCGGTCGCTCCGGTGCCGGACACGTCCATGGCTGCTGCTGCTTCTGCGCTTCGAGGCGAGCTTTGAGGTGGGAGAGGCTTTGCTGCTGTGGCTGTGAAATTGCGTGGTGCGATGCGAAATGAGAGGCGGGTGCGCTGTTTTTAAACGCACGGGCGGGGAAGCGTTGTGGGCCCGTTGATCCGCGGGCGTGGTCGCGTGGAAGCTTAGTGGGCCCGTTGATCTGCGAGCGAGAGCAGGGACGGTCCGATCGTCAGAATTTGGACGGCTGGATGTAGTTTAGTGGGTGACCGTGGGAGGGATGGTTGGGCCAATCAGGTGCGAGGAAATGAGCACTGCGGTTTTGTGTGGCAGACCAGGTTTGTGTGTAGGCATTGATGACACTTTGATAACAAATAGATAATCATTTAAAATAGATAATTCTTTTTGTGAAGTACTACCTCCGTCCAGTAATATAAGGACGTGAAGCCATTTGCATTTGTCCAAGAATAGAGGGACCTGGAGAGTATGGCCCCACAAACAATCATTTGCTTCCCACCCGAGTTGCACAAAACGACAAGAGGAACCTTATCGTCTCGTTCCTTTTCTCCACACCCATCCCCGCCGACGACCCGCCCCCAAATCAGGCCAAATTCCACCATGGAAGACGACGACGAGGCTGCTCGATCGACAGCTCGTTCGCGCGCCAGCCATTGCGAGGCACGTGCGCGCCATCGCACGCCAGGGGAGCTCAGTTCCGCGGCGGCCATGGTGAGGTCCCCGATCCCCCGCTCGCGCGCCGTGGGGAGAGAGGAGGAGGGTGCGCGCCGTGGGGGGGCTGAGCTGCACGGGGACCAGAGGAGGCGGGCGCGCAGCTCCCTGCTCTGGATCTGAGCCGCGCGACTTGTGAGGAAGGGGATCAGGAAGGTGGCCTCGTGCGCGTAGCTCCAGGAGGGGGCGGCTCAGTGGACGACAAGCGCAAGGCGGCGGGACGGGGAAGGCGAGGCGCGCACCGGCGGAGGCGGACTGCACGGTGGAGGCGGAAGCGCGGCGGAGGCGAGGCGCGCACCGGCGGCGGCGGACGGCGCGGCGGAGGCAGAGCTTTTCGTGTCGTTTGTGTATCGAATAGGGGTAGCAGGTCTTTTCCTCTCTTTCTTATTTTGCATTGGAAGACCCCCACGTCCTTATATTCATGGACGGAGGGTAATATATATTTGATATAATCACCAACTGAAAACTCAATGTCCTTTTGGAACATCAAATTTGAAGAGCAACTTATTATATATAATCTTTTTTAGAGAGATATATAAATTACTTGAGAGTACTTTCGCTTACATTTTACACTTGGGAGTATATAATATATTTCTCAAGATAATATTGGAACATCAGTTTCCATAAGAGTACTCAAGTGCTTTTTGTAAATGCTTTCTACTACCTTATGATGCTAATATTCAAGGGATTGAAATAAGATACAATTTCTACTCCAGTGCGTAGATAAAGGGCCTATGTGGTAGTATCTAGGAGTGATTATATGTGTGAATTTGATTCTCTAACAAGAAGTGATTATGTGACTAAAGGTGATTCTCTATAACTCTCTAGGATAAAGTCTTAGATCCCCTTGGATAAAAAATATTTTTGAAGTTTTGGAAAAAAAATACTATGGTATTACAAAATATTTTGGTTTTAGGGAGGTAGGAAGTGTTTGAATGGAACAAAATTTGTAGTCGCAAAACCATAGTATTACTAACCTATTGTATTTTTCGGAGTATAGATATATTTTAAAACTCCACCCAAGACCTCTTTATTTTAAACTACGATTTTGCTTGGTGATGGCATCTAAAACCGTGATTTCATAATACCTTGATTTTAAAAAACTACAGCACCCAAACATAGTTTTAGTTTTAAAAAAATCACTTAATAGAATAGGATAAACTACATTTCCAGTGTCTAGCCATTTACTAGTTCACTTCTACTTCTTTTTTTTGGCATACCTTCACTGATCCTAATCATCTCTGTGTAGTTTGTGTCTGACGTGCCCAAATTTGCCCAAACAACAACTAAGGGTGTGTCTTAGTTTGGCTGGATTCTGTTTCTCCAAACTGTTTCTATTTGTGAAGAAAATCACTGAAATGTTTCTATTTTAATTTTTTAAATTGCAAAATAGTTTCTACACAAAAATGACTTCGATTTAGTAGGGATTCTCCCATCTCCCTCAGGAATAGGTTTAAAAATTCCTATCAAACGCACCCTAAAACAAGGAGTAATATTGAATAAATTGAAATTATGGTCCAACCTCTATGCGTGCTGAAACAGTCTATTTTACTACTTGTATAGCTCTATTTATGCTTTTCCGTTTCTGTATACTCGAGAGGCCACTGAAAGTGCCATAGACTACAAATCTTATGCCTTTTCCATTCCTGCTGACTCCGTGTTTAAGAGGCCCACAGAAAGTGACATGGAATGACAAAAGTAGGGAATTATGTATTCAGAACAGAAAATGGGGGCATTGATATATGTGCTGAAGGAAAATGTGTCGACAACATTTCGATGGAATACAACAACTTCGTATTAACATTTCCCCTGTTAGATTACATGATACACCCAAATTGAACGAGCATGTGGACGGCTCCCAGCTTTAGTACACTTATCTGCTCATAGATCAATATGCAGGGCCGAGCTGCAGACCTCCCTACTGCTCTCTTTCTCACCAGTTTACACATTCCAGATGCGATGCAAACTTTAACTGAAAAGGGCGTGCCAGGACCTGCGCTGGCAAAAGAGCAAAGCTCTCACTGTTTCACAGCATTGCTCGTCGTGGAATTTCATACTGCGACGGAGAGCATTCTCCCCAAACAAATACTCAAATCAAACACGAGTCAATGCTACAACTTGGAGCGTGCTCTCAGCGGACATCCACCTTCAAAAGCTGGTCGAGTACTTCCTCAATGCGCTTCACAAGAAGAATCTGCAAGCATAATAAATGCAAGTCAGCACCAAATATTATAAAGAGCAGATTCCACCCAAGATATGATAAACTTCTTTCACAAGTATCTTATTTGTTTCTATGTCAAGATTGCTTCACGCGTCATGACACCAGCCCAGAGCATCTAATCAAGGGTCAAACTACACCGAAGAGCAGCCCCAAGCCATCTAAATAAAACAACACAACAATGCAACCATATACCTCCATGCCAGATAGAATGGGTGATGGAACCTCAGACAAGTCTTTCAAATTCCTTTCAGGTAAAATTACTCTCTTGATTCCATACCGATGTGCCGCAAGTACCTGAATTTTCACAGTGAAGTTTCAAGAACTTGAAGTAGAGACAGACACACAAAAATCATTAAAAATTTCGGCAGCGATCGGAACAGATTGCTGTGGCTGCAACTAGCTGCTGCTGCAGCCACAGCACAGCAACCAGGAAGATGCAGCACAGCGCAGCACAGCAACCAGGAAGATGCAGCACAGCGCAGCGCAGCTGTAAAAATCTCTTCCGATCAGTGCCTTCTTATTTCAAAAGTGAACAAGAGACAAAGGTAATGGTCCTGTACCTTGTCCTTAACACCACCAACTGGCAATACGAGAGGCCCTTAGAGTCATCTCTCCAGTCATAGCAGTATCTGCTCTGACTTTTCTGTTACTGAAAAGTGACACTAATGATGTTACTAATGTCACTCCAGCCGAAGGGCCATCCTTTGCACAGCACCAGCAGGAAAATGTATGTGAATATCACGGCTCTCCAATAAGTTGATATCAGAAGTAGGTGACAAATTGAGGTCAGCAGCTCTTGCTCGCACCTGTAAGAATCAATGTGATTTTCTTAGTTACAAAGAAACAACATAATTATTCAATTTGAGATGCCCCAGTAACACATTTGTAATGTCAAAACAAGTATTAACAACCACACTGTTCGAAAGCCCACTGGAAATTTAGAACAACTTCAATAGGCAATGTCAGGGTTCTCAACAGAACTTTCACATACATATCAGTATGATTTCATCAAGGCAGACAAGTGATAAGAGAATCCATACCATGTCAAAGCTAGTGCGCAGACTCCTTAATAACATCACCAAGCTGCCCTGTCAAGTGCAGGTCACCCTTACCTCTCATAGCTGTAGCTCCACAATTGAACTCCCCACCGAAGGAAGTCCAAACAAGCCCAACAGAAACCCCTGGGCTTGCTACACGATCTGCAGCTTCTCTATCATCAAACCTAGGAGGCTGTTGTATCACAAATACGGAATACAGATTGAGATTGAGAAAAGGAAAACGATAGGAATCTGTAGTTGTCCACAAAGTCAGACTAAAACTTTATGATGTTTAAACAGCGTACCCCAGCCACTTTTCTAGCATAGCTTCATCAACAATCATAGGAGATGGATTTTCGTAACTGTTTGATATATCATGGCCCATTGGAATAACTTCCATTTCAACTTCCCCAATCTGCGAGCCTCGAATCCAGTAGAGTTGTAGTAATGGTTGTGTATTTCCTTGCCAGTCTTAGTGTGTTAACTTGCTCCGCAACCTTGACAGCAGCTGCACGGGCCAATGCCGCTAGATTCCGCTCAAGATTACGTACGCCAGCTTCTCGAGTGTACCTCTCGATTATCAGTTTGACCATATCCTGTACAAAGCAACAAGGGATAATCAAACATTTATATTAACTTATTAAGCACTCAGAAACAGATGTGAAATATAAAGGAAAGGTGCAGGAACACTCCTAATATACTGGAATTGGTTCTATGGTCTAGCAGGAAATGTTCAATTGTTGCAAGCATGGTGAAAGATGGAAGATAGAGAATTTTCCTCTACATGATCAAAGGAACTAAAGTTATCATGGCTCAAATAAAGAAAAAGGCATATCAGGATACAGTAAAACTTCCCAGCATTAACTGCATAACAGCACTCAGCCATGAACCTGAAACAATTCTATACTGCCTCCAGACATACATTGTAGTATCACAGGCATGTTAATCATCATCAATAGATAGCACATGTCGTGCATAAGTTCCACTATAGCATTTGCGGTCGCCACAAGATATAGAGTAGCCATTAAAAATATTGCCATAAAAGCTCCTCTAAATTTTATTGTTCAAAAGGAACGAAGTGAATAAATGGTTGCAAACAAGGCATTTGACATTCATTACTTTTGTAAACACAACACAATTTAATCAGATCAACACAGTATAGACAGTACAGATTAGGAAAGGTGCAACGAACTGCAGTGTTATCATACCTCAGGAATCTGAAGATAGGTCGAACTCAAGCCATGCTGTTCCAATACCCTTGGTACGAGATGTTTCATGGCTATTTTTAGCTTCTCTCAGGCGTGTAGCCTGGTAGCTCAATGACTTCCATCCTATCTAACAGAGGAGGGGGGATAGGTTGCATCTTGTTTGCAGTTGCAACGAATATGACCTTTGACAGGTCAAATGGAACATTCAAATAGCTGGTGAAACATGTTAAGGAATACTCACTATATAGATCATAGATCAGGCATCACAATCTTGTCTCAAATACTTTTAAGGTCGTGTAATAAAATCATAGCAATCTCAAACTTCACAGACATTACTTATAGAAGAACTGTGCATACTTCAATCAGAAACAACAAACAAATCAGAGCTGCACGTAGAGAAGAAATGAAAAGGATACTGATCATTGAATGTTTGGTTCTGCTCAGGTCAAGAACTTCTAGTAGTGCTGATGCTGGATCTCCACGTACATCAGATCCAGTCTTGTCAATTTCATCGAGAAGCATCACCGGGTTGCTGACAGATACTCTCTGCATTTTTTTGGGGGAAAAAAATCAAAGCAAGTGAGCATGACATAGTACCTAAAACATTTTAAGTTTATAGGCACATTGAGGTATAGTCTAGAGCGCATTCGAGAAAAAAAAAGAGTGATATTCTAGAGCATTTATTCAAAGAATATGAGCATATGTTAGTTTCGAAGATGTTTTACTCAAACAGTTTATTGCAAAATTCAGGTTCATGTCTAGAGCCTCTAGTATATGTTTTACAAATAGTGATGTGCAACATCATTTAACATAAAGCAAACCGGGGCAGCAATATCTATTTGTAATATCTGTTCAAACAGTTAATCCAATACCTAAGGTTAGAAGAATATATATCTAAAAGATATATGGTTTAGAGAGAACAACTATTAATGAGCCTAATTACAGCACATTTTTTGTTCTCCCCATTGTACGGCATTGCATGTAAAAACAACAACAACAACAACAACAACAGCAGCAGCAGCAGCAGCAGCAGCAACAAGCCTTTTTATCCCAAGCAAGTTGAGGTAGGCTTACATGTATGAAGAAATGGGAGATAAAAAAAAAGAACAGGATCAAACCTTTAGTCCATCAATGAGTCGCCCTGGCATGCTTCCAATGTATGTTCTACGGTGACCCCTAATATCAGCTTCATCCTTTACACCACCAAGAGAGATTCTTATGAACTTCCTGTTTAGGGCCTTGCTATTGATGAAGCCAAAGATGTCTTTCCGACACCAGGTGGTCCCACAAAACATAGCACTGGACCTCTTGCATCAGGTTTAAGCTGCAAGCAAATTAATATATCTCCATAAGATATAACTATGCAGACTAGGATAGGCATATTTAGTATTTACGCATACGAGCAAGATTAACAAGTCAAATTACCAACCTTACGAACAGCTAGATACTCAATTATCCGCTGCTTAACCTTTGTTAGCCCATAATGATCCTCGTCAAGACACTCTTTTGCAGCCCTAAGGTCAAGTTCCCTTTCTTCACTTACTTTTGCCAAGGAAGATCAGCAAGAAGTTCCAAGTAGGCTCGAGAGCTACTATATCCAGGTTGCTGAGGTTGCATCTTCTGTAGGCGCCTGTAAAGAAAGACCAGCTAGATATACAAAACTCGAGTATCCATGTGTCCACAACCATAGAAGGATATGACATGATATATTACCTCAACTCCCTTTGAGCATGCTTCCAAATGTTAGCAGGCATTCCAGCATTCTGCATTTTCCTTTCCAATGCAACCACATCATCTTCATCGTCATCATTATCGCCAAGTTCCTCTTTGATAGCCCTCATCTGCAGAATAGCAGGGTCATCATATCATAACTAGAAAGTATGCTACCAACGAAAGATCAAATTTACTCAACATCCTCTACAAGAAACGGGATATTTCGCTGTTAAATTGTCCAGAAGATACAAGTGCACAAGAAATACACAAATAGAATATAAAATCTAGACCCTCAAGCATGGATATTAGCAAATAAACCTGCTGGCGCAGTAGAAATTCTTTCTGAGACTTTGACAGCTGCCCCTCAACCTTTTGTGTTATTTTCTCAGCTACAAGAATGGACTGTCATGAAAAACAAGTCAACTTAGTAATGACCTCATTAAAGAAAAAGTAACATTAAACAACAAACTACAAGATATTTTCACCTGCAGGTGTCTGTCTACAAGTTCAGTTGCCTTGGAAAGTCTAACTTTCAAGTCAACTGAATCCAGCATGGAAAGCTGCTCCTCAAAGCTTATTTCGAAGCTAGCGACAAAAATATCGGCTAGCCTATAGACAGGAACAGTCTCAAGAAGCACCTTTGTCCTACCAACTGTTTTCTGCTTCTCTGCAGTTGGAAACAACAACGTTGTGGTAAGTCTCAAAGCTCACTGAATTCCAGGTATTTCACAGCATAGACTACATAAACAATTCTATGAAAGTAAAACTGCACAATTGCATATGAATGCCTGATGTACAAGAGTTCATCTCTCATCATTGTTTTCAATTTTGCTCAGTAAAATTAGGAAACCAACCAAAACATGAAATCTTATGATAAACAATGTAAAGTTGAGCTCAAATTATTACCTGTTCTAGCACAGAAATAAGTTCCATGGCGGTAGCTTTAAATTGCCTAGAAAGAGCGATGAGATCAGGATCTTGCTCAGCCTGCTCCAATTCTGAAATTGCAGATGTATTAGATATGTAAAGCGGTGTATAAGTGGATTTCAAAAGATAATAAATGAAAACCTCATAGTACTTTAAGAAAGAACTTTTTCAGATACATCAGCGGCTTAAAATGTATTGCATTGTACTTATGATAAGGCACAAACATGATGACGATTGTGAAGAAAAACAGTGAGAATTATACAAGTCCTTTTTACTTTAGAAAGTGTACCAGTCTTTGTCATGTCAAGACGTGAAACACGAGCGACATGGTATGACCCTCTTGCACTGAGTTCCTGCACGCTGAACCTACAAAGGCCTTCAAGAACAACAATGTATGTAACCCTTCCACTTGGCTTCTCCACCCCTCTGGAAAGGTGTAAAGCTCTAGCAGCAACTCCTCTGCACATGGAGGGAAAACGAAGGTAAAGGCCAAGTTGAGCACAAAACATCATAAGGTAGGAAAAGACCAGGCCTGTTGTATCACAACGGAATTTCAAAGGCACTAGTTGTAGATTATCCATCATATTTCATCAATTTGTGGTCACAGGTCAAATATAACATTAATTGCTGGAATGATAAGATTTCATAGTAGAGCTAATCTTTGTACGAGGAGATAAAGACGAGTACAAATGAACACATTGATAGACTTTGAGGAATTGTGCATAAGCACAGAGCAGCCTCTTAGCTAAGCTTATTAACAGAAAATGCGGGAAGAATTCCTGGACCAATACTGTGTGGAGAATTTATCCTCACAGCAATAATGAAAGCTAATGAACTGCTGCACTTGTGTACACATATGCATAGGCACTAAATAAATACAGAAGCAGCCATTTGCTTCCACCATTATTCATGCACTGGTGGATTGTAGTAGTAGTACAGCACCCACACGGTTATGTCTACGTAAATAGTCGCTCACCCGAACGTTTTTATCTCTAAAACCTTGTTCGTATACGAAAAATACAGGTATTAATTGGATAAGCAAAGATAGTGATGTCACGCACCGGCTGTGCCAGTGAATGGGCTCCTTCCCATTCTTTACATCCTGCTTAGCAGACTCTCCCCCGGAAACACCAGCCTTGCTTCCTCCCTCACCAGAATCACCTCCCACTCCTAGAAGCAACAACAACAATCCTGGTAAGAAAGTACAAGCCTACCAGGCCAAAGAGTTTGTTCAAATAACAAAAGCTGCAGTCTTTTATCGCACCAGGTGACAGCAATGAACCAACAGCTGCAGCGTCTGAGTCCCGGACAGGAAGCACGCCAATCAGGCCCTTCTCCGCCTTCTGCCAGAGCTCTTGCTCGACCAGCTTCACGCTGCAGAGCGAAACAGTCACACCAATAAAGTCACAAACCATATCAAAATTCAACAACTTCCCCTTCCCACCGAGTCAATAGAACACAGTAAGTCGCCTTTAAGATGCTTCCAAGACAAAAGCAACCCCAAGTGGGCAAACCGAACCTAGAAAAGTCGAGCAACTATATTAAAACGAAAGGTGGACAATTGGAAGCTGAATTCGTCAGCCTTCAGAGCATCGACTGACAAATCCACCCTGAATTCAACAAGAGAATCAAATCGCAACAACACATTTCAAAATGTCCCTAGAACTAGATAATCACATAAAAACGATCAGGAAATCATGCACACCAAATCCTACTTGAGCGACACAACACTCTAAAATTGAAGCGAAATCCTATCAAATTAGGAGCAAACGGTTGAAACTAGAGTCACAGCGCGCACAGAACTACGCGCCTAACAATTCCAATGGGGGAGAAAATCTAACCGGAAACTTAACCACTGAACTGAAAACCCTCCGCCCAATACGCCCAGCTGACACCGAATTAGCGGATTACACCATAAAGCTAAACTAGAAACCCACGCGGTGATCGCCTGCGCTAAGAATCTCGCGACGGCCGGTGCGAGCTGGCTCACCTGCTGGGGTTGGTGCAGCGGATCCGCACGATGGCGCCGGGGAGCAGCACCTTGTTGCGGAACGGCAGTATGGCGAGCCGGCTCGGCAGCTCCACCGGCGAGTCCGCCATGGCGGGGGGCCGCGCGAATCGGTCGAGGTCGCGGGATAGGGGGAGGAGGCGCGCCGGCGCACGGCAGAGCGGAATAAAATACGGAATAGAAATTGGGGGGTAAGAAAAGGCGAGAGGGAGGAAGACGACGAGGATATTTAAGGGGCCCGCCCGCGAGGGCGAGCCGGCGAGGCGAGTCAAGGGTTGCTGGCGGTGGCGGGCGGTGGGCCCCGCTGGCGGGTACGGAACTCTCCGGGTGGGAGTAGTTTAAGATGCGGCTGCTGGGGCCCGGACGTCGGCGACGGGCGTGGTCCGCGTGTGGACGTGGCGCCCTGGTGGAGATAAGGCTCTCCGCACTCGTGTTACTCTATTTCGTTCCTCTAAAAAGAATATTATGTCCTGGTCATCAAGATTCTCTCCTCTATATCCAGTTTTCCGCACCCGTTCATACTCTATATCCATCCTCTATATCAACTACTCAATATTTTATTCAACCATCTCTAACTACCATCAGTGGGGCCTACTTGTAATTTTATCAAAATATATCCATCTGAGATCTTGTTTTGAAGGATTTATTGAAACGAATTTAATGGTGTAATCGGAATTTGATTTGGTTTTGTGGTTGTGATTTATAACATTTTTAAGTTTGTTAAAACAGTGAGGCCCGCCACTTCTCACCTTTTCCCCCCTCTCCTGCTCCCGGCCAACGCGGGCTTCATTTGGCGGACGTCCCGTACGCACGCTGAATTTGACGGAAGCTAGGCGGTCCGCAACGTTTACAGGAGTCGTAGCGTTCGCCGCTGCAGCGTCTCGGTACGCTAAATCCTCCTGCAGGACGGCTTGGCGGAGCCCAGTGCGGGTAGTCTAAGGGTGCCGCCGCGGGATCCGACGCGCGGAGGTGGGTGCTTGCTCGGGCCAGCACCTTGGGGAATCGCACTGGTTGGAACCGGATTTCTCCGTTCAGCAGGGGACGCCGAGGAGCGGCTCCTGTCCTCCGCGGTGCTATGCATCCGGATATCTGCACGGCTGTCGTTTCGCTGAGATGTGTGCCCAATAGTAGTCCGGTTGTATTTGCCGACGTATCTTGCTCCGTATACTGTATGAGGCAGGGGGCTAGAGTTAATGCGCTGGCAGATGAAGGAAGAGTGTGGAACGGTGGAGAATGATGAGACGCTGGACAACATTTTATATGAGGGTTGTCGGAGTATGTATTGGCTGGTAGGAGTACTTCGTTTCCTTTTTTTTTTTTTTTGCGGTGGAGTACTTCGTTTCTACAGCAGCCCATGAGCTGAATAAAATGGAACAAATGGATCGATGTTCTAAGTGGCTGAGAAAGTGTAATAAAATTCCAACAAAGGGTATGGATGTTATAAATTATCATCATACAGAGAGAACTTTCTGTGCTATCACTCCTCAAGGTGCTACCGTACTCCAAACCTAAGTAGCACCTCATTGGATGCATAAAGATTACAAAAAAATAAATAGATAGTGTATCTCATAATCTACCCTCTTGAAAAATTAAGATGCAACAGACACTTGTGCAAAGAAAAACAAAGAAGTGAAATTAGCATGTGAATAATGCGAGTTGTAACTGTTTATCCCAGACCCACAACCCGTTACTTTTCACATGTTGATTTTTATTTTTTGTTTCTTCTTACACATATATTCGTTTCATCTTAATTCTTGTAACATAGTAGATGATGGCATGCACCACACATTCATATTTTTGTTACATTTTCGCACATCCGTTGCGAAGCTACCGGCGTTGGGAGCACGGTAGCACTAGAATTGTTCCCTCATCATACAATATTTGAGATGCAACAAGTATTTTTACAAGAGTAATGAAAACGAAAATTTGCATTTGAATAGTTGCGGATTGCGGGTCGAAAATGAACAATTATTTTCTTTTCCAAAATGTGTCTTGCACAAGTATTCGCCACAAGACAAAAAAACAGTTCCAACAAAGTGGATACACTGTGCATGTTATCAATTATTGTCGTGCAATATTTAAGAAAATATGCACTTGAATAGTATAGTGGATTGCGAGTCCGAAATGAATAGTTACAATCCTCAACTATTGAAATCCATTTTCTTTTTTTTTATGTGTCTTTCACAAGTATTTAACCACAAGATGCACCATAATAGTTGCATAAAATTTTCAACAAATGTCTTTGCATACCAAAAATTTCGCAAATTTTATGATGCAATGCATCATGGTAGCACTAGAACACCTAAAGCTGCGTGAGCACCATGGTCCATAACATGCACAAAGCACATAATATAAGAGAAAATAAAAATGGTTCCGTCTATTACAAGATATGTTTTGGTAACAAAAATTACACGTGTGTTGAATTTGTGCATCATGATCTCTAATACACACGATTCATCATTTATTTGGGAAAAAAAGCTCAATCGTTTTTAGCAAGATGCATGTGTTTTCAGCGCAAAAATAGTACGAGTAGACACAGTTAATTTTGCACATTGTATCTCATAACATGCACGAAGAGTACATATTTTGGGGAGAAAATAAATCATTGTTTCCATCCACAAGATGCGCGTATTTTTTAAATGAAAAAAATGAAATGGATGCACTCTTTGTTTTTTTGTGAATTGAAATGGACGCACTCAGATTGTGCATCATGTGCCATAACTACAAGAAACTTACTTCCCTCCGTTTTCAAATAATCGACAGCGTTGACTTTACTATTCACAATTTGACCGCTTAATAACTTCTAAATTACTTAGTTAAATAAGATAAACACATGACTGGTAGATGTATTGTAGATGGTACTTTAGCAACATGATATACTTATGAGTGTTTAATTATGCAATAACAAAAATTATAGTCGAAGTTGGACTCAACGTTGACAATTATTCAAAAACGAAAGAAAGTATATTTTTGAAAAAAGAAAAAATTCAACGATTAGACCCAAGATGCATATCCATTTTTTTTATGTCCAGAGACAAATTGAAGTAGTCGGAGCTACGTTTGTGCACCATGTTCTGTAATATGAAGTACACACACACACACATATTTTTTTAAAAAAAGAAAACTCAGCTCTTTGCATTTCAACCCACGCTGGTTTGCACATAATACTCCTATTATTCAAATACTACTACGTACTCCGTATCAACAAGAGATGTGGACAAACCTTTTGTCCTCCCACGTTGCTTTTTGTGTTTCACCCAACAAGCGATCTGGCATGTTCTTTTAGCTTGGGGACTGTTCAACGTTGAAGGCAGGGTACAGCAGTGAGAAAGCAAGAACACTTCTCAGAGGGCCACCGAAAAAAAAAATCTGTGCCTATCCGCTGTAACCGCGTTACTGATAGTCGAACAGTAGCTCATGGGGTCCATATGCGCCACCTGTACCAATTGGTGGGCCCGTACAAACCAGATGCGCCGTGTAGAGAAATAAAAAAATCTATCTCGGGCACACATCCCCAGGAAACAAGGACGGGCTCTGCGCCGTGGAGATAACCGGCGGCATAACCGGCGGCATAGCCGGGCGAGGACGATGAGTGGATTCTTGTCGGTGTTTTGTGTTCGATGGATCAGCGGGTGTTGACGCCGCGTGGCGTGGGCGGGCTTGTTTCAGACCACCGTAACGGTTGGGTAACGGCGGGGCCCTCGGTTCGTGGAGGTTGTACTGGTAATGGACGGTGGTGATCTGCGAGGGGAGTCCACGAGGGACTTCCCTTGAGTACCATGTCGATCTGATTTATGAATCGGGGTCGTATGGAACTATGGATGGATCATCGTTGCTTTGAACGTGTGAGCGTTTTGAGTTCGACCTGGAGTTCCATCGTACTAAAGGTGAGATGTGTTCTGGCCCCTTTTAGAGGGCCTATATCATTTCACGTCAACGTTCTTGCACAAGATCAGAAAGAAGCATCGTGTATTTCCTTTGGTTTTACTTTATCAAAAGGGGAGGAGGTATCAAATATCAACCGCGTCCATTAGAGGGAAGAGTTGATCAACTAGGATAGAGCGATTAACAGACTTTGAAACAACATTAAACGTTTGATTTTAGCTTGGTAAATGTTGACTCTAGGATAGTGCGATTAGTTCAACTTTTTTTTTTCTTACCGGAGTGAGTCGTAACGAGGAACATACATCAATACACATCACCTTATCAGCTACACTCATCATAAGTATCATAAATATCAACCTCATCCTTACCAAGGTCACGCTTGGCGCAGTTCCGATTTTTATCTCCATCGCATGTAGTCTGCCAGCATGGGCAATCAAGGAAATCGACAAGATCCAAAGAGCATTCCTCTAGCGTGGGACATAGACCGTTTCTGGAGTACACTGCCTGGTCGCTTGGTCGAAAGAAAGTTTGTCGTCCTCAAAGGTTAGGAGGTCTAGGACTCTTGGACCTTACCCTATCCGGATGTGCGCTTCGTATGCGTTCGTCCTGGTTGGCCCGGACGGACCCAACCAAAATTTGGTCCGGTCTCCGTTTCAACACGGACCAACTCACAGAGGCAATGTTCAAAGCATCGGTCGTGGTGGACGTGGGAGATGGGGCGTCGGCACTCTTTTGGATGGATTCGTGGCTAGACGGGATGCTGATCCAATCACGCGCTCCCCACCTATTTCTAGCTGTACGTAAGCAGGCGGCCAAAACACGTACAGTGAAGAGTGCCCTCCATCACAGGGGTTGGTTACACGATATTAAGGGCATTCTCTCCATCCCAGCAATCATGGAACTTCTACACCTCGATAATCGCATGTGCTCTGTTAGTCTCGACTCCAGCCAACCGGATAAGTTCATATGGAAATGGTCGCCTACCTCTGTCTACTCGGCTTCTAGTGCTTACCAGGCCTATTAAGTGGGCCAGACGGCGACTCTGGGAGCCAAGGAATTGTGGAAAACACGTGCACCCAATAATTGCTGGTTCTTCATTTGGTTGGTGCTGCATGGTCGCTGTTGGACCTCGGAATGCCTGGCACGTCACAACCTCCCTAACCACGGCCCCTGTGCTTTGTGTGATCAATGTGCGGAGTCGATGGACCTGGCAAGATGCCCTTATAGTCGAGAGGTTTGGTTCCGTATCTTGAGAAAATTGGTCTTCAACGGCTTGTCCCACAGGGGGACGCGACTTTTGTGGATTCTATGTTTTATCGCCTTTGACTCCGTGGCGTTCCTCACGGCGTGGAGGATTTGGAAGGAGCGGAACGGAAGAGTTTTCGGCCGATCTCTCTCTCACCCTCCGGCTTTAACTACTTCAATCTTAGAGGAGGCTCGCCTTTTGTGTCTAGCGGGCTTTAAGTTTGTGCGTTTCCTTAGTTTTATAAATGCGTAATCTCAAATGTAATGTGGGTCGGGGTCGCGTTTTATTTTTTGTAATAAACTTTTTCGAACCTTCGTGCCCGGGGTGCTAAGCCCCGTGGCGAGGGTCGCTTTTTTTTCTTCTCTCTTAATGAAATACGTGCAAAGCGTGTTCTAGAAAAAAGAAAAAGAATTCAGAATCAACTAAAGGACAAAAAGAATTTCCTTGGCAATTGCATGTCCTCCTCCTTCTCTCACCGTCGAGATGTCAATCACCACCCTAGTTTACGACTTCTGATGCCTTTCCTTCCATCGTCCGCCACGGCCTCCCATAACCTTTGACATTATTTCCACAACCCGACCGCTCTCTCACCGTCCTTGCCACTGCACCACTCCACTCACCATTTAGCTTCCTGAAATATATCGCCAAACAAGAGCGACGAAAGGGCTGTTTTGTTGCCCGCCACAGGCCGTCACACCTAAAGTTGCGTGATGTTCGACTTAGCTACAATTTTTTCTTCAACAATTCTATGTTTTATCGCCACACTTTGAGGTGGATGTTTCTCACGCTCTAAGTTTGGCGCTGCCGCAACTTCGGCATGGTTAGCTACGACGGGCAACCAAACAGGCCCAAAGCCTCAATCCCAAGCCCCGCGAACTAAAATGGTTTAGGTTGGGGTCTATCGTTATCTCAGTCAACTGAGATTTTGAGCAAGTTTCAGTCACTTTTTTTTACCATGCAACGACATTCCAACGGCAGCTGAGTTAGCAAATCACTTGCTCCATCTCAGTCTGCTAAGAAGCTGACACGTGTCTCTTCCACCAGCCGCCGGATGCATATCGGACGTTGGAGAAATTTGACTGAGAGCAATGCGCATTTTCAGTCAACTGAGACTGAGCAAAACCTTTTAGGTTGCCATTGTCATCGCTGGACGTCTGGTAGATTTGCTATCAGTAGTCCAGTATATTTTTTTCCAAAAGAAAAAAAAGTTAGCAGCTCACCGTGCAGAACACTCCGCGGACTGCCGGAGTGGTTGATCCCTCAGCCTCTACGTATTCAGTATTCACACGTGCAGCAGGTATACCACCCATACGTACAAAAAAAATGCTGCCACTTGCACAGAACAAAAGCTCACCAATGGGACGTGTGAGCCTGCACCAGAATGCCCGCCAAAATAAGCACCTAGCGAGAGAGATTTGGCATCGTTCCGACCTGGGCAGAATTAAACATAATGATTTTTTTTTTCGTGTCATCGATGGCTACCCCACGCATCGGTACAGCTTGGCATGCACGTCGAGGCAGGAAATTTTACCTGACCGGTTGCTCGCTTTAAAATATACGGCACGAGCTCCACGGCCGCCGAAGACTTGAGCAAGTCCTCGGCTGATGGCAGATAGTGACAGAAATGCAGCATGCAGTCGCAGATGCGCTAAACCAATCATTCCTGCTTAAACCAAGACTTCGAGCAAAAGGCAAGATCAGGATACTGCATTTCAAATCAAAATGATAGGCAGCGGAATCAAGACTTCAGTTTGTGAATGTCGTCGCCGTCGTGGCAGGAAATTCCGCCTGAATGCCGAAGAGGAAACGTACGTATCACCTGATTGAATCTGAACGCATCTAGTACAATATCATGGATGGTGGGCAAATGAAACGACGCGAATAGTGGCTGTTCGTTCACATTATGTGAGCAGTGCTGCAATGCGTGGCCCTATCTACAACGATGATGACATTCGTCCCGCTTGATAACAAGCACGAAAGCGAAGTTCATCATCCAGCGGCCAGTGTAAGGGCGCGTTCGGTTCCCCTCTAAAGTGTCCTCTAAACTTTATACCTCTCTAAAGTAAAAAGAATCTTACTATTTAGAGGTATTAAATAAAATTTAATTACAAAACCTTTCTGCAGACGGGCGTTATTTTTCGAGACGAATCTAATGAGCCTAATTAATCAATGTTTTGACACAGTAATGCTACAGTAACCATCGTCTAATCGGGGCTTAATTACCCTCATTACGTTCGTCTCGCGAAATAGATGAGGGGTCCTGAACTTAGTTTTGTAATTTGACTTTGTTTAGTACACATAAATGATGCCGGCATCTTTGATGTGACCCCTTTATAACCCTCTAAAGTGAACCGAACACCACCTAAGGTGATGCAAGTGCGACGATTATTGGATGACGGCAGCAACACGCGTCCTGTTTAACTGTTTAAATAAGTTGGATGCATCTGCAAGATTCATTTCGTTGTGTCTGTCAAGGGCTGGCCCTTGACGCTCCATGGGCACTTGTAGTCATGGCCTTGTCCAGCTTCCGGAGCCTCTCATCTTCACAGCACAGGTAGCTCTGAAACTTCTCCTGGATAAAGTGGAACGGGTACTAACCATTAAAGGATCACAAAAGGAAAAATACCCAAATGGATCCCCCCCCCCCCCCCCCCCCCCCCCCCCAAAAAAAGGGACTTATGATATGTGACGTTTTTCAGTGCATAACTTTGAGCGTGTAATGCACAAAATATTCCGGCCCAAATTAGGTCTTTACTTGGTCCCTTTTCTTAACATTAGAAATTGGCATACGACAATTCAGCATCATGAATGAAGAAGAGTAGCATGTGCTTAACAACACGCACGCGCGCGCACACACAAATAAAAAATCTTTGCTGTTAGATTAGGATCTTAATCAAGCATGTTCCGTCGTATGAATTTTGAACCATTAACTCCTTCTCTACTGTTTAGCCTCTGTGATAGCAACATAGTATGGCTAATGGCTACTCATAGAAGATTTGATGAGCGACGATGCCATAATGCCATAACGAAAAAGGGTCCATCGTTGCAGGAACAGGAAAAGATGATGCATGTGTCACTTAAACATGCATGATTCTCTTCAGCAACTGTTTCCTGCTCATTTCCAAGGATAACGTCCAACCTCCTTTTCTTTAAGTTATGTAGTACTCCTGTTTGCTACTAGTTCCTCGAGATTTGGAAAGCTTCATATTAGGACGGCAAACAGGAAAGTTCAATTCGGCATTTCCAAAGCTGAAGCACTAGCACAAATACCACGCAAGTTATGCGTAATCGTCAATAGCAGCTCTAACTCTCTCAGTATCTTTTTTTTTTTTGAATGTCACTCTCTCAGTATCTTCATGTTGATCTTTACCTCCTGAAGGAGGGACATCGATTTAAACCATATTCAGTTCACAGTATGACATCAAACCCCATTGTTTGGGTTTAGGGAGTACGTAGTACGTACTACATTGATCCAACCACTTTCCTTTCAGCGAGGAGCAAATATTCTCTAGTAAAGCACCATTCGCCAAAAAATAAAGAAAAAATAGGCTGAGATTGTCAAATTAATGCTCACGCCGACCTAACCTAACAATAATTACTTTGTCAAAATACCACAACAGAGTGCCATGAATTGCCTTAATATTCGAACGAGACGGACTGATTCGTGTTAGTTTGTAACAATTTAAGTGTGAATTATGATTTTGGGTTTGCTGGAACCGAAAGATCGGATCGAATAAACTATATCTAGGATCAGAGAGGTAGGAACGAAGCGATGGTGAGCGAGGGCACCTTGCCGCCGAAGACGTAGACGCCGACAAGCCCCCGGCGGCTGCCGTGCCCCAGATGGCCACCGTCGAGGACAGCAGCGACCAGCTCCGGTAGATCATCTCGCCGCCCCCACCTCGCCCCCCAATGCCGTCTCTCTCGCGGCTCTCGCGGTCTCGCCCTTCCACTGGGCTTGCAACAGGTCAACGGTTAAGGGTTACAGGCTTTGCGTGCTCTCTCAGTTTCTCACTATTGGGTTTAAGGCCTATGTGCTTTCGGCCCACTCATTGTGTCGCGCACCTCATCCATCCCGGCGCCGCCGCACGCGATCTGGCAGTCTGTCTGGCACTGGCACCGAGATTCGTCCGAGAACCACAGGGTTTTTTTTTTTTTTTTTTTTTTTTTTTTTTTTTTTTTTTTTTTTTTTTTGCGTTGGCGAGAACCACAGGGTTTGGATCGCCATTGATCGAGGATAAGCAAGTGGCGTTTCCATATGTTTACCTGCGGATGGACAATTTCCACTATCAAGCGCACTTACTGCGGTGCATCACAGCGTGGAGCGCTTCTTCTACGACGACGATAATTTTACAAGATGGTAAATGATCACATGTACTATCCGTTCATATTTTAGTTGCAATTTTTTGTGTACCCGTTGATGTGCTACTGGCGGTGGTGGGAGCACTGTAGCACGGGAAGTGCTCTCGAAGAATCGACGCTGGATCGCTCCCACTGCATCGTCACTGTGTCAAACGAACAACTCCGGGGCAAAAGCAACGATTTTCAGTGCTCACTTTCGAGAATCCTATCAATCTCCCAATTGGCCAACTCATTTCTATGTAAACAAGTCGTCTAAGTTAATGTAGCAAAAAAAACCATACTCAAATCACCGATCCCCAAAAAATCACGCTTCGTGTTCTATCACGACTGATGGCAACATCTCAACCTCGATCGTCACCTCTACCAATTCGCTCAGGCAACACAAACCTTAGCCGACGGTGGCACACAGTCACCTCCTGGACGGCGCGGCCGCGTCGGCCTTCTTCCCCTTGCCGTTCCTTCTTTCCCCACCGGCCGGCTCGGCCTGCGCCTGCACGGCCCGCCTGAGCACCTCGACGACCTCGGTCATGGTGGGCCGCTCCTTGGCGTTCTTGAGCATGCAGCTGTCGGCCAGCTTGGCGATCTCCCGGGCGGCCTTCACCGAGTACTCGCCGCGGAGCTTGGGGTCCATGATCATCCGGAAGCTGCGGCTGTCCGGCGGGAACTGGGCCACCCACTCCAGGAGCTTCTGCTCCGCCGCCGGCTTGTTCCGGTCCAGCGACCGCCGCCCCGTCAGGATCTCGTACAGCACCACGCCGAAGCTCCACACGTCGCTCTTCGCCGTCAGGTGCCCCGTCTCCATGTACTCCGGCGCCGCGTACCCGTGCGTTCCGACGACCTGTGTGTGACACAGCCAAATCACGCAGGCCAAAGAAGAACCATCAAAAACCAAGCAATATTTCAAAAAGCACAGCGCGTGCGTCATACAGACATAAGCTTGACGCTGTCTTCGGTTCTGCGTCATGCTAGCGACGTGTGTGATTGTGGTTCAGAGTCAAATTAATCCCAATGCCATGCACGGAACGTATGCGCACGAAAGAAAGTGAAGGCACCGTTGACAACTCAAGGGTAAGCCCGTCAGATACATCGAGCGAGCAGGTGCATTGCCTGCCTTACTAGAGTCAGCAATGGCCATCTGCCAACTAAACTTGTACTACTAGTACTATGTTGCTTTGAGTGCAGGGCAATGCAGTTGCAGAGAATTATGGAGCCCTGGGTAAGATCGAGAGAGACATACCGCAGTCGAGACGTGAGTATCTGCTCCAGTTGGCCCCTCCCTGGCTAGCCCGAAGTCTGATAACTTTGCTCTGAAGTCCTTGTCAAGTAGAATGTTCGACGTTTTGAAGTCCCTGTAGATTACCTAGCAAAATTGAGAGACTGAGATAAGAATATTTCTCTGTCTGAAACGAAGACTTGTAACTTAATAAATAACCTGAATACTGTCATGCCCCTTATAAAATAGGACATGGTCAAGCCTAACACTGGCGATAGCCTGGCATAATGTGATGTTTTCGGCTTATAGCCACCAAGCAGCGAAAGAACTTTCTTTGTTATTGTTTGGCGTTCGAGTAACCTGCAGTCTTTTCTGCTTTAGAATTGTCTCCATGTAGTCACTGCTTCGCTAGGTTTTCGTCAGAGAAGAAAAAAGCTTGACTAGGCTGCAGTATGTGGTTCAACAATATATAGCACAAGAAGAGAAATCGGATACGTTGGCTAGAGATAGGAGCCTTAGGAAGTAGGAGTACTAAAAGATAGTCTTAGGTATTCGATCTTGAACAAAAGATAGCCTTAGGTTAGATTGTGTTCCCAGAAAATGTCAGAGAAGTTGGCTACCGGGAATCTTTCATGCAAGTAGTCAGCGTGACTTTGCGAGCTATAGGAAGCTATTCCATTTCCATTAAAAAGCTACAAAAATATTCCATGTTTGAAGTATACCTGAATTTCGACTCCTTCATGTAGGTAAGCCAATCCTTCTGCAGCACCCAAGATAATCTGAAGCCTTCTATTCCATGACAGAGGAGGATTAGTTCGGCTGAACAAGTGATCTTCCAAGCTCTTGTTGGCCATATACTCGTAGACCAGCAATCTTTGTGCCCCTCTTTCAGTATCAACAGCACAATATCCAAGTAGCTTTACAAGATTTGGGTGCTCTAGAACACCAAGAAACTGTACTTCTGCCAACCATTGCTTATGTCCCTGGTAGAACAAAAAGTTCAGACAAACTGCATATTGTCGCTAGAAAAATTAAATAAGGAGGCATAAGGAAACAGTAGGATACAAACATTTTCTGATAACCATAGAACATGCAAAGATAATATACACTAAACATTTCCGATGGTGTGTTAGAATATGATTCTTTTCAGAGAACTGCAATTTTCTGAAACATGGTCAAGTAGTGCATAAAGATAAACTGCAAAGCATGCTCGAAAAAAATAAACTGCAGAGCACAGACATCACTAAGAGAAAGTAAATAAATCTCTCTCTAAGCACATCTTTGATTGATTCCGATTCAGGCAACAGCTTCAATTGCAACCAACGTCAACAAAAAAGAACCGGAGGGAGTAGTATTTATCAGTCAATACTCAATATTCACAAAATCAGGCGCTCAACACTTGCATAGGATATAGTACAACAGAAAAAGAGGCACCGTGCACAATGAAAATTGGCCTCTAGCTGACTTTTCTTTCCAAGTTGGCGTACCAAGATTTGGTCTCCTAGTAAACAGTAATCAACCAATGTTTAACAACATGAACGCATCAGTTACGCACTAAGGGCTCTATTCTATCCGTTTGTCCCCTTGGATTGGGCAATTCAATGATGCAATTTTTGAATGGGACTAGAAGGTTGGGTGACATCGTTTCCTGGACAAGACATTTTCTCCTCTCGATGATCTTAAAGGACTTTTGTAGTTTATAATGCTTATTGCCAGCTGTTTTTTTTTTTGTATGACCATGAATATTCAGCATGCAGTCTTGTCAAAGCAAACCTTTTTCAATGTTTTCGGAAGCATACCGTTGATCAAATAATTATTATATTTCCCTTAATTAGCCTGTTTTCTAAACAGAGCTACACATTGATCCATGCTGAAAAGGGAAAAGAAAATTGATGTTAAAAAAATGTGTTCTTATTGGTCCCTGTACAGTACATATTACAACAATGCATGAAGATCTTCTCCAGTCTATTTGATCATTAATTATTTGTTAAATCGACAACCACCGACAAAAGTGGACTGCAGTTCTTATGAAATTCGGTAATTCTCACTGACTAGGACCTAGCTATGCTTGGCACCAGGTATCAATCCATAGACAAAATGCTGTTCACAAGTTCGTCTTAACATATGTACCCATGGTCCAACTGCAAACAAGGCCTATCGTTTAATACTAGTCAACAAGACTTTGTCTGATCCTTGAAATATCTTCACTACCGTTTTCTCCATCCCGTCAAAAGTCCAGCCGTACTATAACATCTTTACAACTGTATTCCAGCATCAACGAACCCCGGATCACCAAATCCAGGAAATCTTCCTACGTAATTAAAAGCAACTTTTTCATTCACAGATTCAGAAATTTTTGGAGATGGCTTTTGTAAAATTTCGTAGAATGACGCACTGCTCTGCACATAAACAGACTAACGAATAAAAAAAAATCCCCAAGTTGGAGCTAAACATCGTAGCATCAAAGGTTGCTTTCGGCACATGTTCTTGTCGATTTCTCAATAGGATCCCGGCCAACGGCCATTGCGGCCCTAGAAATGGAGCAGCACGAGAGAAACAATTAATCATCTCTACCCCATTCTGTTTTCGGTGAACTACTTTTCTCATCCCTCCTCTTCTCAGAAAGAACTGCGAACTGAAAACCCATCTTTAACCTCACCGAAGGACTGAATGTCACGGAAACAGAACAGATACTAATTGATAGGAGAGTCGCCTTGAGGACAAAGAGGAGACAACGAAAAGAGGGGAGAGACAGAGCAATCAAGCAGAGGGAGAAGAAACAGAGCAATATTCAAGCAGGGGGAGAAGAAGAAACAGAGGAGCACGTACGGACCTGGAGGCCGCGCTGGTTGAGCTGCTTGACAGCGACGGGGACGCGGCCGCCCCCCTTGGCGTCGACGACGAAGCCCTTGTAGACGCTCCCGAACCCTCCCTCGCCGAGCTTCTGCGAGCGGGCGAAGTCGGCGGTGGCGGCCTGGAGCTCCTCGTACTCGAACACCCGCAGCTGGCCGTGGCCCCGCTCCTCGTACAGCGAGATGATGCTGCGCTGCGACCCCGCCGAGGCCGTGGACCCCGCCGACTTGCTCACGCCCCGCGCCGCGCCGGAGTCGTCCGACCGGCTCGTGCTCACCGTCGACCCCGACGCGGTCATGGTGGTGGTTGTCGCCGGCGCGGACGCGGCGCGCCGCCCCGACGAGCCGTCGCCGCCGCCCCCGCTCCTCGTCGACCTCTGCTTGAACCAGCTGAAGCAGCTCATCTCTTCCTTCCCCCGCGGCTGGCACGAGCTGGCGGGCTGTAACTGAGAAAGCCTGGTTGGTCAGAGCCGCCGCCGACGTACCGGGAGAGGAGCCGAGCCGTGCCGCCGCAGGGGACCGGTGGGCGCGCCTCTTGTAAAGACGCGGCGGCCGGGCGAGGCAAAGGGCAAGGCAGTGTGAACCGCGCGGAGGGGAAGCAGGGGAGAGGAGAGAGAGCGCGCTCACGCGCGACAGCTTGGAAAGGTCAGAAAGCTCAGCGGCAGTTTCTTCGTCTCTGGTGGTGGTGGTGCCGTGCGGGAGAGCGCGCGTCCTCGTCCCCCTTTTGTGCGGGTCGCGGCCGCGGAGGGGTTTTCTGCTGGCTGGGTGGCCGTGTCGTCCGGGTGCGGAGGAGGACGCGGTGTGAAGGCGGCCGGTGCAGGACGGATGGGGACGGCTCTGGAGTGGGGTTTGGGCTCTTTCGGACGCGACGGTTTCAAGTCTGAACTGAACGTGTCTGCCGGGGTAGGCGTGGATGACATCTGGTTGTCGAGCGGAGAACGAGCGCCTCGTACCGTCCCGCCACCGGTTTCGCCTGAAGCCTGCAGGGGAAGGAAGGAGCAGAATTTCCTGAGTTTCCTGGAAATATCACACGTCCCCTGTTCTTCTACAGGGAGGGAGGGTTTGGGAGCCATTCACGCCACGGGTTCTGAATCAGGTCAATCTGTGGTTCGGGCTTATCAGGAGTTTGGACTGGATTTTCGTTCGCCGGCTTCGTTTCGACATTCATGGCCGAGAGGGCGTGTTCAGTTAGTAGCCGGATGCCTTCTTCAATGCCCCACGGCTCCAAAAAGAACGTCCCGCGTCTGAAAAGAGAAGACGAGGTTGGTGAGCCAGAGTTTCACTTTCACCGCGTTTAAAGGAGGAGGTTTACATCAACTGAACGCAGTAAAATAAGCAGCCATTTGATCGGCCTGCAACTGGAGGAGATCCTATCCTATCCTATTGTGAGAACTCAATTTGTTGTCTACTCCAAGTTTGACTTCCAAGCTCCAGCTAGTCAGAGGTGGAGTAGAACAAAAGATCCATGGAAAGGATAAAAAGACTGAGGTGGCCTTTTGTTGGGCTATTGACTGGCATCAACTGATTACTGATGACATGCCTTGGACTTCCACGCGACTTTTATGGTCTATGAGATCCATGGCGAGATGGGACGGTCTAAAGGTATTCTCGTTCTCGTAGAGATGAATTTTAGCAGCTCACTTTAATAAACGGAGTACTATGCACTTCGTGATATTTAGAAAACGGGGCGCGCTTTTGACCAAAGTGTTCGTGCAATTCGCTCGACCAGATGAAGAACATTTCGAGACCGTTCTTCTTGTGCACTTTTCAGTGAACTGAAAAGGGACGGAAGACAAAAGGTGCACTGCAGTGGAGACCAGGCTGTGTGTTCCTCTCCTCCTCGGAAAGAGGAAGACGACGTTGATGCATCTGTGATCATATGGTTTTCGAAACGAGTGAATTCCGAGGTCTGAACGAGCCTGTGCGGTGGTCAAAGCACACGGGATGACGGGATGGAATGCAACCGTATGCGAGCAGGAAAAGACGAGGGCCTGTTCAATTCGTGCGAGCGTGGGACACGGCTGTCAGCCAGGCCGCGCCGGTCCACGCCTTGACGGGGACGGCACTGGCCTACTCCTGATAGTGATGTCCGGTTTAGGCGGCTCTGCATGGTTTGGTTTCTCTTTTGCTTTCTGGACTCTGTGAATAGTTTTTTGCTTCCGAACGAGTCACGCAGTTAGGCGCGCGGACGTGGAAGTCCTTGATACTTGAGAGAGAGAAGGATATGGCGACTGTAGGGTCGAAAAACTAATCGCGAACCATCGTAAGCTTTGACGTCTCACTTGTGTAAGATGCTATGTCATCATGTCACGATATTTTCTTTTCTTTTGTGCGGCGAATGATTGGGTACTTCCAAACTCTAAACAGCCGTGTCACCATCTCGGGGTATAATCCTAGCTGATTGTGTACTCGTTCCAAAACGAAAGTGATCAAGTGCTTTGGGAGAAAAAGTAGGACTCCGTACTACAATGGTCAACCACGCGGACCGCACGGGCAGGAAAAATTATGGCGAGGCCGTTCGGCGTCGAGGCATCGGCCGCCGCGTGAGACGCGCTCACGCTTGCGCGCGCTAGCCTGGCCCGGGCCACCCGGCCTGCCTGCCGCCGTACGCGCCGACAAGCGTCGCCGTGCAAGTTTGGGCAAAGGAAAAAACTGGATATTTTTCAAAAAAAAGGAAAAAAATGGAACCGGATCCGGCCGCGCCGTTCCCATTGCCCAGCTGCGAAAAAGGACCTCGATTTGATCGGATATTCTTCAGATGGTTTCACATGTGTCAATGCGTCGTCGTCGCTCACCAGTGCGACGGCTCCGGCCGGCTTCGGTCGCCCGTTCTGATTCTCCGTCGCGAATTTGCGAGTCGCGTCCTGGTCTTCCTTCGCGCCTTCGTCTCGGTACGTGCTCGGGCTGTGCGTGCTAAGCCGTGTGCAGATCAATCAAAGTCTGGACAGAATGCAAGGAGACTGGACAGATTCCACTGCTGCGAACGTCTGGCATACTGTACTGGTACTGGTACTGGTCGCCCTTTTTTTTTTGAAACGGGGGAGGAGAACTCCCCACCTGATTCCATTAACTAGCCCATCAACCCGCGCAATACTTGCACGGGCTAGCAATTCAAACATATTATAGTTAAGCCAGGATTTCCTATTTTTGGCTATAGGATATGTTCTTATTTTCTTCTATTATACTTAAAGTAGTACCACTATTATATATTTTAGTTATACAAAACAAACATACCATTCGGGCGTTATAACATTACGTGCCACTCAAGGATAAAAAAGTAACTCATAGGTTATAGCCTCTAATTCCCTGTTTTGATTTTGGTATATTTGGCTGCACATGATAATAATACTATCAAAACACTTGTCTTCATTTATTTTCCCATATATTGATAGCCAATTTGATAATTTTATAAAATTAAGTTCCTCAACATTTTTTTATCTTTTTTGTTCTATAAGCACCATCCTAGGTTCCTCGCACATGCAAGTACTGCAAAGGTCGATGGGCTTGTACCTAAAAATAACTAAGATTACAAAATATTGGAGTGCTTCAGTTGAACTAAATTATAATAACTTACTATTTCATTATTCAATCAATTTTCAGAAAAAAAATAAAAAATATTCAAGGAATCCACTCTTCATTAATGGTTTTTAAAATTATCATTCCCAAAAGTTTGATGAACAGATTTTTCCTGAAAAAAAAAGTTCAAAATAACCTTAGTCTGTGTAATACAGGTGTCGCAGTTCATACTTATGTAATAATACCAAAATGTTGAACATGTTTGGTTGACCAAAAGTGAGCATGTTCTGGCCACTATTTTTCAAATATATCGTGCTAATAGCGTAATGTAATAATAATTGACAAATATTGTTACAGAGTTACTGATCATCTGGAGCATATATTTATATCCCTACAATATTAATAAGAGTTACCAAAGGGCACGGGGTTGCATTGCATGAAAAAGTATCAAGCCTGTATGGTGCAAATTAAATAGTTATAAGAAGAAAACATAGTGCATAAAATTTCTTTTTCATCCACTGCATTGAACCTTCCTTTCATCCACGTAACTATGTTAAGAAAATCCAGCAGACAAATAACCTGAAACACAACGTGCAAAATGAGATGATACACACATAATCCCCCATTCATAAATTACTTAATGACTAAAGTAGTAGGACATCTTGATGGAACATTTTACGGTGCTGTCAGAAGCAAGCGGCAGCTCCATTGAAACATGGATAAGAGCTTGGACACATGAGCAAAGCACCATAAGTATTTTACTCTTCACAACACAAAAAGCCATAATATTCGACAAAATAGCAAAATGCCTCTTCCAACTTGGTATGCGAAAAGACTCAAGCCTGTAGAGCTCACTGAATTTGGGAAACCTATAAAGAAAAGTGGAGTAGATAATTATCTCTGTAGTAGTAGTGCCAGAGAGTCATACACAATGGCCAGCTCCATATATTAAAAGTGACAAAGTTATAAAGGATTTAACGATCTATTGAGATCACGTCATGAGACCGCAGTGAAAAGAATAAGCCAATGACAAAACAATTGGAAGGGGCTAAATAATTGCTATGGCCCGATGTATATAGTAGATATAAATGAAAAAAGATTCTTCTGTAGAAATAGAACAATGGAATTTTTTAACATGCAAGGAGGCATACAAAAACAATGTGAAGAGTATATTCAAGGAATGGACATAAGGATGCAGTATGTATGTAAAAACTACGTACAATGAGTTCTCATGGCCATCCATTCGAAAAAAAGGTTCTCAAGGCTACGGTAGCAAATTCATTTAATTCAATAGGAAGAAATACATGTCAAACAATAAAGAAAAAGAAAATAGTGCTATAGAAGCAAGATCCAGCTTCATAGAGTGTGGTGAATCTAATATGTAAAATCACTCAAATAACTGATCTACTTAAGGGTTAATGGATCAGATATAAAATCGATCGAGCATTCAAAGCTATGCCTCCAATTTTGCATCTCACTCATCAGCTGACTATATATGCTCATAACCATGCACATATAAATTATGTCATACGTAAAAAAGAATGAATGTAGATCTGATTTAGTTATTATAGAACACTACGCACATGATTTTGACAAATATATGTCCAAATGTATCAATGGCTACAGAGACATGAAAGTAATATATAGATTTGAGCAAAAGGCAACATATTGTTTTTTGCTTTTGCTTTTGTGAACCATAGTGAATTAAACATTATATTGATATCAAATAGATTGGTGTGCTAGCAATTGAATGTGACTGGCTTGATCAATTCTGAACCAATCCCATATAGTACCCATCAGTCTTTCAGACCTTTTCTTTGACATGCAGGCCAGTCAGATCAGAGAAGGAAATTAAAGTCAGACAATCAAAATTCCAAAATTGAAATTGTGGGCTGGATACCTTGTTGCAGAGCACGCCATTGGCAGTTGCACATGAGGACCAATTTATCTACTGTATTGCCGTTGAGGTGATAATTCAAGATTGCAGGCAAGAGAAGGATTGCCCACACGTGGCACCCCAGCAGCACCTCTCTCCTAGCTGGTCGACGGGTGCGGCAGGCACGCTCTGCAATCTTCAAAAAAAAGGCAAGAGAAGGATTAGAGGTACCTTGATTGTATCTCGATTGGTGGACCCCTGTGTAGATGATGTCCCTCTTTAATTAATCCATGGACGTCCTCACTACATGAACGATCCTTCTGCTGTGCTCAACCTCATGTGAACCGATGATGATATCCATTGTTTCAAACTTGCAGTGGTTTCAAATCACGTACGTGACGGCGTCCGTAAGCAGTTGACGGAAGGATTGGAGATCGCGCAGTCGACAGGGCTTTCCAATGCTAGTAGATCGAATCGGCAGTGCGGCGGCCACGGATTACGGGTTCGTCAAAACCGCGCGTACTCACGGCGACTATTCTTTGCTCCCTCCTCCGAGCAACATGTCCGCATCCTCTGCTTCTTCAAGGTGTGGCAGCTAGAACGGCGGCGTGCTGAGTATTCTCGAGGAAGAACGGGAAGGACGTAAGAGGGAGGCGGATAGGAAGAGGCATTGACGCTAGGATGCTAGGGTTAAAGGCAGGAGTACGTACGTGGGCATGTACTTTTCTATCAACGGTTATGGTTTACCAATCATCCAAATTGACGGATAGATGTTTTGCTTTTTTGTGGTAATTTCTAGGATTTCACCCGATTAACGTGAAGGCACCGAAAGTCGTCAAAACCGCGCGTACTCACGGCGACTATTCTTTGCTCCCTCCTCCGAGCAACATGTCCGCATCCTCTGCTTCTTCAAGGTGTGGCAGCTAGAACGGCGGCGTGCTGGAGTATTCTCGAGGAAGAACGGGAAGGACGTAAGAGGGAGGCGGATAGGAAGAGGCATTGACGCTAGGATGCTAGGGTTAAAGGCAGGAGTACGTACGTGGGCATGTACTTTTCTATCAACGGTTATGGTTTACCGATCATCCAAATTGACGGATAGATGTTTGCTTTTTTGTGGTAATTTCTAGAATTTTCACCCGATTAACGTGGAGGCACCGAAAGGAGCCTCCAATTAGTAAATATAAGATTAGAGATAATGGAGGCCTCTTAATGGCCCAGTACAGGTTACAAAGGTTTTCTAAACACCGAAAAAATACATCTGGTTGTACTACATGGGAGAAAACAATCGGCACCAGGCACTAGATATCTCATCATCGTCGCGCGACAATGCCGCAGCTTTGCTTCTTCTCTGCAAGTAGATAGTAGACGAGGGAGCGACGGAGTTTCTTGTCGGAAGACGACTTCATTACGATGCTTCCACAGCTGCCAGTAGCAGAGGAGTGCCAAACAATCTCTGTGTTTGCTCGGCTCCGGCCGGCTTCGGTCGCCCGTTCTGATTCTCCGTCGCGAATTTGCGAGTCGCGTCCTGGTCTTCCTCCGCGCCTTCGTCTCGGTACGTGCTCGGGCTGTGCCTGCTAAGCCGTGTGCAGATCAATCAAAGTCTGGACAGAATGCAAGGAGACTGGACAGATTCCACTGCTGCGAACGTCTGGCATACTATACTGGTACGCTGAATGCGTGTGAGCTTCGAGATCATACGACGGTGCGAACGCATCGGAATGCACAGAATGATGAACCATGTGGACGGCACGGACAAGGAAAAACCATGGCTAGGCAGCTCGGCGTTGAGGCATATATCGACCGTTCCCATCGCTCAGCTCGGCGTAAGTTTGGGCAAGACCGTTCCCATCGCTCAGCTCGGACCAGGCGGCCAGCTTTTTAGCACGAAACGGACCACGATTTGATCGGGTATTCTTCAGATGGTTTCACATGGTGTCAAATGCCGAAATGCGTCGTCGTCGTCGTCGCTCACCGGTGCGAGACGGCTTCGGCCGCGACGGTCGCCGCTCTCGTCGCGACTTTGCGAGTCAGCGTCCTGGTCTTCGTCCGCGCTCCGGCTGTGCCTGCGGAGCCAGCCGTGCGCTCCGATTGTAATGCAAGAGACCGGACAGATTCCACTGCTGCGAACGTCTGACACACACTGCACTGGTACGCTGAATGCGTGTGAGAGCTTCGAGATCGACGATGGTACGAACGCGTCGAAATGCACTGAATGTGTTGGAGAGGACAGAAAACCAGGCAGGTCAATCAGATCGTCAGGTGACGCGGATGACGTTGACTGGACTTACTGCTAGTGGTTTTTTGATCCCGTCAAAAGTAACCGGGTGTACTACTACTAGTACTAGTTTAATTGGCGTCGTAAGCTCTGTCTTTGTGTTTTCTTCTTTTGCGAACGTCGTAAGCTCTGTTTAATGTGTGCCGGGCAGGACAAAGTATTCACTAGGCATTTTACATCATCAAAACAGAGTTTTCGCTCCCTGTCGTGGGAGAATAAAACAATGAAGAGTGGATTACAATTATGTTTTGAAGATGATTGAACTGAGGCGATAGGCAAATAGATATAAGCAGCAAATCATTTCCCACCTAAGCGCATACCAGTTTCACTAACCAATTCATGTTAGGCCAAGCCACGCTAAGCAATGTTGAATTATGAATGGTTACAACATTTCGACGCCAGATTGTTAGAGAGCGAACCCGGGGCTGTATCGCTGTCGTTGACGGAGGAATTGACCTTCCAGAACGCGCGGCAGTTATCACTGTGACGCGTCAGTGTCGAACAGCCACACATCGATCGATTCGTTTTCATGGTCATATGAAGGATCGATACGACATGGCTGGAGTAGGAGCTGTCAATCTGGTCAGCTTTTGTCGAAGTAAATAAACGTCAACTGAGATGCGATCGATTTCTTCATGTGCATTTCACTCGGGATCGACAGTGAACGGCCGTCGTGAAGACTGGGCAGACACAGAATCACTCGGTCAATGCAGTTATGGATGGCTCCAATCACAGTCAGAAACTTGTCTAGAAACAAAAAAAATTCACAATCAGCAACTGTGTTCAGTTGCCTGAAGACAAACAACCTACGCCGGATCACCGCGCCTGCCCGGCCGGCCCTTCCGCCGCCTGCGCCTGCGACGAAACGCGGCGGACGGCGTCGACGGCCCACGTCCGCGCGAGGGACACGGCCGCCTGGAGATGCGACGCCGTGGCGGCCCTGGCCCTGGCCCTCAGCTCCAGCCGGCCCCGGTCGATGTCGGCCTCGTGCCTCGCCAGGAACGGCCGGAGGTAGCCGTGGTACACGAGCGTCGCACCCTGAAAACAAATGATTCTTCAGACTTTCAGAACCCCAGCCGCGCATGTACTGTGTGCATACATCCACTAATACTGCAACCGCTGAAATCATTCGGTAAGGTGTTGGAGGTGCATAGGTAGGTGGCTTGCCATTGTCTTGGGGTGCCAGAGGTACACGACGAGCGCGAGCTTCGCCTCGCCGTACATCGGCAGCCACGAGACGGCGGCGTCGGCGACCCTCAGGAATGCGAGCAGAATCCTATACCACGACCAGAAAGTGCAGTTCAGATTCGTCAAGAGATTGAAATTGACTACTGGTCCAGCGTGAACGTTACAGTAATCAATAACGCAGCGATCGATTGATTATTCGATCGATTGGGGCTTACCAGTACTGGCACCAGAAACGCAGATGTTCCATCCGCGTCGCGTTCCGCTCCAGCGTCTTGTAGCAGTCGTACGCCGGGTAGGCGTACCCAAGAACCAGGCTGCATTCCAGATGCGAGAATAGACTTTTGAATTATATTTCTCAGGTCTGACAAACGAAATTTGAAAAGGGACTGAAATTGCAAGACTGCTTACATTAGAAGCCTGGTGATGAATGATACCGCCATCTTCAGCAACTGGAACCACGAGATCAACTCTGCAGAGGATTTTTCAAAAATTCATTGCTTGCGCCAAGGAAGCACATATGAACAAGGCAACGATTGATTGGCGACACGGGAGAAAGCCTAAGGGAATGATCGGATCAAATTCTTGGGCACCGAACTGGTACTTCAGTAATGCTAAGAACTTCAGAATTCGACTGTTCAAGCACAAGCAGTTGCAATGCAGAACTACTCGATTAAAACAAAATGAAATGCGTCATATAATAAGATGGCATTACCTGCCTTCGATGATCAACTTGCGGTTTCTCCCTATCGCGTCGCGGAAATCTGGTTGAGAAGTTTCTGTGGAGGAAGGGCCGTGCAGTTTAAACATGCAGGGAAAGCGGTTGCCCGGCGGGACGGGCCGCGTCCTTTCGCGCGATCGGGTGATTGGGCCTCCGGGGAGCGGTTACCACTGAACGCTTTACCCACGTTTGGTAATGGTTGCTCTAAACTTGACCGGGATGTCATCTACTCCCTTTGTGCGAAAGGGCCTGTAGCCTGTTGATTACAAGAGCCTTAGTAGCACCTGAGGTCCTGGGTTCGACTCTCCGTGGGAACGAATTTTTAAGGATTTAACGGCATTTGTGCTTTTAGTGGTAGGCGGCGCTCCCATCGACAGCGAGGCGCCAGTGATGACTTCGTCACTCTCTAGAATTTGCCGGCCCAGTCTTCGAAGATGCTCATAGGGGTAGGGTTTGCGTATATGTGTTCATAAGGGTGAGTGTGCGTGCGTTGTGAGTGTCTGAGTTGTTCTGTGTAATCTCAAAGAAAAAAGAAATCTAATCCCTTTGTGGAGCTCAAAGAAAAACACTACTCCTTTTGTTTTTAAATTATTGTCGTCGTTGATTTTTTCTATTTCGTTTGATCATTCGTTTTATTCAAATAATTTTTGAAACTATCAAATGTTTTGTTATGATTTGTTTTATCACTAAAGAAAGTTGAAACATAACTTATAATTTTGTATATTTAAGCTAATATTTTGAATAAAATGAGCGGTCAAACGTAACGAAAAAAGTTGACGACAACAATTTAAAAATGGGAGGAGTAAATCTTTGAAGGTCCTAAAAGAAACTATCAAGTTGTTTATTCAGTTCCCCAAAACTTATCAAATGTGTCAATAAAGTTCACATATCGAAAATAGCAGGCCTCATTCGACCCAGCTTGCCGTATTCAATTATACCTGATGATGCAACTGCTTACTAGGTAGATTTCTCATCACTGTCCCTATCTGTCTCATCTTAATTCTTCGCGTAGAGTGTGGTGAATGGTGATGTGTCTCCGTTATGCAGACAAGCATGCTCCATTAGCAACCACATCAGTTTTGGAAGGGTATTTTTGAGATTTAAACCTACACGAGACGTTTAGAGATTTGAATATGCAACTTGAGAGTTACCTATATGGCACCCTCAAAGTTTAGGAATTGTTAGTGTATTTTACCTTCTAAATTCTTGCTGAATAAACGTTTCAAAATTCAATCCTAAAATCTATATTCCCACCGTCCCAGTTTAATTGTTACTTTAGGTCCATACAGATTTTTCAAAATAATTGTCATTCTCACTTCTCGATGCAACTTTCTCTGTTTACAATACACCTCTATCCATATCTCTTTCCTCCTCGTTTCATGCGCACTTACTTTTACCAACTTTTTTTAATCTCTGTGCTAAGGCTACTCCCAATGCAAAGTTTCATTTTGTTGTTTCCAAAGGTGTCACATAAGCAACATATCAATTATTTGATGAATGAAACACCTCATACAATGCATTGTTTCATTTTTGTTGTTTCCAAGAAATACATGCAAGAGACAAATGGTGTTGGAAATAGTGCATACATAGTTTCATCTAGATGAAACTCTTCTCATCTCTCTCATCATCAATTCCTTGCCACATCATCAAAATTGTTGACATGGCACCATATTTATTGAAAATGAAACTCCCATTGGGAGTAGCCTAAGAGCTAAAACGACAATTATACTGAGAGAGAGAGAGCATATTACTACACATCTGGACAAACATGTTAGCATAAATAATAGCAGGCCTCATTCGACCCAGCTTGCCGTATTCAATTATTTTCTCTTCTTCGCAACATAGGAGGAAACTGACATTACGCTTCACCGCAGACCACGGTGCTTTCTAACCAAAACACATGCAATCAGACATTAGCAGATCATTAAAAGACTGTACGTATACACGCCGTCTTACCACCTCCAATTGTGAATTCACGACATTTCAGTTGAGAGGCGTTACAGTTCATCAGTACAAGCTTTGAAGAACCTCCTCACCATAGAAGCAACAAATGAAATCTGTCCTACAAATACATTACTCGTAGTTACAGCCTTACAGGTGCACCAGCAAACTCGGCAGCGGATCACACAGCGAAAATTATAGCTGTATAAGGGCAGTACCATCAATTGTACAAACAAAATGAATATGACACTAATTACTACTGCTGAGTATTAACCACCCATCTAAATGATGGCCAACGAAGCTCCTCTCGGTGATTGAGCGTCACCGTTGGCCTTGCCGAAAAACTGCGATTGTACAAGCATCCCTCCAGGTTGATCAAAGCCATTGCTGCATGTTAACAGAGGCCTCTAGGTGAATGACTGAGCCACAGAGGAAGTGGTGACCAGACCAGAAAGGAGACCGACAAAGGTGCCACTGTTGTAAGTGCTGGACTCGGTCTGTACTGCGTTGTCGCGAGAGTCGACGAAAGAGTCATTTTGGAAAGGCCCACCCACAAGAGCTCCCATGGCAACATTTGGGTTTGGATCGGGTGAATGAAGATACTGGAAACCTTTGCAACCAGTTTTTGCATCTGCCGGAATAGATGCTCCTCTGTGATGTACTTGCTGTGGATAGCTGCTCCCATATCCAACAAGATAGCTAAGCTTCATTGGGTTGTCACCCAAGATGTAATTGGCCTGACACACAGCATGAAAACATAAATTAAAAATTATGCAACGTCTTCTAACCTTCAGCCAGTAAGAGATAAATAGAGTCTAGAACCATGAGAAACAAAAGCAATCACGTCAGAATGCATGGGTCTTCTTATGGACATGAGAGTGATTTTACTGTTTAGCTCGGAAAATCAAAGTTATAAGGTATATTTCAACTTTCTTTAATGATAAAACAAATCATAACAAAATATATGATAATTTTTTAAAAATTTTGAATAAGATGAATGGTCAAATGTAACGAAAAAAAGTCAATGACGTCAACAATTTAAAATCGGAGGGAGTATCTCTTAAGGTTCTACAAAGCGCACCTGTGATATAGCAAAATTCCGTATATCAGTAGGACTGAAGGACTTTCCACTGCATTGCACTTCCGCTGTCCGAGACGAGAGCATGTAGTCACTGTAAACAACAGCAAGGAATGCAGAATTTGTGGCATGCTGGAGTGAATTCCACCCGCTTATCCACACCAACCCTCCTGCAAAAAGTTACAATGATATGATGAAACTACAATTCAGTTTCCAACAATAAATATTTAGAATATACTCTAGTAAGTTACAATTGCACTGCCTCTTTGCTTTGCCTGGTAATACCATATCAAAGAGCAGAGGCATTACAACGTACCTCCAGTTCTACTAGCAGTGGCTGACGGAGAATCTGGAAGCAGACCACAAATTACAGCTTCTGCTGTACCTCTATAATTTTTTAGCCCCTCATTTTCAGCATTAGATATCTGTTTCGATCCAAAGAAATTTAGTCTTGAAAGAAGGACCTGCACAGGATAGACAAAGTGCACCTCAAGTTACTGTCTTTGAATAAAGATAAAATTATAAAGATAAGATATAGCTCCAGTCCTGAAATAAGAATAAAAAGATTAACTAATTCACTTAGTTAGGTCCATGCAAACCTGTGTTCCTGGAAGTTTGTCATCCCAACTGAACCATGTTGGCTTTCCCCAATCAGCATAAGCTTGTCCATTCTGTACAGTTACATAACTGAGATATGTCTGGTCTCCTGTGGCATGATAGAGCCAACTTGCTGCCCACAAGAGTTCATCAACATAACTAGTAGAATTATAGTAGTTTTGAAGCTTCGGATAGCTGTCACTCGCGAGGCCTCTATAAGTATCAGCAAAAGTAAATAGCTTCTGGGCATGTTGAAGAAGTTCATCTGAATATGTAGTATTAATGGATTTGAAGACCATTGATGCTGCTGCCATGGCTGCTGCTGCCTCAGCTGCAACATCTGATCCAGGAGACTTCTTATTAATCTGTGTGAGTGGCCTTTTCTCGGTCATTGTTTCTGGCCTTTCCCAGCAGTTGTGGTCCAGATCAGGATCCCCAACCTAGTAGCAGTTTCAAGTTAGTTAGCCACCCATGTAGGGGTTAAACCAAGCGACAGCGATGCATCTATTGCATTGGTATCTTCTGGAAATTTTAGACATACTTAGCATGATATTGGGGAATATCCTTGCTACTACTCAAACAAGCATGAGCGTATAATATACTGCTCAGACATGTATCTGACCTGGTACACCTAAATTATAGTTTCTTAAAAAGCAAAATTAATTCACTAGCCTAATTCCCTGATTCTTGGATCTGGTTTCATAAAAATGCAGGTTAAGTTGAATATATCTCAGAGCCACAATAACAATTTTATTCAGGGAATCAAACAGTCTTTTATGTATATTTTGGTTAAGGTATCACATTTCTGAACTCACAGAGTAAAATCATACGCCTGCTGCAAAAAACACCTGCCTTCAAGGATTAACTCTTTTTATCAGATGAGATTAAATGTCTAAAACTGAACATGCTCCCCTAAATTTCGACGCCATGTATCATCTCCTCACCCAAACCGCTTCAGCTATCAGACAAAATAGAAGGAGAGGGCATTGGACTTATCCCTGTCCCAATCAATAGCCAAGAATCACAACAAATGTGTCGGTTTAAACATATCAAGCAGACAACCAAGTACCTACCAACTATTAGGTGTCTATAGACCATGACATCTGAGTTGAGTTCTTGCTTCCTAACGAACCATAATTTCTGCTTATACTGAAATGCTATGAGGGACCAATATACGCTTACTTAAAGCAAACAGAAACCCTTATCACTCACCATTCAAGCATTACTATGATGCAGGACAGCATGACATTATTTAAACGAACAATAAGAAACACTAACCTGAATATAGAAGACGTCGTCAGAAGGATGTGCATTGATAAGGAAATCTGTAATCCACTTGAGCGCATCGAGCGCAGGGTCCAGCTGCTTCGCCGCACTCATCTGATCCCCATACTCCAGCACCGACCACGAGAGCACCGTCGCTGTGAACGCCATCGGGAAGGTGAACTTGATATGATCTCCCGCATCATACATTCCCTTGGAAAGATCCAGCCCCGCTTGCTTCCCGTCGTCCAGTGCCGAGTCACCACGCCACGGGATCTTGTTGTTCTCCAGCTTCCCCGCTGCACAGCAGCAACAGAAATGAGTAACATTTCAGCTAATTGTGCAGCTCATACATCATTAAGGCAGTCAATTTGGCAGCCCGGCGACAAAATTCAAGTGACATCTGGGAAGCCACATTTCCAGCGACATCAAGACAGTCAACAAAGCAGCAATTTCGACTCGGTCGCCGGATTTGGTGCAGCAATTCCAAACAAAGAATCGAATCAATCAATGAAAGGCAACCCAAGTTGGCGGAAGATCCAGCCAATTGCCAATTTCCCTACTGGGAAATCCGTAGGTAAAATTCCAGAAATAGAGCCCCACCACCGTAGGTAAAATTAGTCAATGACCAACTTTGCCACTTCTCCAAATGTGAAGTGACATCTCCACAAGCAAAATTCGAGGGGCCTCCCGCCACGGCGCAAACAGAGCAACCTTTGAAGCTTAAGCAAGCGTGAAAGCAATGCGCGGCTCATTCAAGCAGCGGCGGGCCGGCGGTACTCACCCTTCTGGACCTGGAAGAACTGTAGCGCGACCCCGAGCGCGTCGCCGTACTTGGAGTCGATGGCCCCCGGCGGCCCCGGCACGGGGAGCGGCTTGAGGTGGCGGGACCCGGGCTTGCGCTTCATGATGGCGAACATCGCCGCCGTGGCCACGAGCGCCGCCACCAGCGCCACGATCAGCCACCCGCAGCAGCCCCGCGTCTTGGACACCATCTTCCGCCTATCGCATTCGCCGGCGGGAACGCCGCGTCCTCTTCCCGACTCGCGCGCGCGGGCGCCGCTGCTAATGCGGCCGCGGCGGCGTTCCGGCTGCTCTCGGCTCCTACAGCGCTACTGCAGCAGGCTGGCTCTGGCTCCCCGCGCGGCGGATGAGCTCCTCGTCTCGTGGGCTGGCTGGGTTGGTTGGTGGCGGCTCGTTGGTGTGCCGGCTCGTAGTAGTAATAAGGAAATGGGTGGGTGCACGGTCGCGGATGAGTGAGGTCGAAGTTTTTGCGTCGCTGTCGGTGGGACCGGTTGATTGGTGCGGTGGGCCGCACTTGGCAGTGACCGCGGAGGGTGGCGGGGCGCTCGGCGCGAGGTGGCTGCGGGCGAGTGGTGAGGGGTCGAAGCACCGACAGGTCACGGTCGGGCCGGACAAAGGCCGCGGCTGGATCCTCTGTGACGGCGAGCGAGGGCGCGTCGTGTTTCGCCGGTGCGTAACGACGCACGGCGAGGAGCAGCAGCGCAGTCAGTGACAGTGCCTGTACCGAGGTAGCCGTGCACGGTCAGCAAACAGTGACCGACTGCTCTCCCGTCTCCAGCATAGAATGATACTACACAAGTCGTTGCCATCGCTCCGTCAATCGAGTGCGAGAGGCTAATCGCTTTTAAGCTTTAAGGTGACGAGCACCATTATGATCTTGACTGTATATAGCGAGGATGCTAAAGCAGTAGTCCTAGTTTCTCCGGGAACTTCAGAAAACCACCAAATGTCGTTTGGATGTTCCAAATTATCCAGGACGCTAGAATATTGCCCCCAGACGTGCTACTAGTATGATTCCTCCGACCACATTAGATGTACTAATTAGTCGGCAGTGCCTGTATCAACGGATCTCAGATCATTATATGATTGCTCATGGCGTGCGGCTGCAGCTAGCGTGCGATAAAGCTGTTAGTACGCTCGTTCGTGCATACAGCTCCACAGTCCAGTCCGGCGTGGTTAGCGATGAACCGGCGACGGCGACATATGTGATGGTGGTAAGGGATTTTTTCCCCCAAAGCCTGAAGCACAACGAATTTTTTTTTTTTTTTTTTTTTTTTTTTTTTGCGAAAAGGGGAGGGCATTATATTAATAAAGGGAACAGTACAACCCACGCCTTTTACAGGGGCACCCCTGACAACATTTTACAGAAAGGACCCCAAGGAAAAGAAAATTACAAGTAACTCCCTCTTCCAGAATCCTCTCAACCCATCTTCCCATCGCCGGCGTCCACCGACGGCGGCAGCAGATCCCCTCCTCCCGCCGTGACCGCGAGCACAAAGCTTTGTAGAAGCCGATTGGATGAGCGCGAACGCCCATATCACGAAGAAAGCAACGGACCGGCCAACGCGACATCACCGGACGGAGCAAGCAGGACCAAACCATCACCATCAAGCAGGAACCAGCAACAAGAAGCAAAATACTGGAACAGTCTGACATGGCATCCTCTGGTTTCACGCTTTCTTATGCCAGGTTCTACCTTCGTTAAATTGCCAATCAGCACCCAAACATTTCACTAAAAAGAGTAGTTAACGGGACAGCAGTAGTATTACGCCGACACCACAGCACATAGTCATCATTTCTAAGTTGACTTGCGTATGAGCTAATCAAGCATCTATGTGAAATCCAAGCTGACCTTACAGTCCACCAGTTGCTACGGAGTAGTCCATATCGGGACGAGCGCGATGGCCTAGAAGTGGCGACTGGCCGACAGGCTTGGAGTTCATGAAGATTACTGGAACAGTCTGACATGGCATCCTCTGGTTTCTCAACTTGGCAAAGTGGAGAGCATCAGACCACCATTTGGCATGTCGTTTTATTGATAGAAAAGAACTCCTCAAAGAAGACAGGGCTAGAATCTCATACTACCGGCGATATCGGAACCACCGTATCTACTGCATGCTGTCACTGACTACCAGACCAGCAAAACATCCGTCGAAATACCAATACGGTTGGAGAGGAAAGGTGAGGGGACTTTGACATCCGATCTCGTGGTAGTTGGACTGGAGAGTGGAGATCGGACGGCAACTCGAAATATCTGCTTCTTGGTTTGGTGCTTTTGGCTGGTTGCTGTAGGTGGACCGGTACTGTTTGTTCGGAATCAAACCAAGAAAAATTGACAAATGTATTCCGTACGGATTAAAAAAAAACTTACACTAATTACCCGCCCCTCGCGTCGTCTCCTTGAGGCGGCACGGTGGTGCTTCCACCTGTTCTCCCTTCAAGGCCTAGGAATCACCACATTCGTAAAAAGGAAAGCAAAACTACTCACTTTGTCATTACGAAAACATTAAAAAGTCATGGTTGCATCAACCAAGTGTGTATGTGATGTCAATGCCATTTTTTTAAATAATGTTATCAACTCTTTGATCTTAATTGCACACATGATTTTCCAAGGTAAGGTTACAGTCCAGTTGCAACGCATAAGCAGATTCCGAATCGAGATGAGCGTGGCAACGAGTTAGTGACAGTTATATCCGTCAGACTCAAGTTCATGCTGGTTTCTCTCAGACATCCCCTGAAGAGAAGAAACTTCGTAAAAAAAAAAAACAGTGCAAGGATGCCATTCAGGCAACCATTGTATCTGCTGCTTGCTGCTACTGGTTACAGGACCAGCGAAACAATCGTTGCATGGACAGGAAAGGTGAGGACCTGATGGGACTTTGATACCTGACCTCGCGGTAGCTAGCATGGACCCTGTAGGCTGTAGCTAGAGGTCGGACGCTGCCTGTTATGCTGGTACTTGTCGAACGAACCGAGAAATGGCCTTCTGCGCGGCGAGATTAAGCGAGCCCATTGACCTCTTCACAGATGCCTCCGATTCCTATTCACGATCAATCTTACCAGTTTACCCCGCCGCCCTCCTCCTCGCTAGCATGCATAACGATCCTATTCTCCCGGCTCCGTCGTCCTAATTTTTGTCGCTGCCGTGATAGATGTATGACAAGTCCTCTGTTTATGGGTGTTGCGATTCCCCCTCTCCTCAGCTCCTCTCCTCTTGCTGCTTGTTACTAGCACTGGATGCGGATTGGTGAGTGGTGTTTGTGCGTTCCTCTCATCAACATTTTTCTTGGCTCCTACCCGCGGCAGCCGGGTGATAGAAGTATTGAAGAGAGAAGTAGCGGCAAGTGTTGACACTGGGCAACCGGGTGCATTCAACACCACGTTCTGATACACTTTTGCTACACATTAATTGCTGTCGAAATAATGATACCGCGACAAGTCTTAGCCGCACTTAGAAGAAGAGCCCGATCATTTTGAGCCATGTTAAACCGTCTCAGCACATCAGTTTAGCATGCAGAAGCATCATCAAATCAAAACGAGCTAGCACTATGTTACGGTTTTGTGAGATTGCAATGATGTAGTTCAGTCCTAACGAGGATGCTAGCAGCGAACAACTGAATTTTTCCTCGGCAATAATTTAATGTTTGTACTCGATCGTGATATTTGATCTTGATCTTACTCATTGCATTTTACTAGTTTGTCCATGAACTTAGTAATTGTCAGCTTTAATTAGAAAGCCAAATCTTCATGAAGGGTCCAAATTATCTTGGATTCTCGATCTATAATATCATCTCCAGACGTGCTATGATTCCACTGGCCGCAGATACACCGTATCGGCAGCCCTAGTTAGATAAACAGTCCAGATCATCTATGACAAACACATGATCTAGACCATGTTCTACATTACCGTTACAACCGTTCCAACCGGCTCGCACCGGTTACTCCGGTTTTACCGGTTACCGCGGTAACCGCTCGGAAACCGACCAAGAATTCAAAAATCAAAATTTGAATTCAAAAACTCGGTTACCGACCGGTTTCGTCGGTAACCGACCGGTTTGCTGTGAAAACCGATCGGTTTGATCGGTTTTACCGGTTTGACTGGAAATTGCAAAAATAGGCTCAAAAAGTTAGAATTTTTGGCATGAACTTTGCTAAAATATTCTAATAATGGTTAACGAGACATTGACAACATAGAATTCATAAAATATTGCACCAATCAACCTCATACAACATACCACAATTCATACAAAGTCCAACATAAATTGTCAGATACATAGTTCTTGACGAAATTTAACATACAACATAGTTTTGAACATAATACACATAGTTTTGTGCACATCAACATACAACATACAAACATACATCTCAAGACCATATGACGTCGGATTGCGGATTGTCCTCCGTGTTTTCATTCTCTGAATTTTGTACAGAAAGTTACTGCGAGTGCAAGAGTTTATGTTGCACCAATGGATAGATCTATCTACAAGGAAACCAACAAAACTTGTTTCACATTTTTAGGAGCTATATTCCGTCAAATATGAATTATTGAAGTTTTTAACTACTTTCCCATTTTCTGGAGATTAGATCGTGAACAGTAAAAACAGGGGATGAAAGAACAGGCGGCCAGGAATCTCTAAAATCCGTCGATTTGAGTGGTCTAATTGCATGGGCGATGACTCAAATGGATTATTTTGGATGTGAGGAAGCTATAGGTACGAGGAATCGAGCGGAAACTCACTGTGGAGGGAGGAATCGACCATTGCGTCCGAGGTGCTCATGCGGCTGCCATGATGGAATGTTCAAGCAATTATTTCACCCATCAAACGATCTAGTTTTTGTGAACCGTTTCCACCAATGTGCTGCAAATTCCTTCTAGTTTATTTACATATTTTGTGTTTCAAAATTTTTCAAATTTTCAAAAAATTTTGAATTTCAAATCTCGAAACCGGGCTACCGAACTAACCGGACCGGACCGGTTAGTCCGGTAACCGCGATTACCGAGCGGTAACCGTCGGTATTGAGAACCTTGCACATGATGGCTAGACCATGTTCTAGATAAGTTGGCTACGACATATACATTGGCTACGACATATACAATGGTGCAGTCTTATAAGGTGTATCACGCATATGACGTAATCTTGAGACGGTTTAATAGGCAACCTCTACAGTGGATTTTCTTTTTAGTTATCTTTTGGTGATTTCATAATCCCGTTATTTGTGTATAAATTAAATAAATATCTTGAGTAGCATGTCAATAACAACTTGTATAATGGTGTGCGGGAGACAACATAGTCCAAAGATTTATGGCATATTTCACACTTGCTTCGTGCGAAAAAACAGGGCAGGGACAGCATTCATGCAAGTATGCAACCATTGTATCATATTCTCCTTTCGTTTCAACAAGCTCATGCTGCTTGTTGCTATCAATGGATGCGGTGCGGATAGGTGTGCTTGTACCTGGAGTGCCTACCGCTGTGAAAGGGAAGTTTATAGAAGGCGGGGCGAGGGCGTGAATGATGTTACAAAATGTATTGAGTAGAGAGACTCAAGATAATGAATTAAATGATTCAAGTGTGTTTTCGATTGGTGATTGAAAACATATTTATACACGGAGGTGTCCTTGCATTATGAAAGGTGTCCCTTCGCTTAGAGTAAGGAGCAAGAAAGGTGGACGTGTTCACATGGTTATAGCTTAATATTCTAATGGACCTTAGCCCAAGTTATCGACCTAAATCATTTATTCTTTAACAAATGATACCGTCACTAAGCCGTGTTAAATTGGAGGAGAAACAAAACCTAGCTAGTGTTTTCAGTTATCCAATAAATGTTTGTACATCCCTCTCATTAACATATTTTTTCTCTGGCTACCACCAGAGCTATGCTTCCTCCTGAGCTTTCTACGACGCTTAGGCCATTCTCAATGCACACTTTCATTTTACTGTTCCAAGACTAAATTTTATGAAAGAGAGCTAGCTTCCTTTCATAGAGATGAAAGGCCTCTCACAAGAGATGAAAGTTTTTCTTCTCTCTCTTTATAATTGCCTTGCCAATTCAGCATAAAGGGAATGTATCAGGTGGAAACCAACCTCTCCGTGCAAACTATGAAAACTTTAATCTGAGCCACACGATGTTGATCCAAGGGGAACGCTCAGGGGAGGTAGAAGGGGTGATGAAGAGATAAAGCGTCCAGAGTTGGACACTGGGCAGACGGTTGCATTCAACACTCATGCTGATACACTTTTGCTCCGCTTTTAATTGCTCTCCAATAATGATACTACGACGCGTCTTAGCGGCACTTAGAAAAAGAGACCGACACTTGTTAAACCGTCCCAGCACATCTGTTTAGCATGCAAGCATCTTGAGAAGCATGATCAAATCAAAACGAACTAGCACTATGTTACGGTAGTGTGAGATTGCAATGAAGTAGTTCAGTCCGAAACGAGGCTGGGCTGCTAGCAGCAAACATATGAAAGAATATAAATAAAGTCCGGCTTATTTTTCATCTTTCTCTTTTCACTTTGCACCAGCAAACCATGCCTTTGTCCAGCTCAAAATAAGAAGCTCATGGTTTGCAGAACTTAGTTATGATGCTAAACTGTAGGAGGTTTGGTTGCCTTCAAAAAATGTGCAATTCAATTCCACGTCCTCCATAGCGAAGGAACCATTGACCGGAAAATGTACACTGTATTGCAGTTGGTGTTAGTGTCTGAGATTGTTCGGGAAACTCAGCATTCCCAACTGAGTCCCGATCCAGCCGCGACATGCTTACTCGCTGATAATTGATCTTACGGGGGGTGAAATGTTGGACGGCTAAGCAAGAGTTACATGTTGATGTGGTGAAAATGTAGGGAGAAGCAGCCTTGGATGATTGGAATGTTGCTAGGTTTTTCAAGAATGTGTTGGCTTCTTCCTTATTGCCTTCCATTCCGAATCAATCTTACCACCGCCACCTCTTTTTCTTACTCGCCAGCATACCTATCCTCTCGTTCAGTCTTTCCTGATTCTTGCTACCCAATTGATGTACATTCCTTTGTTTATGCGATGCTATGACTGTGGATATATATAGCGGGAGGCTGCATGTGCATTTGCAACTTAGCACTTGTCTTGACAACTAGCAGTTTGACCGTGCGTTGCTACGGGAGTGATAATATAACCTCTTTATTCTACGTACCAAGGATTTATCAAATCCAGGGCCGTACCCGAGATTTTGAGGCCCCTGTGCAAGACATAAAATTGGGCCCCGATACAAATAACTAAAAATTATTTTAACTCATTGTATAACTGCAGTTTTCTTACAAAGCCAGGAAATATATTAGACATCCATGCAAAGAAGATAAAGTGTGAGTCTTTATTACCAATATTTAACTTATCTTCTCTTAAAAAAGCATCATTTATCCGGCAATCTTGTAGATGAAATCTCCAATTATATCCTCAAAATTAATATTGTCCAAAATATCATTTTCAAGTGCAATTGTTGCCAATCTGTTGAGCCTTTGTTAAGTCAAAGTACGCTTTTTATAGCTGGAGTCGTTTTATAACTCTAGAATACATGATAAGTAAAACGTGCCTCCCTGGCCAATCTCAGTGGGAGTTTCATTCCTATTAAATGACATGCCACGTAGGCAAAAACGATGACATGGCGGAGTATTTATTATGTAATAGGCTGGATGGTTTCATCCTCATGAAACTCCTTTGGCACTATTTCACATGTATGAAACTCTAATAAAACATGCATTGAGAGTCTAAAATTTCATCTCAACTTATTTTTGACCAATCACAAGACAACAAGTTAATATGATGGCTTATCTATGAACTGTGTGATAAAATTGTGCATTGAGAGAGCTCATTTCATATCTCAAACTATAACTTTTAAGATGATGTGGCACTCTTGGAAAAAGTGAAATGAAACTATGCATTGAGGTTGGCCTAATTATATAAACACCAAAAGACTAAAACAATTCCATTCATACAAAATAATTGTGCAAGAAAGGGGGGAAATTACTTAGTGATCCTAACTTTATCTGATAGTGTGGTGTTAGTAAAATTAACTTCAGGGTCCCCCAGTATGAGGGAGGAAAATTAGTTCATGGACTAATTAACTGCGCGCAGCAATGCTCGGCTCTGTTATCTGTTTTTCTACTTGTGTAGCATGACCATAGTAATTAAAGATTAAAACTTATGGGGTCCCAAAATTTTGGGGGCCCTGTGCGGGTGCTCATATTGCACACCCTAATGTACGAGCCTGATCAAATCTTGAAGTATTTTAAGTAATCCAAACAATGCTTCACAACTACCTATTTTAGCTAAATTTTAATTCATAATTCATGGTATAATTTTTAACTATAATTTCAACCATCATATTCTAAAACCCATCTACTCTGTACTTTCCCATAAAACCCGCCGCACTCTTGAAATCAATTTTTCTTCCGGTCTCCTTCGTCCTCTGTTCCTCATGCACAATTCTGTGAATTCGCCTTAAAAAAAAGGAAAAATCAAGAAAGATGCCATGTGCAGGATTCAAACTCGGATATGTGGGGAGCAAATGCAGAGTTCTACCACTAGACCGCGCCACTGAATGTGAATAAGACCGATTCGATTCGACATATATAAGACCAAACGAAAAGAACTCCGATTTCAGTTCAAATTGAATTCAAGATGAATTCGGATGGGGTCTGAAAACTGAAAAGTCAGCTGAAAACTTGGGCTGACGACTTTTTTGAGACTTAATATGTAGTAGAGATTACATCGTGTCTTGCACAAGAATATCTCACCATTCCATGTTTATGCGAGTGTTGTGATCTCTCTCTTCTCTCTTTTTAAGCAAGTTCTTGCTTTACTACCAAAAAAGATGTTTTTGACAAAACCTAAAAAGATGTTGACAGTTGCGCGCTAACGCGGCACTGCTGTGCCTTTACACTAACAACAGCAGACGATTTTGTTCCCATTGCACGGAAGATCCCCCGTACTTGTGTGCTCTGATCACATCTTGGGCCGGCCGAACGTATATCAGAATTAAGTGCAGATCACATGATCGCTTCTTGATGATTGGCAGCATAAACATGGTTGAGACTTGAGAGGAATGAACTCAGTTGTGGCCTATGAAAGATACTGCCATCAGTACAAGCGTATAACAGTGCAGTATCAGAGAGGATTCATATCTCGTGCAGGACTCACTTATGTTCTGAGTTGCTTGCTCAGTCTTGTGAAAGAAATTTATCAGGCGCAAGTGCGCAGCATGTTACGGTGTAGGTCAGAGTGTAAACTTATTCCCCGCACGGCCTGATATCATAGCTCTAAGCATCACACCTGAGCTCAACAGATTCTCATGTATGGATGAATAGAAACTCATACTAGTACTTTTCGAAAATAAAAACAGATCCTGATTCATCCAGAAAACAGGACACGGGTGTTAACATACGTGGCATCATCAGTCATGAAAAGTAACACAACATGATTTCTAATCCTGTTCCCCCCCGAAGTAGTAGTACGGTGCCTTCCACACGTATCAGAATTTGCCGTGAAAATTATAGTATAGTGAAAGTCACGTCATCAGTGATGTCCACTAGCTCCTTTGTGAATGTTTTTTTTTAGGGCCTGTTCGTGTCTTTTAGTCCTAAATTTAGACCTGCTACTAATTGCTATTTAGAGGTACTAAATAAAGTTTAATTACAAAACTTTTTTACAGATGGGTGCTAATTGACGAGACGAATCTAATGAGCCTAATTAAGCTACGTTTTGCTACAGTGATGCTACAGTAACCATCGTCTAATCACGTCTTAATTACCCTCATTAGATTCGTCTCGCGAATTAATATAAAGTTCTGTAGTTAGTTTTTTAATTAGACTTTATTTAATACCCTTAAATGACAATATTCTAGGCGGCCTAAAATTAGGCCTAAAGAAACGAACAACCCCTTAGATCAAAAGGATACCCTCTAGTTTCTTATTTCAGAAAAACCAAGTTGCGCATGCAGTTCAAGTTCAGTGTGCATTACAGCAAAGTTCAAAGAGGTCGGCTGAACAGCTTGCCTCGCTACAGCAACAAGCCGAGCAGCCCCAAGAAACATTACGCACGTCGCGGAAACGACTCTCCTCGTCAGGTGCAGATGTAGCCCCAAGAAGCCTGATTGAACGGCTGATGCCAGCCCTCATTTCGTAGTGTAACCTCGGTGTCTCCTCCGTCTTGATCTCCAGCTGATGAATGACTCTTTCCAGCTTCTAGGATGTAGATTCTTTGCGTATCTTCCTCCAATTCTTCAGTGTTCCCGTCGTCCTTCTCCATACACCCGCATTCCAGTCCATCTCCTCCTTTAAAAACACATAGCATTTTGGTAATTCCAAATGTTCCACATTACTGCTGCTGACACAATGTTCAGCTAAGTATTACTGCTATTACTGACCCACCAATATTTTCCAAGTTAGAGCCAATTTCTGAGAATGATTTCTTACTTTGATACAACATATAAAGTGCAGAGATAATCTCTAAGCTGATCCATAATTTCGTAATTAACAATAAAACTTAGTTATTACATATTTCGAAGGGATAATCGGAATCAATAAACCAGAGTTTACAATAAAACCAGAAGATGTCGATACTGTAGAAAGAAAAAAAACTGTCACATATTACGACTCGTTTTGAGAAAGTAGCGAAACTTGAATGTTCAACCAGAGAGTGCGACGCGGTGTCCGTTTCTTGCCCGACTCCTCCCGTTCCCACCTCCTTACCACCATAGCTGCTTCTCGTCACAGTCCCGTATCCTTTTCTTTCAGCGTTTTCCTCCCCTCTGCTTCGCTCTCCTCCAAGCGTGCGCTTGTCAGTTAGCACTATGCAGCTGCGGTGCCGCGGTGCAATGGCAATTGGCAAGACTAGAAAGGGTGAGGCGGGGGTGCGTGATATGGTTTGCTCCGGAGTAGAAGCCTACCTACTAACAGCATCTCCAGCAAGGCCTCTATTTAGGCTCCTACTCTATTATTTAGTGGTTTGAGCAAAAAAATCATCTCCAGCAGGGACTCTACTTGTGCTTTTATTTTGCATGCCCTCTCAAACTCCATCCCCAAGCCCTCATTCCTAGGGTCCTCCCATCCTCCCTCTCATTCATAGGTCCCACTGTTTTTTTTCATTTTCCCACACAAAATAGGGTCTATTGCTGGAGTTAAAGCTAAATTTTAAGCCCTTATTTTTACATGCCGGCTTAAAAAACAAAAGCAAAGACCTTATTTTGAGGTCCATTGCTGGAGATGCTCTAAGGGTGTTCCTGACTTGATTATATTAGTAGACTTCGCACGGAAGATTCTCCACGTTTCTCTCGCATCAACCTGGTTAGTGTGAATGAAGTCAACCATTACCTATGGAAAAACATTGCCCATTAAAGTGTGCGTATATATTCTGAGTTGTTTGCTCAGCGCCGTGCAATACAATCGGGGTGTTCGGTTAGAGGATGCAGTTGCAGTTTGAATAGTGAGAGAGAACACTGTAGCGGGGATTCGCGCACTGTAGCAATTCAGTTGACTGTAGCAGCAGAACAGCAGCAGCCGGAGGATTTTTCTCCAGCCGAACACGCCCAATGTTGGGTGGCAGGCCAAAGAAAAAGGATCAGGAGCAGCAAATGTTTGTCCATACCAACGTACCATACGATGCAAACAAAAATCTGAGACTAAAAATAGATTCCCTCCACGCTTTTGTGGCATGGTTCTAAGCATCTCACAGTGCACAGGTGCATCCAATACATTCTGAGTTTTAACAAGCGTCCACAGCTCGCGGTATTTTTGCACGCTTTGAAATAAAACAGATTAGTCCATCATGGAATGAACAGATTTCTCACTGGATGGTACAACAAAAGTGCATCAGCAGCATCAGTCATTTTCCTTGAGGAGTATTACAACATGATTTGCTTCTCTTGTCGGGAAATTAGGAACAAAACAGCATAATTCCCGTCCATATTGTTCTATTTTGAGGCAACTGACTGTGAGAGCGCAGGTAGAGAGACGGCTCTCACAAAGAACAACCATTTCGTGCGATTTTCCACACACACACACATACACACACATTCGTCAATTATTTTACCCACAGCCAATCAGAGAGTGACTCTTACTGTTGCATCATAGCTGCATCAGTTTTCGAATCCAAGACCGAACTGAGAAGTGATTTACCAGCCCTGTCAAAGCTACCGCCGGGTGGCAAATATCATATAGCTGCATCAGTTGCTCGTGGTCCACGCCCACCATATCAACCCCATATTTTCATTCATTACATTACATGATTCAGCAAATATACAACGTTTATCTACAGTAAACATAAGCAAACTGCAGCTCGAAAACAAAGAACCCCATACTACTACAAACAAAAGGGGTCCATCTCCAGTTCCAGAGTATTCTCTTGAAAAAAAAAAGGATGTTCAGCCTCAAAGTTTTAATTGTGCGGCTTAAATCTCTGCTATGCCTGAACTAGGACCAAACTCTGCTCTTTGTTCAAGGATTTACTCCTGTAGTTGGTTCCAAACCCACAATGATAGCCCTAATTTTTATTCCAAACGAAAGCGAAACACTTTTTAGATAAAGGAAACTTTTTATTTCAAGGTGAAATAATGTTCCGGCCTCTGCACAACCAGGGTACATTTAGCCTTTACATGTCAAACAGCAAGGTGAGCCGATACAAATCAGCCTTAAAACACCTAAAAAAACATCTATCATCTAGCACAGTACCTAAACAAAGCCTATGGCGTCAGTTACTCTGTTGTTGCAGCCATCAGTCTTCGAAGAAGCTGTTGTCGCCACTTAAACAACACTTGCTCATTTAGACCAGAACTCCGGCGGCAAGGTTGTGCGGAGGCTTGACGCCTCCCCGCGCACCACGCGCGACGCTTTCGCTGCACTAAAATCATTCACCACAAGAAACATCAGATTGTGCGGAGATGAAACACCTCCTCGCGCTCCACGCAACGCTTTCGCTGCACCATCTTCTAATGATCCTTGCAGATGAGCTGATGAATCCTTGCTTCCTTATGCATCCAAGGCACCAGAGCCGATACTCTTGACATGAAAATGATAGCAAATGAACAAAGTCGATGAACAGCCATGCCCATGGCTTTGATGGCCTCTTTCAAGCAAGTGAAATCTAGCCACCACGAAACATTACTGCCACAAACTCGACCAAATCCGCTACCTTCATATCGATACCTGAGACCTTCAGCACATAACACCAAATTGCTACTAGGCACTAGAACAAGATGAAAAAACCTGCTGAGTCAAATGCAAGCCCGAAAAGCACAGCAATTTCTGCATCCACAATCCTACGACCATGACCAAAGGTACTTGATCGGTTGACTGGTATCCTCGGCGGCGCCATTGTCAAGATCAGGTGACCGAGGCCAAATTGCCATCACAGACTGATCCAATGGCACGGCCAGCACCTTGCTGTCATGGTCTCCTTTGTAGCCGTGTCATCACCATCTTGAGGAATGAGATCCCCATCAGCGCCGCCATCCAAACGGAGGTCAGCGCACCATCAACGACGACAAAAATCCACCATACGGACCATATGCTGTGCTCTCCGATTCAATCCTCAACGCGCGGCCTCCATCTGAACCGTATGGTGCGCCAAGCGACCGGCCCCTTCGAGGTAACGGGATACGACCTCCATGGACGCCGCTGGCCGCTCGCCCACGGTTGCCGAGGCCACGCTCGACCAGGAGCTGCTGCAGGCCCGCAGCCGAGGCCACGCGCAACGAGGATCTGCTTCTTGCAGCGATTGCATCGCCGTCTCGCTGAACGAGGCCCCGCCGCCGTCGTCCTCGCCGTCGGCCGGGTTGTGCCAGCCTTGGGCTCTGACGGCGGCAGGGGAAGGGAGGGGGAGGAGGACGAACGGCGGTGGCGTGGTAGATCGCCGCCCGTGTCGCCTGCGGAGGCGACGCGGGGGCCTCCGTCTGGACTCTGTACCTGGATCTTTTTCTCCAGGGCGAAAGCGAAACACTATTGAGAAAAGTCTATGAAGTGCGTGTGAACGCTGTTGAACTTAATCATGTATGGCTGAGTGGGTGACAGGGTCGTTGTAATCCCTGGCATTTCATGAGCAAAGTGGTAAACAAGTGCACGCCTCGGAGAACCATGTTCCAGCATGGAAGCACTTAGACGCGGGCGAAATGTTAAATGATTATCTCGAGCTTTCACAAATGGAGGGAGAAGGGTCTTGGGCCACACTAACACTAAGAAGGAACGTGTCAGGCTCTTCCATGATTCCTCCTATTACCAATGGATCTTACCACCACCACCTCCGCCTTACTAGCATCCTGGTCCTTTACTATTATCTTTTCACCTGTCTTCTTCGTTGCTACTGCCAAATTATTGTGCCTTACTAGCATCTATCTATGTGACTGTTGCAACAACGAATATATTTATATTTGGTGGGTGCGCGCAGTTCCATATGACCAATCGTCACCGCTGGCTAAGTGGCTATGCGCCAGTATAACAACCAAAGTGGAGATATCGCTTCAATCTTCACATTTATGTTTTTAAATTACCTGCATATATAGATCTTGAGGCAACGGACAGCAGGGGCGAAGTCACTGGGGTCAGCTCCATTACGCAACGGGGTCAGCCATGTAATGGTCAAACACATTCAGCCTGTTCGGCATGGCTGGGCTGGTTACTGTAGCTACAGTACCACTGTAGCTACAGTAACCGCGTATTATTTTCGAATACGGGTATCTGGGTCTATACAGCCACCAGCCGTTACAGTACCTAATCAGCCGCTACAGTGCTCGAATCCTCTTACAAAACACTATTCAATCAGCTGCTACAGTACTTTCAGCCACCAGCCACCAGCCATGCCGACAGGCCCATTGGTTCATGATATACAGAATTTCGTCCCTGACGGACCGTGTCCTGCGGAGTAAGGGCTTTAACAATAATTGTTGACCCAAAAAAAAATACTAAACAAGATCAAACACACGAGACTCATTTGTGTAAAAACCCTTGCGAAAAAAGAAACACAGACGATAACCAACAATCTTACTCCCTCTGTTTTTTTTTTAAGTCGTTCGGACAACGTCGGTTAGGCATATTTTGGCCTGAGTTTGCTGTCTGAAAAGTCAACAATTTGAAGATGGAGGTAGTATAAGATATAAGAGTTAGAGAGTGTATGGGGATAACACTAAGTCATCAACTTTTTTCCATTTCGCTAATAATACATTTATAAATATACAAGTGGTGCGAAACACAGGTGTGAATCGAACAAGAAAGCAAATCCTTGATCAATTACAATCTGTAATTGTGAATTAACCAATGTTGTGCAATATACTGTTGTGTGGTAGGCCAAATCAAAAGGATCAACCGTTCCTTCGTGATAATGTAGTGTGACAGAAACAAGAACCTAAAAATAAAAATAGATTTCCTACACGCATCCTATAATTCTGAAAATCTGAATTTGCATGCTTTGAAATAAAACTGATTATTTCGTCATGAAATGGACAAGTCTGGTACTTCAGTAACAATTTGTCCATTCCCAAGAGTACTACAATAATGATTTCCTTCTTTCCGAGAAAAAAGGGATAAAACAACATGATTTCTTGCCCAAATTATTCTATTTCGATTTCGAGGCAGTAGGCAGTGACAGGGCAGGGAGAGACGGGCTCTCACAAAGAATCACCACACAGATGAAACATTTTACGCAATCAATGCTGTTTCAGCTTTAACCTTCATCGAAGTTGCATCCTTAACCTTCATCGAAGTTGCATCCTCCTCATCCTTCTCGGATTCCTCAACAGCTCAGGCATGCTCTCATATGTTCATTGATCACATTCACATCACAGTACCTGAATGCTATTGCCAACTCACAATTCACCAAAAGTTTCCAAAACTGAACAGGGAGGAGATTTACCCGCCTTGTCAAAGCTACCGGCGGGTGGCAAAATCACATAGCTGCATCAGTTGCTCGTGGTCCATTGCACATTCATTTATTTTAAATTTGTACATTACATGATTCAGCTAAGGAGCAGCGACATTATGTCCGCTCCTGGGAACTATACAAGGTCTACAGCAAACAAGGGCGAACAGCAATTCGAAAACAAACAACCCCATGCTGCTCCAAACAAAAAGGGTCCATCTCCAGTTCCAGAGTATTCTCTTGAAAAGAGGAAGTTCAGCTTCAAGTTTTAAGGACGCAGCATAAATCTCTGGGATGCCTGCACCAGGACCAAACTCTGCTCTTTGTTCAAGGATAATCCTTACTCCTCTAGTTGGTTCCAAACCCTGACCCTCAGTGATACCCCTCATTTTTAGTCTAATAACCTGAGATTCTGAGGAATAGCCAGACAAAAGGGAAACACTTCGGAGAAAAGTCTCTATGAAGTGCATGTGAACGCTCTTGAACTTAAGCATGCATGGTTGACTGGATGTTGAGATCACTTTGCCATCTCCAGATAGAAACTCTGCCTTTACCTGAGCATAATGGAAGGCAGCAGGTTAGATAAACATGGTGCGGCAACGGGTGAAATTCAGAAATCCATGTACATAACGAGCTCCCAATGCAATGTGTCATAATGAAAATGCAGGCCAGGGAAGTACAGAACAAACCACGAATCCTACTAAACCTGATGATCTTTTGATCAAATGAGTAGAACATCTCAATGCACATCAGAGTTCACAACTGTTACATTCTTATTAATCAAGCATGCTACTTAACTATGAGATGAAACCCAGTAAGATGCTTCTGCCAATATTGTCAACATTGATTTATTTACAAAGCTTTAAACCACGAGATGAATGCCAGTAACATGCTTCTGTCCACATTATTAACATCATTTCCTTTGCAATGCATTAATAAGGTGGCATTACTTCTCCCGATAGCGAATGAAAACTTTCAGAGAAGATTTATCACGCTAAGCTACTTTCACATGGACCAGGAGGAAATATACCTGAAAAACACCGAGCCTTCGATTGTAATCTGATTCCGGCAGCGTCAGTGATACCTCGAGCTGCATCCGCTGATTTGGCCTCACCAATCGAGGCACCGGCACAAACGCCACCGGACTAGGCTTTGTGTAATCGAAATTCAGGGTCTCTGTCACCTGAACAGGCTCCTCCACGATTCTCCCCACCAAGAGCCCCCCGCCCAGGAACGCCATAACCAGCAGCGCGCACAAAACCACACAGACGTACACAGCCCAAAGCGATCCCCACACCAATCTCCGCGCTACCATCCCCACCCCTTCGCCGCCTCCAAGCCGCGCGGTCACCATGCCCACCGCCTCCCCAGCCACCCCGAGCGCCCATGTGCGGGCGCGCCGGGCCAGGCCGAGTGGGTCGGTCACGAAGAGGAACCACCATTGCAGCAGCCGAACCGGGAACGCCAAGCAACTGATGAGCGCGCTGACCTGAAAGACAACCGCTTTGATGACAAGCACCGCGAGGTACTCGAGAATGCCCCGCGCCGGCGTTGGAGTAGGGGCACGATCCTCCACCTCCACATCCTTATCCTTCTCGTGCGCTTCCTCCTCGGGAGTCAGAGGTGGGGCGCTGGTAGCCTCGGATGAATCGGGCTTGAGGGGCGGCTCGTCACCGACGGCCGTGACGGTGGATGTGGCGGCGGAGGCCGAGGGGGAAGGAGAGAGGATGGGTTCCTCCTGCTTTAAGCTTTTGGACCGGCGGGGGCGGGGGCGGCGGCGGAGGGTGGAGGAAGGGGTGCGGGGAGGGGGCGGTGATGGGGACGGGGAAGGGGATGGGTAGGAGGAAGGGAGGAAGTCAAGGGCGTCGAAGAAGGTGTCGTCGCAGGTGAGAGGGGAGGAGGACGAGGCCCCGGCGGCGGCGGGTTCGTCGGCCTCCATGGGTAGGCGATCAATGGGGCGGTGGTGGGATGGATGGTCGTGGTGGCACGGAATGGTGGTGCCAGAGCATGGAGAGGAGAGGAGGATTCGTGAAGGGGGAGGAAGGAATTTTGGCCGGTGGGAGAAGACGGCCTGTTATTTTCGGTTAGCACCTTGCAGTTGTAGCTATTTGGTACCCTTTAATCGAAAACTTGACATTCTCATTTGAAAGTTAATTTCACAAAACCGCAACTATTTGATTTATTGTTGCAGGAAATCATAACTTTTAAAACGAGTTTACAAAACGTGTCATCGTTGCACAAAACCACAAGTTTTAGTCCTAGGCCAGCTTGTGCTCTATTGGTCCTATGGACTTCCTTTTTGGCTGACATGTGGACTCAAAACTAAAAGTTGTGGTTTTATGCAATATATAATATAAACACTTGTGGTTTTATGAATCTGGTTTCAAAAGTTGTGTTCCTTGCAACAAAAGAGCAAGAAATTGTGGTTTTATAAAATTGACTCAATTTAAAACTTTGGTAAACGTCGCTAAGTAGACATAGCCGAGTCCCTGAGATTTAAGATGAACTTCGAGTTTATTAGGTAAATATAGTAGTTTGAATTATCATTTATACTCTTATTTTTTGTGGAATTTTATAGTCTTCAATGAAAACAAAATGACTCAATCCATCCACTACTTTAGATCCAAAGATTTTCGTAATTAGTTATGAGCAGCTTAAAAAGTTGTGGATTTTTTAGATTGGACTTTTCTGACATGACCTAAAATATGGAAATTTGGTGTAGGTGCATGCAAAAGTAAATATGAACCCTGTATCTTTCATGTTTTTCGAAAAGAACTTTCTTTACTGAAGAAATACAGTAGTGTGTTTTTCTAAGAGGAAGAACTTCAATATCATGTGTGTTCTATTGAAAGTAATGTAAACTAGTCTCTAATGCATTGTACCACATTCCCCATTCAAGAAAAAGAATCGTACCACATTCCCCATTCAAGAAAAAGAATTGTACCACATTAATCAGTTAAGATTTCTGTGATCAGTGTCTTTAAGTGGGTTATGATACCTTGAAGTTTTAACTACCTGAAGTCCTAAACCACGTTTTCCATGTCAATGTCGATGGAAATTTTCGTGATCAGAGCAGTGACGAAGGCCAGCGCTGGAGGCGCTATCTGCACAAGCAAGAAAACATAGGGGCTCACGTGTGATGGACCCTGCAATCCTCCCACGTGTTGGTCTACTCCAGTAACTTGCTGTCACGGCACGCCACACCGGATTGCACTTCCGCCGTTCCGCGTGTCGCCCGTTCGGTCTCCGAAGAACGGCAAAGCGGCTCCGGTAGCGGGCGGCTGCGATAAAATTTTGGGAGCCCACAGTGTGCAATCTCATCAGCCTCAGACTACATTTTGACGGGTCAATAGTCAAAATAGAGCCATCTTCAAAATCGCATCAATAAAAAGTGAAATTTAAAAAAACACTATTGAGTGCAATCATCATTCCAATATACCAAAAACACCTTCAGCCAGCCGGCACACCCAACTTTTCTGACCGTTTTACCTTTGAAATGATTTAACACATGCAGATACCAAAAAATTCAAGAAAAATGGAGTTGTGGCCGCCACCGTCGCCCTCTCCCTCCGCTGCAGCTTCAGCCATGGCGAGCTCTACACGGGCTACAGCACTCGGTCGCTTAACCATGCACGGATGCCCCACCTCCCCTCCAGCCTCAACCGCACCCGGATGAGAGAGACACAACTCTTGTTTAAAAACATATCTATATATTATGAGGATTTTAGACTTTTACTTTCTAGAGTGATTTTAGAGATTTGCTCTTCTCTCATATAACTTTAAAAATATAAACAATTTAAGCTGCCTAAATTAGAAAATTACCCTCTTGTTACCCTTTTCCCTTCCTACCCAGGACACATCATTGGAATGAGGTGGAGCGGCTGCGCGCGCATGCTGAGGCGCCGCACCTCCTCCGACTCCGGCAGCTGGTGGTGCCTTGGATGGTGGTTGCGCAGCGTGTCGCCGGCGGGCCCTATCGGCGGCTGGTACTTGCACGTCGCTCCGTCCACCGTCATCACCCGCCCGTTCGCCTCTTCCCGACAATTGCTTAATTATGTGCGAGGGCAAAGCCGTCATTTCCAACGTCCAAGGGTAAAAGAAACTTTTATCAAATTTTAGTCATATGAGCATGCCCAGGCGGCATAGAGATGGGCGAATTTCTAATTTAATTAGTATATTTCTAAAGTCATTATGTGAGAATGGCAAATCTCTAAAGCCACTCTGAGAGGACAAAACACTAAAAAGCTCGTATATTCTTGTACCAAAATTATTACCATAACAGGCTATAGAAGGAAGAAAATAATTTGAAGGTAACCCGAAGGTAGGGAAAAACATGTGACAAAATGAGGAAAACTAGAGCGCCAAAGTCTCCCGTGGCACGGGCCTCCCATTAATTCCGCCTCCCTCGCCAAAAAAACGGCAAAGGGCCAAATTACTCCGCCCCGGATCTATCCGTCGCCCCCAAGAACTCACTCGAGGAAAATAAGGAGAAAATAATAAGGAAATAAAAGTCCCGTGTTCTTCGACTGGAGGTGAGGCGAACGCGACGCGACCGAGGCGAAGCGAGATGAGGGGGACGAAGCGGCCGCTCGGCGCGGTGATGTCATGGGTGCGGCGGCAGCCGCCCAAGGTCAAGGCCTTCCTCGCCGTGGTCACCGGCATGGCCGCGCTCGTCTTCATCCGCTTCATCGTCCACGACCACGACAACCTCTTCGTCGCCGCCGAGGCCGCGCACGCGCTCGGCATCGGCGTCCTCATCTACAAGCTCACCAAGGAGAGGACCTGCGCTGGTTTGTTTTCGTTATTCCTTTCGACTCCCCTTCCCGATCTGTCGAGATCAGGACTAAGAGACTATAGGAGTTGAACCCTAGATTCAGCGTTTCCCGAGATGTTTCGTCGGCCATGATTTGCATTTTATTTGCGGAGAATTGATGGTTTACGACAGTATTCATATGGGAGGTGGTAGTTGGAATATATGTCGATCTATTTCATTCTTCACTTCATTGGAGGTTATGTGTTTTAATATCCGCGTGTAGGTTTGTGTTGGATGGAGCTAGAAAGGGTACAGTCCAGTATGTTTTAGGATTTCGTATGAGGGGTGTAGCTTTCTGCTAGGATACGTTTTGGGGTTGCAAATGTTACTAAGTTGCTTCATGACTGCTAGGATATGTTCTATTCCATCAATGCTTCGATTTTGCTGACAATTGAAAATGACTTGTAGTCTTTCTGTGCTGGTGTGTGCTTAACTTGAATTTTGAGCTATCCCTTTTTGAATCTTTGTAGCAGTTTCAGTGCATATGTTTTGATTGCAACTGCCAATGTGTTTATTTAGCATGGTTTTGGAATTTGGATTTTGAAATTATCACTTCAGAGGTCATATATGAAATCAATACATTCTGTGTGGGTAAGTTTTGTAGGCACAGCTCATTGAGGGCTATTTTTTTATCATTAAGTTACTTGGATCAAGTGTCGTGCTTAACATTTGACAAACAGTTGCATTTCAAGCTATGATAATTTTCCAGAAAATTATGGTCTATATGATGTTTTTCATGGTTCACAATTTTATTGTAAAATTAACATGCTATGCTATTTAACCAGAGAATTTACTTGCATATCACTGTGTGTGAATTAACTTAGTGATACTAGTCGGTCAGCATTTATTTTATGAACTCCATACTTTGGTACTAAAATGCTGTGAATTGAAGACTCCTAATGCCTTCAATCTTCATCTTGCAGGACTATCCCTAAAGTCTCAGGATTTGACTGCATTGTTTCTAGCTGTTAGATTGTACTGTAGCTTTGTCATGGAGTATGACATACATACAATTTTGGACACTGCTACACTTGTGGCTACACTGTTCGTTATTTACATGATACGGTTCAAATTGAGGTCAACTTATATGGTGGACAAGGACAATTTTGCATTGTACTACGTGGTAAGAATCTGTGAAATTCTACCTAACACTTAGGAGTTTGTACAAGGACCTTAGCTCTGTTATTATATCAGAGTGGTCCAATGTAGGCACAACAGAGTTGCACTGTTGTTTTTTCGTCAATATATTTTCTTTTACTTACATCTGTATAGACTGAGGCTGCCTGAACAATTTGAGTAGGGTGTTCATTAAAAGGATTGCATCTCTACTTAATAGGTCACTTGGTGAAGTGTTTGAAATTCATGTTGTTATTGAGTTAGTACCTAGTTTCACTTACTTTTTTGTGCCAACTTATTTTTTCTCGTAAAACCATTTGTAGTATTTTCCAGCTAGACATGCTTCCATTGACGCCCTATTTTGTTTTTGGTTCTTTCAACTTTATTGAACCTTAGATGGATCCAGATCTGCGTTTACAACTTTTGATCTAGTTTTTTTTATTTCTACCCTCTATTATGTATGGTAATTTCATTGATTATTGCTGTCCTTAGTTTTGCTATAGCTTACAGATGGAGTCATCCAGTGGTTATGCTTAGTGCTTACAGAAAACTTTATTTAGTCATGGTTCCGCTTGTTCGGCCACAACATTCACACATCTTGGTTGCATTGTTGCAATACATGCCATCCTATTGTACTGAAGTTTTTGTTACTTTCTTTTAAGGTGGTTCCATGTGCTGCATTAGCACTACTTATTCATCCATCGACATCTCACAACATTGTGAACCGGATCTGCTGGGCTTTCTGTGTTTACCTGGAAGCTGTTTCAGTCCTGCCGCAATTACGCTTGATGCAAAATACCAAGGTAGATCTGTTTATCTTCCCGGTTTTAGTAGTCACAGAATCAAAATTCTGACTTCCGTTTTCCATCCGTGCAGATTGTTGAACCATTCACAGCTCACTATGTATTTGCATTGGGAGTTGCAAGGTTTCTAAGCTGTGCACACTGGGTTCTACAGGTTTGAATTTTTTAGTAGATTGTCTGGTAACTTAAATTTATTGTTGCATTGGTACATGCGTCCATCTTTTAATACAGAAAGAGTCTTATGTTTTTTAAGTATTTTTTGTTACTGTTATTGGTATTCATTTATACCTAACATGAAATAGCTGGCAAAGTTCAAAGCCATATTTTGATGTGTAAGGATACTTTTAGATAGCCTACCCCAACTTGCTTGGGATAAAAAGGCTTAGTTGTAGTTGTAAGGATTGTTTTAGCTTTATCGCGCATGTCTTTTACATTGTTGAAGAACTAGACTTCCTGTTTTTATCAATGCATGTGATATATTGTTTCCATTGATTGCAACCTTATGACTATTATAGTTTCCCGTGGCCATGAAATGCCTTTCACTCTCTTTAGCCTGTTGATGTTACTGAAATTTACATACATGCAATGCAATATATGGTATCAAACGTATTGAAAATTGTTCCTTGGATGCAATGTTCTGTAGGTTTTGGACACTCGTGGCCGACTGTTGACCGCTCTGGGCTATGGTTTGTGGCCGTCTATGGTGCTTCTGTCGGAAATCGTGCAGACATTCATCCTTGCAGATTTCTGCTACTACTATGTGAAAAGGTACATTCATTATTGACGCTAAGTTTTAGACTGCTATTTTTGGACCCTGTCTAATTGGTGATTGTGGTGGTACAGCCTGGTTGGTGGGCAGCTGGTGCTACGACTTCCCTCAGGGGTGGTGTAAGAAGTGCAGCTGGATACAAAACTTCATGGTTCACTCATTTTTATGTACTCCGAATAACAGTTATGCTAGTTCCCAACCTTCTGTGTCTCGTATCAAACATGAGACCGGAGCCTTTTAGTTGATGTTGAGTTATGGCTATTTGCGACAAAATTGCAGGGATGGTTGTCTTGAAACATAGGTTATTGATGTGACCGTTTATAGCTGAGAATCTGATACCTAATATAGCTTCTGTGTGACTTGGTGATTTTAGGATTGGGAGGTAAACAGTTCTTCTTGATAATAATCCTCTTATGCTTTCTGGTCCGGAACAAATTGAGTTTATGCAGAATTTTCTGTGCAAAGCCATCAAGTCGTTTCACGTACTATTGGGATTATTGGCTCAGGAGGTTCTTTTCTGGCCTGCCACATTAGATCTTGAGTAAAATACACTGGCAGTCATTGAACTTGTGTCATAGTGTCATCTAGGTCTGTGAACTTGCAAATTGCATAAGCGCATCTTTAAACTTGTCCCGGAGTGTCATTCAGGTCCATGAACTTGCAAATTGCATATGTGGGTCGTTAAACCTATCACTTTGATTTTTGAATTGGGTGGTAAAAGGTTCTTCTGGATAATTATCCTCTTATGATTTCTGGTCTGCAACAAATTCAGAGAATTTTCTGTGCAACGCCATCAAGTCGTATTCGCGTGCTATTGGGATTATCGGCTGGAGGTTATTTTCTGGCCTGCCACTTTAGATCTTGAATAAAATACTATGGCGGCCTTTGAACTTGTGCCATAGTGTCATCTAGTCTAGGTCTATGAACTGCAAATTGCATATATAGATCTTTAAACATGTCGCTTGCTATCATCTGGGTCCCAATCTTCATTATAAACCATAAATATAGATTTGGACTTGATGACACTGAGACAAGTTTAAGGTTACGTGTTCGCATTTTATATGGACCTATATGGCAATGGGAGATAAGTTTAGAGATGCTCTTCTTTAATTTGCAAGTTTATAGGCTTAGATGACACTGTGAGACAAGTTTGGTTGGATTCCAGATGAACACAGCTACTTCATGCATTTGTGCTTGCAACTCACGCCAGTTCCGTTTGGAAATCACTTGTTTGTTGACCAAACAATCCGAGGTTCATAACAATGGGCGTGTTCGGCAGGAGGATTTTCCTCCGGCTGCTGCTGCTACTGCTGCTACAGTCTACTTGTTTGCTACAGTGTGCGAATCCTCTGCTACAGTGTTCTCTCTCACTATTGAAACTGCAACTGCAACTGCATCCTCCAACCGAACAGGCTGAATGCTGTGCAAAGCAGAAGTCTCTCTCTAGCCTTTAGGTCCGAAAAGTGAAATGATGATCAGGGTGGAAGTGAAAAGTGCTCTGGTAGCCCTCTTGCCCTTCCTTTGTAATCTTTTGCGGCGACAAGACGCATTCTGCATTCTCGTCTTCTTCTTCTGCCACCACCGCCCACCGCCGCATTCTTGCAAATGACTCGCGCTCTACGGCGTTGCTAGCCCGTTCCCTGGACACTTCTCTTTTTGTGACGTCCTGGAACCGATCCGCAGAGCCTTATCCCAGTCACCTCCTGAGAAAAATCCAAAAGAATCCAACCGAGGCTGCGAACGCGGCGACGCAAGATGGTCGACAAGTCGGTCGGCCTCTACTAGGCTACTATCCCGTCTCACGCATCCGCCGCGGCGGGATCCATCCGTCCGTCCCCAATCTCAAAGCACCGCACGCCACGCCGTCGCAGGAGACGAGCCGACCCAACAAACCGAAACCGGCACAGAACGCTCGCCGAACTCATAAAAGCCCAACCCAAAACTGCCCTCTCCACTGCCTCTTCCTCCTCCCCCTCTCCTGTGCTCTCGCTCGCTCTCCCCCGCCCCCACCCCAAATCGCCTCGCCCCTTCTCCAGCACGCCACGCAGCGGGGAGAGGAGAAGCGGCAGCAGCGGCGGCGGGAACCGGAGCCGGGCGAGATGAGCGACTCCTTCTGCCCGGACTGCAAGAAGCAGACGGAGGTGGCGTTCGACCACTCGGCGGGGGACACGGTGTGCACCGAGTGCGGCCTCGTCCTGGAGGCGCACTCCGTCGACGAGACCTCCGAGTGGCGCACCTTCGCCAACGAGTCCAACGACAACGACCCCGTCCGTGTCGGCGGGCCGACCAACCCGCTCCTAACCGACGGGGGGCTCTCCACCGTCATCGCAAGCCCAACGGCGCGCAGGGCGAGTTCCTCTCCTCCTCGCTCGGTAGGTGGCAGAACCGCGGCTCCAATCCCGACCGATCCCTCATCCTCGCCTTCCGCACCATCGCCAACATGGCCGACAGGTTCGGTTCCCCTCCCATCCCCTCACCCTCCCCAACGCAAGCGCCCTATGTTTACACCCTCGATTAGATTCGATTCGATTTGATCCCAGTGCGAGGTGGCGCTCCTGTTTTCGGATAATTTCACAGACGTGATATGCGTATGTGATTGGTCGTGTGTGCCGCCTGATTTCGGTTAGGGGCGATGGATTTAGGAGTTTAGGATTTCGGCGGGGATTTCAGGTTAGTTTGGTTTCTTATGCCATTGGAGGGCTAGATTTAGAGCATGTGATTGGCCGTGGATACCAGGGTTGGGCTATATTGTGCTAGAGTTAATGTTTCTCCCCTGGATCTAGCTGAAGTTTCTTCTTCCATCCCTATTCCCTTGGGAGGAGCTTACATGATTACTCTCACGAGGAGTGTGAAAGGTCAAGTTGTATTTAGGCATGCCACATATTCTGGTACAATTGATAAGATCGCTTCCTTGCATCTCTAGATGATGAGGCATATAGATATAGGACCTAGTTGCTTGAGCCATGTGTCTAGCCATTCAAGCACCTATATTAAACTGGTGACCTAGTGAAGATGATTTGTGAGTGTGACAAGGCCTGTGCAATTGTGAAATGGTCCGTTTTTACCGCTGGGTTTCAAATGGGAATTTATACTGTAAAATTGATGCAACATATATCTGGTTTGGGTGAGTAGGTGTAATATGTCGATTTGCGACATAAAGCAGTTTGGACCCATACTCGCATATGGCTTGTACAACGTGCTGACATGGTATTGTTTTCTGCAGGTTGGGTCTTGTGGCCACTATCAAGGTAATCAATCTGACAGTTCTTGTCCACTGTTAAACCTTCAACCATTGTTTTCTATTGGTATCTGTCTGCAAAAGTGCTAGCTTTGATTTTCCATTTGCATATGTTCTTGTGAAAAATAGAGTATGCGATCATACATTCAGTTTTATTCAGAAACACCGAAGTTTAGTATGATGTATGTTTTTCACTTTTGAAGTTCATCAGATTGCTTGTAGGTGCAAACGAGCTCACAGCATAGTGGTTTTGTTGCTTTAGAAGGACCTCCAGGTTCTGGGTTCGATTACCCGTGGGAGTGAATTTCAGGCCTGGTTAAAAAAGGTATTGCTAAAGGTTAAACACTAAACAGCCGGTGACCCTCCTTTTAGCGTTTAGGCTGTGTATATGGCGTTTAGGCGCAGTGTAAACGGATTAAACAGTATACTGTAGCAACCCAGCGCAGGTTATCTTTACTATCTATAAAAACACGAGTTCGTGGTGAATGGTCGGTTGTCCGTCGCCACCCCTCCCACCCGCGCTGACATGTGGATCCTCCCCAATCAATGCGACTATGCGAGCGCGTTCGCTTCCCACCTTCCCACCCTGCTCTGCGCCTCTGCCTCACCCTCTCGCTGGCTTCGCAGCTACGCTGTCCTGTCCTCCCCCGAGCTGACTGGCCCTCCCCAGTATAGAGACGTTGCCATCTCAACGAATCAAGACGCCATCTTTGTTGTTGCCGACGGATTGACCCACCGCTATACATGAATCGAGCAGCAGACCACCATCGCCCACGGATCGACCCACCGCCGTCTAGAATTTGAGCTCCAATCGCTACTGCCGTTGCATAAGGATGGAGCCGCTAACATCCTTCTTCAACCGCGCAACAAGATGGCAGAATCGACCTCCCTCGCGCAGCTCTTCGCCTTCGCACGTCAGGGATTTCGACGACGCACAGGTGGAAGAGAGGGGAATCAGCGGGGGAAGGGGCGTAGATGAAGCCATGGACGGAAGCTCGTCGCGGTGACGAATCCACTCATAGCGATGAGCGATTGGGTCTTGGCTTGGATTTCGCACACATTGGCTCGATCCATGTCCAACGCATCTCGGTTGGATTGGAGAGGAGCCTGGAAGGAAGGAAAAGAAGCGGAGAGAGAACAATCAGAATAGGTTTTTTTAAAAATTCCACGGCAAAGCAAAGGATAAGCACTGACAGGACCTGCCAGTGGGGTTCTGATTTACTAAATAGCTTTATTACATCTTTTTATTTTTCCAGACTATAATTTACGCATTCCAAACGTTTTGGGAAAATACATTTTTATGTTTTACAATAAAATTCATTTATTTTTCATGATTTCTTTTCAAAAGACATTTTCATTCAATCAAAAACCTGCTAGAGGATTAATGTGGCTCAATGGGTGAGAGAACAAGTGAGCAGGATAGCCTGACCTCAGCCATGAGGGGGAAAAATCGTAGTAACGTTTATCTTGCAATGAACATGAAGCTTCTTCATTCGTGTATTCCTTGCAATTCTGAAAGCTTAGTTCATATACGTGTAAATTGGCTTATGACGATTAGATATTTATTCCTTTTGCCTAATTGTAATGTGAGATTTTTTCTAATATGAACCTCCAATTTTTTTTGGTAGTCAGTGAAATGTTATTTTACCATATCATGTAATATAGTGTAACTTTATTTTGCCGTAGCAAAGCACGGGCATGTTATACATGTATAAATGACAATTGTTCAAGGGATAAGGAGATATTTTCACCCCAATTGCACGCCCCTTCGAAAGAAAATAGACTATCAGTCATACGTACAACTATATACTATAGCAATAAAACAGCCCAAACAAGGTGGCTGCTGTAGGAAAATATTACATGACAAACAGCCCTTTGATCTGAACGGCGCATGGCTAGCGTGCATGCGACCACGTCTGGCAGCTGCACTTACACGGCTGGTGGTGAGCTGCAATGAGCCATGCTGGTCACGGCTGGCGGCAGGGAAGAGAGATAGCAGCAGCAGGTGAACAAGTGAGCAGTAAAAGTCCTGGAGACGAAAAGCCTATGTATACTGACGCCAAATTGGGTTCAAAATGGCACCATTTCACCCGCCAGTTTTTCCCATCTCCCGCTCGACTCTGTCCATCTCGTAATCGGTACCTGTAAACGGCCTGAATGCCGCATAAAGACGCCCAGGAACCATCCCAGGTTGCTTGTTTTCAGTGTTTTCAACATCTTTGACCGTTTAGACTGGAAAACTGGTTTAGAGTAGTGATTAGGGGTTAAACTATACGGTAGGGGTCCGTCTAGCGTTTAAACACGTTTATATACGGCCATTTAAAACCGTTTAGGAAAACACAATGTGGGCGGAACCTCGTGTAGGTAGCTGGTAGTGGGATGGGCCTCAAAGCACGGGTTAAGGCCCAAACCACAGTGGGCAACATCCTCTTGTAATGGGTGGGCAAGGTTTTCTGTCCTTTGCCATTTGCATACGTTCCTGTGAAAAATAGAGTATGCAATCATACATTCAGTTTTATTCAGAAACATTGAAGCTTAGTATGATGTATGTTTTTCATTTTTCGAAGTTCATCAGATTGCTTATAGGTGCAAACGAGCTCACAGCATAGTGGTTTTGTTGCTTTAGTAAGACCCTTCAGGTTCTGGGTTCAATCCCCCGTGGGAGCGAATTTCAGGCCTGGTTAAAGAGATCACTCACTGGTTCCCTGGTCGGCATATGTGAACCGACCTGTGGTGGCACAATATTTTGCTAAAGGGTAAACACTAAACCGCCGGTGACCCTCCGTTTAGCGTTTAGGCTGTGTATACGGCCGAGGGAAGGGAAGAGAGATAGCGGCAGGAGATGGACAAATGAGCAGCAAAAGTCATGGAGACGAATAGCCTATGTATACTGATGCCAAATTGGGTCCAAAATGGCGCCATTTCACCGCCAATTTTCCCCATCTTCCGCTCGACTCTGTCCATCTCGTAGTCAGTCTTGTAAATGGCCTGAACGTGTAAAGACACCCAGGAACCGTCCCGTGTTGCTTGTTGTCAGTGTTTTTCAATGTCTTTGACTGTTTAGACTGGAAAACCGATTCAGGGGAGTGATTAGGGGCTAAACTGTGCGGTAGGGGTCCGTCTAGCGTTTAAACATGTTTACATGGCTGTTTAAAACCGTTTAGGAAAACACTCTGTGGGCGGGACCTTGTGCAGGTGGGTGGTAGTGGGATGAGCCTCAAAGTACTTGTTAAGGCCTGAACCACAGTGGGCGACATCCTCTTTTATGGGTGGACAAGTTTTTCTGACATTTCTCGATGGAGCTCCGGTTCAGCTCTTCTTAAAGGAAAAACCGTGGGGCAGTCCTTTCCTCACCCGTCGAGTTTAGATTGCTTGTAGCAAGGATACCATTTTCTGTATACCATCAGTGCCAATAGCAAGGATCCATCTTATGCAGCATAACACACATGCAGTGTCGTTCAGAATACCTATTATGTGTTGCACAGTGTGATACATGCCATTATTTGTGAAGATTCATGACCGCGTTAAGTAAAATGCAGTAACACGATACTGGTCCGTCACTTTCTAAGTAGTGATTGTGTTATTTTTGTCCTTTTGTTTTCCTCTAGGATCGAGCCAATGAAATATATAAGAAGGTTGAAGATTTGAAGTCTATCAGGGGAAGAAATCAAGATGCCATATTAGCTGCTTGTTTGTATATTGCTTGCAGACAAGAAGATCGGCCTAGAACCGTGAAAGGTACATTGTATTTTAGAAAACTTGAGCTTCTGTTGGAATTAATCACTATGCATGCATCTGATGCCATTCTTCTTTGTCATTTCGGATTGTTGCAGAGATATGTTCTGTTGCTAATGGAGCTACAAAGAAAGAGATTGGCCGTGCTAAAGAGTTCATAGTGAAGCAACTGGAAGTTGAGATGGGCCAATCTATGGAGATGGGAACCATCCATGCTGGAGATTTCCTGGTTTGTTGGTTACTAAGATATTTAGCTTTTCCTTATGACAGCGTCACTAGTTTGTGTGCTTCTGAATTCTTAAGTTGGTACTAGTAGCTTATAATTGACCAAACTGCAGAGGCGTTTTTGCTCAACTCTTGGCATGAATAACACAGCTGTTAAAGCAGCACAGGAGGCAGTCCAGCGCTCAGAGGAGCTTGATATCAGGTTTGGCTTTATGGACTTTCTACAGAATGTTCGTTGCTCATTTCTTATTGTTTGCAGATTGAACATTCTGAGGGTTGAAAAGTTTATTCTGGTTGTGTGCCTAATTCAGATTTATTTCAGTTTTAGGCAAGTAACCTAATGGATTGCATACATGGAAATTGCTGTTTCGCTGCTGGCCCAAAAAATAATTTTGTGAAATCATGCTTTATCTTTGTGTTATGCTTGGGGAAAATAAATTTTCACATGCTTTTCTTTGACTTCCAGATCTGAGCATTCCTTATTCGTCAACGTTTTTTTAGATGATGGAAAAGAGTTTCCGGCCTTTTGCATACTTGATGCATAGAGCCTATTTGTAACTGTTTGAAATGCGATTTGTGACCAAAAGTGTAACACTTTCTTTTAACGTGCTGTTCAGGAGGAGTCCTATCTCAATTGCTGCCGCTGTCATTTATATGATAACCCAGCTCTCTGAAGACAAGAAGCCCCTTAAAGGTTTGAACCCTGTCCAGTTCTGCCTTCTTGTTATGACATATTGTGATACTGATCATGCTCAATATGTTGCAGATATTTCCTTGGCTACTGGTGTGGCTGAAGGCACCATCAGAAATTCATACAAGGATTTGTATCCATATGCTTCCAGGCTCATTCCAAACACCTATGCCAAGGAGGAAGACTTGAAGAATCTCTGCACACCTTAGGAAATTGTCATATCTTTTTCCTTTCGTTACATAAGTCGGAATTAGATTTCTGGATGAGTGACACTGCCCCCTGGTTGTGAATTTACCAGGCCATGTGATGCCATCGCGCCTAACTTTATGTGCATGGACCTGTGAGAACAAAGTTGCTGAAGCTAAGTTATAAGATCAAATTTCTTTTTTCAGAGATGAGGGATGGCATTTACCAATCTACTGAGGAACTGTGGGTTAGCCTTAATCAGTTGCGGATGCTCCCTGGAGTGTTGCCTGGGGGGCAAATCCACAGGATGTAGATAGCAACTAAATTGTGGACAACCACTAGCTTTTACAGAACTGATCTGCACCAGCCATTGACCTTTGTACTCTACATTCGTTCCTTGTACAAACGCCCTTCTCTGAGGGCAGACACGGTGTGCATGTTGGAAGAGCATTTCAGTTCATGTAGCATAGTGTGATTTCCATCCTGGAAGCAAAGTTTGAGCGCATGTTTTTGCATTCTCAGCGATAGCCACGGGAGTGTGGGAATGTTAAGCATCCAGCCAACGTGCCGCGGGTCATGCTTGCTGCGTGTATTGTCGGCTGGCGGCAGATACGGAACAGAGTGGTCGGAGGAGGATCCTGTGCCGAGCATTGGCCATCCCTGCGGACGCGGCACCGTGGCAGCGCTGAGGACGCGCTGGTGGCCATCCGCTCAGGCGCGTCATCCCACTAGCAGACGCCTCCGGGTGGTCGGCCGCTGAGTTCGCGGCCTTTTGGATGGCTTGGCAGCACCACACCATTCATTCTGGCTGTTTGGGTTTGCCGGAGCCGTCCATGCAGCCCGTTTAACGTGGTATGCCGGTCGTCTAGGCCGTCCAGGCGGTGCGCCTTGCAACACGCTGCGAATGCCGATTCGTGGTGGAACAGTGGTGCGCCTTGCAACACGCTGCAAATCAATTCTGCACAAGCCATGCCATGGCATCGTTCATTGACGTAGGTCTAGGCTATCTGGGCCATCCATTCTGTATATCAATGGTGAAGATCTGCTGAAGCACAATCTGCACCCTAAATGTGCAGGATGAATGGTCCAGATAGCCTGATCCTAAATGCTCCTGGTTTTTTATTTAGTCTGTCCTCTTGCAAATTAACAGGCTTTCCTCTTGCATCACTCACACCAGTTCAACAGGCGACAGCTCTTTCATAAATTTGAACACAAAAACTCACGCCGGTTCTGTGAAGTTTTGATTCACATGTGAATAAAATCTTCACAGAACCATACCACAAGTGTGTTTTCTTCATTGGCAGAATTGATAAATATCACAGGTCATAACAAAACATTTCCAACCATGCCAGAGCATATTATTTCGCCTGTCACTGACCGCTCTCACTCACGTACAAATGAACTCCCGTCACGTGTATAGGAGGTTGGCACGACCACACGTTAGCAAAACCAGGAGGTGACACGACCACACATAGCACCACCCTCAGCCTTTATGGTACGTCACGACTCACGAGCTGCCTCTCTGAGCACTTATTTCTAAACGGAGCGTCAGGCTGCAACCTTCTTGGCAGTCACTGAGTTGATAATGGTGGCAAAATCTGGACCCTGCAAACACCAAGATATTTGTTAGCACTTAGAATCAGAAATGGTGTAGCGTATATATTCACGGCTGAAAATTTTGACAGGCTATCCTGGGTTTCATAACAAATCTGCTGCATGTAGAGTTAAGAGATCAATGGATAGTCCTAATCAAGACCATTGAAAACACACAAGAACGCTGAAAATCAGACTAGTTTAAGAACTACTAGTAGAAAACAATTAGTGACAGATCTGATATTAATTTTTCATACCTTCAAAGAGGCACCACCGACAAGAAAGCCATCAATATCTTCTTTTTTTGCTAGTTCTGCACAATTGCCTGCATTTACAGAACCTGCAACAGAAGCATAGGAAGATGGTCAGTCAGAAAGTCACGTTGAACACCCCAACACAGCACTGAAATAAAATTAGCATGGCATCTCTAGAGAAATTGTAGTGCCAATGCCAAGGCCAGGTTCTGAAATCATCTAAGATACAACATGGCATCTCTAGAATTAGTTGAGAACATCTCAGGAGGGTTTTAATATATTTCCACGATATACGGAGTAGCGTAATACACTTGTGAACATTATTTTATTAAGAAGTTTTTCGAGTTGACATATCTTGTGGTAAATTAAATAACGGTTCCTAACTTTAATATTTCACTCATCAATTTAGTTCACAAAAGGAAAGCAGAGAAACGCACACTGGTCATTATGTAGTAATATGAAATGATAAACTAACCTCCATAAATAATTCGAACGCTAGAAGCAACATCAGGTGATACATTGGTTTTCAACCAATCACGTACAGCGGCATGAACTTCCTGGGCTTGCTCAGGACTAGCAACCTTTCCAGTTCCAATAGCCCAAACAGGTTCATATGCAATTACAACATCAGCCCAGTTTGTAATGCTATCTGAAAGCAGATACATGAAATTTATCATCACCTCAAGATGAATCAATGTTGCACAATTTCTTCACAAGAACACCCATAGAAAAATTTGACTCAGGATGATGAAAGTTCACCTGCATAAGCCTTCATCTGCTTAAAACAGACATCAAATGTTTTCCCAGCTTCCCTCTCTTCAAGTAGCTCTCCTATGCAGGCAATAACCTTAACATTTTGGCTCAATGCATATGCAGCCTTCTTCGCAATAAACTGCATTTGAACTGGTTATATTAAAAAACAGAACTATAACCATGCATCTGAAATGAAAATATAATAATCATAAGGTATGTGCAGGCATCTGGCGCATGTAAAAATTACCTCATCAGTTTCACCAATAATATTTCTACGTTCGGAGTGTCCAAGAATAACCCATTTACATCCAATGTCCACCAATTGCTCCGCGCTACAAGTTTTTTTATGGCAAAGAAAAATGCTATCAGCATAGTGAAGCCAGAAGTAAAACAAACTAAATTCCAGATCCTTCATTAACGACCACAAAGTTCATGTAGTTTTTCTTTAAAAAAAATTCACAAAACACAATGTTGCTTTTATTGTCAGTGCTGTACAAGTAGCTGCTACAGTGAGGCAGTAACCAACCTGATTTCTCCAGTGTAGGCTCCTCCTTTTCCAACCCACACATTTTGAGCAGACACCTCAATGCGATCAGTAAGTGAATTCTTGACCTGATCGATGTAAATGAAGGGAGGTGCTACCACAACATCTACAGCATTGCCATAACTCCATACATTAGCATGCTTGGTATAATTACGAAAAAAGAAGCAGCTAAGTAATTTAGAGATATCCAAGGAATTATCTCTAGCACACGTGTTTCGATCACGAGATTTTATATTCTGGTGACAATTTGGAGACCCCATGAGATATTGCATTTTGATGATAATTTGGGGGCCATGAGTGAAATTTCATCAATATTACTATATAATTAAATTGCCCATATGGAATATGGAAGATATGAGATAGACGTCATGTCTTTTGTATTGTCATTTCACAAGAGGATGCTATCCATAATTAAGGAAGATTGCAACAGGACAAAACAGATTTAGATATATAAGATAATAACAATCCATTAGATGCACCAAAATTTTTGGGAAAAAAAATGCATGCACCGAAGGTGCACATGGTATGGAGAGGGAGACCATGATATGTGATAATGTGAAGATGAAAAAAATGGGCTTACCTACATCAGGTTCGAGTGTAGCAGCATTTAGGTCAGAGACAAGCTTGCTAACGAAGTCCTTCGTTCCATTCTGAGGCAAGGAAAAGAGGGGAGAGAAGAAACAAACATCAATACAAAAAAAATTGAGATCTCTAACCAAAAACAGTAAGGGATAGTTCCCAAAGTGAAGGAAATGAATATATGAAAAACATTGATTCATCAATACAAATGAATCCTCAAGTAAACCAATCCAAAGATGCCAAAAAGAAAAACTCCAAATCAATTTTTATTGTGGGCTGACAAAACTTGTGAGCTATTACTGATAGTCTGATATACCATCAGACCTCAGAAGTTTGCAACATCCATCATTTATCCTCATCCCTCTAGGCCTTTCCAAGCTTGGAGAACAGGATAAGAAAGCACCGTGGTGTCTTCGTCATTAGGCCACAACAAGAAATGATACATTCCCTGGCTTCTCAACTTAAACTTTCCAAAATCTCAGCTTCATGAAAATATACCTACAGACACACAACGAAAGATGCAACATCCAGGGCAGGCCAAGCTCAACGAGGCAGAACAAAAGCAATTCTATTTCTAGCAAACTTCCAGGTAGGGAGTTGATCACGAGGTATGGATGAAGACAGAATCCCATCCCAGTTACGTTGGAATCTCCAAAGCGGAGGACGCAATGCAGCAACGCCAAAAGAGCATACAGTTACGACATCATCCATCGTCAGCAGTACTGACACCCCAAGGCGCGCATAGCTGAAGGAGCAGAGCGGGCACTTACGCACTTCCAGTTGCCGCCGACGAAGAACTGCCAAGCAGAAGCAAACGGGGCCCATCAGCGTCAGGGAAAAAGACAAAACGAGGCGGGCAAAAAGCGGCGGCCACTAACCTTGCCAGATCCGGCCATCGCGACGACGCGCTGCGCGCGGCGGCGGGAGCACCCGAGGCGGAGCTGCTGCGGCGCCGGGGCCGCGGGGGCGAAGGCCGCCGCGCCGCGGAGGTCCCGCGCGCCGAGGCGGGAGAGCTGGGAGGAGGCGAGGGACGACGGCGCCCACATCCTCGCGCTGGTCAGTCTCTCTCTTTCTCTCTCTCCGCTGGCCGCCTGTCTGCGCGGTTGGTGGGCGAAGTGAGGCGAAAGCTCGGGGTCGAGAGGCCACCCACCCAGGGGGGCTCTGATGAACTGATGCGCGCAGCCGGCGGCGGGGCCAGGGGCGAGCGAGGGCGGGTGAGCGACAGCGACCCGTGCGCGAGTCTGGCCACGGCTTTGTATGGCCGCCCCGCGCCTTATCGGCCCACGGATAGGGCACCGAGGGCCGCGGATCCTGCCACGTGCCGTGCCCGTCCCGGCCCAGAACGGACGCCAGACACGAGAGCGAGCTCGGTGTCCGTTCTGGGCCGGCCCAGCTGTACAGAGAGCGACCGGCCAGAACGGACACACCAGACAGATGAGCGCGACCGGCCAGCAATCCAGCATGCTGGATCCTGGATTTTCCCAGCTTTCGCGACGTGGGCCCTGAAATTTCCCGTTACCTCCCTGGATCCGGGTTGTCAGTGGGCGCACGTACTTTTTTTTTTGAGGGTTGTCAGTGGGCGCACGTACTAGGATGAGGTAGATACACGTTCCGGGGAGATACGGTGGGTCCCGGGCTTGTCGACGGTGATCTCCCTCCTAGCGCCGGCCGGTAGCTGTTGGGAAGCCGTGAAATACTATGTTCTTTTGTTCTTGGAGCTGCCTCATGCGAGATCGTTAGCGGAGACATTTCTTCGCCCCGGCCACGCGCCCAAGCTAAGCTCTTTGTAAACATGTGTTTGTCGCCGGCGATATGCTACGAGTATTCACTTTTCCCCGCATGGACGTGTCGACAGCTCAAAAAGGGAACGGCGTGGCGGGATACGCACAGCTCGTCTGCAATCTGCATCAGCACGAATCGTAATCGGGAGTTCATCAGAATCACAGAGGCGAGACAGGAATGTCCGAGATTCCACGGACCGGAGCTTGACATTTCCTAAGGTAATTCTGAAAGCAACTGTTAGGCGAATCAATGGCATGTGGGTCCAAGGTGCCTCGTAAATAAAGCTTTTTGGAAAGCCAGAAACAAAGCTTGTTTTGAGGAAAAGATGATCAATGACCCTCGAGACATCTTATATCATACGTGTGCTTTTTTAAAATTTGGGCAGAGATGCTTCACGGCCTCTCTAAGGAGGACCTGATCAAGGGCGTGGAAGAGCTGCTGGTGTCTCTGGCAGCGACAAACAACCAAGGTGGAGGACCCCGATGCATCTTCATCAAAAATTTCTCTGCAGGATGGGCTGGCAAGTGATGCGGACGTGACGGCATCAGGCGAAGAGTGAATCTCGATGCTATCCTAATAGTTGCGCAGTGAGTGAGAAGCACCGCTGAGATTCGAGTCGAGTGGAGTATAGACATGTCAATCGATCTTAGTCTTCCTTTTGTCTGTTCTATCTTCTAGTCTTGTTGCTGTAAGTCACTGTCTATCTATCCGGTCTCAGGTTCAGTTGATCTATAAGGTCTTGTAACAAGTTTGAACAAATTCTTTCCGTTTATAATGAATGGAAAGGGGCAAGACCCATTTCGAAAAAAAAATGTGGGTCCAAGGATGTATGACCAACATGTCAGTCAAGAAACCCCAAGGACCAACAGAACAAGAACTACTTTTCGCTGCGCGGAATAATCCTGCAGAGACAATGGTCGTGGTGAGGACAATGGGAAGAGGCCAGTTTTCTGACTCCCTAGTTGGTCAGGAAACAGGAAGTGCGAAGTCAATCCATGGAATATCTTGCTTGGGTGCTTGCCTCGAGTCAATCCATGGAAAAACTTGCTTGGGTGCTGCCCCAAAATGGATGGTTAAGAGGCTGATTCTCTAGAAGTAATTCATCCAAGCAGCTGATTCTCTGCAGAGAAATAATTCTCTATCTGAAAGTGATTCTAGTATAACATCTTAAATTCAGGACAGAGAATCATTTTACATAATCAGAAGACTTTTTAATTTTATTTTGAAAAATCACTTCATGTAATCATCCAGAATCACTTCTCCTGAAACAAAGCGTCTAGTACAACTTTATAAATTCAGAATAAGCTATGTGATGGTGTGTCGAACGAACCCTAAAAAATAATATGGATGGAGCTTTGATGACCACAACAAGCATGTACTAAGAATTTCCTCACCACGTTACAAATAAAAAATAAAAAAATAAATCCTCACTACATGCAGATTCTTCTTCTATGCTCCGAGATCTAGCATGTAGGGAGGCCTCAAACTAGCGGAGGGATATATCCATGGTGAATTTCAAGAAGCCTAGTCGGTGAATCTTGGACGGGGGTAGATGTGGCTTGTAGCCTTCTGAAGGTTTTTGACAAGTATTTGAAAATTGAACCCTAAGAAGTCTTGGCCGAGCTGTTAACTCTTGAGTGGCAGCTTTCAGGTTCTGAGTTCGATCCATAGTCGGGACGAATTTACAATTGTGAGTTAAAAAAGTACCCTCACCTCTTCTCAATTCTAAACGCATATTATAAAAGACGAACCACACTCACAAAGTGTGCGGTTCCATATGTAAAGGTAGGAAAAGAATTCAAAAATTTTCTCGAACTACGTGAAAAGATTTTCTTCTTAATGAAATGTCGCGGCCGATATGCTCGCGTAGTTTGAAGAGCGTACCAAACATTGTGTTGTATGGCGTTTGCAAAGCACAAATTGTGTTGGGTAAATCATTGCTTGGGAATGTACTTCTAAGTGATAAATAAAATTCTCTTTTCCTGAAAAAGATATGGGCAACTTATATAAGAAAAAAGGGGCTGAGCGGGGATACATACACTTCGTCTGCAATCTGCACCAGCAGAAATCATAATCTTTGCATTGCCGAGTTCATCAGCATCACAGAGGCGAAACGTGAATGTCCGAGTTTCCACTCCGACGAACCGAAGCTTGAGATTTCCCGAGGTAACTCTGAAAGCAACCGTAAGACAATTCAACGACAAGTGGGCCCAATATTTGTATGTCCCACATGTCGGTCACGTAACCCTACGGACCGATTAGGTGAATCCCCATCCGTCCCCAAGAGCGGCGCGCGCCTCACACACCCAGCAACGCGGTCCGTATGAAGATAGTTACCCATAATAACTGACAGGTGGTCCCAAAGATCCCGAGACCGACTTGTCATAGTGATGCGTAAACAAACGGGAGTCGGAGACTTGCTTAACCAGACTAAACAGGTTTAAAAGCAAAATCACACGGCTAATCCGTCATCAGTTTACACAAAGCGCTGCATTATTCCCCTCCCGTCTCGTCTCGTAACCCGAGTGGGCTCAGCTCGAGTTGCTAATCCTTTTCCTCGTTTCGCCCCGTCTAATCGCGCTCGCCGCCATGGAGGATTCGAAGGGGACAGGCCGCGGCGGGGGCGAGAAGCCCACCGCCGAGCCAAACCCTAACCCGAATCCGCCCCCACCGCCGGCAGAGGCCGGGGACGACGGCGACGCCGCGGCCGCGGCCGCGGCTGCGGCGGGGCGGCGTCCGTTCACGGCCCTCACCCAGGAGGAGGCGGACCTCGCCCTCGCCCGCGTCCTCCAGGAGCAGGCAAGCGACGACGAGATCTCGCGGCCTTGGGGCTGTTCCTAGGGTTCCTTAGCTCGCGCGATTAACCTGTGTTCGGATCGGTGCAGGAGCGGGCGTACATGATGCTTCAGATGAACGGAGGCGGCGGCGTGGGCAGCGATTACGGGAGCTCGGAGGCTGGGAGCTACGAGTACGACGAGGAGGGCGAGGAGGACTACGAGGAGGAGTTGGAGCACCACCTCCGCGTCCACCACCACGAGCACCCGGTGCGCGATGGTGATGCCCAGGGCGAGGATGCCGATGGCGCCGAGGGGAGCGATTACGAGGAGGAGTTCGAGGAGGACGACGAAGAAGACCCGGAGGTGGATCCCGCGGAGTATGAGGACGACGAGGCTTATGCGCGTGCGCTGCAGGATGCTGAGGAGCGTGAGGTCGCTGCCCGGCTCATGGCTCTCGCTGGTCTCAGCGATTGTGAGTACAAACTGATTGCTTTTCCCAGCTCAGTTCGCATTTTAGGTCGTCGCTTGTTTATATTTTTCTGTTTCTATTTTATAGGGAGAGCAGTGGATGTGGAGCATGAGGAGGAGCATGTTAATGACCCACAGGTAGTAATTAATTTCTAGCCTTTGAATGAGCTTTCCATTGTTTTGGAATTTGGAATAAACGGTCTCGAGAATTCAATTGCTTATACTATCTTTGTTTCATTCTTCGTATTGTAAAACTCGTATGTTCTTTTTTCTCTAGTTGATACAACATATGAAGTTATTTCGTAAAAGTGAGCGTGATTGGTGCCAAAATATATTGTGGACCTTGTAATTTATCGGCACCATAAATGATTTCTGTAGATAGATTGCAGACATTCTATTCTACCTGAAACGTTAGTACTGATTTCTTTGGATAATAGAAATACAATACGATCGCACATATTGTATGATTTCAGTTTTTCATTCGATGATAAACAAAATCATACTAAACCGACGCCTCATTGAAAATGATCTGGAGGCATGCATAGTATCTTATCTCGCCAATTTAAACAGTGATGCCTTCTCTAACCAATACAAAGACTGGTGAAGTTAGTTTCAAAGAAGTGAGCATGATGTGCACCATGAAGTAGTGATGCAGTGAAAATTATTTTGACTTAGAAATTTATAGATGTGATAATACTTTCTTTATAGATTGTCATTCCCTAGTGTGAAACTCAGGCGAGCCAGTACTGGATTTTTTTTGTCCAAATTGGTTGATTGCACATATTCCTAGGGTATTGCCTTCTATTTTACTGAACGGAATACTCATTCATTGATGGTATGCTAGTTCAATTTTATTTCTAGCCTAAAATAAACAAGATAATGTTGTGATGAAAATGGCAGCTTTTATTATGTTTGTGTCAATTGAATCACAGTATTTATCAAAAAAAAAAAGAATATCAGTAGGTCTATGACTTATTGCAAATGGTCATTTAAATGTGTTGAACAGATGCACAAAATTCTTTGTGAGGATATGTTTGTTGTACCAAAATTTTACCTGGGTTCATTGTTGTTCAGTTAGACCTGCAATTTCTTTCTTTCTGGGCTTCACCTTTTAATTTGAAATCTTATTTTCGTGACGGTTCCTTTTGATTTTGGAATTCAGGATCTAAATAGGAAATCTTATCTATTTGGATATTTGAGTTATGAACTTATGATTGTAATTTCCTTGATACGACTGAATAGTGTAGCCTTGATAGGAACCTGTATTTTTATTATAACTTGTCCATGTTTAATTGGTTCCCTGTTCCTCTTGGGATTGGCATACTAGCTCCGACATATCATACTATCCTGCAATTTTGATGGAGATGGAGTGTCTATAATTCACATGTTGGTCTTTGTTACGAACCGGCGTGGAGGAGTACGCAGGTGAGAGACGAGTAGTAGGCGTGATTGAGAATTGGAACGCAGGAGATAGCGAACAGTGGAGCGGCCCTCGTCGCCAGCGGCCAGAGGTATGTCCTCAGCCACGGCGACCGAAGAGGAGCTCCACACGGGAGGTTTATTCACTCTTCGATGATTACAAATGAAATCCTAAAGCTGCCTTTATAGGATCAGGCGCTGCTAACTAAACAACCAACCAACGAACTAACAAACTCACTAAATCTCCTCCCATTTCCTTGCTGAAAATCAGCTGCTTCGCTTAGCTACTTTCGGTTGTGACGCCACTTTCTTGCGTACTGGCGCTATGATTAATCATAGAAAATTAATTAACACATTTATATGCTTTTATCAACATCCAGGAGGCATGGCAGGAGGTTGATCCGGATGAGTACTCTTACGAGGCAAGTTTGTATTCTTTTTTGGTTTTCTTTTAATTAGTCAAAGCCCTTTATTTGAAGAATCAAAAAATCAAAATAAAATGTTGACCGTTCACATGTTGATTTCAGGAATTAGTTGCATTGGGTGAAGTAGTTGGTACAGAAAGCAGAGGTCTCTCTGCTGATACGCTTGCTTCGTTGCCTTCAGTGACATACAAGACAAAAGATGTTCAGGATGGCAATACAGAGCAGTATGTGCAACTAGTTGAAGTTTTATAGCTGTACAATGATCTATCTTCTACTCATTGATGTGTCATTATTGTTTATAGATGTGTAATTTGTCGTGTGGAATTCGAGGAAGGCGAATCTTTGGTTGCACTTCCTTGCAAGCATTCATACCATCCTGATTGCATAAACCAATGGCTGCAAATAAATAAGGTATGATGGCCCTTCTAAAGCTCGACGCATTTGAATGGCTAGATAATTTACTTCTGTTTCATCTTTGAACACTGGGATGAAGTTTGTCTGGCTTACACATGCATGCACCTGAAAGGAGTCTGCATCACAACTAAGGGTTAAAGATTAATGCTTTTTATAGTTGGTCCAAGATCATATATTTTCGATCCAAAAGTTCAAGATCGTTCTGTTGGCCATTCAATAAGCTTATGGCTGTATTTGTTACTTGCTATTGTGCAAAGCTTGATTGCACCTTGCACCACTGTTCACCATTTGCAGGGAAGAATTCAGTAGTTGCAAAACAAACATATAGAATACTAATGATATCAAGCTACCCAGTAACAGGGCCATTACGCAAACAAACATGTCTTTTTTTTTGTGGGTGTGTGTGCGTGGGGGGGGGGGGGGGGGGGGGGGGGGGGTGTTGGCTTCATAGAGCCCCTAGTTTTTGACTGGTTTAGCAAATCCACTAACCTTCGAACTTGGTATGCATCAATGCAAACCTAGCTGTAGATTGATTAATTTTTGCATGCTGTTTGGAACTTGTACATTTTTTTTTCCCTATTGAACCACATTAATCCTGGACTCTGGGAACATTTGACACTATTTAATACTCCAGATGCCTTTTAAATATAACAATGGATCAGGGACCTTAAATCAATCTAGCCTGTCAAAGCTTGTACGTCTTTTTATTAGTGTGCTAAAAACACTTGGGCAGTAGTAGTGGTGCTGTTATTGCTTACAATCATTTTTTTCTTCATTTAATCAGGGAGCTAGTTTTCTCAGATGTTACACGTTAACTGGAAACTTAGTAGTGCCCATGACAGATTAACATTTTAAATTTGTCCATGGGACTGGTGAAACCTGATACTCTGTAGTTGCATCACTCTCTGTAGTCAGGTCAACTTAGAGGTTTTGAATCATGATTTTGGTCTTCTTGATTCCTTTTATGTTAACCTGAGCACACTTATACGACATAGCTGTATATATGATGTTATTCCATTTCAGCATTGTTTCATGTTGATACTTACCTTGCAAAGTAATTCATTATGCATACCATCTCGCTTGTGGCATTTTCAACATGTTATCAATCTCATGTAGTGTGAGCACTTCTGAATACAACAGTATTTGTTGGCTTAAAATTTGACAAAACATCCATGATTATGTGCAGGTATGCCCTATGTGTAGTGCAGAGGTTTCAACCTCAGGCAACAAGGAGGCATGACCTCTCATGGCCATCGTCGGCAGTCGACGGGAATAACTTGCAGCATCACTGTAGCATCTGTATTGTTGAAACGAAAGCAGCAAACATGGTTTACAAACATGCAAGGAGATCAGGATTCAATCCTCTGAAAATCTGAAGTTCTCTCCTGGATCGGCTCGCCGAACTTAGTTGGTCTTGCCGTTGTGCTCTGTATTCCCTTGAGACGCCTTATGGCTGCTCTATGTTCCATAAAATACGCCAATTATATTATTATATTATACTCATTCTTTTACTGAGTGCATGGTCATCCTATTTATGTTGCTTGAAATTCCGGTACTGTTTTGTTCTTCCTTGTCCTGCGCTTGTATTAACGTACTGTATACTGATTGATCATGAACATATTGACAGTTGGAAAGTGGGAAAGGGGGAAATGAGACAAAATTGAGTGCTGTCTTCCAGAAACTGGAGGCGTCACTTTTTTTCGAGATTGAAGCATTTTCCGCAGCTGGTGGGTCTCAAAATTAGTGCATGGTGTAACTGAAAGCATTGAATGATGCAATGAGAATGTGCTTGACTGAGATGTGAACATGGTATGAATTGATTGTTAGAGTTTGATTTTTGGGATATGTTCTGGGAGAAACTCCCGGGAAATCAATATACTGAGATTTTCCCTAAGACAAGACTTTTTTTTAGGAAAAACTCCCGGGAAATGAATATACTGAGATTTTCCCTAAGTAAAGACTTTTTTTTGGAAAAAAAAAGTAAAAACTATTGAGGTCAGCCTGAGAGGGAGAGTTGTCTTCATGTGTGGGTGTGTTAGAACGGAATGATCAGCACCACCAATACAGTCAAAAACCTTAATGGGTAGGTACAAAAGTGTTGTCTCGGAGGTGGTCTCATACATTGACACGTAATCTTAAGACGATCTACTAAACCACATATACAATGGATAGTGTTTTGTTTTAGTTGTCTCACAAGAATATCATATTTCCTTTCTCGCCAGTAGCAGCTGTAAATAATTAAAGGGGGCTGTTCGTAATCAGCCTGTTCGGTTGAAGGCTGCTGCTGCTGTTTACTGTAGCAGCTGTTGGAGAAATAACTGAGAACACTGTAGCTGCTGGAAGCAGCACTGTATCCATGTGAGGGGGGAAAAGCAGCAGCAGCAAGCCGAACACGCCCAATATTTCTGCTTGAAAATGGACAGCTTTGTTCTATCAAGAAGCATCAAGTGTGAAACATTACACCTTATATGTGCACAACAGTTCTCTTTTGATTTGTACTATTTGGGAGCTGTTTGTGTAGAGGCTATTTTTGCAGCCCGCTTCAGCTATATGAATCAGCAAACATTTCACAGAGTTGGATCAAGAGCCTAGATGAGTGATCTTGATTTTTTCACTGTAATCTCCCTTACTCATTAGCTTCTTATCAGGATTTTTTTTTCTGGCTCTGTGACACAGCTACACATTTTATCACAGTGCTTTATGGCAAACATCAAGACTTCAATACTGGTGAACTGAAACTAGGCAACTATCTTGGTTAGTTCATTATTGTCTGCAGTTGGTGGAGTGTGTTGTAAGGTAGCAATGGCTTCAGGTGTTCAAGAACATATATGCAGAGTTGTGATTATATTTTCTATTATCAGCCAAAGAAGCATTAAAGCTTCTAGACATTGTGTCTGAATAGTTGTCCTTAGATTCTCAATCTCTTCTTGATCCCACACATTTTTTCAGTATTTTCAGAAAGTTTTACAATACGATGAATTTATATGGTTAATGAAATTGGCATTGATATTATTAGGCAAAAAAAAAAATCAGGTAAATCAGTGGACTCCTTCCAAAGGCACAAGGAATCCCTTGCTTTTTTTTTTCGAGACAAAGGAATCCCTTGCTTCTGCATCTGAAAGCGCTCAAGATATAGAACAGCGCATTAGGTGACCACAGGCACAGAGGTGCCTACATGAACTTTAATGAGTCCTTCTGGAGGTGTAATCCACCTTGGAGAAACGCTGCGTCGACTTGCTTCGCTTGCTGCCGGCTGCTGCTACCTGGTGGCCGAGTTGCTGAGGGGAAGCGCGGACGGACGGACCTGCAGATTACGCCGGGGGAGGATGATCAGTGGGCCGTAACGGGCCTTATTTCAACGTGACCCAACTTAGTTACCGTCATCGATAAGTCGGTTCGGCCCACCTACCAAAGGACCCCACGGCGGCGGCGGCCGGTGAGCGATTCGTCGACGCGTCCTCTGAATCCCTATTCCTCGCTCGCTCTGCGCGCGCCGGCGGCCGTCTCCAGCCTCCGTCTGGCGGCCGCAAGTTTCTGCCTCCGGTGACCTCGGAGGAGGGCGAAGTGGGGGAAGCCCCTCCTCGAAGTTGGTGACGATGTCGGGGTTCGGCGATGGGTACGTGGGGACGGCGCAGGATGCGGTGAAGATCCGGCGGCTGGAGAAGCAGCGAGAGGCGGAACGCCGCAAGATCGAAGAGCTCAAGAACAAGTCCGCGGATGGCCAACCCGGCCTCCTCCAGTTTGGCTCCAGCACCTCCGAGGTAATCATCGTCACGGCGCATCTCGCCTTCTTCCCGTCATCTGTCTCGCTGCCAAATTCGGTCCCTCCTTTTGATGTCCTCGCAATTTGCTCGCTAGTCCGCGATGGAGGTGCATTTAGTTGAGATTAGGCTTCGAGGTCTCATGAATCATGTAGCAGAAGGTTAATCGCCGATTAATCGCTTCACTTATGAGCATGTGATTTCGCGCTAGAATCGTTTGTAGTGAGCGCTTGTAACTCACCACACAATTAGCTCTACTTGAGCGGGCAGCCAAAACTTTTTGTTTGTACTCTGTAGTCTGTTCTAATGAGTTGATGAAATCCACTTATGTGGCCGTGGGACTTCTCTGCTGTTTAATCTACCCTTGTATTTAATTCACTTTGGAATAGCTTTTCCACGGAACTGCTTTTGTTGCAGGTTTGATAATATGAAGGGTTTTATATGTTCTTAATGTCTTGTCTTTGTATATCTGCAATTTGTATTCTCACACATGTCCTGGTTAATTGAAAATTTGAAAGAAGGATGTTAGTTTCGTGTGTTTCATTTTGTAAGCTAACGTCATGCGTTGTTTATTCAGATCTTGGAGACTGCATTTAAGAAGGAAACAGTTGGTCTGGTCACGAGGGAGCAGTATGTAGAGAAGGTACCAATTGCTACATATACCAGTATTTGCTGGCACATCTGTTGAAATGCAGGGTTTACATCTAATTTATTGTCCATGTGCCGAATCAGAGGGTTAACATACGGACCAAGATTGAGGAGGAAGAGAAAGAGAAGCTTCAAAAGTTGCAACAAGAGTAAGTTTGATCCCTAGATCCTAGCCCAGCAAAACCATAAGTCATGCAATTTGTGTTCCCTTGACTAAAAAATAATGTGTCTGTTTCAGGGAAGAAGAGTTGCAATTGCAGAAGAGGAAAAAGAGGAGAGTGAGGGGTGATCCACGTTTATCTTTCTGTGATGACATCGAGAACGGAAGTGATGAAGACGATTTTGAGAGTCGTATGCTCCTAACTTGTACCCTTTCACTATTCTATTGTTTCCTTAGCTTATCTAGGACATTTAACAGTCTGTTTTCATTTCGTATTGTGTGTTGTCTACTCTGTCTCACCGACAAAGGATTTCCTATTTGTATTTGTTCTCCCAACTTGCTCCCAACAAAGCCTTTCACCGCCCTTATTTCTCTTTTCTTCCTCTTTTTACCCTGGTTCTCTTTTTGGTTTGCCCTCTCTTGTTGGTTCCTGCTTGTTTCATCTCTAGCCTACCCCAACTTGCTTGGGATAAAAAGGCTTTGTTGTTGTTGTTGTTGTTGTATGTCCATATTGTTGATAATGATATCACATTTTTGTCTTTATTTACTAACATAGCTTAGCTAGTGTTGATTGATTATGTCCAGTTTAGCACATCAGTATATTAATTAGTCTTGTATTTCTGTCTTTCTCACATAAATGTTTATTGTATCATGCATTCAAATTGATTATTTATCACATTGTGGTGATGCTTTAGGCTAACACGATTTTTCCTTTTATCTATTGTGTAACCTTTTTTGAAATGAGACTTCTGCAGCAACTGTTTGCTTCTAAAAATTCACTCCAACTGCTCATTTGATAGACACAGTAGTCTTGTTATCATCAGGATTATTTGAAGTGAAGATGACCTGCAGAGCAACAACTGAAAATAAAACCAGCAAATTAAAAGGGCCTTGGGTGGTGCTTAAGTCAGAATGACATAGTTCTCCTTCAGTGTCATTAGCAATGTCTCTCTGTGCCAAGATTTTTAAACTACTTGAAATTACCCCCAGAATATTAGAATTAAACCAGAGCTAATTCAAACATGATTCTTTCTATTCTTAACAGAGGAGCCTCAAAAGAAAAATGGCCCTGTCAAACTTGGAAAGGATCCAACTGTAGAGACAAGTTTTCTACCTGACAGGTATTTCTGTTGGTTTATGACCACCACTTAGGAGTTTGATTGATTCTTTGTTTGCAAGCTTTGTTTGACCTGCAAGCTGTTTGCTAAGAATGATCCATCAGAGAGAGGGAGGCAGAGGAACAAGCAGAACGAGAACGGCTGAAGAAGCAATGGTTGCGTGAGCAGGAATTGATCAAAAGTATTGTCATTCTGATAGCATTACTTACCTTTAATCGTTCTACTATTACGTACATTTTTTTGGATATATTTTTCGTCCTAACTGATTGGCCAAATATCACTTTTCAGATGAGCCCCTTTCAATTACTTACAGTTACTGGGATGGTACTGGGCATAGGAGAAATATCCAGGTTAATTTCTTATATGGAAGAACTTACTGATATTTCAACTGTTTTAAACATGTGGACTGTAAAATTAAGACAGAGCCTACTATGATGCCAGGTCCGTAAAGGTGACACCATTGGAGAATTCCTAAGGGCTGTTCAACAGCAGCTTGCCCCAGAATTCCGTGAAGTACGGACAACATCTGTTGAGAACCTACTTTATGTGAAGGAAGATCTTATCATCCCTCATGTATGAAATCCGAGTTTGTTCTCCTGTTAATTTACATAGCTCCATCTTAAGTAGGTTCATCCCTTTTCTAATCACACAAAACTTTTTTTTGACAGCAACACAGCTTCTATGAATTGATTATCAACAAAGCAAGGGGCAAGAGTGGACCGGTAATGTTTGTTCCTTCACCTGGATACCGTTTTCCTCTCAAATATGTTGGTTGTTTTGGGAAAATCATATAAGTAAACCAGAGTGTTGTTTTTTCACGTGTGATGCTTGTAGTCTACAAGTGATCATTAGTCAATTAATAATATTGAAGCTGAAACCAAATGATTTTGTAATCATTTATGGAATGGAAGTGCAGAATTATAGTTAATTCTCTATTCTTGTGAACATTTTGCTTTCCAGGATGAGCTAACTTTTTGTGAACTAATAGTTTGAACACTCATTGACTTGATTCTGTTTTCAGCTTTTCCACTTTGATGTTCATGAAGATGTGCGTACCATTGCCGATGCAACAAAAGAAAAGGATGAGGTGATTGATGTTTTGCGATTTCTTCCATTTGTAGTTCCTGCATGTTGCATGCTAATCTCATGTTTGATAATGCAGTCTCACGCGGGCAAGGTTGTAGAGAGGCATTGGTATGAGAAAAATAAGCATATATTTCCAGCATCAAGATGGGAGGTTTGACATCTAATCTTGTCTTTCATGCTTATCATTCACAGGGATATGATTTATTAGTAATTTTGCGCATCCGCTAATGACTTATACCTTGCAGATCTATGACCCAACTAAAAAATGGGAGCGCTACACAATCCATGGGGATTAGAGTTTGGAACATTACAAAAAGGCCTAATTGTTTGTACTTCCGATGTCTGGAGAAATTTGTGTTATTTGCAAACATATATGATGTTATTCTGTTACTGAAGTTGTATGGTTCAAGGGGAAAGAAGGAAAACTGCTGTTGTATACATATGCTCTTTTATTGATGTCAGATTTTGCTCCCACCTTTTCAGTCCCTTTCAAGAATACCTGTTATATACGAGGTTGCATAATAGTGAATTGCATCCTTGATTCTGCGATATGAATTCATCTGCGACAAGATCGGCTAGCCTTCCTATAGACATGTTACTGCCGCTTGTTGGTGTGGCCAACTGATTTGCTGGAAAGGCTTATGGAACCACAACTGAACAGATTATATTTATAGTGAGGTGGTGACACAAAGGTCTCTTTGTTTATGCACATCTATCAACCTAACGGCGGCAAAGTACTAATCACCCTGGATTGTTTGAAAGAGATTGAAAGACCGGCTATCTGAATTTTGGCAGTTTGTAGATACAGCACATCAGCTGCACTAGCATTTCAACTAATGCCCTACTTAATGGAACAGGCGAGCACAATAAGAATGCCATGCGTCCATGACCACCCAATCCATTGCATTAAGCAGCTGGTAACGGGCTGACACCTAGTGCAAACAGGATGAGGATTCCTCTGCTCCATGCCATACTCACCTCTCTCCTACTACCACTACACTGACTGGAGTTGCTCCACAAAGCTGCACCAAACCCTCCTCTACATCGCTTCAAAAACCCTACCCCTGCCATCGCCAGTCTCACCCACATCTCGGTCTCGCCATGGCTTCCCTTGCCATCCTCCTCCTCTTGGCGCGCATCTCCAGTTCCATTGCCATCTCTTCCAATTACATCTCAAGAACCTCCGAGCAGCAGGTCATCGCCACCGTTGCGCCGGTCATCATTCCGGACGTTGATGGCCAGAGAGCGCAGCCATTCCTCACGTCGCCGTCTGGATCCTACGCGGCTTACCTGCGCCGAGCCGTGGACAGCGCCGCAGGCCTCGCCGGCGACACGTGCTACGTCCAAATTCAGCAGGCGGGCGGCGGCGGGGACAGCGTGTGGGAGTCGGACTGCACTCCGGTCGGCGGCGCCGACGCGTGCGACCTCGCGTTCTCGCCGGTGGGGCTCGAGCTCTTCGCCGGCGGCCACTCGCTGTGGGACACGGGGCTCGACGCCGATCCCGGGACGCTGAGCCTCGACGACGGCGGCGACCTGAGCATCGTCAGCAAGGACGGCGTGACGGTGTGGAGGGCAAGCGGCGAGCCGTGGACGGGGCAGCAGTGCGGATCGCCCTTGCCGACGTCGGCGTCGGCGTCGCCGTCAGTGGACGCAGTCCCACCGCCGTCGACGACCAGCACGAAACTGGTGACGCCGCCGGCGGAAGCGACTCTTGCCGGTACGGGCGCCACGGACTTTTCTTTCGGAGACGAGCTGGCGCCGCCGCCGGTCGATACGTTGCCCGCGCCGGAATTGCCGCGCCGCCGCCAGTCTACACGGTGCCCGAACAACCACTGGCACCGCCTCCGGCAGACGCGTCACCGGACCTGCCGCTGCCACCGCCGCCGGCTTACACGTCTCCCGACTCTCCGGACCAGCCTCTGCTGGCGCCGCCGCCGGCTGACGTGTCACCGGACCAGCCGCTGTACTCGTCGCCGCCACCTGCACTGCCACCTTTCGGCATTCCCCTAGCCCCGCCGACAGGCACCGGCGAAACATCCCCGGACACACCATTCCCGGGCGTCACCACGCCGGCGCACGGCGAGCCAGGCTCACAAGGCGGCATACCCTTCTCGGCGTCGCCGCCTGTCGGCTTGCCACACCAGCACGGGTCGCCGCACCACGACCTGCCCATCGGTGCCTCGCCGCCGCTGCCGGGCACGCTGGCGCCGAGCGGCCACGGCGCGGGAGGAGCGGCTCTCCCCTTCGGCCAGGGGCAGGCGCAGCAAGGTCAAGGCGTGTTCGGCCAGCAGCCGCAGCTGCTGGACGGCGCAGGGCACCCGTTGGAGGATAGCTCCGGCGGGAGGTCAAGCAGAGTGGCCATGTCCGTCGTTCTGGCTGCTCTAGTCACACTCTGTTTTGGCTTCTAATTTCTTTCCCTTCTGCCAGGGATGGTATCTCAGTTTATGTCTTGTTATTATTGGTCTGATCCGGGTTATCATGCCTTTTCTGCTGCAAAATACTGTAGCGATTTGTGTGTACAACATGTTGTGAAGTATGATCAGGTTGCCTGATTCGTTGTGCAGGGTACAATCTAGTAGTATGTATGTGTGCATGCTTCTTTTACTGCATTTGGACATCCTTAAACTACGAAGTGGCATTTTCCTAGCATAATGTATGAATTAATTTCTCCCTTTTCTGCTATTGGATGTGGTTGTGCGGGTTTCGGCTGTGGCTTTGACTTCGTTAGAAAAACTGTTGTGTTGGCTGTGTCTAAAACGTTTGACAGAACTGCTTCTCTCTATTTTTAAGTACAAACATGTAAAATGCTGGGCATAGTGGGGAAAAAAGACGGTGAAGCCACCATTTCGTGTCTTCATGCTTACTTTTTTTTGTGGCTTTTTTTTTTTTGAAAGGAGAAGCACCAAGAGAGTACCTTTTTGTTTAGGAAACACGTTAAGCCATTGGAGAAGCTATTAAAGAAGCCTTACCAAAAAAGCTATAAAGATTGTCCTGAGCTGAATCTAAGAGCATCACGCAGACCAAAAATGAGAATTGAAAATTGAATTTGATTGAATCAACGGGTTGAAACGTCACAGCTCAATTTCAAACTTAAAATCTGTTCTTAATAGGAAATTAAATTTTGTTTCATTGTCAGTATAAGCAATCATTAACAGAGCTTCTCTAAGGTCAAATAGGGGCCATGCCCCCACCCCCCTAGTTTTTAGGTTTTCTTGAAGCGAAAGCTGATTTGCTAATAAATTGTTTTCAAAGCCAGTTTACTAATAAATTGTTAAACACTAATTCCATCTTTTGTACTGAGATGTACCATGAGACATGTAATATGATCCCTTAGTGTTAAGCACCGTAACTGTAAGCAATCACTGCAAGTTGTATGCCTCTGTTAGTTTGTCAGTTTATAACTTTCTTCCATTTGCTTCGTCATTTACATATGTACTCTCTATGTTCCAAATTATTTGTTGTTTTAACTTAAGTCAAAAGTAAAGACACCTTTGTCTTTGAACATAAACGGGAACTTGTGAGAAGGTGCTGGCTCAACGGGGTGTGCTCCAGGCGCGCGTCAAGGTGTGTCAGTCTGAAAACATTATCAGTTAATGCTAGTATCCGTGCTTCGTCCTCAAGAAATTTTCTAGGATTTCTGCCCATCTGAGTCATCGTAGAACGAGCAGTGCTACATTTACAAACAAGTTTTATATAAATTCTACGCACTGCTGATATGACGAAACATGATTGGTTACGTGATTTAGGATTGGCATAAATCAAGAAGACACTTGCTATAAATTCACCCATACGTTAGCAGAACTTGCTATAAATTCAATGACACGTTAGCATTTTGTATAAATTTTATAAAACTGTAAGTAAACATAGCATTACTCTCGTCGAATGAGAGTCCCCTTGGCCTTGTTCACTTGGTGGACAGGCTAGTCGCTATTGATCCTGATTCAAATAGTGACCAGCCGCGAGGCCGTGCACAAATTTCTCCTTCCTTTTCTTTGTTCTGGATATCTAGAAAGTTTGATTTTTTGTTTACTGCTGCCAAATGCCGGTCAGAGCAAAAATCCTGAAGAATAGCGCAGCAACAATCGTGCGTTCCTCGCCATACACCAGTCGCTCGCCGTCCCGAACAAAGAGTTGTTCTGGACACCGGACGCTGCTTCCCGAATGCGGCCTAGAGCTTACTGAATTTTGAAACCCGTAGTAGGAATATATGGTTCCAACGCGACGAACTTCGGCACTCGGCAGTACTTGGTGCGTTCGGCGCGCCCCCTCTAAAGTTAACACCCGTCACATCGAAAGGAATCTTACTATTTAAACATATTTTTATTAATTTAATGACAAAATCCATGTCACGACCCCCCCTCTAAATCACGAGACGAATCTAATGAGCCTAATTAATTTATGTTTTGCAACAGTGATGCTACAGTAACCATCGTCTAATCACGCTTTAATTACCCTCATTAGATTCGTCTCGCGAATTCGAGCGGAGTCCTGAAATTAGTTTTGTAATTAAACTTTATTTAGTTGCTTGAATATTCGTTGGAAAAACCCTCTAAAGTTTAGACCCCTTGCGCCGAACACCCCCGGGGGTGTTCGGCGCAGGGGTCTAAACTTTAGAGGGTTTTTCCAACGAATATTGTGATTACAAATAAAGTTTAATTACGAAACTAATTTCAGGACTCCGCTCGAATTCGCGAGACGAATCTAATGAGGGTAATTAAGGCGTGATTAGAAGATAGTTACTGTAGCATCACTGTAGCAAAACATAGATTAATTAGGCTCATTAGATTCGTCTCGCGATTTAGAGGGGGGTCGTGACATAGGTTTTGTCATTAAATAAATAAAAAAAATTTAAATAGTAAGATTCTCTTTTTTTAGAGGGGTCTAAACTTTAGCGGCAGTTCAACGAACACTTCGGCACTCGGCAGTACTTACTCGTGTTCGAGTTTGAAACATTACCCAAAAATGTTATAAAAAAAAACATCACCCAAAAAAAAAAACATTTGGCGATGACGTATCAGCAAGCGGACCATCTTGCTCAGCCCTCGCCCTGACCGGTTTCTGCCATCCGGCACAGTGAAACATGAACGTTCAGGATCACATCGACCTCCGGCGGCTGATGAGCAGTGTGCTCTGCCTGGCAGTGTGGCACGCAGCCCAACAGCCGGGACGCGCCTACTTCCGGTGAGGCAAACCCCGGATCCCTCTGGCCTACGCTGATTCCACCGAAACGGGAGAGCTAGCCGTTCTCCAGGTCCGGCATATCCGCATATTCTCTCGATGGCCTTCTGTGCGGCAAGCAATACATACGACAAGAGATACGAAGCTGGACGAGAATGAACCAATGGACACGCCCATACCACCGTGTATTTTGTGCCGAGCTGATTTCCCGTAGTGGTACATGCACGCACCGATACATCCAGCTGCATCTTTATCATTCTGGACAGCAACAATATTATTATTAACAGCAAAACTAATCGAATGTTATTAACAGCAAAACTAGCTAGGCGAGCGCGTACTACACCATTGCCAGATCGCTACTAGCAGTGGTAGTACATTTTAGGTGCCGCCTAGTGCAGTGCAGGAGGAGGCAGCACGGCCGCCGCGCATCCCTTGGCGTGGCATTCCTCGGAGTCGGAGGTCGCGGCGGCGACGGGGGCGCGGCACACGGGGCAGGTGGGCGCGCGCGTGAGCAGCCAGCGGTCGACGCACTCCCGGTGGAAGCCGTGGCGGCACGCGGGCAGCACGCGCACCTCCTCGCCGCCGGCGTACTCCGCCAGGCACACCGCGCACTGATCGTCCTCCTCCTCCTTGGCGCCTCCCTCACAACGGCTCCGGCCGCCGTCTGCAGGGTCGCTCGCATGCGTCACCACGAACACGGGGATCTCCTGGAGCGCGCGCTTGGTCTCCTCGGTGGCCGCCTGCGTCGGCGGCCCCGGCTCGGGGTCGGGCCGCGGCGGCCGTCGTCCGGCGCAGAAGCAGGCGTAGAGCGCGCTGAGCGCGATGTACGACACGCTGGCGACGAGGAGCACGGCCGTGGTCGCGCACAGCGCCCCCGCCAGCCGCGCGCGATCCGCGTCGACCGACGCCGGCGGAGCCACTGCTGGGCCGGCAGCGAGCAGGCGGCGAGCGGAGTAGTAGTGGTCGCCCGCGGCGCAGCAGCCGCCGCTTGCGCGCATTGCTCTCTCACACTGCTCGGGGCTCCGGTTCACACACCACAAAGAGGAGGAGGAGGTCACGAGACGGGTTTTATGGGCTCGCTCGATCGGGCTGTGCGTGTACGGCGCACCGCGTGCGCGGGCGACCTGCAGGTTACGGAAGGCATGCGGAAACTTCGTCCGCAAGCTTAGCTGTGCGAGATTTCCGGCGCGGCGCAACACGTCAACAAGGCAAGAAACGTTTTGGTTACTGGCTTGTTGCTGCTATGCCGTTCTGTGTATGCGCGTGGTTTTGCATGGCAGCAGCAGGATACGGCTGCGTCCGCCGAACGCTCGCGAGCCAACCCGATCCGGGGCACCCCGCCAGCTGCGTCGCACGCAGCACCAGAGGCGGAGCACGAGCCGCGCCCGCGCGGCGAATCCGCGTGTCTGGAGCAGTGCGCGAGCTCCAGGCTGGGTCGGGTTTTGTTTGCCGCGCGCGCTCGTGCAGACGCCTTCGATTTGGTTTCTTCGTGTACAATCGTCGGCGTGTCTCTTGGTTGGATGTGAGGTGGTTGCAGTTTGCGAAGGGTGTGCCGTGTGCGTCACTGAATGAGCGACGGATTCTAGAGCTGTTGGTTGTGGTTTATTTCCGCCATGTGACGAATTGCCAGGTCAGGCTCAACTGGTTGTGAGTTGTGACTACAAAGGGCATTCATAAATCCATTTGGCTGGCAAGTGGAAATACCGGCCGTGCATCCACTCTCTCTGGTGTACGAAATGCGAAATCTTGAAGACGCATATGAAGCCCATTTCTCATATGAAGCCCAAGGTAGATAGACCATATCGAAATGAAATATAGGCTGCCCGGCCCGGTGCTCCTCGGTCCGCTGCCGCGGCCGGTTCCCCCGCCACCAATCGACCATCCGGTCGTGGACTCGACTCGTTCCATTTCGATAAGTGTGTTTCATTGCGCTTGCATAGGTTCTGCTCGACAGTCAACTTTGCCGTCAATCGTACGTAATTCTGGTTTCCTGTTCTCTGTGATGATGCCCCTACTAATCTTATCCAATCCATTCATCCATCCATCGCTCGATTAGGCTCTTGTTTGTCAGCGCAACATTCTGACTAGTTGGCACCCGATTGCTCTCATTTTGTGAGTTGAACATTTTGTGAGTTGAACTGTGTAACAAGAATTGCCTTCGTTTATCAACCAAACACAGAAGCATTCATGAATTTGACCACGAGAATGTTAAGGCAACTTAAAAACGACATAAGAAAGTTACCCTAATATCATCAATTAAATATCAACCCGCAAAAAATTTAAATATCAGAGGAAACCTTCTCGTCCTATTTTTTTAGAAAATGTAATATACTTTCCGCCTCTGCGTTTCCGCACACAGCGTTCAATGTTTAGACTTATTACATTTCTCCATCTCGCTGGCTAAGATCAAAAGAAAAAAAATCAAAGACAAAGTTTATTATTAAACTTATGGTCGGTCCTATGGCTGAAAGAAGTGGCTTAAGGCCCGAAACAAATGAATCCTTGTGTTTGTTTTTTGTACATCGTGTTATATCACATTATCACCAAGCAATTCATCACTATAAACAGCACATGCACACACACATGACCCAAGAATACACGATTCCAGTCGCAATGGCCGCGCGCGCTGATCATCGTTTGTCAATGGAATCCACAAACAACAATAGCCACCGATGACGAACACACGCTAGCTGCTCTGCACATTCACCTGCGAATTACTGACAATCTAATCGCGGCAACGCCTCTAGTAATTTGCTATTACAAGCCCCTTTTGCATGCACACGCTTCTAATTACCAATCGATCGGAAATAGACACGCTCTCACCTCGCCATCGATCGGTTTTCGTGGTCAGGCGGTGCCCTCGACGCGCGCCTTGGTGACGCCGGCGCACGCGTCGACGAAGTCGCCGTCGATGAAGTCCGTGGAGAAGATCTGCAGCTTGTCGCCGAGCCCCTTGGCGAAGACCTCGGCGATGAAGAGGCGCGCGTACCCGCGGATCCGGCGCGTGACGGGCCTGACGCAGAGCACGGGGTTGTCGGCCTGCGGCGTCACCGTGTTCTCCACACGGTAGAAGTACCTCCGGTCGGCCACCGGCGGATGCTGCCCCAGGAACTTGATGTTGCTCTCGAACTTGGTCTCCGGCAGGTCCGTGTCGATCCAGTTGTCCCTGAGGTACCCCGCGCTCCAGAGCGGCTCGCCGGGCTTGGGCGCCGGCGTCTTGCGCGGCTTCCACACGCAGATCACGCGCCGCGGCAGCAGCTCGGCGATGGTCTTGTGGAACACGGCCTCGTCCTGCGGGATCAGGTGGTCGCCCAGCTGCTCGACGAGGAACTTGCCGAACTCCGGCGGGTCGTCGTGGCCGAACTCGGTGCGTATCTCGAGGACGAGCACCTCCGACTCCGTCTCGCCCAGGAACCGCTTCACGTCGTCGAGGACCACGTCGACGGGGTACGTCGCCAGCACGCCGTGGCAGACGCGGCGCTCCTCCTGGACGCGCACGTCGATGACGCGCGCGCCCGTGGCCAGCTGGTCGTACACGGACAGCGACTGGCACTGCGCGAAGGGCCGGGTCACGAACGGGATGCCGATCTTGTTGGTGGCCGAGTCGTGGGAGCCCGGCCACACCACCTGGTGCACGCGCACGCGGTCGGGGCCCAGCTCCGCCATCCACCGCGCCCGGTCCGCCGGCCGGTGCTCCGACCCCGGGAACGTCTCGCCGGAGGACGACAGCCGCGTCGACAGCGCGTGCTTCTGGCTGGTCACCAGCTTGCGCCGCTCCACCTGCTTGGAGAAGAAGGCGCCCATGGCGTCCAGCGGATTGGTGCCGTTCTTGCCGGAGCCGTTGCTATTGGAGGCGGCCATTGTTATAAGTACGCGAAGGATCCGGGGCTCAAGCTCTGACCTGGACGACGTCGCTGTAAGCTGGCGATTGATTGATTGATGGCAGCTTAGCGACACAGCAGGGAAGAAAAAAAAAATCCTAGAGCATGGGCGTGGCAACGTGTGGAGATAGAGGGCTTATTTGTAAGGGGAGGGCTTGACTGATCGATCGACCGATCGATCTGGGGGAGGAAGCAAGGCGTGTTCTTGTGACCTCCAAAGGCTGTTTTGTTGTTAATACAAGGCTTCGGTTTCGTGGCTGGTTCAATAGTACATCAGTTAGCGTTAGGTGTGGTGGTGGTGTCAGGCCGGCAAGATTTTTCTGTGTCTTATTGAAGGAAGAAGAAGAAGAAGAATTGTGGTTGGTTGCTTTACTCGTTTGGAGCTTGGAGTGATGGATTTCATAATGGCGACTTGGTGACAGGATTAGGGCCACAAGGACAATGACAGGTGCACCACATGTGCTGCATAAAAGCAAAATATGCTGCACTACCGGATTTTTTTTTTTGACACCATGCACTATCGGATTATTCGCGAGTGAAGAAGGTTCCTGGTTCCTCAAAAGTTGGGATAATTTGTCGGGCAAATGTTTGAAACGTTTCTTGATCCAGATTGTAAACGTGAAGTCACGGAATGCAGTCACGCTGAAACCGAGCGCATGTCAGCGATGGTCCGTACAGCTAGCAGCCATGTGATCCAACCACCGGCAGACATGCTCGTATACTGGATAGTGGCAGGGACAAACACGATAGCATCTCAATACGCATTTTAGCACATGATGCTTCCCATATAGGTATATGTATATAGGTAAGCACATGGTGCCGTTCTCGCCAGATAAAATGCCCGTAAACAATCACGCTGCTGCGATCGCTGAGTAACAGACGCCCTGCACGAACAATACGATCACAAAGAACAGGATCGACATGCGATTGCTGTCCAACATGGACCACGAGTACACGCGTTTGGTTCAGAGCAACACCGTGCCGAGCCGAAATTTAGCCATATCCTTAATTTGGCCTTCACTTTGATGTCAAAATTTGATCATGCTTGGACCATCTGCAAACCAAAAACGTAGGGGAAATTCAGCGAGCAAGAGGGTAGAGGGACTTCCCAGCTTTGCCTTGGATCATCCAATTTTGAGAGATGGGGCGCAATCCAAGCCACAAAAGCTTATCATATGTTATGTCCCAAGAACATTTTTAAGATCGACACGGAATACAGAAAGGATAAAACGTAGGACGGGGTGGAGTGGGTATAAAGTCAACCGGAGCTTCTTTGTAATCGTTTGACTTGCAGACGCTGAAATCACAGCCAATGCTCCGCGTTCAAGTGGTTCAACAACTCCAGCCGCCGTACACCATGGATGCACATGGATAACTTTGTGAATCACACGATGGTGGTAATAGTTGATTACTCGGGTTCATCATGTCTTCCACGTGGGCTCCGAAGAATATCATATTGGTGCCACTCAAAGTCTTGCCCGGAAAGAGCCAGTTATTATTCCCCCAATTCATGGTTTCAGAAGGACAAGCTGAAGTATACACGCTTATGGAGGAAAACAAAAAAGCTCCCTTTCCCGACCAGAGAAATGAGCTAGAAAGCAACTACGGTGGCGACCTGTCGGAACAGCAATTTAATATCGAGAGAGTTACATACTCGGGATATTTTGATCAGATAATGTCAGTCATTTATAATCTCTTTTAACGCAGTACCCGCTGGTGACTTGCTGCTTTGCTTAATTGACATATTCATTGATTGGAAAGGTAGACCTGGCTCCACTCAAAACGGTTGTTGGCAAAGGTTATCAGATGCAGTGTTGATTTTTTTTGCCCTACACATAAACTCCGTTAAAAAAAAGGAATAGAAACTGGCATTGTGTGCCACCTGGTGCAACTGAAGAAATACTTCTCGTTACAAGTATATATAAATGCTAGAAACAGAACGTATCAGTCGTTCTCCCTGGACAGGTGGCACTTCATTTCTTGACAGACATGCAACACCATAAAATAATAACACGAGTTCAATCAATTTGCTAACCCACAGTAGCTGCCATACAAGCATTGCTGTGCGATAAGCTCAGTTAATTCATCAGGTTTCTCTACCACAAGCCATTTCTAATAAGAAAATTCATATGTTGGCCAGCCAGGGGCAAATAGAAATTTTGAGATCTCTGAGCTGGCATTTGTTTGTTAGCCAACAGACAGAGGACTACATATGTTAGTGTTACAACAATCAACTAAATACAGGGTTGAAATATGTGCCTGTCCAAGCTAATTAGTGTTGATTCGCATCGCTACATGGCGACCAAGTTACATACCGGACTCACAGGAAGCAAAATGTCCCAGAATCCTGATGAAAACTTAAAGTCAGCACAAATTAAATTAAACCGTGTGAAGAAAGTATCACAGCATGTCATGCAGAATAGGTAAAACTCACATTGAGTGCTGAAGAAAGTCTTCCGCCAAAATTTGGAACAAAAACAGTCACGGCTATTTCTGTTTAGATTTTACAGGTGCCCATTGAAAGTGACCACAATTTGCTTCTGGATTTGATGAAGGTCCCTGATATTATAAAACAAGCGGTGGTCACAGCATGGTAATTACGCAACACATTATGCTAAATGAACAGTTGAAATTGTTCACAATCAGATCCTATTTGACTGTTCGTGATAGTAAACTGTAAGTAGGTGTACCTGAGCCCGAGCACAGACATAGAATAAACGACCAATGTTGGAGCCCTTCTTCACAGACCTTGGAATGCATGGTTCACGATGTCCTTTGCAACGTGGCAAAGTCATCTTCATTTTTTGTTGTATTCTTTGCCACTCTAATGTTGCAGCATTACTCTTGTTCTTCAAAAGTGAACAGGAAGTATCTGTGTTATCCTGATCTTCGGCAGCTGAAGTTGTACACTGCATATTTTCGGGCAGGCTATCATCGTTTGGAGCAGATGATTCATCCGTACAATGTACAGTTTCCACTTGAGTAGCTAAGGTGCTGGTGCTGGTGCTGGTGTTTCCTTCCTTTGACCCTGGCTGTTGAAAAAATGATTTGATTGTCCGTTGAGAGGATAAGGTGTGTTTCATCTTCTTGTTTTGTACAGACTTAGTGCTTGAAAATGAAGCTTTCTTGCTATCACGGGAGACACCACTTAAACCATCAATCATCCATTGATCAAGATTTGTCCTCTTACAAATCAAACTAGGAAGGGTACCACCTTTTGAGAACTCAGGTATAGCAGCTGCCAATTCTTCCTTAGCTATAGTTTTATTCCCCGAATCATCACTACAACAGATATCATCTGCTCTATCCTCGGACAAATTCAAATATGTGGAATCTTGCACTTCATGATTTTTCCCTTTCCTGAGGAATGACACTGCAAAGTGTACCAAAGAATTTAGAGTGGTTTGGTTCGTACATAAGAACAGAGTGCTTGCCTTACCAACTTACAAACTATAATGAACTCAAGGAGTCAAGGGTATGTTTTCTGAATTATAGCGACCAGTGTGATGCACAACAAAACATTCTACTACCTCCGGACTTGAATTGATGTCGTCCGGACAGCAGATTTGAACTAAAAATGAATAAGCTTTTACTGTCCGGTCGAGAACAATTGATATCTGGAGGAGTATTAAGCATGGCAAAGGTATTTTTATGGTCTGAACCAAACTCAATGTCAGCATAATCTATATTCTTAGAAATCAACCATGAACATCAGGAAATGGGACAGATAATTTACAGAGGTAACTTCTCTATTACATAGTTAAGGTATGTATCTAATAAGCGTATAAGGAAGCCAAAGTCCTGAAGCAACTTGTGACTTCCACCCATAGAAGTTATGAAAGGCTTAGCCCAAAATTTTTGCGAGGAAATACTGTAGGTTTGTCATGGGTATGTACAATACAAGACATCAAGAGAACATTACTAAAAGGAAAATGAAGAAGTGTTTGGTCATGCATCTGACTGGAAGCCGTGGCACAGTTAAGTTCATGAGCAACTTTAGGTACTTATAAGCATGATAAACCATAGATACAACCTGGTTTCAGAACATATACAGAAAGGAGCCAAAGCAAACTGTAAGGAACAGAAAACGTTACATAAACTAAAATTCACTCACCAATACTCTGTTGTCGTCCACGGACCTCTGGAAGATGTCTTGCAGCTGATGGCGGGGTATTATGAACTGGAAGTTCAGGTATTTCTTTCAACAAAATATAAACCGGAATATGATCAGATCCTTCTAGCTTAATACTTCTTCCTCCTTTCCACCTGCAGACCACGGAAAGGAGTAAATCATTCTAGTGTAATACTGCAAATCCTGTACATTATCCATTTTTCTCTTCAAAAGGAGTTAGCTTCCACAATTCTTTACTTTGACAAATTTTCGGAATTCCCTCTTTTGAAGTGATACATTATCTCACATTCTTCAACATGGCAATAGAAAATGCTATGGTCTTCAACAGAAATTGAATCACAGTGATGGAGACAAGCACCAGAAATAAGAATGTGATCTATTCGGGAACCATAATTATATTCTTCAGCACCAACTTTTTGATTAAAGCAAGTATAAGCGCCTGTCCTGCATCAATGAAATGCAGCAAGGTCAGAATAGCAAAGTACAGTGCAAAAGAGATCTACTTTCGGTGTACAGGTCAACCATAGAAAAGAAAGATAGTGTAAGCTCAAAACAAATTGTTGCAAAGAGGGATCAACTTTGATCAGAATGATATTTAATTTGATGTTTGTGGACCTGTTTAAAACGACTAACTAGTAATAATAGTAATGGGAAGCTGAGCTTGTCTCAGTTGGCTAGGTGGTGGAGGATGTTGGTATTGCACCCCCTAGCCATGCAGGTTCGAGTCCCCTTACTCTTGAATTTGGGTGCCTATTTGGTCGCTATTTCTTAATGAAAAACTGCCTAGCTCCTCCTAGGTTGGATCTCCCATTTTTGTTACTAACTAGTAATAACAAAATCAAAAGCACAAGAGGTTGAAGTAGTGCATTATATAAACATGAATTACCTGTCAGGATGTTTTGATCTGAAAGCATCAAAAAAGGGACCTCCATGTTCTCTCAGCATAGATCTCAGCCATTCTCGGAACCTTCAAAAATCAATACTGTTATACCTGGATATTACATAACTAGAACTCCTTTAAACAGATGAGAAAATAACATGGAACACATAATCATTTGCATCAAGTATCTTGATCTAGTTTATATGTTACATGTCCAAAACATTAGTGTCAAGCTTCCAATGGTAGTAACTAAAACAAAATCCTACGCCTTCTTTTTGAGAGGTTTCTGAAGCTATGATATATGGATTTAAAAATAAAATGATAAATGGAAGTAAAGCTGCCTCAAGTATATTAAGCAGAGTGAATACCATTGAAATGTCTCTCCTTTGTCCCAAATTTGAGAATAAATACAGTGTCACACCTTATGCCTAGATCAATTATGAGAGCATATAAACAGTTGCATGTAATAGATTGATATGTTCCTATCTGTAGTAAGACTGCTGAGCTTATCCATTTCATCAAGTCAAGCAAGATCAGCAGATATTGGCCACCAAATTCCATTATCATGCAAGAAAATATCGCTATAAGAAGGTAAGAAAGACATACATTTGCTTCTCGAAACCAGGTGACGCATCACATCTGTCTATAGAAGCAGGAGCAATATTCAAATCGCCAACGACAAAAACTCTCTTTCCAAGAGACAGTAGATGCTCCCACCGTTTCTAAAATGTATCGAAAAGCAGAAACAAGTATAAGAAGCATCTCATAATTAGCAATTAACATAGGCGAAATAAGAGTCTTGTTGAAATAATTCTTCATCCAAAATAAGTATTAACGTATGCACACAAAGTACCTGTAATATCTTATAAAATAGTAGCTTAAAACGAACCCGCTCTTTATCATCTTCCACGACAGCTGGGCCATATATGTTGAAAAGAACTAAAAAAATGGTGCAGTGATGCCATTACACACAGTGAAGAAATCAAATATGCAACAACAAAAAAGTTAACTGATGCATGGAAGCTACTGTGTTCCTATTGACGCAAGCTACTTACCGAAATGTCCATGATCAGTGATGATGCACCTCCCCTCGTTATCCACCTTTAGCAGGTCCTCTCTTGTGATTTCGCCAAGATCCTCGTCCTCTAGAGGCATTTCAAGAACAAAATCACCAATGATTTCGCTGTCTTTTGTGAATTCCTGCAGCCCAGTAAAGCCTTCTTCAGCTGCAACTGGCAAAGCAACCTCCTGGCTGGAAAATGCAGATGATACTCGACAAAACGTGGCCACGCCTGCAAAGGAGTAAATTACGGTATTAACTACCTGAAGATATGCTGTGATAGAGTTACAGTAAACAGCTAAATCTTCAAAGTGGCACAAAACCCAGATAACATACCCAACCAGGATACCAACAATATGGTAGCAATATGCATCAGTATGGCGCAAACCAAGCACAACGGAAATTATAAATAGCAATCTTGGTGGCATAACAGCATACCAGAGTATGATCCACGCCCTTTGGAAGAACGGTTGCATGAAACAAAAGCTTCATATCCCTCAGCCATTATGACATCACCAGACAGGTCCTGCCTCGACAATTTGGTTTCCTACAGTACATCACGTTTAATATAGTTATCTCAAATGAATTCACGAGCACATCCTCATTTCACCCAGCTACTCAGTGCACTGGACTGAACTCATCCCACCATAGAATCAACTCCTTGATCACCAACAAACGATGCGCATTCTGCTCTTCTTAGGAAATCGAGCACATCCCCACGGAATTCCTACTTTTCCCATTCGCATTTCGTCGAATAAACAATGCGGCACTGGTGGTTTCAGTGGGAGGAACAGTGACTGATTAACATAGTCAGAGTCAGGTTCGCTACGAGCTAGGGTTTCGTACATCGGCGATATAGGTCAATTTTAAGAGCGAGGGTCAGTCGAGTTGGGCTCAGCAAGCAATCGGCCGTACCTGGAAGCAGATGATGTCGGCATCGAGGGCGTCGAGGAGACGGCGGAGCGAGCCGTGCTGCGCCACCCGCGGCCGCAGCCCGTTCACGTTGTACGTCACTATCTTGACCATCTCCTCATCCGCGAGCTCGTCGAGTCGAGGCCCCGAGCGCGGAGGCAGAAGGGGGACGAAGAAACGGCCGGAGCCGGCGCGCCACTGGTGCTGGTGGGGACTGGGGATGGAAGGAACGGCGCAGTGGTGGCCGTGCGCCGTGCGCGGTCGGAAGCGTCCGGACCGGGCCCAAGCGGGCCGCAGCAGGCGATTCGGCGGCCCGTCGCAAACCGTCCGATGATGGAATGGGTAAGGATGAGACTTTGGAGGCATTGTTGCATAAAACACCCCAAAACTTACGATCTTTTCAACCCATGGTACAAGGATGGAATGCAGCTAACAACAGCGATAAGCGATCCTGACCTGCTTAATGATGCTTGGTGCACATGGGGCAACAAACACAGTTCCGTACCTCAAGTCGGCCATGGCCAAGCGAGTCCCCTCGCCGTGTCCAGCTTTTCCACAGAGCGAACATTTCCGTACTGCAAACTTCTCGCCGTTCTTCCGTTGGCTCCTGTTCAATTTCGAAGTGTCTTCTCCCCTGACACTTGCTGAACACGAGCAATACTTCGTGGGAGCGACGGACGACGGTGCGCCCTGCACTACTGCGGCCGCCGGTCGCGCCCCTTGCCGTCGCCGGTCAGCGTCAGGTGCCTTGCTTTTCCACGACGACATACGTGCCTGTCCTTGCCGCACGCACCAATCAACTGCATGCGCGGCTGGTCGCGAACCCCCCCGGTCGTTGGCCACTTGCCAAGTGCCATGCGCGATCTTGAACGAACAGACGGACCAACGACCAAGTCCTCGCTGCTGCTGCCGCGCCTGCCCTCATCACAAATGACAACATTGCTCGATCGCGTTGACATGGCCGGCATGGCATGCGGCTTTACATCCGTTCCATTCTCCTTGTATTAGAAAAAAATAAACGTGCTTGACAGCTCGATTACCGGTGTTTAGTTTATCAGCAGGTAAGTAAGAGCTGTGGTTGATCCATTCGCTGCTGTCCGGAGAGCGATCGTAACTGATCCGTTCGCTGCTGTCCGGAGAGCGATCGTAACTTCGAAGTGGACCTGCACGAAGAAAGAAATTACAAACATTTAACAACTGTTTTCAGCACATGATCATGCCGCGACAAGCGTTGGGACTGTGTAGCCGTATGAAAATGTTATTTAACTATAGAGCAACCAGCCCGGCCGGAACGAGACGCTGTTCTTTTTTTTTTTTTAACTCGCAAGTAAAAACAAGCTAATCCTTAGCCAGGGCGTGAGACTTGAGAAAAGCCTCTCTTTTTATATACTCGATGATGATGACGATAATCATCGTGCTCGTTCATTGTATGGTTGCGTCTGCTGAACTTTCAGCTTTCTCCGCCTCCCTGTCTCCATCGTCCCACTTAGATCTGTGGCGATACGTTTCGCTTTGGTTCGGTGCTATATCTTGTGGATGCCGCTGATCCGACACTTGCATCGTTTTCCTTCTCGCGCCACAAACGGCTGGCAGGCAACTATATATTGTTCGTCCTGACCTTATGCAGCCGTTGGTACGTGCCAAATCTGGCGGTTTGCATGGTGTCCACACGTCCGAATCTCGTGTCCTTTTTTCTTGCGTGAACTGGGCTTGATACCTATGTAGTTGTGATTGATGTGGACTTTGTGAGAGAGAAAAAAACGATATAACTTAGGGATGATGTTCGGGCATTTTGGGGAACAAACACTCCACTGAAAAAGACAAGGCTGTTTCAGTTTATGTGCTCTCTTGTTTCCACTTGGCTAGATAGCCGTGTCTCACATTCCACTCGCCCCATCCCCACCCATTGAACTCGTTGGCCTTTGGCATGTATGTATATTATAGTTCTAATTGTTTTTATGTGCGTTCGTGTTCGTTGTGATGAATTATTGTGGTTATTATTTGTTCGTTTTCCCCCAAATTTTCGCACCCGATCCTCATCTTGTTGGGGAAAGAAAAAGGGAGCAGTGTCATGGAGACAAGCTATTAGTTGTAACCATTCAATGATGCATGCCATTACTTTTTTTTTTAAGATGGAAAGACTTTCCGTTAAGCACCTGCTCCAGGCAAATCGCCGGAGACAAGAGAAGATACAAACTCTGGGGCTTGGCTCATGAACACCGAGCCAGAGGCGGGAACGCGCGCTCCAAAGGAGGCAAGAGAGTGAGAGTCTTGCCATTACTTGGGCATGAAAGCAACATTGCAACGATTAGGCACGATTGGTGTAATCTACAGTTGAATTCAGAACTGATGGTTCTTTGTTTATACTATTCAGATTTGAAAAGCTTTGAAATCCACACTCAGGATCAACAGGTTTTAAAAGTCATTAAAGACTGTTTTTATTATTTGCACCAATCGAGTTTCATGAATGTTGGCAGATCCGCAGGATTGCGATATCTCAATGATGGTCAGAAATCATTATGGAAAAGAATATATTGTATAATCTAATGTACTAAAAAACATATGAAAATGCCAGCTGGGTCTAAGCCGGCCAAAATACTCAGCGGCGGCCCCGCATTTCCATCACCGAAAGATACGAACTGGACACGTACAAACTCCATCATCTACAGACGTGCATTCTGAATTGCGATGCCGATCAAGTCTGCGTGTCTGCCCCAAAAACGCAAATCTGCAATGCAGCAACAGCAAGCAGGACAGGAGTGACTGACCCCCACGGGGCCGGATGGCTCTTCCATCCACGTGGTGTGCGGCACCTAACAATGTGCTCGTCACGTCGGTCGCCCGCCGCTAGCTATCCGGCCCCCGCCAGCCAGGCACGAGGCAGCCAACCACCCTCGAACCGATGGATTCCGTCCGTTCCTCGTCTCGGCGCCGCGCATTGACCCCGCGCGCAGAAGCACCGGCACCGCAAAACCGACGCGAATATAGCAGCGCACGATACCACCGCAAAAACACCGTGCCGAAACGGCCATTGCTGCCGTCCTCCTCTCCGCCCGCGGCTGGCTGGCTCCGCCTGCAGCGGTGTGTGCCGCCAGCTCACGCGCACGCCCCCTATTACCCAGAAAAACCAAAAGAGTCGAATGCCAAATTAATTCTTCCCCTCCACCACCACCGCCACCCCCCGTTCTCCTCCGCTTCCTCCTCCTCCTCCTCCTCCATTCCGCCCCCAATTCCATCCCTGCGGAGGAGGCAGGGAGGAAGGCCGGAGACCGCCGCCGCCCCGCCCCGCTGGTGGATTGGGCTTGGGGCCGGCCGCCATTCCCGTCCGTTAGCTGACCGGCAGAGCGGAGCGGAGCGCGTCGGCCGCGATGGACGACCTCAAGCAGATCCTGGCGCGGCCGATCCAGCTCGCGGAGCAGGTCATCAAGTGGTCCGACGAGGCCTACACCTTCCGCCAGGAGTGCATGGAGCTCAAGGCCAAGGTCGAGCGCCTCGCCGGCCTGCTCCGCCAGGCCGCCCGCGCCGACCTCTACGAGCGCCCCGCGCGCCGCATCTTCGACGACACCGAGAAGGCGCTCGACAAGGCGCTCGCCCTCGTCGACAAGTGCCGCGCCCACGGCCTCGTCCGCCGCGTCTTCACCATCATCCCCGCGGGATCCTTCAAGAAGATGGCCAACCAGCTCGACAACTCCATCGGCGACCTCTCCTGGCTCCTCCGCGTCTCCTCCTCCAACACCGACGACGACGACTTCGACGCCCACATCGGACTCCCGCCCATCGCGCAGAACGAGCCCATCCTCTTCCTCATCTGGGAGCAGATCGCCATGCTCTACACCGGCAACCTCGACGCCCGCTCCGACGCCGCCGCCAGCCTCGTCTCCCTCGCCCGCGACAGCGACAGGTACTCCAAGCTCATCATAGAGGAGGACGGCGTGCCGCCGCTGCTCAAGCTCGTCAAGGAGGGCCGCCTCGAGGGCCAGGAGAACGCCGCGCTCGCCATTGGCCTCCTCGGCCGCGATCCCGAGTGCGTCGAGCAGATGGTGCTCGCCGGGGCCTGCTCCACCTTCGCCAAGGTGCTCAAGGAGGGGCCCATGAAGGTGCAGGCCATGGTCGCCTGGGCCGTCTCCGAGCTCGCCGCCAATCACCCCAAGTGCCAGGACGCCTTTGCGCAGCACAACGTGATCCGGCTGCTCGTCGGCCACCTCGCCTTCGAGACGGTGCAGGAGCATTCCAAGTACGCCGTCACCTCCAAGATGTCCATACACTCCGTGGTCATGGACAAAAAGAACATCACCGGTGCGTCGTCTCACCCAGATTTGCTGGATGCCGGGGAGCACAGCGTCATGAGGTACCCCAATGGAAATATGTCCCAGAGCAAGAATGAGATGCACAGCTTGGTGCAGTCCACCATGGCTGCCAAATCTAATGGGGGCAGCGCTAAGCATCACATGGCTGGCAATGGTGGCGTGGTGGCTTCCAAGCAGCACAATGCGTCATTGTCGGGAACGAGTACAAGGGGAAGGGAGTTCGAGGACCCTGAGACAAAGGCGTACATGAAAGCCAATGCCGCTAAGGCGCTGTGGCAGCTCGCCAAGGGCAATGCGGCTATCTGCAAGAGCATAACAGAGTCAAGGGCTCTCCTCTGCTTTGCGGTTCTTCTTGAGAAAGGCGAAGGTGATGTGCAGTACAACTCTGCGATGGCACTCATGGAGATCTGCTGTGTCGCCGAGCAGAATTCTGACCTTCGACGATCAGCATTTAAGCCAACCTCCCCTGCTGCTCGGGCTGTTGTTGACCAGCTCCTACGTGTTGTTGAGAAGGCTGAGTATGATGATCTTCTAATTCCCTGCATCATCTCACTTGGTTGCTTGTCCAGAACCTTCCGTGCGACGGAGACCAGGATTATTGGTCCATTGGTGAAGCTTCTTGATGAGAGGGAAGCGGATGTCTCTCGAGAGGCAGCGATTTCCCTGACCAAGTTTGCGTGCACGGACAATTATCTGCATGTTGACCATTCTAAAGCTATCATCAACGAAGGCGGAGCGAAGCACCTAGTTCAGCTTGTGTATTTCAGTGAGCAGGTGGTTCAGGTTGCCGCACTCACCCTTGTATGCTACATTGCACACAACGTCCCAGACAGCGAGGAGTTGGCACAAGCAGAAATCCTCACGGTGCTCGAATGGGCCTCCAAGCAAGCTTACATGATGCAAGACCCTATAATCGAGAACTTGTTGCCAGAGGCCAAGATCAGGTTGGAACTGTATCAATCCAGAGGCGCAAAAGGCTACCATTAGGTCACATGCTGTATGGAAGAAGAGTTTTAAGGTGTTCTTCTTTGTATTGGCCAAGAAATGTATATACATCCAGTGAGTTTTATTTATACTTTGGCTAAACCTTTTTGATCCCCAACATGGTGGAAATTGTTGAAGCGACATCTTCGGTTGGGTTTTCCATACAGGGAAGTAAATTTTGTTTGTAGGCTTGGATGTTCAGAACTCCATATCGTGTTGGTGGTATAGTTTCGGGAGATTAGCATCTTGTACTCTCTTTGGTCTAATGATGTATCATATATATTACATTTCACTCATCAATCTGAGAAAAAAATCTTAAATCCAAGACAACATTTTTCTTGCACATGAGCTCATGGTTTATTCCTGAATAATTATTGTAGGCAACGATTGAGTTCATACGTTACTAACTATGTTTTATGTTCAGTAGATGACTATGCACTTCATTCTTTTATGCTTATTAATGTTTAGTTGGAGCTTCATATCTTCATCTTTTTTCTTATTTATAAATTACTATATATTTAGTGTTCTGAATTTACAAAATCATTTTTTTGCAGCTGCTATCTTTTTGATTCAGAACAAATATTACTATCTTTAAGACTGTCTTCTTTTCCAGTTGGACCAGAAGAGTCAGTTGAGACATCATGGTGCTATGTCTAGTTCATCAATTATTACTAGTGCTAGATAAGAAAAAATCTCAGCAATGGACAGTTGATCTTTGTAGTTCCCTATGATTTGTACATAGATCCAAGGAAGCATGAACTTTTTCAGTGCATGAACCATGTTCAGGTATTTATCTTTCCTATATCTTTTTTGGTGCATGCATCCATTTTGGATCTCAATCTCATTCCATGATTCAGCTTTTCCTTTTTTTTTCCTTGACATGCAGGTCAGGTTGCCCTCTGTTGTTCACAGTAGCAGATGGTCCTGTGGCAGGAACTGGCCAACTGGGCGTGCATCTCAGGCAGCCTGATCAGCATGTGGATCTCTTCCGTTCTTGGCAGTGCTGCTGTCTGGACCGTTTCGGGATTTGGTTGTTTCCTCCTTTCCTTGGACCTGTCACCGTCTACTCAACTGCTTCGATCGGTGTGGTGGTCCATCCCTGAACATGTTTGAATACTTGAACTGTTCCTCGTATGATCTCGTGCTTTTAGTTTGACAGTTTCATCTCTTGTACAAAGACTTTCGATTGTCGAAGTGACAAACAAGGCCTGTGCGGCTGAATCTATTATCTCTCGATTGGGAATCGTCATACGCAAACAGCAGGCAAATGTTTGTTGCGTTAGGAGAGAAGAGATGCTGTTGTGACTTGTGGATTAGTTGGCGTTGCACCAATCGACTGATTGATTAGTTCGGTGGGTGAAGGTGATAGCTGTTTATGTCTTGTTTTGTCATTGAGTGTTCAATGTGTTGGGTCATATATGTAAATGGGGCAGGCAGCTTAAAGGGCAACGTGCCTACCAGTATAGCAGATCAGATATGTCTTCATGGCTTGGACGTCGTGTGATCTGTTTGTTGTGCCAATGTTCTGCTTTAAAATGTCTGCAAAACCTGTAAGCAGTAGCCATGTTCTTTCAAGCTACCCACAAAGTTCCGGTCGTCGTGTTTGTCCCCTCCTGACCTTTTCTTCCGAAGTTTCAATCAGACGAGTCATTATGCATACAGGTTGTTGGAGTTAACAACATTTGGTTGACTTGATCTATGTTTGTCGATGCTCCAAACTGCGGAAATTAATAATCCTAAAGGCATGGTCTCCTGCATTTCATGCGTAGACTCTAGTACAGTACACAAGGATTGAAAAAATTGTCTGTCTCGGATCTACGGCACCCCCTTCTACCCACCATTTAATCTGCCGTTGATATCAATTTGATGTCTAGAAAAATTTGAAAAATGAGCTAGAACAATTCAAAAAGGCAGTTCGGACAATTAAGAAGAGCACATGGAACATTTTGAAAAATGAGCTAGGACAATTCAAAAATACAATGGGAACATTTTAAAATATCACCTAGATCAATTTTAAAATAAGCTAGAACAATTTAATGTAGGAACAATTGGAAGAAAGATCTAGAACAATTTGCAAAGCCATCTGGAACTATGTGAACCAGTAGCTCAAATAACATATTTAATGATCAGGTCATTTAACAAAATTTGTTCATAGGATTAGGCTTGGAAAAATTTGGAAAATAAGCTGGAACAATTCAAACTAGATACTTAAAAAAATAAAAGAACCTGGAACAATTTAAAGTAGTTGTTGGAATATAAGATTAGGTATTTGGAAATTTCTGAAAAATGGATTGGAACAATTCAAAAATGCAGATAGAACAATTTGAAATAACACCGGGAACAATTTGAAAATGGGAAATTTTAAAAATAATTTGTTCTCTCAATGAAATTTTGCGTGAATACAATATTATATATTCAAGAGAATGCAAGGCGTGAATGCAATAGAAAAATTAGTTAAACAATACAAAAACATGGCCAACTGAAGTTTCACCGTTAGGTCCTGGAACATTTTAAATAAATATTAGAACATTTTAAAATAAAGTGGGGAACGATTGATTTTAATTTAATATAACAGAACTGAACAAGGAAAAGAAGCTAGGCAAGTACTATACGGATGCCATATTGAGGAGTCGATGCCAGTGCAGATCAATGGGGACAGGACATCGCCTTTTTTTTTTTTTTTTTTTTTTTTTGATAATACGTATCTGTATTAATGATAAGGAAACCGTACAATCCCCGTACACAAATACGTACATACAAGGCCGGATACAGTCAACGCCACAGCTTACACGCACACATCGAAGAGCAGACCTCGCCTCGCCGGAGATCGCCGCCGCCAACGCCCGCGCCGGACGACGACGAAACGGCCGACAGGCCCCCAGCCTCCAGGTGAAGCACGCCAACAGGCTACAAGGGCCGAAGACCTCCCCATCCACCAGAGAGAGAGGTTGAACGCACCGGGGGAGGCTCGCCGGGGACACACCCCATGCTTGGCACCCGAAGGAGGAGAAAGATGGCCGCCGCGCCGGACGAAGAAGACGAAGCACCAACCTTCAGATCCGCACGCCCCACCGCCGCGCCACCGCATCCGACCTTCAAAAGCTCCGCCGGCGCACATGGAAGACCACGCCGCCGACGAAAAGCACCTCCGGACCGGAGACCGAGCCAAGCCGGCCTCCACCCTCACAGATCCCTTGCCGCCGACGGAGGCAACGACGACAAGGCGGGGAAAGATCGGAGGGACCAAACCCGATAACGACGCCGACGAACCCGCCTCGCCGTCGCCGCCGGACAACCCTAGACTAGCTAGACCTACAACTACCCGATCCGCCGGATCCGCACCGTCTCCCGCGCCCACCAACACCCAGACGGGCGCCGGCGACGAGGGAGACCGCCGGATCCGGCGGCGGAAGCTGACGCGAAGGGGAGCTCCTCTTTTTCGCCTCTCCCTACTGTAGCAGCGAGAAGCGTCGAGAGAGAGCCCGCGTAGGACTGGTTTGAGTAAGGGCCAGGATAGGACATCGCCTTTCGAAGTAGTCAACGGAGTAACTTAGAAAAAAAACGGAAGGAATGCTAAGTGGGCGAACCCAGTCATGGGCCAAACAAACGGATGATGGCCCAAATAACGAAATTACGACAGGCGCGGGAGCTATAGGATCTGTCTGTTTAGTTTTTTAATATATATTAAACTTCTCAGCATGCTAAAATTTAGAAAAGCAGCTCTCAGCTAGCTTTTCAGCTTTTAGTTCATATCATCAGAAGTCAGCTTCTCAGCACTCCAAAAATTATGTCAGAAAGCTGAAAAGTTAAAACAAACAGGCCTTAAGAAGCTATTGCAACGCGTGTGGCGGCGGCTATTGATCGCGCCTCGCTTGATTTGCGCTGACATGATTATCGCCATGAACCAATCTTTTCCTTATTTTTTTTGTGATTTCCTTCCTTCTTAGTAAGAGTTCGAATTCGTGCCATTTCCTTCCTTCTCCCGGTTTCTTCTCTCCACCACCGGCATCCTTCGTGCGGGCGGGCTCATCGCCTCAGCGCGCAAACGACAACGCCCGTCGTGTCCCGTTTCTCTCCGCTTCAGCTGCCGCTGTGCGGCCACAGACACAACAGAAGCACGGAGTCGAGCAGCGGCGGGGGCAAGAGGCGATCCAGATTTCAACGTTTGTGTGCCTCGCAGGGCGGGGTCTGCTACTACCAGGATGACACATTTGATTAATCGCCGCTCACTGCGGCAATCCTCAAGATCAGCCTCTCATATGGGTAACTGTTGCGTACATGTGTTTATAGAGGTGACTACTCGTGTGTGTAGTATATGCGTTGGTACTGTGTTTCATAAAAAAAACATGTAAATAGTTCTGGATACAACATCTAAGGCTCGGCTTAGTATTCACATGTTAAATTTTATTTTTTGCTGCATCTTATGTAAGGTGCTTTTTGGTTTGGCGTTTTGTATCGTAATTTGACGGAGAGTATTGCAAACCAATACATGCGTTTGTTTGGAATGGTACGTAATCCCTTACTACCGTATAATCAGATACCATCCACCATCCTATGCAAATATGACTCCTTCCTCTCCAACCGGTATCAGATCGATACCGCACCGCTCTTCTCCTCGTTGCTCAAGTCAAACGGCGACCCTCCGGTCTAGCTCCGCACGATCTACTTCTCCATTCCTATGATTCATGAATCAAAGCTCGTTTGAGGAGGAGAGGATACAGAAGGCAAGCAAGAGCAAGGCTGCAGCCGACGGGCTGCAGAATCGGAAGTGGTCCTTCTCCTTTACCCATGTATAGCGGCCTACTGCCTACATCTCTATTTGGCACTTGGCAGCAGCTCAAGCTTTGTAAATTTATTACGGTGTGTCAACCACACAATGTCCCTAATGTGTTACTTTGATTACGTGTTTTCCGATTGCGATTACGTTTGCGTTACCATTCCTGAACCAAACAGCACGTAAGTTTTTTTTGGCCACCGGCCACTGCACATTTTGTAACGCGGGCTCTACCTACGTGGACCAGTCAGTCGACCTCGATGCGTTTCTTTTTTTTTTTGACGGAAACCTCGATGCGTTACTAGGAGTTCGTTCGTTTCAAATGTGGCGTGCCCTTTAAACAAAAAGAAATGTCGCATGCCGACGGCGATCATGCCCTCAAATGTTGTGGGAGATCGCGCACACAGGGTTCACTCCACTCCAGTACAAAAAATTCTGGGTATAGCAGGAGAATCTTGAAATTATCTAGTCTAAATAAATCCCGTCCGGGAGTGCTTAGAACAATGCAGCGTGCCGCTAATGTAATTGGACGGCTGGTTCACGTTGTGCGGCGCGCGTGTGAGTGTTTCCGATCCACGCAGCCCTCGTAAACAGGCGAGCCGTCCATATGAACTCAAGGCAAGCAGCCAATTTTGTGCGGCTGATTCGCGATTAAACAAGTTACTTTGCGTACTAACCTGAAGCAATCATTGGTACTTGTTTTTAACAGGGCCGGATAATTAACAAGGCGATGCACAAGACGTCATGGAGTAAAGCACCCGGTGCTATACATTGTCAAATGCATCGATCAGAGCTGTAAGCTGGACGCAGGGCATTAACAATCAGATGAACAGATGAACAGGTCGGGATGGCAGAGATGGGATCAACATGCGGATGCGCACACAGCTGGCAGCGAATTCGGAGCTACTACTACTATACCATCAGTGAGATTCTTGACCGCGAATCCCGCAAGCTACGCAGCCGCCCCTGGGATGACGAATGTCCCTGCAACCCTGAACATGGCATGGCGCATCTCCTCTAGATCCACGATGTTGCTGTTCCTTGCCCCAATTCAAAGCATTCGCTTCAAGCTACTGTAAAGACTAATAATACTAGCAGATTGCCTTGCCGATTGGTGATCTAGCGTAAAGTGAACATGGTAAAAACTGCAAGTGATCATCATTAGAACCAGACCGCCGAGCTGAAGTAAACTGTTGTGTATCTTGTTCTGAAAACGACATACAGTAGTAATCATGCATGCTTGGTACTCGGTTAATCTCGCAGATTTGCAGTCGCGCACATGAGAGACTGATTGGTTCTTGCTGACAACTGACGCGAGCCACGTGGGCGCCTCCGATTGGGGTCTCAGCTCTCGAACGTTGTGCCAGCTGCATCATCGATCAAGGCCAGTGTGCCAGAAGTGCCACGCAGAGAGCCGCAGCCCGATGCTCTCTCATATGGGATGGCCGGCACAGGATTGCAGGACAACCTGTTGACCGCGCGCACACGCACCACCGTCCATCGCGAGCTCCCACGTCCTCCGAGCCCTCCTCTTATATACAGCGGCTTCCATCGATTCGGCGGCAAAGTCCGATCAGATCAAGCCATCGAGAGACTCTGAAGAACAACCGTCTCGTCTGATCGACTCTTTAGCCATCACAGCCTTCTAGCTTTCTGCAATGGCGATTCATCTGCTGCTCTCCGTCTCTCTCCTTCTGAGCTCACTCTCAGGTGACTACACGTCCTTCACAAAATGCTAGCTTTTGCATGCATGGCGCGGACCAGCAGATGGTCGATGCATGACGAGCAAGGGGTGCTTACGACCAATTCGTGTTTTCTTTCTGTGTGCAGGTGCCGCGTCGACGACGTTCACGCTGGCCAACTCCTGCGGCTACACGGTGTGGCCGGGCCTGCTGTCGAGCGCGGGCTCGCCGCCGCTGTCAACGACGGGCTTCGCGCTGGCGCCGGGCGAGTCGCGGCCCGTGGACGCGCCGCCCGGGTGGTCGGGCCGCGTGTGGGGCCGCACCCTCTGCGCCACGGACCCGGGCTCGGGCCGGTTCGCCTGCGGCACGGGCGAGTGCGGGTCGGGGACCGTGGAGTGCGCCGGCGGCGGCGCGGCGCCGCCCACGACGCTGGCCGAGTTCACGCTCGACGGCGCCGGCGGCAGCGACTTCTACGACGTGAGCCTCGTGGACGGGGCCAACCTGCCCATGGCCGTGGTGCCGCAGGGCGGGTCCGGGTCCGGGTCCACCTGCGGCGCCACGGGGTGCCTGGTGGACGTGAACGGGGGCTGCCCCGCCGACCTGAAGGTGACGGGCGCGGACGGCGCGGCCATCGCGTGCAAGAGCGCGTGCGGGGCCTACGGGCGGCCCGAGGACTGCTGCAGCGGCGACCACAACACGCCGCAGACGTGCCAGCCGTCGGCCAGCTCGGCCTACTTCAAGAGCGCGTGCCCGCGCGCCTACAGCTACGCCTACGACGACGCCACCTCCACCTTCACCTGCGCGTCCGGCACCGCCAACTACCTCATCACCTTCTGCCCCAGCATTTCCAGGTACCAATTCAATCTCGAGCCCAATGCACCTACTCATGCATCATCAGTTTCTTTAGCTGGCCCTGTACGTACGTGTATCAACCACCGATGCCCACAGCATGCAAACACAAATCGTTGTCATGTGAACCGCCGCGTGAATCTAATCAAAGGGATGGCGCTGAACAATGATCACACTTGCACATGATTAATTGCAGGCTTAACGTTTTGTGCCACCAAATAAATCACTGCAAATTGGTGGTTGGTACAGTATAAAGTACACACAAACACAATGACACAACTCTGTCACGACCTCACCATACAGCATAAAATGAGTACTAGTATAACATTTATAACGTTCCCAGCTAAACTCAGCTCTCTGACACCTTTGTACTCTGTTGTGCACCAGCCTCAAGTCGTCCGTGAGCAGCGTGAACCCGTCGTCCTCCGGCTCAGCAGGCGGCACGGCCCAGCCTCTGGTCAACGAGACGGTCTCCTTCGCCGGCCAGGGCGGCAACCCGTACTTGTACGAGTCCGCGTCGTCCATGTCGTCGGCGCCAAGCAGCCTCCTCGCGCTCGCGGCCGCCGCGCTCACGTGGCTGACCTGCACCGCCCATTGGCTGCCGGTGTAGTTGAGTAGAGCGACGCGAGCCCATGCACGGGCCACGGGCGCTGTCCCCGCCGCCTACGCGACGCGACGCGGGCACGCATCGGCATCCCTCGTGCAGCAGCCGCGCCGGCGCCCATGCGTCCGCCATGTGCCGGCCGGCCCGCCCGATCGCATTGACCTCGGGCCGAAGCGCTAATTGTACAGATTAATTTATTGTGGAGATCGGGGAGCTAGCTTGGTTTTGCAAGCGAAGCAAGGCAGTACAAAGCGTGGTGGATTAACTAGGACGCATCCAGATTCAGATTGAGATCGCAGCAGCAAGCGTCGACTGATTCCTTTCTGGAGATGGGTGAAGTGAACAGAACAGAATCAGGTGGGTTTGGGGGCGTGGGGAAATGCGTGCAGACTGCAGAGGAGGGCCGGTGAATCACATGAGCTTGCTTGTGGCCACTGCTGGACCGTGGAGCACGGAGATCAAGCTGGACCTTTCGACAACATTTTCTTGTTCCCCGGATCCTGCTCCTGCCACGGAGTAAACTTACACTATATATTGTCAGTGATGGATCGTTCTCTAATTAATCATGGATTTTGGATGGATCGTAGATCTTGTTGGTTACTGCTTGCTTGTCTTGTTCGGCGCCGGCCGGCCTGCCAAATCTGCTCGCACCTCGCAGCATGTGTTAGTAGGACTGTGAGTCGGCCCATCTCACTACATTGATAGAGATTCCTATTCCTTTCTAGAATAATTCTTTTCTTTTTCTCAAACACGTAGTGCTGAAATATTTGTTACCATGAGCACTTTACCACTGCTCATGCTTGTCAAACAATCACAAGTGATAGTAAGGCCTTGTTTGTTTGCCTCTTCAAATTATGGATTATTACGTTTTTCACAATCTGGATTGTGCATAAAACGGACCAACGTCACAAGCTGGATTGCACAATCTAGACCAGGACTGTGCCACAAACCATGATCGATGTTTGAGAGGAGTTTTTGGTGGGTTGTGGATGGTGCAAACCAATCTTTCCATACCCAAAGCTACAGTACACCATCAGCTTTACACAATCTAGCATTTAGATTTCTCAATATACAATCTAGGTCTTGCACTATCTGCTATGAAACAAACAAGGCCCAATTCGGTTTTTTTGCGAGAATTTCCCCACAGGGAACCTGTCGTTTGAGACGTGAAAACTTGAAGAATTTGAATGTTTAACAGGTTAGTAGACATCTTTTCTAGTTTCCCAAGGAAGATTAGTAATATATCCCTCTAAATTTAAATATACACTGTATGATTTTTAGGACATTAACATAATCTCCAATGCGTCACTTTGTATTAACATGAATAAATTTACACAAATTTAATTATGCAAGATGAAATTACATTAGGGTCAAGTAGATCGGTGGTTCAAAAACATTTCACGTGGCATCATCTAGGTCTCTAAACAACTAAAATACATATATGGATCCTTGAACTTCCTCTGTTCCCTGAGTAACAAATTTTTAGTTTAGGACCTATACTTACATTTTAATAGTTTATGGGCTCTGAGATGATATCACATGGAAGTTTGAGGAGTTGATGTATTTTACTCAATATCTGGGTGGTAATCTATTTGCATAAATGTATGTCAATCCGTAATATTGGAATTTTTCTTTAAAGTTTGACGGGGACATGCAATCCATCGGAGGGGTAGCTATCTAGATGAAGGAACAGGGCTTAGGGGGAGGGCAATTAACAGCTGGGCCCAAATGTAGGTGCCAGTGACCCAATCTCTACTGGGTCCTCAAGGATCCGAGGAATCGAATCAAGGAAACATTGCTGAAGAACAGCGTAAGGCTGCTCGGACAAATCTCATATCGGCAATTTCTCTGCTGCAAAATGAGGAGATAAAAAGAGCCAGGCACTCAGCAAAGTAGGCGGACCCCCCCTATGGATCAGCAGCATCTAACAGGTAAACAAGATTATCTCCCAGCAGCATCTATCCACACGGCAGGATCAGCAGGAAAGGGGTGAGGCCGGATTAACTAAAAATTACGTGCTGACACCCCCGTAGACCCCACCAGCCAGCACCTAGAAATGGCCACGACCGACGGGGCCCCGGCAGTCAGAGATTGCCGCGCAAATTTAAAAGCTGCTGCACTGAATCGCCAATGTGCAATGCCGACATGGCAAACGTAATCGCTTTATATCCTACCAAGGTAAAAGTGTTCCCCCAAATCTTTCTTCTTTTTCGTCTGGTCCATTGCTTCGATTGTGCTCTTTAGCATACAACTTGACTTCGTCTATCGCTTTGCGTGTCCTGGGCCTCCTGGCATTGACATGATGCATCTATCAGCCATCGTCTCGGAACCTCTACTAACTCACCAGAAGTCGCAGTTGCATTCTACCTCATGGAGACGAAAACAACAGAGAGAAAGAGATAGACTTTAACTCATCTCAAAATTGTGTAATCATTCATGCTTCAAGCTTTATATGCTGTTATCGATATTCATGTATACCTGGCTATAAGATTAAATATTTCGTGGCCGAAGTACAATTTGCCTTCCTGTTTGCAGATTTGCAGTCACGTCGAGATCTACTTGGCACAGCGTGGACTCCGCCTCAGCAGCACTTAATCATTGACTTCAGCTGCGTTAAAGGTCAGGCGAAAACAGTGGTAGGACAAGCAAATACATTTGCAGGCATCCCCTTTCCATCAGGATCCTTTTTTGATAATCTGATGATTCGTTGATCCTTTCCCCTAGCAATGCGTCCAAGAACACAGGAGTATATATACCTATATGTAGCATCGTTAGCAACAGCGCAGGATATTACATTTTGGGTGTCAAATCTGTCCACCATTTCTCCTCCTCGACAAGCAAAGGATATCAACCACTGCGCTTAGTCCAGAGTTGACAGGCTCTGAAGAGACGTAAAACAGACCGCATGCAGAGGAGACAGATTGGCTTAGGCAAAGCTGGGACCTGCCTTGGCTCTTGCCATGGTGGACGCCTTCCATGGCTTTGGAAATGCCAATGCAGTTCGAGAACAGTGGAGCGTGACACACGAGCTGGAGTAGATCTTTATTTCTTCTCCTTTGCGTTTTCTTTTGTGCGACAGAAGAGAGGCGACGAACAAAAAGTACAGCTGAAGACGAAAAGAGGAGGGGTCAGAGATATACTAGTGCCTAATCTCTTATCCGATATGTTGATCATCACCTACGCTTTACACGGCAGCAATTGTGTGCCGAGGTTGGTGCGCCAGTCGTTCCTTTTGCTTCCGGCCGAAGACATTATAGCTAGAAAAGCGTTCATCAGAGGATTGTTCAGCTTAACATTGCAATGCATGCATGCAAGAAGCTGAATCTTTCAGGTCCATGTTATCTTTTACGTGATGACTCAGACTCGACACAATCAGGAAGGGTATTATATTCAGCATTATTCGCCCAGCAAGCAGGCATAGATTCTAGCTGGACCAGAAAAAAAAAAAGAGACGAAGGGATATAATTAGGTAACTGGAACTGTCTGAAATCTTACAGGTGGAAAAAGGACTGAAAATTGAAATTGGCCATAACCTTCTCTGCGCGACTCGATCTTCAGAGTGAGAGCATATCGCTTTCAAGTGAAAAGGTAAGAAACAGCTAGCAGGGCCTGCTGAACGAGAGCATTCATGGTACAGAGCTACTAGCATGCAGGGTGGACGCTTTGATCAGGTAAGTAGCTTTCGCTAGAGCGATCCCGCGGCGTTACCGCTGCTCTGGAATGCGGGAAGACAGAAATGTTCAACGAACCTTCCTGAAAGCAGCATCCGACGTTGGTCCTGAAAACGATGTCTACTGGCATTCCTGTCGCCTGCAGCCGACGGAAAAACCAAATCCGGTATCCTTAAAAATAAGAATGTGCAGTTTTGCAAAACCGATGCGCTGCCCTGATCCTGATCATTAGAATAGGCTCCAGACAAGCTGGAACGCCTGCTTCAGAGAATAAGGGCTGATCAGCTGAAGTCGCAAGCCGGTCACGTTGCCAACTCTTTGATCGGTCCTCCTCATTTTCTGCAGCGAAAATGGCGTCGTAGCATCACTCGTTCCTTTCTGAGTTTCTCATGTTTGGCTAGATTTGCCAATTGCCATGGCCGGTGCGTGCTCCCCGTGTGCAAACCGACGGATCGCGCCCGCGCTGCGCAAAATGCCGAGACAAGCCGACGCCAAGGCGAAAAGCAAGCGACCGCCACGCCCGAATGGAACACAGAGCAACAGAGGACGCCCCTGGCCGTTCTTTGAAAAAACGAAAAGAAAAGGAAGAAATAGACACCGTGGCCGTTCTTTCGAGGGAAAAACGACACTCGTGGCCGTTCTTTCAAATTTCAATCAAAAGTGGAAAAAAAAAAGGCAGTGGCCGATTAGGGGTGGGCGATCGGTCCTACTCGAATTTTCGGTTTTCTTAAGTTTCGGTTCTTAAAAATCACTACCTGCAATATTCAATCTCTCAAATAAGAGCATATGTTGAAATTTCAAAAGAAGCCGCGTTTGCACTCCCACAGAGGGAATAATGATGCAGTGATATCTCGTGCGAGTCCTTTGGCTCCCGCGGCATGAATTAATCAACTTGATAATGAGTTACGATCATAGTAGGACTAAGACAAAAATTGAACATGGCAAATGAGTAACAAACATCATAAGTGACTAGACCATGAGTCGCCCTGCACCTATCAACAGTTCAGGTATTTGAGTAGTTCCGGTACCCAAAGATGCTACATGTATCTGAAAAAATAATTCCGGTTATCTGAGACTAGTATCCGAATTATCTAAAGATCTTAATTTCAGCTTTTACGGTATTGGTCCATATTTTTCTACCCATCCCTAGCCGTGAGGCCCCTTCGCTGATGGTGTCCACCATCACCGGACGGGCTCATCTGCATTGCGCTGAGAAATTGAAACGAAGGATGGATGGGTGTCGTCTCTCTCCTCAACCATGCCAATTACCATGCTGCATGCTCCGTTTCGCACTTGAGACATGCATGCTGATCCTAACCACGATCAGACATTCAGTTTTGTTTTTAAAATGAAAAGAGAAAAAATCGTTCTGAAAAGTGCTAGAATAAGTGAAAGAGGAGGTAAAGTAGCGCGAGGTTCTCCAGTCTCATCCCATTGCGAGACCTCCGCCGATATCCATGCTCACTCAGCATGAGGACAGAAAGGAACCGCTGCTGACGTCACCTCGAGTTATAAATAGCCAGGAGTGCCAGCCAACACAAGAGCACGACCCAGCACACTTCTCCAGAGCCCGACCCAGTCGGCACCACCTGACCCAGTGCTTCTTGTGGTAGTGACCGCTTCGTCACCTTCCTAACAACCACGCTTACCCCATATAGTTAGCTGAAACCGCCACTTCAAGAACATCTCGGTCACTCTTGCCATAATTGATCACCTCCTATTCATTGTTAAAAGTCCTGAATTAACAATTTTTGGTGTTCATTTGGTTCGTTTACGTACTGTTCTCCTTCGATGGCTTGTTTGATCAGTTCACCAGCTTCGGCAGTTATTAGTCTGTCGCTCGTCATTCTATCGTTCATCCAAGGTACTGTATTTGTTGCCGGCAATGGTGAACCAGTTCAACTTTTTTGAGTTTTGATCTTTATCAAAGGCTTACAAGATGCGGTGCGTGCATGCAGGGGCGGTGGCCGGCGTAACGTTCACGTTCACGAACCGGTGCGGCGGCACGGTGTGGCCGGGTGTGCTGGCGAACTCGGGGAGCTCGCCGCTGCAGACGACGGGCTTCGAGCTGGGCTCCGGCGAGACGCGCTCGCTGACGGCGCCGGCGGGGTGGTCGGGCCGGTTCTGGGCGCGGACGGGCTGCGCGTTCGACGCGTCCGGCCGGGGCGCCTGCGCGACGGGCGACTGCGGCTCCGGCGAGGTGGAGTGCCGCGGCGCCGGCGCCGCGCCGCCGGCGACGCTGGCGGAGTTCACGCTCGGCGGCGGCGGCGGCGGCGGCAAGGACTACTACGACGTGAGCCTGGTGGACGGGTACAACGTGCCCATGGTGGTGGAGGCGGCGGCGCCGGGGTGCCCCGTCACGGGGTGCCTCGTCGACCTCAACGAGCGCTGCCCGGCGGAGCTGCGCGCCGGCGCCGGCGACGGGAAGGCGTGCCGGAGCGCGTGCGAGGCGTTCGGCCGGCCCGAGTACTGCTGCAGCGGCGAGTTCGGGAACCCGGACACGTGCCGGCCGTCGGTGTACTCGCAGGTGTTCAAGTCGGCGTGCCCGCGGTCGTACAGCTACGCCTACGACGACGCCACCTCCACCTTCACCTGCACCGGCACCGACTACTCCATCACATTCTGCCCGCGCGCCGGCACGCCCGGCAGGTAACGCCACCACGCCCCGCTCTGCTTTGCGTGTGCATTGTGTCCTGTCCTCCAATCTTTTTTCGATGCACAGCCAGCATGCCTAGTAGCTTTCTGATCGAGCTCAAAAGATCTTATCACTCTGATTGAAAAATCGGACGACCTAAAAAGGCCCCAATTAAAGAAAGATGCACCGTGGCATTGATTCACATTACAACGAGGAACAGTTTGGGAGTCCCTCTTTTGCATCGGGCTGAAGGGTGGGCGTGGCAGAAGCTCACAGCTGAAACTGACGGACGTAATGGCTGGAGAATATGAGCATCTTCCAGATTGCTCAGAAAATACAAATTTTTTGACAAAAGAAGCATCAAACTGAGATGACGAAGAAAGGCGACAAGGAGAGAAAAATAAAATCGGGAGCCGCTTTAAATTGTTCTTCCCCCTTCTTTTGCCACGTTCGCCTTTGTTCCTTGCCCACATTGTATGGTCACCAGGCCGCTCGCTAGTGGCTGTTGACTTAAAAGCTGCCCATGTCTAGTTGGCACAACAAACCATCGACAACCCAAGAAAGCTAGGAATATCTATCTCACAGTTGATTGCTTCAATAATTAATCATACACAATGCATCCATATTTGCATGATTACTATCGCAGAATTCTAATCAGAAAAGTGGTGACATTTCTGCAGTCAGAAGTCGATCAAGGACCCCTTTCCGAAGCCCAAGGACGTGCAGCTCGAGGGCGACTCGTGGCTGGCGAGCCTGGCCACCGGCGAGACGGACGGTGCAGCGACGGCTTCCACGGCGGCGTCATTGCTGCTCCAGGCCGCATTAGCAGCGACGGCGGCCATGGCCTTGCTTCTATGATACCAGTGGCCACCGAACCAGATACCAGCCAGCCCCAGCAATACCAAGGTGGCGCTTCTTGATAAGCAGGAGGTGACCGGGGTTGCTTTCGGATCGAAAACAAGATTGGAACTCGTAGGAGGAGGACGTGACGCTGCATATTCTTTTTGCCTTTAGAGGGTTGACAAGGTGGCAACTACAGTTTCGAGTGTTATTGTGATGGTGTCGGTCAACAAGTACGCTCTGCATTAGTCAGGGAAACTTGTTACTACTCCTATTCCTTTTTGTGTATACATTGTATCCATTTTTTACACATATATATATATATTTCTTTGTATCACCTGCAGTACTCTGAGTGACCATGTGGTGAATTTTACGCTTTACCTTTCTGAAAGTTTGAGATGTGAGTACCAACAGCTATTTTGACGTTCTGTCAGCATTTTTCAGGGCACTGACATTAACTAGTAACAATAACCCATATCTCTTGTATGATGTAATTCCGCATAAATTACCTCACGTTATAATTAACGATTTCCCACGAAGTGCATTGACCAATGGTGGGCGGCTATGGCCAATTGATTTTAATCAGGTTGCCTCAGTTTCAAAAAAAAAAAAAAAAGAGAAAAAGGTTGCCTTAAGGACTGAAAGCTTCCACCAGGTTTTTCATGCTTGTAACACAGAAATATCTTCAGGAAGTGTTACATTTGATAGATACGGTTGATGGAGTGATCATCACAACTCACTATCATGACGTGAGACCAATTGTCTGGAAAGGTTTTTTAGGGAGTGTGAAAGGAAACTGAAGATATGGTGAGTCAGAGCAAAAGAAAAATGGGGGCCAGGTGTTAACTTCAAAAGGTTCTGGATGGCCCGACGAGATATGGTCATCAGAAGGACAAGGGAAAATATTAAAAACTCATAAACCTCAATACTGACAGTATATTTTGGTGGGGTATAACTGAATTTCACAGATCATAGCCAGATATTCCATGGCTTCACGCCGAAACCTCTTTATTAGCTAAATCATTCAAACGTGCATTTCAGTTGGAAAGTTGACAACCCATGGATTCATGGCACAATTAATTAGAGATTTACTATCATGTCACACAAAAAAAACAGGGGATTCAACCCGCATTATCTGAGAACAAATAATTTTGTTGCTGTTCTTGTTTCATCTTCAGAGGAGAATTGACCGCATGTTGCATAATGTAACGTGCGTCTTGTTTATATGCATGATTTGAGCATTTAGGATGCTATTAGGTAGGAGTAAGTCATTGAATGTGAATCTAACAAAAAAATCTTATCCTGTTCCCTTATGTTATGAGATAGAGTTTATGAATATTTCTTGGACTTTCAAGAACGTGAGTATTCATAGCTACTCCATAAAAGGAAATAATAGAATACTTATTTTCAAGAATAGATACCCTTTCTAGAGAAGAAATAATCCAAACACAAGATAATAGTAACATCCCATCTAAATAACCAATATAGCAAGTATAGCATCTCCTGCATTTTGCCCTTCTCTGTGATCACTTACTATATTGTTAAAAAGTACTACTCATTATAGGTGGACAATATTGCTACACCTAAAAACAGTTAAAAGACACAGAGACACACAATATTATCTCCCGGCAAAAAAATTGAGCCCTCCTTTTCTACTTTCTTTAAGGGAGCCTCCCCTTGGCATGTCGATGTCTGAATTGATTCTCCTTACAAAAATATTGCTTCTTCAGCTACAAAGTTCTTGGGAGCATCTTGTTTACCTTCCTTTTGTAGTAGTAGTTCTCTTCGGCAAAAACCATCTGTACGATACCGGTTCATTATACTAGAAATCTGGAACTGCTCCACGGCATATTAGTCAGTGTTGGTAGGGATATGCTTTGCAAAGTTGATGTTACAGTACAGCACACCTGGCTTCCTCCTTTAGAATTATCTAGCTGTAAGGGCAGGTACAAAGGTGTTGTCTTATAGGTGGTCTCATCATTATAAGACAATTTATGAGACCACATATATAATAGATGGTTGTTTTAGTTGTCTTAAAGGAGTACCATACTTCCTTTATTTGTGGATGAAAAAAAAGAATATTTATGAGTTGCATGGCAACTACAACTCCTACAATGGTGTGAAAGCCGTCTCATACTCCTAAATTTTAGCAAATGAGGTGGTTGCCTCGCGAAACAACCGCCTCTTTCTCTCACCTGCCTCTCTCTCTTCCATGTCATCAAAAATTCCATATAGCAACGCATGAGACGGGCTATGAGACTGCTTATGTGTAGCATTGTACCTACCCTAAATGCATTAGTCAAGAATGTAAAGAGATATATACCTGGATCTGGGAGCTGAAAATAAAGTCTAAATCATGTTCCACAAAAATAAAGCATATGCCTTTCATAACAGTGACAAGATAAAGAATCTGAAACAATATTCACTTACTTTTTTTAAGGGCAACCAAAGAATCTGTACAGATGTCCTTATTTGAGATGAAGGGAAGCATTATTCAGCAAGTTGAAGAGAGTCAGGATCTTTATTCCCTGTGCATGTGTTTTAACATGCAATTTTACAGGATATGCAGGTTCGCAAGTATAATGCCTCACAACAGAAATAACTATACTCAAGAGAATAAAGGTAGACATCTTAGTTCATCCAAGGTTCTTTTGACATTTAATCTCCATGTGAGAAATATTTCTTATTACGGCTTTTTTTCAGATAAATGGGTTCTACGCATTCAGAAAACTATTGCTGAATCGAAAGGTCTTAATCTCAGTGTTAAATCTGCTTGAAATTTCAACAGCACGCTATGTTTTCAACATGTGCTTCACGGTGAGTTGCCATTGCTGTGCCTGCTTTTGAATGAAGGGAAACGAAAAGATGATGCTAGCTGGAATTGAGAAATACGGAATAAACCTGTCGTAGCCATCCAATTCTATAATTTCAAAAGGAACCTAAAAGTTAACTATGAGTGCAGAGGAGCAGCGGAAGCGACTAGATTAGGAAGCTAGTTCTCACGGTCACAGGCATTTGATCGAACACCTTGTGTGCACATATCAAAACAGCTCCTTAGCATCAATTGTGCCAAATAAGGTGCTGCCCAAACCTAACAAGGATCAATATACTTGCAAGAAATAGCTCAACACATTAGCCTCATCATATCGTCGTCAACATACCAAATAACACATATATGCCTCCTATGTCAACATATCCATACACCATGCAACTTGAGCAAATGGCATCAATAGCAAGCAATATGATGAAAAATCAAAACATATAACAAGAGAATACCAAATAAGAGTAGACATCAAGATTTACGTGGAAACCCCCCTTGTGGAGAAAAAACACGATGGCGGCGAGCAAGCAATCCAATATGAAGGATACAAGAGGTGGGAGCCAACAAATGAAGGGAGGCTCCAAATCCCCCACGAATTACACTTTCAGAAAACCTCCTCATTTACCAAATATTGGAAACAACTCCCTTCCAGCTTGCTACTATACGATTAAGCACTCTTTTTGGCTAACTATTAGGTCAAATAGTGCACAAATGGTGAAAGTAGGACCTGCACAACATGACATTAAATTACACTAAACTTGTTTAAAATCATCACCAACCCCTGTCAACAGCAGCCATGTAAATCTCAAGATATATTCCCCACAGACTTGCACTTAGGTAAAATGTGTGTTCTACCGCTCGCACACGCGGCCTGAGAGATTTGCTAACTCTGTTCAGCGCCAAAACTTGGAACGCGGTGAATTCCGGAGCGTGCCAGTCGATTTTCCCTGCAAAACCGACAAAGACAAGAAAAGCGTGTAAAATTCCCGGACTATCGGCCCCGGACAGGCCGATGCGTAACCGCAGCCGATGGTTAGTGAACAAAAGAGAAATAAGATAAAACACTCGGCTGTCGGCTAGAAACGAATCGACATGTCGCAACAGTAAGTACTCGCACGATACATAAAGCAAGGCATGTATCAGAATCGGCAATCGGCAAAGCATGCAATCGGCAAAATCTATCGGCAAGTAGCACAGTAAGGTAGATCGACAATCGACAAAGGGAGGCTCAGACTATACTTGAACAGGAGCAATAAAATATTTAAAGGCACGCAAGCATAAGTCTGAACGTGGTAAACAATCGGCTAAACACCCCGAAAGAACGATTAAACCAGTAACCACTAATTATACCCGTAATCTGACAATCGCTTCACCGAGGACACGTCAACTAAGTGAAGTAGAACAGGACACGTCAAACTGCTCTACACGATCGGCAGATACAAGTATAATCGGCAACTACCGGTCCCAGGTACTCAGCAAACTAGATTTAACCCTTGGCAACTGTTTCGCCGAGGACACGTCAACTAAGCGAAGCAGACAGGACAAGTCAAACTGCCTACCCAATCACCAAGAGCAGATCTAATCGACAAAGCACCTTAACCGTGACTCGAGTAACCAGATCAAACAGGAATCGACATCAGCAATCGGCAACAAGGTCGCGGCGAGGACAAGTCAACTAGCCGTGACAAAGAATTGGACCAGGTCTTAAACAATTCCATGCAGTCGACGCACGATGTAAACCCTAGATTGATCTAGATTACCGGATAACTAGCAGCCACATCAATCTAATCATGGACAAGTCGACATAACCAGATCGATGCGCTTACCTGACGAGATCCAGTCGAGCCGGAGCCCCGATGGACGCCGGTGACGAAAAAACCCGTCGAGAAATTGTGGCGATGCGCCGAAGAGTTGATTGTATTGGTTGTTTTTGATTACAAGCGCCTGGGTCTATATTTATACACCCGAGGCAAGAGTCCGATTTGGACTTAAACACGACCCCTACCTGACCACAACTCGGTCAATCCTTCCTAAATCTAGGAAATAATTAAAAAAGGACACCAAACCAACCGGGCGCGTGCGGCTTCGGGATTTCTTTGGCCTCATGATATCCTGCGGGCCACCACTTCGGCACATAATCTTTTCATACCTGCCGCGCACTCCGTCTTCCACTGACAGCGGGCCCTAGTCCAAATTTTGGTGTCAACACATGCCCCCAAGCCGGGGTATGGAATCTCCATGCGCCGGATTATTTCCCAATTTCTCGCGCTCCCTTGATTCCCGCGCCGTACTCAACACATTTGCAGTGCCCCTTCGTATCTTGTGCCGCCTGCAGCACGTCCCATCTTATAAATAGAAAGACATCTACCATTCTTATCTCTCTTCCTTTCTCGCCGGCGCGTCTCTTCATCTCCTCATTCTCTCTCCCCTCCTTGCCGCCGGCGACCAATTTCCTCGGAAGACCAGGAAACGAAAACCCCTCAAGATTTCTCGCATCTTCATCGCAATGGCGCAACTTACTGCTTCTCCACTGCCGTCCCCAAGGTATCAATCTTCCATTCAATCCCTATTCTTGAACTAGAATAGGGTTGTGTTCTTGCGGTACTGTAGATCCCATCGTTCATAAGCCATCTTCATTCTTCTTTAGACTCTTGGCCTGATTAGATTCATTTTCATTATTTCTAGGAACTGCGAAACCAGATTTTAATCCCTACAGAGCTCGCTACACACCGCTTCTTGGGACCCATGGGCGATCCAGATCCAATAACCTTCATCTGCAGCGAAACCCTTAGAATGCCCTTCAAGAGATCACCGGTAGCGCTGGGGACATGGGCAAGTAGCTTCAGATCATGGCCCACTGAGATCCAAGGCTGGCGTGAATGGTTCCTTAGGGTAAAAACTGCAAAATCGGCAATATGGGCAACCGTCGGCATAGATCACTGCTTAGAACTCACTCTTGCCGATATGAAGAAGAATGAGCCAATGTTATCGGCATCTTGTTACTTCTGGTCTGACGCATTGAATGCTTTCCTTTTCGGCCACGGACCAATGACTCCAACCCTCATGGACGTCAAGATGCTTACCGATCTGGATGTATCCACTAATGCAAGCCTCCAGAGTTTGAAGGTTAAGCCATCACATAAGCTTGATGCCAGAGACATCGGCGGATGGAAGAAATATATCACCACCTTCCGGAAAACAGGACCAGTGACAGACAAAGAACATGCCGCTTTTCTGACGATGTGGCTTGAACACTTCTTCTTCTGCGGAGCCCAACTCGGTCCTGTATCCAATCTGCAGAACTTAGCAGAAAGATTGGCAGCTGGCACTGAAATGCCTATCGGCAAATTCCTGCTTGGTGCCCTTTACTCTTCGCTTCATCAGGTTGCCGAGAAGCTCTGGCAGGACACCCCAATCGGCAATATTGGTGGTCCATGGTGGTTCCTTCAGATGTGGCTCACCCTGCACTTTCGCAAGGCTATGCAACTTCAAGACTTGTATTTATACAAGTTTCCAACCCCCGATCAGGCTGGACGCCGATGCACTTCACTGGGAGAAGCTTTAGTATCGATAGATGGAGTCAGAATGACTGCCGATCTCTTGGCTTCATACTTTAAAGCTTTCTACAGAGGCATCAACGAAGGTCATCTTGACTGGTTTCCATATGGAAGATCTGACATCATGGATCATTTTGAGATCCCTTTTACCTTCCGGGCTGACAATCCTCTCCAGAACGAAATATCGGCCAACATCTTCGTGACCTGCATCAAGCCTTGCATTCTGCCGACAGGATTGAACGCAACAGGCCATCAGAAACCATCGTATGAATTCTACAATCCTTCATTTGCTGCAAGACAACTGGGTCTCGGTCAGATTCCTCCTAGTCTCTTCTATGCCGATAAGGTCAAAGCTCGTGCCGCTATTGAATCGACTCTGGAGTATTCATGGCTATTCGGTTTGACTGAGAATCTACCCCTCGGCCATATCGACAATATTGCATTGGCGGCTTCTTGCACAAGGCTCTTCAGGCAATGGTGGGCAGAATGGTCCAAACACCTCCAATGCGCCAACAGCATCCTTCATCTCCAATCTTCCGCTTCCCGAACCAATGGGAGAGGTAACCGATCCCAATTTCCATCATTTTCTTTCATCGACAAATCTTTAACTGCAGCTTTTATTTTGCAGTCTGACACTGAGGATGCTCCCACCGAAAGCAACAGCGGAATCGGCATTGTGTACGTGGCTGCACATCCAGATCCCGTCATCGGTTCTGATGCACCAACACCGGCTCAATTTCTCAAAGGCCAATCTTCTAGAACAAAGCGTCAAGGCCCTCGCTTCAAGGTCCCAGCCAAACGTCACAAGGCCCTCCTGAAACAGCCAAGCTCTGCGCCAACTCCTCCCAGCAGCCCAGTAATCATTCTTGTCTTCATAATCAATTTTCATAATTGGCAAAAATTGATATCTAACCTTTGTTTTAATTTCAGGGCAATTCTGGAGAGAAGCTGTCGAGGAAACTGAAGTTCATTCTCCTGAAGCCCATGCTGACACCGAGCCTGAAGAGACCGAGTCTACCCTGAAACCGATGCCGAAACTGCGCAACAAGCACCAGCTGCTACCTCAGAAGAAATCGGCATCGAGACTCAACAAGTACCGGCTTCAGAAGAAATCGGCATCGACACTCAACCACAGGTTCGTCCTTGAAACTTGTCCATCGGCATCTACATCTTATTGACTTCACATTTGATTAGATGCAAGAGCGAAGGGAAGAAGAATCGGCAAACCTCTCTGTAGATGAACCTGGAACTTCTCAAGCAGCTCCTACACAGAACATCCCAGGGGGTCGTTTCTCAGATCCTGGAGCATCTTCTTCTCAGGCTATTCCAATTGAAGTTGATGCCAATTTATCTGAGGTAATAAATGTCGATTTACTCCCTTAATCAATTTCCATCTAATAACCATCTTTTGTTCCCACAGGCACGTGTAGTGGAGCCAATCATCGCCATACATCATCGGCAACCACTGCCAATCGACATTCGCAATGAACTGGTCGAGCTGGAGAAAAGACTTGACTTTGCCACTACCGAAGATCTTACTCGCAATGCAAGTCCAATCCGTGCTAGATTTAAAGTGATCCAGAATCGCCTCCCAAGGGACTTGAGAGTTGCCCTTCATCCAGTGGCCTACATGGAGTTCCGGCGTCTGGATTATGAACAAGCTCAAGAAAATGTCAACCGCCGATCCCATCAACGTCAACTCGTCTTAGCAGCAGAGAAAGCTCTTGAGCTCTCACAGCAAGAATTGGAGAAATACAACTCCATGAAGCAGCAGCTAACAGAAGAGGAGAATCGGCTGACTCAGCTGAAGAAAGAAGCCGAAGACTTGAGAGCAGCTCTGCAGGCCAAGGAACAAGAAGTATCGGCATCGGCAGAAACCATTGCCAAGATCAATGCCTCCATGCTTCAACAAAAAGATTCGCTCAATGCCTCTATTGAAGCTTCACAACGCGCCTGGGCATCCGTGCCTGCGGAGATTGAACCTGATGACAATGACAACTACGTTCTGGCCGAGATTGATCAGCTTCGCATACATGCACTAGATGTACTCCGTGATTATCTGTACCCCGTAGTGCATGAACTTGTAATCAAACAATGTCTTCCGATCTCTGTAATATATATATTCCTTTTATATATTTTCCCTAAGGGCGATACCATTAGCATCGGCCATCTTAAAGGCGACGCTCTTAACGTCGGCTCCGATAAAACTCAACCGAACACTTTAAAGATAAATACTTCGTATTAAGCGCTCGGCTGAATTTCATCTCTTGCGTCGATCGGCTGATTGTCGATTGCATCGCTCTTCACTTCCATCAACCAATCAACATCTGTATCTGGTAACTGCTACAGCAACCGTGGAGTTGCCGATCCTTCAGTGATGCAGACACCTTCATCGGTAACATCCAATGCTTCGCCTTCCAGTAAGTTCCTGATATGCAAGGCAAGCTTTCAACCATCGTCGGCAAGAAGTCTGCAGTAGCCACACTTACCGATCTATCAGCTTGAATAGTCTCCACCTCGTCGCCGATCCACTGGATAAGGAGCTGATGCATCGTGGAAGGGATACAGCAATTAGCATGAATCCAATCCCTACCCAGCAGTACGGCGTACGAACCTTTGCCTTCAATTACAAAGAACGTCGTTGGCAAGGTCTTGCTTCCAATAGTGACTTCAACGTTGGTAACTCCTTTGACTTCAGAGCTCCTGCCCCCATAATCCCTCAATGTCATGTTGGTCTTGGTCAGCTCTTCAGGCAGTTTGCCGATCTTCCTGTACGTTGCCATCGGCAAAACATTGACAGCAGCACCACCATCGACCATCATCTTGCTCATTGGCTTGCCATTGACGAAACCATTAAGGTACAGAGCCCTCAGATGGAGATGATCAACACCAGACGGCTTCTCGAACACTGCCTGCTGTGGACCCAATAACAACTCGGCAGAAGCTTCTTCTTCCGATTCATTAATGTCCAAAGAACTAAATTCTCGCGGCAGCATAAATACCATATTGACAGGAGCTTCAACTTCATGTACCTGAGATTTGACTTTTGGTCTCCATACCTTTTTTGACTTGGGCCCCTTATCATGATCATCCTCCTGGTTCACTTCCTTGTTCAGCTCCCGGCAACGTGCCCTCTGTACTCTTCTCTTCTGAGTCTTGGTAAAAATACCACTCGGACACCATTGGCCTTCTTCTGTGAATTCGCCCTGATCATCTTCATAATTTTCAACTTGATTGACAGGACCAAGTCTTTCATGCACAGAAACCCTTGATGATGGTCTCCTCATAGGACCTCGGCTTGAAGAACCAACTTCCCTGTACAAATCTCCGGATCTTCTGCTACAACCTGGACAGCCTTCAATTGGTGGCAGCTTCATACCCTGCTCCCAACAGTACTGGAAGAACGGACAGTTCCAGTGTGGATCGAAGTCATCATCACTCGTCCTCCTATCTTCCCTCTCCCTTTTCCTTGAGTACTTGCCGATCAAAGCAGCAGATCCACCGATCATGTTGACTGGAAAAGGATGTCCATCAATCTTCATCGGCTTCTGACCAGAGAATTTAATGCGATCACTCTCAATTGCCGATTGGATCTGTTGCCTGAACACTTTGCACTCATTGGTGTGATGAGAGGGAGTATTATGCCACTTGCACCACTTGATCTTTTTCAACTCCTCAGCCGGAGGCAATGTATGATTAGGTGGGAGTTGAATAAGCTTTTCTTGTAGCAGCAGATCGAATATCTTGTCGGCTTTGTTGATGTCAAAGTCATACTTCTTTTCTTCTGCCTTCTGCTTGACCCATGGACAGAGAACAGTCTTCTTATTCCTGGTCCACTCAGCAAGAGCAACTTCACCTTCGTCATCAGAATCAGAAGAATAATCGGCATAAGCCGCCTGGAACTGTCTGCCACGTGTATTCTGAACACGCCCTTCATGAATCGACGCCTTCTGAAAGAGTTGTGCCAAGCCATCGACTTCTTGAGGTGCAAACTTGTCTCTAATCTGGGGCAGCAAACCTTGATAAGCAATTTCAGCCATTTGCCGATCCGTCAGATTCAGGTTATAGCACCTGCCACGGATGACTCTGAACCTTTGGACAAAATCGGCAACTGACTCTCCAGCCTTCTGACGAACAGCTGTCAAATCTGATATGCTCAGCTCTGCCATGCCAGTGAAGAAATAAGAGTGGAATTTCTTTTCCAAATCGGCCCAATTCCGCACGGATCCCGCAGGGAGGGAGGTGAACCATGAGAATGCCGATCCAGATAATGACAGAGGAAACAGACGGACCTTCAATGCATCTTGCGCTGATGCTTCTCCCAACTGTGCCAAATATCTGCTAATGTGTTCCACTGTGGACACATTGTCTTGTCCAGAAAACTTGCAGAATTCTGGCAGCTTGTAACGATGTGGCAGAGCAACTTGTTCCATCCACTCTGGATATGGGCGTCGATACAGAAAGCTCTGCTCCTTGGCTTGAGGTCGAATTGCTCCTTCATGACTTCAGCCAACCTGGCAACTATATCTTCTGATGATTTTGCACTTGCCCCCCAGCCACTTGAGCTGGCTGGGGTAATTGTGACTGAGCCTGAGCAGGTTGTTCCCTGGTGTAGTGCTCACTGTAATCTGCCACTCTATGATAGCCTGGCGGTATCTCCTGATTGAACAGTGCAGGATTGACATTGGGGGCCAAATGATACCTCGTCTGAGGCGTCTGACTAACCCTTGGCTCAGGAGCTGTAACACCTGCTTCTTTCTGCGTGGACAACGGCGCATCAATAAGACTTGGCGCCGATACCCGAGCAGCCCCTGCAGCCAGAGCTTGAGAACTTGTGGACCACAACTCTGGTGGCATGCCATATGGTTGCCTTTGCTGACCAGCAGCGCTTGTTTCTTCTTGAGCTGTGGGTTGACCACCATGAGGTGCAGGACGTGCTGGAGTAGTAGGTGGTAAAGTAAATGATGGCCCCATAAATCCAGAATCAAACTGCAATGTCCCATCAGCAAATGCCTTGAGCATGTTGTACAGAGTATTAACAAGCACCCCTGACTGGTTAATGAAGGCCTTGTGAACCGCAGTATTCACAACTTCATCCAACAGAGCTTGATCTGGCATCTTCGCAGCTTTGATTGCAGCCAATTCTTCTGCTCTCATCACCACTGGCGAAGCCAACACTGATGTAATCTTGCCACGTGTCATCTTGATGGTCTCAAAGTACTTCACTTGGCAATCGTACAGATAACTCTGATATGCCTTTTTCTGATCCAAAGACATCTTCTCCCAAGCATTGAGCTCATTGTTGCCAGTGACTTCAGAAGAATCTTTATCATCTCGAACAAATGGAGCAGGAATCATGATCTTGTGGCCCTTTGCGTCGACGAGCAAAGTACCATCATCAGCAACAGCTTGAACGAACGCCATCTGCTTCTAAGGACTTCGATCTGTCCCACCAGGCGTGCCAAAAAGTGTGTTGACGGTAAAAATGTGTGTTCTACCGCTCGCACACGCGGCCTGAGAGATTTGCTTAACTCTGTTCAGCGCCAAAACTTGGAACGCGGTGAATTCCGGAGCGTGCCAGTCGATTTTCCCTGCAAACCGACAAAGACAAGAAAAGCGTGTAAAATTCCCGGACTATCGGCCCCGGACAGGCCGATGCGTAACCGCAGCCGATGGTTAGTGAACAAAAGAGAAATAAGATAAAACACTCGGCTGTCGGCTAGAAACGAATCGACATGTCGCAACAGTAAGTACTCGCACGATACATAAAGCAAGGCATGCATCAGAATCGGCAATCGGCAAGCATGCAATCGGCAAAATCTATCGGCAAGTAGCACAGTAAGGTAGATCGACAATCGACAAAGGGAGGCTCAGACTATACTTGAACAGGAGCAATAAAATATTTAAAGGCACGCAAGCATAAGTCTGAACGTGGTAAACAATCGGCTAAACACCCCGAAAGAACGATTAAACCAGTAACCACTAATTATACCCGTAATCTGACAATCGCTTCACCGAGGACACGTCAACTAAGTGAAGTAGAACAGGACACGTCAAACTGCTCTACACGATCGGCAGATACAAGTATAATCGGCAACTACCGGTCCAGGTACTCAGCAAACTAGATTTAACCCTTGGCAACTGTTTCGCCGAGGACACGTCAACTAAGCGAAGCAGACAGGACAAGTCAAACTGCCTACCCAATCACCAAGAGCAGATCTAATCGACAAAGCACCTTAACCGTGACTCGAGTAACCAGATCAAACAGGAATCGACATCAGCAATCGGCAACAAGGTCGCGGCGAGGACAAGTCAACTAGCCGTGACAAAGAATTGGACCAGGTCTTAAACAATTCCATGCAGTCGACGCACGATGTAAACCCTAGATTGATCTAGATTACCGGATAACTAGCAGCCACATCAATCTAATCATGGACAAGTCGACATAACCAGATCGATGCGCTTACCTGACGAGATCCAGTCGAGCCGGAGCCCCGATGGACGCCGGTGACGAAAAAACCCGTCGAGAAATTGTGGCGATGCGCCGAAGAGTTGATTGTATTGGTTGTTTTTGATTACAAGCGCCTGGGTCTATATTTATACACCCGAGGCAAGAGTCCGATTTGGACTTAAACACGACCCCTACCTGACCACAACTCGGTCAATCCTTCCTAAATCTAGGAAATAATTAAAAAGGACACCAAACCAACCGGGCGCGTGCGGCTTCGGGATTTCTTTGGCCTCATGATATCCTGCGGGCCACCACTTCGGCACATAATCTTTTCATACCTGCCGCGCACTCCGTCTTCCACTGACAGCGGGCCCTAGTCCAAATTTTGGTGTCAACACCCACAGACTTGCACTTAGGAACAACTGAACGGAGACTGTCCATCAGTTTTTTTTTGTTTTTTTTTTGTTTTTGCCAAAAACAAATGTAGCTCAAAGTATAGTTTCTTTTTTTAATAAGGAGAAATCTATTTCATCAAGCTTAAAGGATAGTTAAGCTTATATAGACACATCGAAAGCTTCGCAATAACATCTTACTAATGTGTTTACGGAGGAAAAGTTGTGTTAGCATGAAAATTACCCTAATCGCTGACACCCGTCCATCAAATAATTTATTACAGGCTTACAGGGCCACCAAGTCTTCAACTTCAGATAACGGTTGCTTCTAGCATTTGAAGTAGGGATACTATGGGGATTTCAGCGAACTTTTATGTTTTTAGAGAATATTTCAGTGAATAATTAAGTAGTAGATGTGAAAAGTACGAAACTCACGGCTACCAAGCTTATTCTTTTCTGGCCTCCAACAGTCCTCTCCGCCGCCTCCAACATTGCTTCCTCTCAAAGACTGTGGGCACGTTTGGTAGTTTTGGCAACGAATTCAAAGGTATAGCATATAGATTGCCAAACCTTGCTACGTCGAACGTCATAGTTTCTTTGGTAGGTGTTTGATTCTTTGCCATAACTGTGGCTTACCATATGTCATAGATTCATATGCTCGCCACACTTTTGGCAATATTTGACAAAAATATATGACAAAGTATGGTAATGAACCAAACATGTCCTAAATCACCCCCTCCCCCCTGCCTGCGGAGCGTCACGCTCGTCACGCAGCGTGATACGCTCCGAGTTGCAGCGGCGTGACATCGATATGTTCTTTTCTACCGGACGAAACCTGTACACGCTTGCATTACCCACATCCTCGATCAAAATCCTTTCCTTTGTTACGCCTCTGGCATTAAATTTCCAATTCCAATCCGGTCACGCAGCTTTCTGATTGTTCATCGTCTGGGGCGGCGTCTAGGGTTCTGGCAGCGTCTAGGTTGATCGTCGTCTTGGCCAAGTCCACTTTGATCCTCGACGGGGTGCATTATATTTTCATCCTCGTCTTGCGGATTCCAGTTGCGGCGGTCGTGGTGGCGGCGCGGCGCGGGATGGAGACGCCGCTGACGGCGGTAGCGGCGTTCGAGGAGCTGGCACGGGGGATGGCGGCCGACGGCCGGAAGCTCTGCCTCGACACCTGCCCTCATCTTCGTGCTCTTCAACTCCTCTGCATTGCGTTCAAGTTCGCCGAGGTCGAGTACGTCGCCAAGGTGAGCGCTCGACACGATCTCTGTTTTTTTCCCTCGATGTCTTTTATCCTCGCTCGTGCCGTTGCTTCGATCTCTGTGATGAAGATCCTGAGATTCGACACGTACGCGAGGTGAAGTCGTGCCGGTTTTGACTCCTGACTTTCATCGGATCCGCAGCGTCCACCGCCCTTGCTCTGAATTGGGGACCAAGCTAATGCGTCTCCTCTTCGTGACCAGGCGCCGAATTGAGGCATCATCCATCTCCTACAACCACGAAGATGACTGCAACATCAAATTCGTTCACGAACCTTCACTCATGGTGGTTGCCAGTGTCTTTCGTTCCCTCATTCAAGCTGCAGGTGCTGGACTCATCTGATTGCAATTTTTTTTAAAAAAATGTTAAACTCGATCTGGATTGGAGACTCATTCAAAATTGCAGGTATTGAAGTTGTATGGACTGAGACACACCAGAGTTGGGGTACTCAACTCGATCTGGATTCAGAACAAGGTGCTTGTTTTTTCTAATCTTTACTCAATTGCTTTAGTTGAGATGGGATATGATTGCGGGTAAGGCCGTGGATTCTTTTTCGCCTCCTGAGGGTGAGTTTTCTTGTCCTTAGATGGGAAGGAATGGGTTTTACATGTATGATATGGTCTGATCCTTTGCGTGCTAATCTTTCATTGGATAATAGCTTTGTTTGCTTGTCGGTACATGTACTTCTTGATCTTAATCGCTAAATTGATCCGATTATTTGGACTAAGGTTGTACTCTGTAACTCGGGTATGAGGAGACCCTCAAGATTGACGACGAATTTATGAATCGCATTACCAGCTATGGACATGTTAGTGATTGCTTGACATGGTTTATATTTTGATTGCCTGATAGTCGTTATTGGATTCTCACTCATCGGTTTTTATGCTATCATCCTTGTTAGGGGCAGATGCACAACCACAATTACCAGGAAACGGAGCCTAACCTTTTGATCTATTGTGTGTTAGATTGCAGATTTGCAAAAGGGGATTGGGATGGGATGCTAGGTTATTGTTTCAAACTAGCGAAGGTCCCATATATTGTCAGGTTCAGCACTGTCCTTCGCATGAAACCTTAACGCATAGGTGTGCATAGCCGTCCAATTTGCAATCTGCATTTACTCTGGCTATGGGAGTATAATCTTTTTGGTCACAAAAGACAATAATAATATAATGAATCTATTTTTTGTAGGGTGCGAAGTATTCTCTCCCCCGCCAGGGAGCTCGCTTGACAACTGAGAGTGTAGTGCTGGCTATTGGTGACCTTTTCAATATACAAGTGCATTCCTGCAATGGTGGCAAAATATTGGTCAAGATTTCAAGAGGCTCAAGCACGGGTGCATGATGTCTCAGGAACTCCAGGCAGAGTCTCAAGAGAAGGACCCTACAAGCAAGAGCGTTCAAGCTTCTAATTCTGGTCAGTTCACCCCATTATTTTGTAGTTTCCGAATTAATTAACTAAAAGATAAGATAAAACTAATTATATTTATAATTATACCATCAACACATTCTGCTTAAATATATCTGTATAAAGTAAATGTGTATCTAATGAGTTAAGTATATATTGGAAAAAAATACATAATCAAGAAAATTCATAACAATATTTGATATCGTTTGGAACAAAGATGTACATCGATGATGTCCATAATATATATTGATATTGAAGAGGGGTTTATAACAAATATATCTGCTAATGACAATAATTTGAAAATACCAAAATATATTATTATGTCCTCAAATCATTCAGAATGACCCATCACTTATTTCATTCAAGAGGGTCCAGATCGACAGCTTCAACTGTAATCAGTCCTCAAACTCTCTAAGTCATATGCTCGACGATGGATAATCAGGCGATATTGGATCATGGCAAACATACGTTCTCATCACTGCAAATCTAGAAACCAGTGGTATTAGGACGTTTATATCTGTCAACAGTATCCGAACTTCATATATAGCGAGTTGTCAAGCCTACCTTCAAGACATCCGAGAACTGGACATCCCTGAGGTTTCATAAAACTGATGCATGAGAATTCTATCGCGACTAAACAACATAGGATGATTGATATTCATTACAAGCTTTAGTGTAAAAATCCGTTACGATATGCAACTATGATTGCGAGCCACACGTACATTGGTCATGGTCCACCCTCAACCTGACAGACATGATCAAGTCATTCTGAAGACCTGAGGCTATCAATGGTTGCCTGCAACTATGGTCCTCGTTGGAGAAGAGTTGTAGGAATGCAACGGAACTAAAAAGAAAAAAAATGATTAGTTTATATGATAACTATATACAAAGAAATATTTTAAAAAATAGTAACAAATATATAAGTGATTATATTAGAAGAAAGATACATGTTATCCACTAAAGTGATTTCATTAAACTTTTGTGGGTGAAGTGTTTTTTCATCAAGATGACCAATGTTTGCTACTACACCAACATCGTCAACAAAGTTCCCATCGGGCAGACTCATTGCATGCTGCAACGACACGGAAAAACCATAAAACAGAGGCATCGTGGTGTCGTGGTTTCTACAATATATATATATATATATAAACAACAATGAAGTAAACCACTTCATCAGCGGGAACCAATATGTGCAGAAATGGGAGCACCACGATTAAGCAAGATCAACAACAAAAATGAAAACCCGGAATAAAACAGGGGTTGACCGGACGATGGGACAAAATCTGGTGCGTCGTGTGGAGCGTCCTGTCGCTCTTGCTTGCATTGTGTCGAGAGGAAGATGAATGCGACAAGGACGGAGAAGTAGATGAGCAATATATATTGGTTTTTCGTCCCATCGTCCAATCAATAACTCTCAGGTAAGTTTTTCTATCCCAGGTTTTCATTTTTGTTGTGGATCTTTCTTAATCGTGGTGCTCCCAATTTCGCACATATTGGTTCCTGCTGATGAAATGTTTTACTTTACTGTTGTTTTTTGATATATATTGTAGAAACCACGACACCACGATGCCTCTGTTTTTTGGTTTTCCCGTGCTGTTGCAGCATGCGATGAGATGCCAGATGGGACCTTTGTTGATGTTGTTGCTGTAGTAGCAAACGTTGGTCATCTTGACGACCTAACACTTCACCCACAGAATTTTAATGAAATCACTTTAGTGGATAACATGTATCTTTCTTTTATTATAATCACTAATATACTTGTTCCTGACTTTTACAATATTTATTTATATATAGTTATCATATAAACTAGTCAACTCTTGTCTTTTTTGTGGCGTTGCATTCCTACGGCTCTTCTCCAGCGGATAGCATAGTTGCAGGCAACCACTGATAGCCTCAGGTCTTTGAAATGACTTGATCATATATGTCATGTTAAGGGTGGACCAAGACCAGGGTATGTGTGGCTCGCAATCATAATTGCATACCGTAACAGATTTTTACACTAAAGCTTGTATAACGAATATCAATCATGTTGTTTAGTCGTGATGGAGTTCTCGTGCATCGGTTTTATAGAACCTCGGGGATGTTCGGTTTTCTAATGTCTTGAATGTAGCCTTGACAACTCTCTATATATGAAGTTCGAATACTCTTAGCACATAATAAACGTCCTAATGCCACTGGTTTCTATATTTGCCAGTGATGAGAATGTATGTTTCCCATGATCCAATATTGCGTGAGTATATCAAGTACTATATCCATCGTCGAGCATATGACGTAGAGAGTTTGAGGACTCTTAAAATTACAACTAAAGTTGTTGATCTGGATCCTCTTGAATGAAATAAGTGATGACGGGTCATTCTAAATGATTGGGGGACATAATAATATATTTTTGTATTTTTGAATGATTGTCATTGACAGATATATTTGTTATGAACCCTTTTCAATATCAATATATATTATGGACATCGTCGATGCACATCTTTGTTTCAAACGATGTCAAATATTGTTATCAGTTTTCTTGATTATGTATTTTTTTTCAATATATACTTAAGTCGTTAGATACACATTTACTTAAGGGGAAATATCAGATGCACATGATCTTTAAGCAAAATGCCTTGACGGTATAATTATTAATATAGTTAGTTTCATCTTTATTTGTATCGTTTAGTTAGTTAATTCCTTTAGCTTATAAGGGGAGGATCAGATTTACAATGCCTACAGATATCTCCCACCCAAGGTGCAGGTTAGCATCACACTTCCCTCAGCATGTATATGTTTTTACTGATTTTTCTCTATGACAACATCCAGTATGCTTCAAAGTGCACACCGAACCCTTTATTTTTACCGTTCTTGTACCCTGAACTGTGTGTCATGGAAATGTTTCAATCTTTATGTAAATTCCAACAATCATGCCTAAAGTAGTGCGCCTTGGTTTTGAGCAGTCTTAATGCTTCCTTTTTTTTTTTACGTTTAAATAGTTTGTTGCTTGCTTGTTCAGGGATGGTATATCTGCAACAATATTCGAGGATCAAAACACTGTAAATTTGAAACAGGATTAAATAGAACACAAAAATGCCTCCAAAACAATTCTGATGTGATCTTCCATGTTTGACTAATATGCAATGTCAAATAGGGGAAAACTCTGCTTTCTCTTTGAGCAGTACTTGTTATATATTGCTGTGGATAAATAATTGGAAATGCAAACCGCATGTATATAGTAATAAATTTGAGCTCTACTTTTCATTTATTTTACTTAAAAATTCAGATCATCTTTTTGTCTTAGCAGATGCGGAATTCGGTTTCTAATGTGCATACCCACTTAGGAAGGTATGATCTCTGCTTGTTCATGCTCTCTGAACTATATATTTTTATCGATCGATAGATATCTGGAGTGAAGATAGTTTTCAATAAGTAAGCAGTACTATACTACACAAACAACAATTTGCTATGACACACCAAGCAAATAAATACGGTTACTCATATAAAAAAAAGGGTTACAACGGTCAACAGCAATCTTGGAATCTGGAAGTAAAATCTTGATTGCTAAACTTTTCAGGTCTTCTCCATCATAGGAAGTTGAATCATTGTGTATGTGATCACTTCTGTTTTTCAGATGGAACTACATTAATCGATGAACCTTTCTCTACCATGGTTCTTCTGCCGTTCCTTGCTCTGATATGCTTGCAGCTAGATTGTTTGATTAGTAGCAGCGTGTGTTGACGAATGATTTTGCTCGCTGTTTCTCAGCCTGAAGGCTGAAGATTGGGGCTCAAGGAGCAAGTTTTTGGGAGCCAAACCGAGTAATTAGTAGCTTTAGTAGTAGATGAAATGGATGTATGCAAGTTGAAGTATTGTCAGAGTGCTCTACTCTTATACAAGTTATTGGCCTAATTAAGGTTTTCTATCCACATAAAAATTATATTATTTTTTTTTGACGGAAACAGGAGGGGAATTCCCCTACTGTGATTTTATTATTGTTAGTTTAGTTAGTAAGAGTTGTTAGGTGTAAGCCTCCTGCGCATCAGGTTCAGTTAGTGTCAGTGTCCTGTTTTCAGTTTCAGTGTTTATTCTTTCAGTTAGCGAGTCAGTCAGTCTTTCTTTGTTCCTAGTATCTAGCAGTCAACTGCATGGTGATCGTGTGCAGGTTTGTAGGGGCCACTAAGGCCTGGTTTAGCGCCCACGTTTGAGTTAGTGGTAGCATGTACTTAGGACTATAAATAATAGAAGGCAAAATAGAAAAGCTGTAGCTTCATCACAGCACCAAACCACTGTGTTCTTGCGTGTTCGTGTGAGTTGTGAGTGGAGTGAATTGCCTGGATTTCCAACAATTGGTATTCAGAGCGCGGTTCTGTTCCTGAGCCATGGTGTCGCATCCACCGATCGCGCGCGCTTCCTCCCACCCGTCCCAGGCTGGTTCGAATCGAACGAACGCCGGTTCGGCAGCTGGTAATGGATCGCGCAGCCCCTCGGCGGAGTCGAGGCCGTCTCGCCGGAATGATCGGCGGCAACCATCGGCCTCCCCTGCTCCTCATCGCCGCCGCGGACGGCGCGGCGGCCGCGACGGCAGCATTGTCGTTCAGCGAGTGGTGCGGGAGGTGAGCGGGCAATTCCCGCAACTTACGAAGACCAATTACTCCGATTGGTGCTTGATGATGAAGGTGATGCTGCGCGCTCGCGGCCTTTGGGCGGCGATTGAGCGCGGCACCGACGACGAGGTTGAGGATCAGATGGCCATGGAGGCCATCCTCCGCGGCGTGCTGCTGGAGATGGCGTCCTCCCTCGCCACCAAGGCATCCGCCAAGCAGGCGTGGGAGGCCTTGGAGGACTCGCGCCTCGGCTCCGAGCGCGTGCGCAAGGCGTCGGCGCAGCGAGTCCGGCGGGAATTCGAGAACATCGCCTTCCGCGACGGAGAGACGATCGACGACTTCGCGCAGCGACTCGCCAAGCTGGTCCATCAACTCGAGGTCCTCGGTGATCCGGAAAATCCGGAGAAGGTGGTGGCGAAGTATCTCCGCGTCGTGCCCAAGAGGTTTGCCCAGATCGCAATTTCAATTGAGACTCTTCTCAACTTGTCGGAATTGTCCATAGAAGACGTAACCGGGCGGCTCAAGGCGGTGGAGGACCGTGACGACGAGGAGATTGCCGCCGCACCGGCCGCCTCCTCACCGAGGAGCAGTGGGCGGCGCGCATGAAGGAGCGGCAGGCTGGCGAGGGCAGCTCCAAGCTGAGCACCGGAAAGGCTCCCGGCGCTCGCCGTCGTCCCTGAGGCCCGCGGAAGAAGAAATCTAACGGCGGCGGCGGCGGATCTGGCGAGTCCAAGGACAACCGCCCCGATGTTGACGGCCATTAAATCATAAAATGACCGTCAACTTATCGGCGAATAAAAGGTATGCACCAATGTTTTATGCATTAAACTAATAAAGTTCCACAAGTTTTGGATGTGATCTTGTTTTGCAAGGTACATAGGAATATTGGTGCAATTGTGCTTATACTCATGGATAAAAAGCAAATATACAAAAAGCACAAGATAAACAAGGTCCTGTTCGGACATCTCGACGACATTCGACGCAAGAAATAAGGAATGACTTGGACATCAAGAAATAATTATTCAAATCATAAATTTGATCTCTCCATGTCAAAGCCCTCATCAAGATAGTCAAAATGGGCTTTTGGATCACCCAATTCGGAGTTCGGGAGCAGGAGTTGTGCCTCGCGCAAGATTGGAGGAAAATCAGAAAAAAGCTGGCCGGCCGGCCCAAACACCTGGCCGGCCGGCCCAACTTAGTCTCCAACCGCCTCAATCTTCCTCCAGTCGGTTCCAGAGTCGGTGACAAGCCACTTGACGCGCCGGCCAAGCCAGGGGACGTCGGCAAGAAGGGAATATTCCACGAAATGCTCCAAGACCTTCTCCACTCTCCCAAGGCAACTCCACTATAAATAGAGGACCCCACCCCTCACTCCAACCTGCACCATCACACTTGAGAAGAGAAGATCCAATTTAGGGTCACGCTCTTTCTCATGGAAGATCATTCCACTTGTGTAGTTTAGAGTAGGCTAGTTGGTCATGGGAGTTAGAGTAGAAGTGAGAGCTTCCCTCGGAGTTCCGGAGTTTTCTTCGGATATTGGATAAAGCTCTCTTGTATCTTTTCTTTTGGATATTAGTTAATATAATTATTTTTCCTATTTATTTATTTTCTCATTTATTTATTTTAGTTTTTCTTTTAGTTTACATTTATTTATTTAAGTGATAATTATAGAGAAATTCTTGTGTTGGTTCCACGTCTGTGTATGATAGGTCTATCTGCATGGGTTGTTTGCACCGCAAATGCTTACACAATCCACATAGATTTGTTATGCATGGTTGGCTTGCTCTTTACGTTGGAGTTTTGTTATCTAGGATAGTTGCTTGTATGGTTCAAGGAATTATTCCTAGGCGTGAGTGTGCACCCAACCCCACGGAGGATGGTAGCCGCGGGTGTATGTGACAGCTGCACCGGTCTCTGTAATCCACCACGTCCGGGTTGGACAGGTAGGGCCTAGACGCGGTCCGTTGCCTGGATACGTTGAACTTAGTTTCCGAGTTGCGTGTCTTGGCGGCGGCCGTGCCCCGATGCACTTGAATGTATCTGTAATGAAAGCTTAAGTAAATAGTTGTAACCCCTAGGCTGATACCCTTCTTCTCGTTGTCCTCCCAGTTGACTAGTTCTATCTCTTTATCTTCATATGGAATCCTTGCGTGTGTTTGGTTGCCACCCATCATATTTTCCATCTTTACCCATGTTTTGGTCTAGTTTGCAAGTTATAAATAATAGATGTTTCCTTGTCAATTCACGATATTCTTATCCCTGCTTCCCTGTGGAAAATATAAATACGATACCCTTGGAATACTCCTGGGTGAAATGCTACAACGGTGTTCCGTGCGCTTGCGGAGTTGATATTTATCTCTGTGCGTAAGAAACGCCAACAAGCATTTCTGGCGCCGTTGCCGGGGAAGCAATGGTTTAAGATATCTTTGATTGACATCGACTATCTGTTATGTTAATTTGCTGCTAGCCTAAGCATCCACCTGCATTTTGTTTGAGCATATCACCATCGCATTTGCATTGTTTTCTTTTCAAACCATCTGCATGTTTAATTTCCCTCCATCCCACCCCGCTGCAAATAAAAAAAAAGAACCTGAGCGCCCAATCATAGGCGTGGGGATTTTGAAAAAAATAATAAATAAATAAATAAATAAAATCCGAGTGCCCAATCATAGGCCCGGAATTTGTTTAAAAAAATAATAAAAAATATATAGAGAAAGGTTGGATTTTTATGACAGGAAGAAGGAAACATATGTGGCGGAACCAAGACGTTCAATGAAGAGATCTAAAAGCTTAGCCTTGCATTCGATTGCATAGGCTAAGCTTGGGGAGGTACCGCCAGGTACGCATACGCAATTATTCCTTGTTTTTCTTGTCATATATCCTCTCCTTTCATAAAAAAAAAATAATGCTGCCTGAATGATTCTTTGCCTTATCAATGCGAAGTACATTGACTTGCTCTTTAATGAAAATTTGATGCATCTTTTTTACCATACCCCCGCTCTTGAAGTTCCTTTTCATACATGGGTATTGGTTGAGATGTTAGTCATAAATCAATCGCCTGGGTCTCTTTCTGTTGGTTGGGTGAAGATCACTTCTGTGCCTCTGTTCTCCATTGAGATTATGCCCGGTGGCCGTTCAACCAACCGAAAAACACATGCCTCTATGATACCTTCACGACAGTAGGAGAGTATAGTTCCTCTGCTCTCCTCACATAATTGATCGAATTAGACGTGGTGTCTAGGTTGATCAATGGAACTATAGAGACGTGTCGATTGTAGACGAATAGATTTGTACTAACCATTGCAGAGATCCTTTTGAGAGCAAACCAAGTACATCAGGCAACACGGAAGGCACATAATTCAAGAAGGAGAAACCAACCAGGCGGACCTAGTACCTTCAAATGAAGATTTAATCGCTTAGCTTTGCACATGGTTGCAAGAGCTAAGCTTGGGGAAGGACCGCCAGGTAAGTACTTCTATACGATATTATACCCTTCTTGATTTGTGCCCTTTCCCTTTCAAAAAAAAATTGATAAAAAAGTTAAAAATACCAAAAAAAAAAAGGATTTCGGCAAAGCCCAATAGGGGCTAGCCACCTGTATCACCCTCATTCTTTTTGCAGACACAAGAAGAATGGAAGCGACCTATTCAAGCTTAAGTCTTGCGAAGATTCAAGCTTGGGGAGGACCCCAGGTAAGTATCCCTATCGATCAATAAAATACTCCCTGTTTCGAATAAAATGCTAGAATATTGGTGAATGCTGCACTTAAAGGAAATGATGATTAGTTACGTGATAGCTCCCCTTGTGTCGCATTGATGCAACCTCTACTCCTGACATGTGTGTTATTTATACTCGAGCATAGTCACATCACTAGTGTTGCTACATTTTCGTGGGTTGCATACATCACACCAAGTCTAAGCATTGTGGATTACGATATGGCATGATTAGGACTCGTTGCAATTTCTTAGTATGGTGAAAGTCCAGAGATGTTTTCATTTTAATTGCTACAAGTACCTAAAAACCCTTTCGTTTTGGAACACTTCTCTTGTGAGGATTTATTAACCTACCAGAGCCATATCATGAAAAATATTCGAAAAAGCCCCACTCATAGCCATTTGCTCATGCGTTGAGTTTAGTTAAGGTTTAAATGCTTTTGAGAATAAGCACTCTTTTTTCCGGTCATAATCTCCTTCGCGTGTGTTCTTGTTTTTCTTTCCACCCCCCAAAAAAAAAAGGAAACTGTTTGGAAAATTGACCAAGCATCTTCCTACATTTGCAAAACTTTTGGTCCATTCAAAAAAAAAAAGAGGGCTCAAGAATATTTCAAAATGTTTTTACGGACCATGCAAAAGTTATAGCCTCATGCACCATGGAGTATATCAAAAAAAAAAAAAATCCATGGTTGCATCCCAAAATAAAAGGCTACATGGTTCTTATCATAAACATCTTGAGCAGAATAAAAGGACCAAAGTTTTCAAAACCTCCGTCCATAAGTGTGAGTTCATCTTCTCCCCCTCCATCATAATTTTTCCTAACCGGAATACAAGGAGTTGCTATGTCTCTTAAGATTTATTCTTTAGCTTTACAACATATGCATGACATTTGTGCATTCCTTACCAAGCTCCATATAAAAGTCTTATCTAGTAGAAGGTAGGAATGAGTGAAGCTTTGTAGGAATAGCCTCATAAGAGGGAGAGGGGAAGTGTGAACCAAACAAAGGAGAATTTTTTTTTTACCTTGTCTTGCAGCACATAAAAACTCTGGACATACACCTGTTAAAAATTGTTTGACTCGTCCAAAAGTACTATTCTAATCTTCAATGCTATATGACAAGGTGAAGCATACACGCCCCACACATGTGCAACACTCGTAAATATTCCGTGCTCTTGTATACTTACCACCATTTAGGGAGTACGTTGTTGCATCCTTATTACCCATGGGGCGCTTTCTTTGTAACTACTGATCCGCCGATACTTAAGTTTTGAGTTTGCTCGGGACGAGCAAAGTTTAAGCTTGGGGAGGTGTTGACGGCCATTAAATCATAAAATGACCGTCAACTTATCGGCGAATAAAAGGTATGCACCAATGTTTTATGCATTAAACTAATAAAGTTCCACAAGTTTTGGATGTGATCTTGTTTTGCAAGGTACATAGGAATATTGGTGCAATTGTGTTTATACTCATGGATAAAAAGCAAATATACAAAAAGCACAAGATAAACAAGGTCCTGTTCGGACATCTCGACGACATTCGACGCAAGAAATAAGGAATGACTTGGACATCAAGAAATAATTATTCAAATCATAAATTTGATCTCTCCATGTCAAAGCCCTCATCAAGATAGTCAAAATGGGCTTTTGGATCACCCAATTCGGAGTTCGGGAGCAGGAGTTGTGCCTCGCGCAAGATTGGAGGAAAATCAGAAAAAAGCTGGCCGGCCGGCCCAAACACCTGGCCGGCCGGCCCAACTTAGTCTCCAACCGCCTCAATCTTCCTCCAGTCGGTTCCAGAGTCGGTGACAAGCCACTTGACGCGCCGGCCAAGCCAGGGGACGTCGGCAAGAAGGGAATATTCCACGAAATGCTCCAAGACCTTCTCCACTCTCCCAAGGCAACTCCACTATAAATAGAGGACCCCACCCCTCACTCCAACCTGCACCATCACACTTGAGAAGAGAAGATCCAATTTAGGGTCACGCTCTTTCTCATGGAAGATCATTCCACTTGTGTAGTTTAGAGTAGGCTAGTTGGTCATGGGAGTTAGAGTAGAAGTGAGAGCTTCCCTCGGAGTTCCGGAGTTTTCTTCGGATATTGGGTAAAGCTCTCTTGTATCTTTTCTTTTGGATATTAGTTAATATAATTATTTTTCCTATTTATTTATTTTCTCATTTATTTATTTTAGTTATTCTTTTAGTTTATATTTATTTATTTAAGTGATAATTATAGAGAAATTCTTGTGTTGGTTCCACGTCTGTGTATGATAGGTCTATCTGCATGGGTTGTTTGCACCGCAAATGCTTACACAATCCACATAGATTTGTTATGCATGGTTGGCTTGCTCTTTTACGTTGGAGTAAGTTATCTAGGATAGTTGCTTGTATGGTTCAAGGAATTATTCCTAGGCGTGAGTGTGCACCCAACCCCACGGAGGATGGTAGCCGCGAGTGTATGTGACAGCTGCACCGGTCTCTGTAATCCACCACGTCCGGGTTGGACAGGTAGGGCCTAGACGCGGTCCGTTGCCTGAATACGTTGAACTTAGTTTCCGAGTTGCGTGTCTTGGCGGCGGCCGTGCCCCGATGCACTTGAATGTATCTGTAATGAAAGCTTAAGTAAATAGTTGTAACCCCTAGGCTGATACCCTTCTTCTCGTTGTCCTCCCAGTTGACTAGTTCTATCTCTTTATCTTCATATGGAATCCTTGCGTGTGTTTGGTTGCCACCCATCATATTTTCCATCTTTACCCATGTTTTGGTCTAGTTTGCAAGTTATAAATAATAGATGTTTCCTTGTCAATTCACGATATTCTTATCCCTGCTTCCCTGTGGAAAATATAAATACGATACCCTTGGAATACTCCTAGGTGAAATGCTACAACGGTGTTCCGTGCGCTTGCGGAGTTGATATTTATCTCTGTGCGTAAGAAACGCCAACACCCGACGACCGCAACAAGTGTCTTCGTTGCGGGATCAAAGGGCACTGGGCAAAGGATTGCCGTGCCCCTGCTCCGCACCGCGAGCAGGCGCACCTGGCGCGCGACGGGGACACCGACGACGAGGCCCTGCTGATGGCGCAGCTCTGTGTGCTCAACGATGTGCCTGAGCCTGCGCCACCAGGCGGGCTGCACATCGACGAGTCACGGGCCCAAGTGTACCTCGGCGCTGCCGACGACCACGACCACCACGATGGCTGGTACCTCGACACCGGCGCGACGAGTCACATGACCGGCCGCGCGGACGTCTTCTCCAAGCTCGACCGCGCAGTACAGGGCACCATTCGCTTCGGTGATGGCTCGCTGGTGGAGATCCAAGGGAGGGGCACGGTGGTCTTCGCTGGGAAGTCCGGCGACAGTGTCGCGCTCTCCGGCGTCCTCTTCATCCCGCGGCTGAAGAATTGCATCATCTCCGTCGGGCAACGGGACGAGAGCGGCTCCAGAGTCGTGATCGAGGATGGTGTCATGCGCATCTGGGACAAGCAGCGCCGGCTGATTGCCAAGGTATGCAGGTCGAGGAGTCGATTGTATATCCTGCACCTTGACATTGCAAGGCCGCTGTGCTTGGCAGCGCGCCACGACGACACGGCATGGCGCTGGCATGCACGCTTTGGCCACATCAGCTTTGATGCGTTGCGCCAGCTCAGCCGCGGCGACATGGTGACCGGGATGCCGCTGATCGACCACGACGACCACCTCTGCGACACGTGCATCGTCTCCAAGCATCGCCGCGCCACGTTCCCAGCGAAGGCGAAGTTTCGGGCGGCTGGGCCGCTCGACCTGGTCCATGGTGACCTGTGCGGCCCCGTCACGCCGGCAACGCCAGGCGGGCGCCGCTTCTTCCTCCTCCTCGTCGACGACTCCACTCGGTTCATGTGGGTCAAGCTGCTCGTGGCGAAGAGCGATGCCACGTCCGCGATCAAGAAGATCAAGGCGGCAGCTGAACTGGAGGTTGGGCGCCCGCTGCGGGTGCTCCGGACGGACAACGGCGGCGAGTTCACCGCCAAGGAGTTCGCGGACTATTGCGCCGACAGCGGCGTGCAACGGCACTTCTCCGCGCCATATGCGCCGCAACAAAACGGAGTCGTTGAGCGCAGGAATCAGACGATCCTGGCCACGGCCCGTGCGCTGCTGAAGCAGAGAGGTGTGCCGGCAATCTACTGGGGCGAGGCGGTGGCCACTGCTGTGTTCTTGTTGAACCGGGCGCCGACCAAGTCCCTCGACGGCATGACGCCCTACGAAGCCTTCCATGGCCGCAAGCCGGCGGTCGGGTTCCTGAGAACTTTCGGCTGCGTCGGCTACGTCAAGGACACCAAGCCTGGGCTGAAGAAGCTGGCGGATCGCAGCTCGCCCATGGTCTTCATCGGCTACACGGATGGCGCCAAGGCGTACAAGCTGTTCGACCCCAACACCGGGCGCGTCCACAACTCCCGCGACGTCATCTTGGACGAGGACAAGAGCTGGGACTGGAGTAAAGGGAACGACGACGTCTCCGTGGTGGCACCTGACTTCTCCGTCGAGTTCATCGTCAAGCGGAACCAGCTGTTCGACGCCGACGACCCTGCAGATGCAGGGGGTGCTGCTGCGACTCCACCACCGCCAAATCCGGCACCGCTGCCAGTTCAAGATGGGCCTGCTACGCCTCCGCCATCGCCGGACTTCGTCTCGCCGCTGCAGAACGACGACGACAGGCTCGACGCGGCGCACGGCGAGTCGCCGGTCCGCTACCGCAACATCGACAACGTCATCGGCAATGGCGGCGCCGTGAAAGGGCTTGCGCGGCGCGAGGTTGGTGAGCTGCTGTTGGCTGCTGATGGCGAGCCAAGCACTTTCGCGGAGGCGGAAAGGGAGGCCTCTTGGCACGCAGCCATGCGCGACGAGATCACCTCGTCGCGGACACCTGGGAGCTGACGGAGCTGCCGCGCGGACACCGCGCGATCGGCCTCAAATGGGTCTACAAGCTCAAGAAGGACGAGAGCGGCGCCGTCGTCAAGCACAAGGCCCGTCTGGTGGCCAAAGGGTATGTGCAGCAGCCGGGCGTTGACTTCGACGAGGTCTTCGCTCCGGTGGCGCGCATGGAGTCAATTCGCCTGCTCCTTGCGCTTGCCGCCGATGAGGGATGGGACGTCCATCACATGGATGTGAAGACGGCGTTCCTCAACGGCGAGCTCGCTGAAGAAGTGTACGTGCGACAACCGCCGGGCTTCGTCGTCGATGGAGCAGAGCACAAGGTGCTCCGCTTGCGCAGAGCGCTCTACGGGCTGCGTCAAGCCCCGCGAGCGTGGAATGAGAAGCTGGACAGCACTCTGTGCCGGCTCGGGTTCACCCAGAGTGAGCACGAGCACGCCATCTACGGCCGAGCAAGAAGAAGCGGCGGGCGGCTCCTCGTCGGCGTGTACGTCGACGATTTGGTGATTACGGGTACGACTCCGGCCGAAATCGAGAAATTCAAGGCGGAGATGAAGTCCCAGTTCAAGATGACGGACTTGGGCCTGCTCACCTTCTACCTCGGCCTAGAGGTGCAGCAGAGTACCGCCGGAATTGCGCTGTGCCAAGCGCATTACGCCCGGCGGATCTTGGAGTCGGCGGGGATGCAGGATTGCAATCCCGCCCTCACACCCATGGAGGAGAGACTCAAATTGAGTCGCAATTGCAAGGCGGAAGAGGCGGACGCGACTCTGTACCGCAAGCTCGTCGGAAGTCTCCGGTATCTGGCTCACACCCAACCGGACATCCTCTTCTCCGTCGGGTACATCAGCCGCTTCATGGAGCGGCCAACGGCGAAGCACATGGCGGCGCTGAAACGCATCCTCCGCTACATCGCCGGCACGATCGACTACGGCTGCTTCTACCGCCGAGGCTCAGGAGGAGCGCGGCTGGTCGGCTACAGCGACAGCGACTACGCCGGCGATTGCGACAACAGCCACAGCACGTCTGGCGTGCTGTATTTCCTCGGGTCAAGCCTGGTAAGCTGGCATTCGCTCAAGCAGCGCATTGTGACATTGTCATCGTGCGAAGCAGAGTATGTGGCTGCTACTTCTGCAGCGACCCAAGGAATGTGGCTGGCTTGGTTGCTCTCTGATCTGCGAGGTGAAGAGGCACAGCCAGTCGAGCTCAAGGTGGACAACAAATCCGCTTTAGCTCTGATGAAAAATCCTGTCTTCCATGAGCGCAGCAAGCATATTCGCGTGCGATTTCATTTCGTCAGGCAATGCGTGGAAGAAGGGCCTAGCGCGGCTCGCCCGAGCGGTCAGCGCCGCTGCTCCGGAGCGTTGCTCCCGTGAGCGCGCGCGACGCGGGTTCGAGCGCGCGGTGGCACCGCGGGTACTGTAGCGAGCTACAGTGCCCGCAACGCACTGTAGCACCGGTAGCTGAGAGATGCTACGCTGCAGTGCGGAGTAAAAAAATCCCCTCGTCCTCCCCAGGCCAAAGCATAGGTAAAGACTCACGCCGCAGCTCACAACGGCCAGCTGAGTCCCTGTGTATGGATGGGGAGGGGGTTCGGGGGTTTTCTCGGCCTGCGTGAGAAGGCTCTTCTTCTTAAAAAATGCCGTCGGGGGCGGTTCTTCCCCCGGCAGGTCGAGTTTTTATGCGTGGAAGAAGGTAGTGTCAATGCAAGCTATATTGGCACTGAAGACCAGCTCGCGGACATTGGAACGAAAGCACTTGGGCGGGTCAAATTCCATGAGCTACGTGCTAGGATTGGAATGGTCAAGATCAATTCCAAGGTTGCGCACAAGTCTTAAGGGGGTGATTGTTAGGTGTAAGCCTCCTGCGCATCAGGTTCAGTTAGTGTCAGTGTCCTGTTTTCAGTTTCAGTGTTTATTCTTTCAGTTAGCGAGTCAGTCAGTCTTTCTTTGTTCCTAGTATCTAGCAGTCAACTGCATGGTGATCGTGTGCAGGTTTGTAGCGGCCACTAAGGCCTGGTTTAGCGCCCACGTTTGAGTTAGTGGTAGCATGTACTTAGGACTATAAATAATAGAAGGCAAAATAGAAAAGCTGTAGCTTCATCACAGCACCAAACCACTTGTGTTCTTGCGTGTTCGTGTGAGTTGTGAGTGGAGTGAATTGCCTGGATTTCCAACAAGAGTATGTACATATTTACAGGCTGTCGAACCATGCCGTCAAATTATATTATTAGCTATATCTTAAAGTGTAATAAGTTTTTTCGGACATTGGAACGAAAGCACTTGGGCGGGTCAAATTCCATGAGCTACGTGCTAGGATTGGAATGGTCAAGATCAATTCCAAGGTTGCGCACAAGTCTTAAGGGGGTGATTGTTAGGTGTAAGCCTCCTGCGCATCAGGTTCAGTTAGTGTCAGTGTCCTGTTTTCAGTTTCAGTGTTTATTCTTTCAGTTAGCGAGTCAGTCAGTCTTTCTTTGTTCCTAGTATCTAGCAGTCAACTGCATGGTGATCGTGTGCAGGTTTAGCGCGGCCACTAAGGCCTGGTTTAGCGCCCACGTTTGAGTTAGTGGTAGCATGTACTTAGGACTATAAATAATAGAAAGGCAAAATAGAAAAGCTGTAGCTTCATCACAGCACTAAACCACTTGTGTTCTTGCGTGTTCGTGTGAGTTGTGAGTGGAGTGAATTGCCTGGATTTCCAACAAGAGTATGTACATATTTACAGGCTGTCGAACCATGCCGTCAAATTATATTATTAGCTATATCTTAAAGTGTAATAAGTTTTTTAGACACTTGTGTGGCGCACGTGCATTGGTGCTAGTTGATGGTAAAGGCCGGGTTTGGATTGCGAGTAAGATCCACGGGCTACGAGTGGCCTTATGTAACCCCACGGAACCGGTGATCTGCTTTTTTGTTTTTGTTTTTTTGAAGTGAAACTCTGTTTTCTGCTTGAATCGTGATGCGTGGGGTTGTTTCTTCTCAGAGAACTACTGACACATGAAAGCAGGATCATAAACAAGACGTTGGGAAGCTCTCTGCTGATCTCCGACTGCGGCGCATGACCAGAGAACAGTGCTGCCGCCACGAAATACTCCACTTATTTTGTTTAGAGCATCACACAAATAAGTGTTCCCGCACTGATGGAAAATTGGGAATCCGTAATGTTCTCTTGATACAGTTAAACGTTTTTGTACAGCCATTTCACCAGACTTCTATAGAGCACACCACAGGACATGAACTCAAGGGAGAGCAACAAAATCGCAGCCCCCAGTAAGCAGTACTATACTACACAAACAACAATTCCCTAAAGAAGCCATTAGAATTTCCCTTCACCAATTGAATCGATCCATCCATCTTGTCCAAAGAATCAAGACATGAATCCCCTTATTCACACAAAAATCACATGACCTGTGTCCCCTAAAAGCTGATGGCGAGAACTGTTCCCTGAGTTTTCATAGAGCAGCGGCTAACTCACCCTCTGCACCACCGCTGTCGACCTGTTGGACCTCTTGCTCTCGTGGATCTTGGCGTACACGCGCTTCGTCCGGACGCAGAGCAAGACGTCCAGCCCGAACCCGATGATGCAGGCGATCGCCATGATCACGAACACGAGGCGGTAGCAGTGCGCGCCGACACAGGTGTTGCCACCGCCGGGCACCGGGGTGGCCTGCGCGTCGTAGAGGAGGCCGGCGAGTAGGCCCGAGAAGAGGAAGGAGCCGAGGGGCAGGTTGAGGATGAGGATGTTGTAGATGAGGCCGTAGTATTTGAGCCCGAACAGCTCGGACGCCGTCGGCACGGTGACAGCCAGGCGCACGCCGTAGCAGGCGCCGACGACCACCGAGCCGATGAAGAGGGAGCCCGGCATGGCGAGCGCCATCACGACGTAGCCCACGGCCATCACGATCTGCGAGGCCGCGTTCCAAAATGGGCGTGGAAGCGCTCTTGTCCTGAAGATTTGGAGATGTTCATGTGGTCAGACATAACAGAACAATACGAAATGCTCGTTCCAATTCATTGCACTTCAGACACATTAGAATAAACAAGAAGCAAACTGCTCATCTATAGCAGAATTTCGAGATGAACGAAATCTACTGTACCAAGTCAAATAAAGCACATAAAAAAGTGATACAACGATCTGCCTTCAGAAACTCTATGACATTCTCTCAAAAAAAAAAAAAGAAACTCTATGACAGTGGCGCATTGTTTATAACGGTGCCTAATAGCGAATCCGTTGGAAAGACAACGCTATCGTACTTAAAAAAAAGATCGAACTGGTATGAATGGAATTCCCTGCTACGATGACGCGCAACGCCACTATCACAGGAAAAGGACATGCCACTTCACTGATGCATTAACCTGTTAGGCGCCGGCTACAACTGCCGGGTGCTCTACTTTGTCACTACGACGACGCAAGGAATTCCCTAGTAACGCACCATGTAATAATACTATAGTGGTAGTGCTTTTATGACTGTTGCGGTTTCTAGATGCAACTAAATTACACCAAAGCAAGGAGATTCGTCGATACAATTGCCCACATGGAGATAAACAAATGCATAGTAGCGTGCGATCACCTCGAATCGAAGTTTCAGCACCCTTCTTGCACTCTCAGTCATTAAACTTTAAGAAGTCACATCAAAGAGAATTTTACAATTTAGAAGTACTAAACAAAGTCAAATTACAAAACTAACTTCAGAACTCCGTCTAATTCGCGAGACAAATCTAATGAGAGTAATTGTGAGGCGATTAGAAAATGGTTACTGTAGCATTACTGTAGCAAAACATAGATTAATTAGACTCGTTAGATTCGTCTCGCAAATTAGCACCCATCTATCAAATAGGTTTTGTCCTTAAACTTATAAAAAAATTTAAATATAAAAATTCTCTTAGATGTGATAGGTCTAAAATTTAGAGAGAATAAAACAAAAGAAACCATCAAATTGACTTTTCCTGTACATTCCGGTCCGTGCCAACTCCCCATGTTTTTTTTTTTTTTTTTGAAACGGCCAACTCCCCATGTTGCCCCAGGGCAAAGGCTCATCTCGTAGCCTCTCTCCCTCTCTCTCGAAGCGTCTCCCATCTACAGTTTGAGAGAGGCGAAAGGGTGGCTCCGGGTCGCCGCCGGCGGATCCGTCGGTCTTCCTCGCCTCCGATGGCCCTCGGGCCGTCGGGAGGAGGGGAAGACCGTGGATCTGCCGGCTGGCGGAGTAGGTCCTAGGTTTAGCTCTAGGGTTTGGTCTCCAGGTCGTGTCGTTGAGGCGAAGGCGGCGATGCGGCTATGGAGTTGGTCCTCCCTGGCTTGTCCTCGCCTCGTTGCCGCTCTACTCCGGCGGCGACGACGAGCTTGTGGAGGAGGGGCTCGCGCGCAGTCCCTGTACAGGAGTCGACTGCCGGCATCGCGTCATCTTGTCGAGGTGAGGTGGCTGTTGGCAGTTTTTGTTCAAGGTTCAGAGGCGGCTGTGGGTGAAGAGGAAGGAGGTTGGTTGAATCGTGCTCGGGCTTCCCTCGGCGGCTGCGGTTGTCGACGGCGAGCGTCGATTCAAGATCTGGAGAGCCCGGGGCGTGGCCCCGGCCGATGGGCGACCGGCGATGCCTTCAACCCGTCCTCCGGGGCGGGTGTCTACTTCGGTCCTCTGAAAAGCCTTGGTGCGATGGGGTTCTCCCAGATCTGGGCGGTGACCGGGTTCCTTGTCGACGGTGCAGTCCGGCGGCGGTGGTGTCCGGTGAATCCGATGGCAAGCACAAGTTTCAAGGACTTGGCTGCAATTTCTTTTTTCTGTAGGGTCCTTTGTGCAAAGTGGGTGGGACAGTGGTCCTCTGTATCCTTCTGGATGTATCTGTACGTGTCTGTGTACTGTCTTCCTTAACTAATATACAGGTACGTTTGATCAAAAAAAAAAAAAGGCTCATCTCGTGCTTCCCGAGCAGCCTATCTATTGTGGGCCCCGCAACCCACCGACTCCGCCGTACTACGGGAGCCACGGATCTAGGAGGAACAGAACAGAGGCGTGGGGAATTTCTGGTCCCATTTCTAAGATCGTGATCCTAAATCCTACCTGATTTGGACACGGGCGATTTCGAGTTCTATGATTCCATCACATTTGGGCATATGCTGATGGAGATAGATGCACGGGGAGGTTGGGAAGGAAGAGCGCAACGTACTTGATGAAATGCTCGGAGATGGTGCCGGAGGCGATGCGTCCGAAGAATCCCCAGATGCTGGTCATGGAGACGAAGAGGGAGACGTCGCTGTAGCCCATGGCGACGCCCATCTGCCCCAGGTTGTTCATCACGGCCAGCCCCGTGCCCACGCCCATGAGGAACGACGCGAACATGAGCCAGAAGTCGAGCGACGTCAGCGCCTGCGCGATCGTGTGCTCCTCCCCGAGGCGCGGCCGCTCTCCGGGGCCCCGCGCCTCCTCCGCCTCATTCGTCCCCGCCGCCTTGGGCGCGAGGAGGAGCGGCGCGGCCGCGGCGGAGTCCGCCTCCTCGAGGTCGGCGTTCGCGGCCTTGCGCGCCTTGATCCACGACTTCCACGCCACGTGCGCGGGCACCGCGGCGGGGGACGCGAGGAGCACCAGGAGCACGGCCACGAAGACGCCCGAGACGGCCCCGCCGCCGCCGCCGACGCCCGTGAGGTCGGCGGCGAGGAGGTACAGCGCGATGGCCACGGCGAGCGAGTTGATCGCCGCGAAGCAGCGCCCGTCCTCCTCCTGGTCCGCGGCGGCGGCGCCCGAGGCGGCGGGCCCCTCGCGGAGGAACACCATGGCGATGGCGCAGACCGCGGCCGGCACGACGGCGAGCATGACGAGGAAGGAGGCCGGGTCGTCGGCGAAGAGCGCGGAGCAGATGTCGGTGAAGATGGCGGTGCTGAGGCCGACGTAGCCCTTGAGCAGGCCGGACACGGGGCCCCTGCTCCGGCGGAAGTTGCGGATGGAGGTGACGAGCACGGCGGTGTTCATCCAGGTGGTGCTGTTCCCGCCGAGGCAGAGGCAGACGCACATCTGCCAGTAGGGGAGCGGCGCGACGGTCCGGGAGACGACGAGCCACTGCGCGCCGTAGCCGAGGAGGCCCTCGAGGGAGCCGATGGCGAGGAGGAGCCAGGTGGGGACGCGGTCGGAGGCGAGGCCGGCGAGCAGGCCGAACGCCTTGCCCACGTCCTTGGCGACGGAGAGGCCGTTGAGCTGCAGCTGCGTGAGGCCCATGAGCGTCTTGATCGAGTCGGAGTAGTTGGAGAAGGTGTAGTTGTTGCCGGAGATGCACTGCACCCACACCGCCGTCACCAGGCCCAGCCACCGCCCCCACCGCGTCGCCGCCATTGCGTCCAGCGCCGCCGCCACCATTTCGCCCCTTCTCTCTCTGTCTCCCGCTTGCTTCACACGCGTCGTCGGATCCCCCAGGCGCTGCACCAACACAGTCACTCGATCGCTTCAAGGTGGCGGCCTATCGCGCCGGATTGCTTGGGTTGTTTGTGCGTTTGCCGCTTGGTCGCGTCTCGGGAGGAGGCGGTATGGGAGGGAGGCCCGAAGCGAGGGCGGTGGAGGCGTGTCGCTTTCCGCGCCTGCCGAAGAGGTGTACGCAAAAGTCGAGCAGTGGAGCGGCGTTTTATAGGCCGCTTGGATTTGCGAAGTCGTACGGTGTCTGACCCGTCTGGGGTCGGGTTAAGGCTTCCGGAATCGCTAAATTTTTAGTCGGCACGAGGGGTTAGAAAAGCAGTCTGCGAGGGGCGGATGGTGATGGTTTGATCGTGTTTTTCTTTGGGTTCTTTGAGGCGATGGTTTTTGTGATGATCGATGATGATTGGGAGTGGGACGGAATACAACCGTTGTTTCCATTACCTCGGCGCTGACTATATGTACATGGGCGAGAGTGATATTTTTGTTCCAGTCGGCACGCCATGTGACTGTTATACTGTCATGCATGTTTGTTAAGATTTTTTATTATGTTTACGAGGTACCAAGAGGTATTGGAATGCCGACCGTTGATTCAGCGAGGAGCAAAATACGGAATACAAATTATAAGATGTGTAATTACGTGCAATTAAGAGGCCTTTGCTTGTTTAGGTAAATGATGAGCCCGTTTATTTCTTTCCTCGATCTTTCTATCTATGATCTGGAGCGAGATAGTCTTCCTATAGTAGCCATGACAGGTGCTAACGTATACAGTGATTATTTAGTCAACTTCTATGCTTGCCATGACAGGACCTGTGGTGGAGCGGATTTGACTCGAACGAGGCAAAGGGCAAAGATCAGGTTTGGTCAAACATTTGTAAATGTAATAGCATGCAACAATGCAAGTTAAGAAATAAAAATATCCCACGCTTGCCACATATTCACCTAACACTCTGTGAATGATACTTCTTCAAAACACTACACATGTCAGTGCAAACAAATTAAATTGTTAGTTCGGTATGATCGCATTTCGTTTAAATGTTTCAATAAATAGCATAGTAAATGATATTTCAGAATGATACCTGACCGCGAAAGTTTCTTTAATTATGGGGGTGTTTGGCTCCCCGCCACACTCTGCCACACGTAAAGTTTGGCGAGGCCGCAAAGGTTCGGTTGCTGCTTGGTTGTTGCTTAAGATATGATTCGCCACAAGATTTCCTTCAGTAGCTTGCTGTTTTCTCGCCACAATCTGTGGCGGCTGATTTTCACGCCGCAAGTTTGGTGCCGTCGTAGCTTCTGCGTCGCTAGCTGCGGCGGGCAGCCAAACAGGCCCTATATCACAACTACCAAGTAAGTTACCCAAACAAACGGAGCGACATCATGTGCCGTCGTTAATATAACGGCACGACTTTGTCCTTATAGAATCGCAGCTTTAACAACGCCTGAATCCAAACGATACTGTACGGTTGAGGCATCAGCTATCAGAAGTTTTGGTCAAACGGAAGGACAGTGTAGCGTGCAAGCATGACGTGCGAAGAAGGTACTACACGGCCACAAAGGGATAAAAACGGACACGCGCATTGTGTAAAGTCGTTCTTGAATGAAATGGTTACTAGTTGGTCAGCATGTTTGGGCAAGAGGCAACGGCGACGTACGAACGTTTTGTTCCGTCCCTTGGAACCTACTCAACTCAGAGCCGCTTCCTGGTTTCGCACCGCCACCCTCGCTTCCACTCCACGAGCACCCTGCTTGGCAATCTCCCCCTCATCTCCGGCCGTCTCCCTCGATCGTAAATGCATCGATGAAGCTTTGCAACACAGTAGATCATCACAGCCACCAATCCACGCAGGTACATGCTGTACCCTATTACGCGCACAAGCAACGCGCATGGATGGGGTTGTTGCCGTCACCCGTCAGTCAACCTAGCCTGCCTGTCGATAGCTGTTTGAGCACAGGATAAAATGGAAACCTGTTGCACCACGAACGAATGGTCGCTCTCTTTCCCTCCTAAAATGCTGCCGGCTCCGATCTAGAAAGCACCGGGCGCAACGTGCCACCCGTTCGTTGGTTGATAACGAGTACTCTCTAGTATAGTGCCCATGCTTTTGCCTGCTTAAACTGCTTTCTTACCCTTTTTAGCAGGCGAGAGATACAGGTGTGTGGCGGAGAGGGAACTGTGGGGGTGTGTGAGCACAAGGATTCCGCAGCCCCGCGATTCGCATGCGTGCCTTCTAGGCTCCAGTTTGTTCACGTGTGCTGTCCTGTGTCCCCTGTGCCTTCTGTGCTCCACGTTGGCCGACTGGCGACTGCCGCTCTGGGCCCCGGCCCGGCCGGCGAGGAAGCCAACTTTGCTTGCTCGACCATTGTCCATTGCCCACGTACGGACGCCTGAGACTGAAATGAAAATCATATTGGTATCGCTGTCTATTTCGACTCCGAAGACGACGTGACTCGACTCGCCGGTGCTGACCATTGCCGCGGTTTGTCGAGGAAACAAAGCGCGGTACGGCGTCGGAACTGTGTGCTCGGCGCGGCCATGATTGGCTGCCGGACGCCGATGCGGTTGGCGGCTCGCTCGCTCTCTGTCGCGCAGACGGTTCTGCGGTTGGTCTGTGATCTGGTGGGCTGTGTAAGAATCTTTTGCGGTGAGTACCGCTCGCCAAGACCCGGCCAAATCGACATCTAATCCACGTAAACTTTTACAGCCAGTAATGATCGGCGTTGCTGGACTGCAAATGGTGCGGTGATCATTTCTTTTGGAGACTAAACAAGGACACAGCGCGCGCGACAGCGACGGCGACGGCAACGGCAATCCGGCGCGCGCGTCCGGAGAATATAAGATATATTCCAGAGATCACGTCGGTCGTACACGACAGCGACTCACCGTCTTGTTGCCTGGTACTCCGTTGAGATGAACCCCGCAGCCCCGGCCATTCGGTGTCTGAAAAGCCGCAAATTCACGGGACGCGTAGTACTAGCATAAACCAGTTACGTAGCTCAGAAATGGTAACTAGCTTTTCAGCAGCGTTTTATTTAGTACGTGCGGATTGTCAGTAACCGATCTGCGAGGACACGTTGAATCTGATGAGGCTCACTAAACAACACCGTCTCAGCCAAAAACAAAGGACAAATAGAAAACTGGACGTATCCATGCCGTACGTATCTCGCCAACATTACGTCGCGACAAGAATTTTCATACGTAACCTGCGCCACAGGGAGCGGTACGAAGCTACGCACACTCGTGCGGGAGACTCATGCGGCCAGATTTTTCAAAAGTCTTCAGCCTGTTCGGTTAGAGGTTTTAGTGTAGCCGCTGCGCAGTTTTTCTGAGAAAGAACACTGTAGCTGCTGGAAGCAGCACTGTAGCGCAGTGAGAGGGAAACAGCAGCAGCCGGCTGGAAAACCTTCAGCCGAACACGCTGGTTGATTACTGCCGCCGTGTTTGACGGCTGGAACGGCGTGGGCGCTCTCAGACGCGGATGCCAATACGTACGGACCACATGGTCCGTACGATGCGCTAGAGATGACTACTATCAGATAGCTGATTCGGACAATGCGCTAGAGATGACTATCAGATAGTTGACCGACTGATAGCTCATGTCCGTGTCATTTGCTTGCAATTAGCTGTGGCTAACCTTGCAAGTCTTGATTATCAGATCGGCCGGGGGTGACACGGACGTGTTTGACGGCTGGAACGGCGTGGGCGCTCTCAGAGCATCTTTAAGAGAGCCCATAAATCTCTTTTAAATTAAAATATTGGGATCCAATAAAAAAACCATCTCCAACAGGACCTCAAAACCACTTCTAGTTTTTTCATAGCCTCTAAACCCCTCTCATTTGTAGCTACAAACAGGGAAAGAATTGGGGCTCCTATCTCTTCTTTTTGCTATAGAATTAATGTTTTTGTGGCCCTAAATGCTGACGTGAACAAAAGTGTTAATCTATTTTTAGGAGAAAACTGTTGGAGGAGGAGAGAAAAATTGTCCCTCATAATTTTTTAATTGCTCTTAAAAATAAGTTTATAGGGACAATCTTACGAGAGTCTCTTGAAGATGCTCTCGAACACGAATGCCGATACGTACGGAGCACATGGTCCGGGCGATGCGCTAGAGATGACTATCAGATAGCTGACCGACTGATCAAGTTTGTTGGGCTATTTGGCTTAATAGGAATGATCAAGTTTTTAACAAAACATGAGTTTCTACTTCTATGCAGGTGGTGTTCAGCGGGACACATTGGATCCGGTCTTGGGCAATCTTGCAAAAGGAGGAAGACAGACCCCGAATTACTTGGGGTTGCCGTGTGCTTGAGACGATAGTCATGGAGATCTTTGCATCAAATGGCTGGCAATTTAGTAATAGACTTCCATTTGTTTGATCCACATCACTGGATGATGTGCAAACCTTTTGTTTTATTCTTATCTCGTTGCTTAATGATTGTTGCAGACTTTGTAATAATAGACAGCTATATGTATCGATCGATACAGAGACTGGAATATTAATGCATATTCCCTTATTTAAAAAAAAGCTGACCGACTGATAGCTCATGTCCGTGTCCCTTGCTTGCAATTAGCTGTGGCTAACCTTGCAAGTCTTGATTATCAGATCGGCCGGGGGTGACACGGACATGTGCTGATGGGACCGCGCGGATGATAAGCCGCATCCATTTTCGCTCGTCCGTTTTCCGTCTCTGCGGCGTGTTTTCGGCGGCGTAGGAAGTCTTCGACGCGGCGGCGAGACTGAAAAGCGCATCTCCGTGGCGGACCCATGCAAGGACCTGGACGTTTGGTAGGTGCTGTGAAGAAGCGTCAGTTTTGGATCTGGTAAAAATTGCATTTATCTTGGATTAGCATGGTCTTGTCGTGTACGACTACTACTGTTGTCTGCTTTGTCAGGATTGTTTCGTGGGAGGAGGACCAGACGAATCCGATCTCCGCTCCATGATCCTCGTGCCGTACCTGAAATTGGTTTCGCCCTTTCATCCTCAACGATCGTCAACAGATAGATGCTTGTTTCACATGTCCGCACTGTACTAGTTTTGCTCTAATTTTAGCGCGGAGACAAAAACTTTCGCATCTGAATGATCCATGCCTCGCATGTTCCAAGCGAATCCCAATTTCAACCGTTGTTTGATTAATCTCACGTGCTGCTTTTTCAAATCCCAAACGTTGCAGTCGTGCCAACAGCAGGATTTTGGCGATACGCATATCTGGTATAGCTAGCTGTGCTGATAGCCAGAAGCCATCATGAGGCCAATCACCATCAAGTCAAGGGAAGAACACGCGGTCCTTTTTTTGCAAGCGGTCCGTTGGAACAGGTCTGTGCTCTGGGGGCAATTGCTTACCAACACGTCGTCGATCTTATCCACTGAAACCGAGTCCGGCCACTGGTTCAAAATAAAACAACTTCGCCACACTCTTATTTATTGCTCCCACATTTCAGCCGTGGAATTAAGCAGCTAGCGCACGATCACTCGATCCGTAAGCGTCCATAGATCACCATGGGTCGCATGCACGTCATTTTCGTACATTCGTGTCTTTGCCATCTCTAAACGTGTTCCTCATTTCGATCATTTGCATACTGCATTCATGTTCTGTCTTTATCAGGCTCCTTTTCACCAGATCATGGAGTTTGAATACAGAAGAAGTATACTTGCAGAATTTGGCAACCCACGAAAGATACGCTCGTGGCCTCGTGGGTAGACAATGTCATTGTACCATGCTAGGGTAGGGGATCTTATATTGCATTCGCATCGTCCATATGGGAATCCATGTAGTGTGCCTCCATATGGTAGATAGCTTGTGGATCGCTGGTTAGAGCTTCAAATCGACATCTAATCCAGGTAAACTTTTACAGCCTGTAATGATCGGCGTTGTTGGACTGCAAATGGTGCGGCGATCATTCATTTGTTTTGGAGACTAAACAAGGACACAGCGCACGCGACAGCGACGGCAACGGCAAGCCGGCGCGCGCGTTCGGACAACGTGCGCGCATGACAAGATATTCCAGAGATCACGTCGGTCGTGCACAACAGCGACTCACCGTCTCGTTGCCTGGTATGGTAAGAGCCTCCCCGTTGAGATGAACCCCGCCGCCCCGGCCATTCGGTGTCTGAAAAGCCGCAAATTCACGGAGCCCGTAGTAGTACTACTAGCATAAACCAATTAGCTCAGAAATGGTGGTAACTAGCTTTTCAGCAGCGTTTTATTTAGTACGTACGTGCTGATTGTCAATAACCGATCTGCGGGTACACGTTGAATCAGACGAGGCTCACTAAACAACGTACCCCGTCTCAGCCAAAGACGACGGACAAATAGAAAAACCGGAGGTATCCTTGCGTACGTACATATCTTGCCAACATTACGTCGCGACAAGAATTTGCATAACCAGCGACCACGTACGTATCTTGCCAAGATTACGTCACGACAGTACGGCGGGTGAATCATGCCGCTAGAATTTTGGAAATTCTTGATTAGTGCCAAGCGCAGCCGCCGTGTTTGACGGCTGGAACGGCATCGGCGCGCTCAGACGCGGATGCCGATACGTACGGAGCACATGGTCCCGGTGATGCGCATCAGATAGCTGACCGACTGATAGCTCATGTCCGTGTCCCTTGCTTGCAATTAGCTGTGGCTAACCTTGCAAGCCTTGATTATCAGATCGGCCGGGGGTGACACGGACATGCGCTGATGATGATAAGCCGCCTGCATTTTCGCTCGTCCGTTTTCCGTCTCTCCGTCTCTGCACTGCAGCGTGTTTTCGGCGGCGACGGAGGTCTTCGACGCGGCGGCGAGACTGAAAAGCGCATCTTCGATTGGTAAGTACTCGACGTTTGAAGAAGCGCCAGTTTTGGATTTGGTAAAAATTGCATTTATCTTGGACTAGCATGGTCTTGTCCTGTATTACTACTGTGCTGTCTGCGTTGTCAGGATTGTTTCGTGGGAGGAGGACCAGACGAATCCGATCTCCGCTCCATGATCCTCGTGCGGTACCCGAAATTGGTTTCGCCCTTTCATCCTCAACGATCTCCAACAGATAGATGCTCGTTTCACATGTCCACACACCTCCCAAGTTCCAAGCGAATCCCAATGTCAACCGTTGTTTGATTAATCTCACGCGCTGCTTTCTCAAATCCCAAAACGTTGCAGTCGTGCCAACAGCAGGATTTTGGCGATACGCATATCTGGTATAGCTAGCTGTGCAGATAGCCAGAAGCCATCGTGAGGTAATGGCTTACCATCAAGCCATGGTTAATATAGCTAGCTGTGCAGATACCAGATATAGCTAGCTGTCCTTTTTTGTCACCATCAAGTCAAGGGAAGAAGCACGCGGTCCTTCTTGTAAGCGGTCCATTGGAACAGGTCTGTGCTCTGGGCAATTGCTTACCAAGGTGTCGATCTTATCCACTGAAACCGAGTCCGGCCACTGGTTCAAAATGGCACAACTTCGCCACTCTTATTTATTGCTCCCACATTTCAGCCGTGGAATTAAGCAGCTAGCGCACGATCACTCGATCCGTAAGCGTCCACAGATCACCATGGGTCGCATGCACGTCATTTTCGTACATTCGTGTCTCTGCCATCTCTAAACGTGTTCCTCATTCCGCTCATTTGCATACTGCATTCATGTTGTCTTTATCAGGCTCCTTTCCACCAGATCATGGAGTTTGAATACAGAAGAAGTATACTTGCAGAATTTGGCAACCCGCGAAAGATTCGCTCGTGGCCTCGTGGGTAGATAATGTCATTGTAACATGCTAGGGTAGGGGATCTTATATTGCATTTGCATCGTCCATATGGGAATCCATGTAGTGTGCCTCCATATATATTTTTAATTTTTTTATTTTGTTTAGCATAAAAAGTTTTAATTTTAAGAACACGATTGGGCGGTTTCCACTCTTACTGTTTTATACTGGGCCTTTGTTCCTGAATCAGATTTGGGCTCTCGACCGTGGCACTTCTCTGTTTAATTGAGGCTTTAGTACCGCCTAATGGCCCAACAGCCCATTCGAGCAACGGGGCCCCACCGAGGCGCTGACGTCACTCGCAAGACGCACTAGCCGGAATTCCAGGCCCGTTCTACCGGAGGGGAGGAGGGGGCCGTCTGGTTCGTCGCCGATCTTGCTCGCCTCCGCCGCTGATCCCTCCCCAACCGCGAGGGGCTTTTCTGCAGATTGGCGTCCAGGCTGCGCCGATTTCTATGAGATAGAGCTCCAATTCCACTACGACCTCGCGATGCTGCGAAAGGTGACCGTCGCCTTCCTCGCCTGCGCCGCCCTGTACATCGCTTTCGCCGTCTACTCCCGTCGCCAGGTGTGGCTTGCATTTCCACTCTGATTCTCCTATTTAGTTAAACTCCTTTGTTGCAATATTGGGGCGACAAGGTGGAGTTGTAGCGGATCTCGCTGTGCCAAGGTCGATTTATCCTGTAGGGATTCGAGTTTTAGCGGCTCATAGCAGCACGTAGCAATGGGCGCCTGGAATCAGTGCTCGTTCTCTTCTTGCTGAGTGTGTCCTGCCTCCTGGCTAAATGATATAGTAGTAAAGTTATGCGGCACTGTTCCCTCATCAGCAGTTTTAGGGAAGAGGAAGGAATGTACTATGTGATTTGGTGTCAATGTTCTGCTCTGCTAATGTCATTAGCTTTACCGTGGAACGCGGAAATCGAAGTTTACTAGTGACTATCAGCATAAGTGGCAGTAGCGCGAGAACAATCATGTGCATTAATGAATTGCAAATTGTTGTGGTGAGTAGTGAGCTAGAGCACATTGTCATGCTTTGTATGTGCTACTGTTTTGCACAATACTCAGTACATGCACCCTTGCTAAAACTGTGATGGTAATTTCAGGATGAACAAAGAATTAACCATTATTATTTCTCTTGTTGTACAGAGAATTGCTGAGGTTCAGTTACCAGCGGTTACCCACAGGGTCTACCTAGATGTAGAAGTCGATGGACAACATATAGGTAGATCTTGATTGGTACAACACTATTATGGAGTTTTAGAAGAAGCTTTTGGTCACTGAAAATCACTTGAGTTGCTACTTAATGTGCCACTTGGCTTAACAGGAATAAGATTGTTCCTCTAATGCTCGCTTTGCTCCTCATTGCAGGTAGAATTGTTATTGGTCTCTATGGCGAGGTTGTGCCGAAAACAGTTGGTATTCTTATGCTCTTTCTTTTTTTTTCTGTCATGTTCATTTATTACCTTTAAACATATGTGTGCCTGTTGACGTTAGGGGGGATCCTGTTGGATTCCTTATAAATGGAAAAAAAATCCTCTGTTGTTCGATTATGTTGTTCATCATGTTATCTTGTCTTTCCAAGGAGAAGTTTAGTGGATGCATTCATGCTTATCAACACCTCAACACTCAATGCCTTTCGGTGACGCTGCAGTGCAAATTTAAGATCTAGCAGTTAGCACACACTAGTGAGGTTGGCGCGCTCCGCCGCGCCCGCCCGACCACAGATTCAGGGGAAAAAAATACCAACCTCCATTTCAAAATACTTGACAACTTTGACTTTACTGTTCATAGTTTGACCATTTGTCTTTTCTGTAAATATTTGCCTAAACATTCACAAACATTTGACATGTTTAAAGTACTTTTGGCAACCCCTCTATTGATACCATTATTGATTTAGTTAATCAAAAATTTTAACAAATATTTCTAGTCAAAGCATGAACAGTGAAAGTCAAAATTGCCAAGTATTATGAAATGGAGGTTAGTATTAAGCAGCTCAATCCAACATTTTTTTCATTTGTTCAGACAACTCAGTATCTTTTTTTCCCCCACTGGAATTGGTTTTGCCGGAGGGATTTTCATACTTGGACGCTGGAGCCATTTCGGCCGTGTTGCATTTCAAGGTGGAACTATTTTATTTATTTAAGCACACGTGGAGGCAGTCTCTCCACTTATTTGCCAGCACTGCTCACACGTTCTTATCCTCCCTCACAGCTTGCGTCCACTGCTCAGCCGTTGCTCTCGCCGTCCTTGTTCTCTCCGCGACTCCGCCTCTACTACCTTTTTAGCACCGTCTTCTCCATTCTCACATGCAGAGAAGGCCAGCCGGTTGCTGCCGACCACGCGCACCCCAGCCTCCGCCCACACGCGCCGCCCCCGGTCTCCGCATCCCACACGCTCCTCCGCCCCCAACGCGCGCACGTGAGCATCCGCCTCCACGCGCACCGCCGCCCCTTCCTCTCTTCCCCCGGTGCAAGCGGCAGTGCCGCCCCTCCCTCTCCACCCGACGCGCGGCGGCATCGGCCGCTCTCCTCGGCACGTGCGGTGACGCCACCCCTCTCCCCCCTCCACTCGCCGGTGGTCCCTGCCCCTTCCTCCCTTCACGCGGCCGCCTCCGTCGACCGAGATCCGTGTCGGCGGACTCGATCCGCGACGATGAAGGAGAGGACGCCGATTTGACGGCCCGCAACGGGCTACTTCGTCGTCCCCGTCTTAAGCCTCGGCCCACGGCCCACGAGGAGCACCGACGGTGAGGCGACGATGTGGCCATCGCGAGCGGCCACCACGGGGTCGGGAAACGCTGTGGCGCGCGCGGAGGCGGGCCACGTCGCCCCAAATGCTGTGGGGGGCGGAATCCCTCCCGCTTTCAGCTATAGAACATTCCAACTCTGTCATTTCTTCATTTCCGGAAGAATTTTTTTGGGGGGATTAAGAACAACATCACTGCTTCAAATTCATAATTATGCTGCCAAAGTGAATAATTTTGTGATATATGTGGAAATAAATCCTTCCTGAACTCTACTATAGCCACTAATTTTCTTCGTTCTACATTTTGCAGAAAACTTTAGGGCCCTTTGTACAGGTATTCTCTTTCCATGGCTTCGTTTTGTTACCCCGGTTACCACCAAAGTCCGCCCTGTGTTAACTCTCTGTATCCATTGTGTCCATCATTTTAGGGGAAAAGGGTGTTGGGCCCAATGGCAAGCCACTTCACTATAAAGGAACACCATTTCATCGTATCATCCCTGGTTTCATGATTCAGGGTGGTGATATAGTAAGAGGCGATGGGAAAGGAAGTGAGTCTATCTATGGAGGCACCTTCCCTGATGAGAACTTCACTGTAAAACACACGCATCCAGGTCAGAATGATTAGCAGCAATTTTGGGCATCCACTTTGCCCTTTTCCCTCAACTTTGTTATACGTTTACTTTCAAGGAAAGGCAATACTACTTTCTTTAATGTCAACCATGCCATTTGAAGAATAAGTGAACAACTGCTAAAATCTAATGAAAGAAGGCGATTGATGTGGTCTATATAACTAGATACTAGGGAGTTGGTTTGACCTTCTGTGTGCCTGTGTAGCTATATACTTGAGCCTAAAAAACTGTGGTTGCACCCACTGAGTTATTTTTCAGCACCAAATGGTACTATTCGAGTGCTTTTTTTTTCCATTCATTGATTTGTGCTTTGGCCATTGTTTTTGAGCAAATTTCTTATTTGCCATCAGAAATTATAGTCTTATCTTATTTGCCATCAAAATTTTGCACTTCTTTTATTTGCCATGGGATCAAAATTCACCTCTTATCTGCCACTCCAATCACTTTGGTTGATAAATTATTGTGCTCTGATCGCTGCATTATTTGTGCTGCAGTAGCAAAATGGATACGTCTCAGTGTATACTACATGCAAAGAAAAAATCAAAATTTTCGGACCTCAAATTAGAGGCAATATTTTTTTTAACTCAAATTTTCATCCAAAAATTTTCAAACCTTTTTTTGGCATAAAGTAGACATTGAGACAAACTTATTTTGCTACTGTTGCCTGAACACTGTTGTGACAAGATCAAAATTTTCTATGAACTAAAGTGATTGGAGTGGCAGATAAGAGAAGTGAATTTTGATCCCATGGCAAATAAGAGAAGTGTAAAATTTTGATGGCAAATAAGACATTTGCTCTATCCCACCCACCCCCCCCCCCCCCCCCCCCCCCCCCCCCCCCCCTGTTAGATAATGCCTTGTGTTAGTTTCAGTTTCAGTTTGAGTCTGTCAGTCAGTTTGTTTTTCTGAATCTTTGTCAGTAGCTGTAGCTTGACCGGCAAGCGCCTGTTAGTTGCTTGTCCGAGTCTTCAGGCATGTAAGCCTGGTAGTGCGGCCACCATGGCCAGCTTGTTCGGCCACTCGGCCTGGATCCCCGGCCACGATTAGCATCTCCGGGGTTAGTGTGTAAGTAGGCTATATATATTGCAAGCAATAAACGAGAAAAGCTGCAGCTCCCGCAGCACCAAAAACACCCACTTGCGTTCTAGTTTTCTCAACATTTGGTATTCAGAGCCTGTGTTCTGATCCTTGTGCGATCGGCCGAAGATGGTGGGCACTCCTCCGCCGTCGCCGCAACGGTCGCCGTCGCGCCGCCCGAGCCGCAACCGCTCGAGGAACCGTTCCCCTTCCCCGCGCCGCGGACGCCATGGCGGCCGCACCGTCGTCCAGCGGGTCGTCAAGGAGGTCGGAGGCGCCGGCACATTCCCGATCCTTGGGAAAGGTAACTACGCTGATTGGGCCCTTGTGATGAAGGTGAAGTTGGAGGCCCGTGGCCTGTGGGAGGCCATGGAGTTCGACGCAATCGACAAGCAGGAGGATCGCATGGCGTTGGAAGTGCTTCTCCTCGGCCTCCCGCCGGAGATGCAGTCCGCCATCGCGAAGAAGAAGACCGCCAAACAGGCATGGGAGGCGGTGCGGCGGATGCGGATCGGCGACGATCGCGTTCGGAAGTCATCTGCCCAGACGCTGCGCAAGCAGTACGAGGCGATTGCTTTCCGCGACGGCGAATCGGTGGAGGATTTCGCCATGCGCCTTGAGGCCATGGTGGATCAGCTCGAGCTCCTGGGCGATCCCGAGCCGCCAGAGAAGGTGGTCCAGAAGTATCTCCGTGTCGCCCCGAAGCGATTCAACTCGCTGATCGTCTCCATGGAGACGCTTCTCGATGTCTCTACCTTGAGCATTGATGAAGTGACGGGGCGGCTTCAGGCGCTGGAAAACCGCGCCGACCTGGAACCGGCCACGACCGACGGCAAGCTGATGCTGACTGAGGAGCAGTGGCTCGCGAAGTACAAGCAGCGGCAGCCGGGCGAGGGTGGCTCAGGCTCCAAGCCGAAGCCATCCAACCGCCGGCGCACCCGCCCGGCGAAGAAGAAGGACGGCGGCGGCCCCGGTGGCGGCAACCGTGACAACATCGACAAGTGCCGTCACTGTGGTCGTCTCGGGCACCTCATCGAGGACTGTCGCCAGCGGAAGAGGGAACAGGCGAACCTGAACCAGGCAGAGGACGACGACGACTCGCCCGCGCTGATGATGGCGCATGTGTGCGCCCTGTCTCTAACGCCGGAGACCGACGCACCCGCGCCAATCCACCTCGACGAGCCACGCGCTCAGGTGCATCTCGGGGCGGTGGACGACGACATCCGCTCCGACGCGTGGTATCTCGACACCGGCGCGACCAACCATATGACTGGCCGCCGTGACGTCTTCGCCGAGCTCGATCTTGGCGTGACAGGTACTGTGCGCTTCGGCGACGGCTCGCTGGTGGAGATCCTTGGGTGCGGAAACATCCTCTTCACCGGCAAGCACGGCGAACACAAGGCACTCGCCGGCGTGTACTGGATCCCGAAGCTGAAGAACAACATCATCTCGGTGGGGCAGCTCGACGAGCACGGCTCCAAGGTGCTGATTGAAGATGGAGTCCTCCGCATCTGGGACCGGCAGCGCGCCCTCCTCGCCAAGGTGAAGCGCAGCAGCAACCGCCTCTACATCCTCCACGTCAACATCGCTCGCCCCATCTGCCTCGCCGCGCGTCACTCCGAGGACGCCTGGCGCTGGCATGCACGATTCGGCCACATCAGCTTTGGGGCGCTGCAGAAGATGGTCCGCCACGACATGGTCCGCGGTCTGCCCCAGCTGGAACACGTTGATCAGCTGTGCGACACGTGCGTCATCACCAAACTGCGTCGAGCCTCCTTCCCGGCGCAAGCCAAGTACCGCGCCAGCAAGCAACTGGACCTGGTTCACGCTGATCTGTGTGGCCCGATCACTCCAGCGACGCATGGCGGACGGCGCCATTTTCTCCTGATGGTCGACGATGCAAGCCGGTACATGTGGTTGTCCCTGCTGGAGTCCAAGGCGGAAGCTGCGGAGGCGGTGAAGCGGGTCATGGCGGCGGCTGAGGTCGAGTCCGGCTGCAAGCTCCGCGTGCTGCGGACCGATAACGGCGGGGAGTTCACATCGATCACCTTCGCCAAGCACTGCGCAGAGCGTGGCGTCACTCGCCACTTGACTGCTCCGTACTCCCCCCAACAAAACGGGGTCGTAGAACGGCGCAATCAAACGATCCTCGGCGTCGCGCGTGCACTGCTGAAGCAGCGGTGCGTTCCGGCCGAGTTCTGGGGCGAGGCGGTCTTGACGGCCGTCCACCTGCTCAACCGCGCTCCCACGGCGGCGCTGGAAGGACAAACTCCGTACGAAGCTTGGCATCGCCGGAAGCCTGCGGTCCACTACCTCCGCACTTTCGGGTGCATGGCGTACGTGAAGAATGTGAAGCCGCACATCTCCAAGCTCGACGATCGTGCCGCGCCCATGGTCTTCATCGGCTACCAGGAAGGCTCCAAGGCCTACCGCGTCTACGATCCGGCGGCGCGACGAGTGCACATCACCCGCGACGTCGTCTTCGACGAGGACGCGGCGTGGGACTGGGCGGCGGACGCAGAACCGAGTCACGGCGCACCGTCGAGCGAGTTCACCGTCCAGTACATGGAGGAGCAGCTGATCGAGCCATCGCCATCACCGGCCCCTGCCTCTCCAGCACTGGCTCACACGCCTGAGCCCGTGCAGCCCGACTCTCCACCAGCAACGCCACCTGCCGCTGTACCCGCCTCGCCGCCGGGCACACCTGCATTCGTGACGCCGCCGACGAACGACTCCGAGCGGATTGACGCGTACCACGACGGCGCCCCTCCGCGCTATCGACGCATCGACGACGTCATCAACGACGAAGTCGTTCCGCCGCGCGCGCGCCGGAATCTCGGTGAGGGTACTCTGTTTTTCACTGAAACAGGGGAGCCATCCACCTATGCTGAAGCTGAGCGCAATCCAGCATGGCAAGCTGCCATGAGAGAGGAGATGAAGTCCGTGGAGGCAAACGGGACCTGGGAACTTGCTTCACTGCCACGCGGCCATCGTGCCATTGGCTTGAAGTGGGTTTACAAGTTGAAGAAGAATGAGGCCGGCGAAGTCATTAAGCACAAGGCCCGGTTGGTTGCAAAGGGCTATGTGCAGCAAGCTGGAGTGGACTATGATGAGGTGTTCGCTCCAGTAGCGCGCATGGAGTCTGTGCGTTTGCTGCTTGCGTTGGCTGCCGCTGAGAAGTGGCCTGTCCATCACATGGATGTGAAATCGGCCTTCCTCAACGGCACGCTTGAAGAAGAGGTGTACGTAGCGCAGCCTCCAGGTTTCGCCATCGCCGGAGAAGAAGGGAAAGTCCTGAGGCTGAGGAAGGCTCTATACGGGCTGAAACAAGCCCCGCGCGCATGGAATTCGAAGCTGGACGAGACCTTGAAGAAGCTGGGTTTTGAGCAGTGCGCCCATGAGCATGCGGTCTACGGCCGTGGCCATGGCGGTGCGCGACTGCTTGTGGGTGTCTACGTCGACGACCTCATCATCACCGGCTCCAACAACGGCGAGATCGAGCGCTTTAAGCTGCAGATGAAGGAGCAATTCAGCATGAGTGATTTGGGCCTTCTCTCGTTCTACCTCGGGATCGAGGTTCGCCAGAACGGGGGAGCCATCTCGCTCTGCCAGGCGGCATACGCGCGGCGGATCCTGGAGACGGCGGGCATGAGCGGCTGCAACCCGGCTGCCACGCCCATGGAGGACAGACTGAAGTTGAGCCGCGACAGCACTGCGGCGCCCGTCGACGCCACGTTCTACCGCAGCATCGTCGGCAGCCTCCGCTACCTCGTCCACACGCGCCCGGACATCTCCTTCTCCGTCGGGTATGTGAGCCGCTTCATGGAGCGGCCCACGGAGGAGCATCTGGCGGCGGTCAAGAGGTTGCTGCGCTACATCGCCGGCACCCTCCACCTTGGCTGTGTGTACACGGCGAAGGAAAAAGCACGGCTGGTTGGCTACAGCGATAGCGACCATGCCGGCGACGTCGACACGAGGAAGAGCACCTCCGGGCTGATGTTCTACCTCGGCGATAACTTGGTAAGCTGGCAATCCGTGAAACAACGGGTTGTTGCTCTGTCTTCCTGTGAGGCAGAGTATGTCGCTGCCACTACGGCAGCAACCCAGGGTATCTGGCTAGCTCGTCTGTTGGGTGAACTCAAGGGAGAGGAAGCCATGACAGTGGAGCTGAAGATTGACAACATGTCAGCCCTGGCGTTAAGCAGGAATCCAGTTCATCATGAGCGCAGCAAGCATATAGAGGTGAGGTACCACTTCATCAGAGAGTGCGTGATGGCTGGGTTGATTCGTGCTGAATTTGTCAGCACACAACACCAACTCGCTGACATTTTGACGAAGACATTTGGGCGGGTCAGATTCCAGGAGCTGAGAGCGAAGATTGGAATGGTCGACACCAACAATCAGTAGATCACACAAGGATTAGGGGGAGCATTGTTAGATAATGCCTTGTGTTAGTTTCAGTTTCAGTTTGAGTCTGTCAGTCAGTTTGTTTTTCTGAATCTTTGTCAGTAGCTGTAGCTTGACCGGCAAGCGCCTGTTAGTTGCTTGTCCGAGTCTTCAGGCATGTAAGCCTGGTAGTGCGGCCACCATGGCCAGCTTGTTCGGCCACTCGGCCTGGATCCCCGGCCACGATTAGCATCTCCGGGGTTAGTGTGTAAGTAGGCTATATATATTGCAAGCAATAAACGAGAAAAGCTGCAGCTCCCGCAGCACCAAAAACACCCACTTGCGTTCTAGTTTTCTCAACAACCCCTTCGACCTCCTTTGACATTTACAAAGTTGTCAGTATGGTCAATCAGGTATAACTCTAATGCTACCTTGCGACCTTTCAGGCGTTGTTGCTATGTCAAATTCTGGACCCGACTCCAATGGATCGCAGTTTTACATAACCACAATCAAGACAGGCTGGTAAGTTCCTTTGCAGTTTGCAGCACACATCCTCGAAAAGTTTCTTTGCACCACATCTCTCCTGTGATTCCTGATGATACAAACTTGAAATGGTAAATTTGTAGGTTGGATGGGGAGCATGTTGTCTTCGGCAGGGTGATTCAGGGAATGGATTATGTGTATGCCATTGAAGGGGGTGCTGGTACCTACAATGGCAAGCCAAGGAAGAAAGCCCTGATCACTGACTCTGGTGAGATACCAAAGGAGAAATGGGGCGAGGACATGTAGGCTGCCTACATCCTTCAAGATCACCGCATGTTTTTATTGACCTGTCTTCATGTGCCACTGTTTCAGGCAAGACGCAAAAAATGTTGTACATTGTAGCCAGTTTATAGCGAGATGAATCCCACTTTACTGACCCAGACACTTTTTTGTGAATGCATTGTGACTTGTGAGCATGTACATTTGCTGATCATTCTTTAGACACACTTTCTTACCTTGATACCTGAATGGATAATCTGTCAACTTGTGTATGGAACTGTACTTTCGCTCCTGAGTAACAGTTTTGGTTTTGGTTACTGATTTTACCCTGGTCGATGCTCTTTCTGTCTACTTTTACTGTGCAGCTCTATTGTTGATTTGTGTTTGTTGTTGTGACGCTGTACATCAGATTGAACTTGACTGATAGTTTAGGGTTGAAAGTCAAATTATGTTGCATGTGATTGACGGTTTAGGATTACAAGACAGGGATGCAAAGCCACATCGGGTGTGACAGCCAGGGCTTGATCAAGGTTTATTTTACCGATCGAACCGTTCCAACCGAACCGGACCGATAAGACCGGGTACCGGTCGGTAACCGGTCAAAGCGATATAAACCGGATAAAATTCGTCAAATTTTTAAAATCATTTCAAATTCAAACTCGAAAACCGGTAAACCGAGCAAACCGAATCGGACCGGTAAGACCGATTACCGCGATAATCGACCGGTTACCAGCTGTTTTGCAAACCCTGGGCTTGATATTGCTTGCGCTTGGACTTGGGCTTCGGAAGGTCCAAAGTAATTCAATTTATGACTTGACGCTACACCATATAGAGAGACAGAGTCGGGCATAGGAGCAACTATGGTTAATTTATTGGTATTTAGATATGAATCACAATCATATACGAATGTGCGGTGTAGCAATTCTGTTAAGTGATAATATGAGTTTAGTGATGCACAAGAGCGTATACACGTGACTCATGACCAAGGTTTATTTTACCGATCGAACCGTTCCAACCGAACCGGACCGATAAGACCGGTTACCGGTCGGTAACCGGTCAAACCGATCAAAACCGATAAAAACCGGACAAAATTCGTCAAATTTTTAAATTCATTTCAAATTCAAACTCAAAAACCGGTAAACCGAGCAAACCGAACCGGACCGGTAAGGCCGGTTACCGCAATAACCGACCGGTTACCTGCTGTTTTGCAAACCCTGCTCATGTCATGACTGTATTTATATATAGGACGACGACAATGCAACGGTTTATTCACCGAGAGCAACCGGCACGCTGCTCTCGGTCTGGTTCATGAACAGAGTAAATAATCTTCTTCGTGACACGTACGATTATCCCATACACGAACACCTGGGCACGTTTGAGTGTGCGAACAAGCAGGTAGCTAGCTAGCGCCCGGGTGGATCGATCGGTTCTCACATCATGGTCTCCTCAGTGGGCAGCATGATCTTGGCGTCGAAGACGGCGGCGGAGGTGGTGTTGAGCATCCAGTTGTAGTATGGGTGGAAGACGACCTGGGCGGGGCAGTTGAGGCCGGGCGGCAGCTTGGGGCACTCGATGAAGGTCTTGGCGTCCGTGTCCACGCACAGGTACACCTGGTACAGCTGCTTCTTCCCGAACGGCCCGTCCCGGCACTGCAGCCCCGGCGCGACGCCCAGCTGCTGCTTCACCGCCCACTTGATCTTCTCCGTGCTGTACCGCTTGTAGTCCGGCTTGATGCCCTGCTCGGCCAGCGCCGACAGCACGTCCGCCTGCTTCCGGAGGTTGAGCCCGGCCTTGAAGTAGTCCAGCTGCTTCAGGCCCGAGCACACGCCGTAGCTGTTCCACGCGCTCTTCCACGAGTTCACGCCGTCCGTCGCCGGGCACTTGATGTTGCTCCAGTAGTGGTTGATGTTGTTCTCGATCTTGTTCAGCTGTTATTGTTATTACATCGATCGTTCGTTATTAAAGTATATATATCAGCATGCAATGTTCCAGCTGCTAGCTAGCTAGGTGTCGAATGAGTGATCATGAGTGGGTTCAGAGATCCATGTGAGCTAATTAATTAACCTTTTTCGCGTCGAAGAGCTCGTCGTTCTTGCACCTGACGGCGGCCTTGTTAATCGCCAAGTCGAAGGTTATGAACTGCTGGACGAAGAAATCCTCCGACGGGTAGCCGTACTTGGGCACGCAGCAACCGTTGCTGCTGTCCTCGCAGTACGCTCCAGGCCACTGCACACAAGAACACATCCATCGATTTTACTGGACGTATACATTTTTCTGTAAGTTCGTTTCAGTCCGCCGTTCGGCCTGCAGATTCCTAGAACAGTTTCTTTCGCATATGTAATCAAGTCATTCCGATTATCTCAATCATTATGGAAATTGACACGATGGTCCTCCGTTTCTAGCTAGTACAAATGTGGGTGGGGCAATAATTGAGAAGGCCTCAAGGTTTCAAAGCGTCTCGGTTTAGAATTTTGCTTAAATGAACACTTATGTAGCTACTGGTGCACATATGTTTTTTTTACTGTGCTTTCTTTTTTTCACAACACATCTCGTCATTGTACTATTCAGATAGTGTCTGACCATATATATGGTAAAGATGTGTTTCTGCACGTGTGGAAAAAGTGTATCAGTGCATGTGTACATCATCACCTTCTAATATTGAAAATTAAAGCATATGTAAGAAATATTTGACAGCATTCTGCAGAGAAATATATGGTCTATCAACAAAAAAGTATAGAAGACATGCCCTTAGCATATCTATATAATGTTGTGTAGTACATCATATCAGATTTAGCAAGATAGGTAGCTAGATAGTAAACCTGTGCAGGAAAGCAAAACATTTTTAAAGGTTCATACCATGAGAATAAGGTAATAGAAATCAAAGGGCACCGCATTGGCAGCGGCAAGCAAGCCAAGGATTAGGCTCAACAAAATGGTTTTACGTGCCATTTCTGCTCTGTTGAGTTTGCAGTGGGGAAAGGCTGATTGCTGCTGGCTGGCTGTGTCCAAGTGATCCTGTGGGTGGTATTTATAGCCAGAGATCGAGTACCAAGGTGCAACGGCGAGGGACGTTCTCCGTAGAAGTCCATCTCAAACCTGAAAATGCAAAAGGTGCAACGGCGAGGGACGTTCTCCGTAGAAGTCCATCTCAAACCTGAAAATGCAAATGAGCTACCCTCTGATAAACCTTTTTATTTATTAATTTCCTCTTAAAACATACATTTTCTTAGCACAGTTATTCAGTTTGTTTATTTGTATTACAAGCTCTATAAATGTTTGTCCCCTAGCACATGATGCAAGAGATCGACCGGGGAGAAAGTAACCGGTGAGCCTGGACAATTCACAAGTGGATAAATCTAATAAGAAGTTCATTTCTTATGTATAGAACCATTTACTGGTGGGATTATTTTAAGAAAAGACCTGACAATAGATTCACAAATGTGTGCACACACATTAGTGTAGAAATTTTTTTTGCAATATAATACAATATGTTTTAGCACATGTAAGTTATTGTTTTCTTTAATAATGATTGTCTATCAAATCACTGTCCCGATCAAATCTTTTGAATATTTGTTGAGATAGGCATGCCGGATTCAAAGGTAACATAGACATGAAATAAAGGTTGGGGTGCATATTTGTGTGATATAATTCGAACCCAGCATATTATAGATCATGCAAGTGTAAATATAAGGACTGAATAGATTTATGTTTATGTATTCAGAATACTCTACCACATTTGTATATAGACTCACACCATGACCCAGTTATACATGATTTGCAACCTCAACATTAGATTTTGTTTATCATGACCATTTCTAGCTTTGCCATCGTCAAATTAACCTGATAAGATAGAGAAGGGCAAGGGGAACTAGGTTATGTGTGTCACTCGCTTGCTTTGTCTACAGTGATCTAGAAGGCATAGTGGAAGGCGCCTGCATATGACGACTATGAAACGGTGATGAAGAGGAATATCTCAGATGGGGAGCATTTTTTTTTATTTTGCGAGGAAGGGAGCTTTATTAAGGTTTAAGGGGGTTCATTACACACGGGACAGATCGATATGAGTATACAGGCTAGCTGATGCTGCAGAACGCTGCTCAACAAGATAGAGAATGAATATATAGGGGTTTCACTTGTGGTGTGATAGGTGAAGTGATGATTACGCATATGTGTCATTTCGAGAGAGAGAAAGATGATATTTGATTATTTCTTGGTAATTAGCTGTTGATCACTTGGGACGGCAAAGTGCACCACGTAATGGAGGGTGATTGAGATGGACTCCTGTGTATCCCAAGGTATTGATCGCTCTTTGCTAGTATGACATTAGTTTTCTACTACGTATTGCGGGACAGATATGAGTATACAGTTTAGCTGATGCTGCAGAACGCTGCTCAACAAGATAGAGAATGAATATATAGGGGTTTCACTTGTGGTGTGATAGGTGAAGTGATGATTACGCACAGTGGCGGACCCAGGAAAAATTCTTAGGTGGGGCGGAAAATTAAGGTAAACTTTTTTTCGGCCAAAAGTTAAGGTAAACTTAACCATGGAAAAAACCAAAGCGCATAACCGCATTAACATGCATATAAAAATGACATAAAGTAGACCATTCATGATAAACGAATGGAATAGACAAAGATTTAATATAGTAGTACCTCATATGTCAAGAGTAAACAACACTTTTATACATCAACTATTTCAAAAGAAAATTTTGAGATAAAAAACTTGAGACATACCAGTATACCACTGTAAAATACTAAATACAAGGCATTCTTGGTGCCTTGATCTTCTTGCTCTAGGTGGCTTAGGCAATTCCAATCTTTCTGTGACTTGAAACCTCTTCTTAACTTTTTTTTAGCGAGACTCTTCTTAACTTTTATCACACTCAAGATTTCTAAAAATGAGCAGAGGTGCGTGATGGTAGGGTTTGAAAATTTGATTGGGGATTTCAATTGGGGAATGGGGAATGAGCTCACGAATGATGGCGTCGATGAGCAGAGGAGCAGCACATGAATCATTCTTTTTTTTCCCGAGACAAAGCATGAATCGTTGTTGGCCACACTGTCAAATGGTCCAGTCTTTTTTGTGGCAACCAGCCCAAAAGGCCCAGGTAGGCAGCCAGCCCATACCTTTGCTTTGCCTGTTTTCTTCTACCTCCGACAAAGAAGTTGCACACAGGCAACGCCGCCGGCCATGGATTCTCGCCAGAGCAGGGGGTTGTGGGGGGTTCCTCGTCGGCGGCTAGGTAGGGCGGCCGCCCCACCATGCCCTACTGGTAGGTCCGCCACTGATTACGCATATGTGTCATTTCGAGAGAGAGAAAGATGATATTTGATTATTTCTTGGTAATTAGCTGTTGATCACTTGGGACGGCAAAGTGCACCACGTAATGGAGGGTGATTGAGATGGACTCCTGTGTATCCCAAGGTATTGATCGCTCTTTGCTAGTATGACATTAGTTTTCTACTACGTATTGGAAAGGTGTAACAACCTGCTCCTACATTCATAGAAAAAGGTGATACAACATTCTCTAAATATGTCACATCATAAATAAATAAATAAATAAATACAAGGGCCTATCAGCCTACTCATCGGACGTGATCAAACGTATATATGCACGTGTCCATTCTGATATTTTCATACAATCTCACCAAATAATTTTGAAGGCGAACTGAAAGGTGCTGCTTTGGTCCAGCGCCCTACCGCCTTGTTTCTTTCAAACGAACGACAATCGGGGCTACATATATAGTTGATATGAAGTCTCTGTCTGTTGTCGACGCATGTACATTATTTTGTTGCATGCCCATGGCTTGTGACATATCCATTTAGTTCTACTCCTTATGCATTCTTATATATGACACTGGTTAGTTCAATTTTTACTACCTCTGAAATTAATTAACAGGAGGGGCCGTGAAAGGGGTCTTGGCCTAGTGGTTAAGGCATCCGAGTAACACCTCTCAGGTCCTGGGTTCGACTCCCTGTGGGAGCGAATTTTTAAGGATTTAACGGCGTTTGTGCTTTCAGTGGTAGGCGACGCTCCCGTCGACAGCGAGGCGCCAGTGGTGACTTCGTATCTCTAGATTTGCCGGCTCAGTCTTCGAAGATGCTCATAAGGGTAAGGTTTGCGTACGTGTGTTCATAGAGGTGAATGTGCGTGCGTTGTGAGTGTCTGAGTTGTACTGTGTAATCTTAAAAAAATTAACAGCAGGGCCGGAGACCCGTCGCGTGCATGCCGATATATGCCGCATGTCAGACGGATATTCCCCGGCGTGTATAGATAGCTAGCGTGATTATTATCGCGCGACAAGGCTCGTCACATGCACCCAATACTACGCGTGTCGCGTTCTGGTCGCCACGTACAGGTAGGAACGAAGGCCCCCAAAAAACCGCCGGTGTCCGCACAACAACGTGCATGGACACAAGCGAACGCGCGAGAGAGACCTCGATCGTTTGGCCTGTCGCGCGGGGCCAAAGCGAATGAGATGGCTATGGCTAGCGCGGTTTCTAGTCTCCTCGACGGTCGCGTCGACGTCCTAGTTTTTGAGCGGACACGAGCGTGGCTGGGTTCCGCCCGATATGTTATCACCAACGTATGGTTCGCCGCGCAACGTACGTACGTGGGGGCAGGCGCGCGCGGAGAACGGAGTGGTGGTCGCGCGCGGCAGGGCAGGACAGCCTGATTGATCGGATCGGATCGGGTCGGATCGGATCGATCGAGCTCGGCCTGCCGGAAGTTGGCAGCTGGCTAGCAGCCAGGACGCGACAACGTTGAAAGAAGCGTGTGGACGCACGAGGGCGGCGTGCGCGTCGCTGCATGCGCATCGATCGGTCGACGTCTCTGTGTTACTATTGCGTATAGTACAGGAACCTGCGGGCCCCGATCCAAGGGACCGTCGTCTTCTGGGTAATAATTCTATGTGGGCAGGGCACTGTACGAGTGTGCTCATCGTCAGCCATATCGTCTCGTCGATTCGGGGGTACAAGACGAGACAATGAATCGTGCATTTAATTTCCTGCGAGCCTTTGCAGGCGCAGAGAGCTTTTTTTATAACGGGTTTATATTATATTATAAAGAACACCGTATAAAGATTTGGGAATGCAATCCCAAATTAGAAGATCGTAGCATCCTCGCTACTAAAAGTGAGCCAAATAGTTGACTCTTTGTAGTTGATGTTCGTGCTGATTTATAGCTATGATCTAAACACAACAATAATTGTTGGATGACTGAGCCTGAGAAGATAGATCCACAGGTGATGTTGTCGTCGGGAACGCTGGGCCTCGGCGCCCGAAACTGCCGAATAACCACGACAAAAACATCTGAAGTCCTCCTGCGCGCACTCCGATAGAACAAACGACGTTCTCTGCATCTAGCTGACCGAAAAGTGCACTTGAGGGTTGAATGTATGGAGCCGTAGATTTAGTATAAGCTTCACCGGACTCCAGCTTGTGACCACATGCCGTCCACGTTAAATCTGGGGATCAACAAACAGAGAGCTTTTCGGTAGTCGAGGGAGTAACCTACAAGAAATCTGGCGATTGCCGTTACCTGAAATTCTGACCATTTAATTTGCTGCAACATTGAGATTTGTGCGTCCACAAGTTGACAGTTATATCTGCTTTGTATTGGTTTTTTTTTTTTCCATATAGAAGCCAAGGGTCGGTAGCCTCCTAGGAGGTCAAAGGATGAGATGATCCATAGTTAGCCAAGGGTGCCACAACCGATGATATATAGTACTTGAAAGATTTTACCCAAGTACAGCCATGTTTTGGCATCATAGATGGCTCGATGGAGTGAGAATAATAGACATGGCGCCTAACCTGCACAAGTTGACAAGGACCAAAAATAGGACAGTCGCAAAGGAGCTAGAAAATGCCAACTAAATCAGGTCAGTCAGAAAATTGACAACTACAGAACAAATTGATGAATATGTCAACCTGTGGCGAATGCTAAGGCAAGTAAATTTGACAGAGGGAGTCAAAGACACAATAAGGTGGAGATGGACTGCAGATGCACAATACTCGTCAAAGTCGGCATATTTGGCGCAATTTACAGGATCTTACAGCCCCTTCGACATAAGCGGACTGTAGAAACCGAGAGCAAAACCGACGGTCCTGATGTTTGCCTAGATAGCAATGCATGAAAAGATGCTAACAGCTGACAATCTGGAGAAGAGAGGATGGGATAATGGTGTTGTCTGTCCGTTGTGTCTGAGCGAAGAAGAGACCCCTATGCACTTGCTAACAACCTGCGGTTTTGCGAAGATCGCCGGAGCTGCCGTCCGGTCTTCCTCTAGCTCCTAGTATAGGTAGTAGACTAGGTTTTCTCCTGTATTAGGGTTAGGGTTACGGCGCCGGCGCTCGTCGTGGCGATGGCGGCCGTTTTCGTTTCTCCCCTGGCGGATCTGGTGGTGGCGACGTCGTCGGCGGTTGCTTCTTCTCCGGTGAGCCTTGTGGAGTCTTTTGTTCCTCTTCTCTTTTGCGAAAGGGGAGGTGGATTGGTTACCCCCTTTGCTGGCGTCGCCGGCGATGGTGGGTCGTTGTCCGAGCTGTCGGCATCAAGTTTTGCTGTCGATTTCGTCGGTCTTTTGCGGATCCTTGCTGCGGGTTCTTCGATGGTGGTGTTCTCGATCTTCTTCCTTCTTCCGGTGTCGTCGCGATGGCCGGCTGTGTGCCTTCTTCGTTCGAATCCAATCGGCTTCATCAACAACGCGTTGTGGTCGCGGGCATGGAGCGAGGAGGAGTCTGGAGGTCGCCGTCGTTGCTCTCCGCCGGCGAGGATCTGGTGGTTCGGGAGATTTCGAGAGAAGAGGGACTTCGTTGTAATTTCCTTTTCTTTCGAGGTCTTTTGTGTAAATGTGCCCAGGGGGTTCTCTGTAAAAGGTTGTGGGCTGTACTGTTCCCAAGTTTAATATAATTCCCACCCCCTTTCGCAAAAAAAAAAACCTGCGGTTTTGCGAAACGAGTTTCTAACAAAACATGTAGTTGGTTTTCTATGCAGGAGGTGCTGCCGGTGGGGGTAGAGTGGGGGGGGGGGGGGGGGGGGGGGGGGGGGGGTCATGATGATATTGCAAAATGGTTAAACAAGGCAACAAAGAGTATGCGAAAGGAAGAAAAGAGGAAAACACACAGGGATCACTTTTACATTTGGTGGAATGTTTGGAAAGAAAGAAACAGGCGTATCTTCCAAGGAGTGAAATGAACGATTTGCAGGTTGCGTACCTAACAAAGGAAGAGGTCGATCAGTTCCACAGAGCAATGGGCAACCAGTTGTCGTTGGTAGCAAATTCTGAAATCGAGTGATTTAGCAGTCTCTCTTTAACTTGTTTTATTTTTCGTTTTCTGTTTCCTTTGATGTTCTAAGCCTCTGTATGTTAGGACAGGATGCTCCCCTGTCGTATTAGGCTGCTGAGGCTTCCTTGTTAGATAGATGGGAGGCAGCTTAAGCTGCTGATTTGGGACTATGTGAACTTTTTTGTTTGATCTCTTTTTCTCCTGCTATAATGAAGCGGCAGAGCACCTGCCTTTCTTCATAAAAAAAAGATTTTACCCAAGTACAACTTGTCGTTTGCAGCCTTACATTATAAAACAATCCAGTTACATGTCAACGTGTGTACTTTACTTTTACAGACGTAATATATCGCTTAAATTTTGAACCATTCTCCGCCCATTTTGAGCAACTCTATTTTTGAGCTAATAAAATGGTCCTAACATCAACTAATTTGGACTGGAGGGTGTGCAGAGTAAGCCACTATATTTACACCGTTGGATTTGTATAGAGAGGCTTCCATATACAAAGGAAAATTTTGTATAGAGAGGATACACTACAAGATTTCTAACAATCGCCTACAGTTTTCCTACAAATGGGTGACAGTTTTCAATATATTTACAAATGGATTTGAAAACTGTAGGGAATGAGTTTGTGGGGAATGAGTTTGTAGGGAATTTGCTAAAACTGTTGGGAAATTTGAAAATTTATACTACAACACTGTCAGGCACTCAAAACATTTATACTACACTCTATGTACTGTCGGCCACTTAGCATCACACTGTCGGGAATTAGCTGAATTCTTGTAGTGATATGATGCACGCCTTGTTGTGATCATCAATATAATGGGTTAGAAAGATGCATGGCCTAGGTATGATCGATGAAAATAGTTGCCTTATGGTTACACACTCAACTTTTGTGGTGAACTGAGCATAGTAGCTCAGGGCAAAGGTTTCTCTTGTGGTGGACTATACCTCACGTTCAAGTTGCAAGAATATGTGTGGCTAATTTTTATTCTTTCAGTGGTAGCTGAATGCAAGGCGTTTGTCTCTGTGCTATTTACGAACTAGTAAAATTGCAACGAGTAGTTTCAAGAGAATGAGCGAGGAAGGCCACTACCTCTTTGTTTTTAATTTTAACGAAAGAATATTTACATTTTACAAGGTTGTAGGAGCAAAGAACGAATGACCCCAGTGAAAGAAAAGTTTAGAGAATACTCATCCAAGTGTCATATATATCATTCATGGTTGGTTTCACTCTAAGGGAAAATCTTTTTAAATTCCTCCTTTAAAAACCATTTCCATAGTGTAGCTAAAAGAGTCATAGCTATCCTTGATAACCAAATAAAATTACTCTTTGGGTGGCACTAATTAAATCAAGCAGCAGGCAACAATAACCACTTCTCTGAAAATAGATTAGTTAAATCTTTGTTGAGCAGCTCTCAACAAATGTATCATCTGGTTCCAAACTCTATTTACGAGCTCATTATTGTCCAGAATTTTAATACTAGCAATTTTATGCCAGTCACCTTGTCCACTTGTTTTGATTACTCGGTACTATAGCTCGTTTCTCATTCAGTGATGCGAAATGTCCGCAGGTGCTTAAGAAAATCAAAATCACCTTACCTTGTGATCAGTAGGTATCCCTAACAAGCACCCAGTTCCCCCTTGACCTTTTAATGTGTTAATTTTTCATTATTTCTTTTCATACGCGCACTCTGCACTCCTGGTGTCTTTTCATTGACGTATTACGAGCGATATCCATCTCGAACACTTTTCTTTCAGAACCATTTCAAAACATGATATAGTAGTTAAATACGAGGGGGAGTAGCACAAACTGTCGAAGATCGATTCGATATTTCGATAAATTAGAGTACTTGATTATACATGAAGGCATATGAGCACATTTGAAGCTTGAAGTACATTCCAAGGAGTTATATTTCAGTGCATAAAAAAAAAGAAACAAGGACGCACTTATTCACTGAGCACTATGCACATAATCCCTCCGTTCCAAATGTAAGCATTTCTGGCAATGTAACATATTCATAGCATCTCATGTGCACCAGACAAGTACTTGTCCAGGTGCATAGAAGATGCTATCAATATGAATACCTAGAAATATAGTTAGAAATGCTTATATTCTCGATGGAGGTAGTAGAAGCCGCGCTCACTTATTCACTGAAACGCATAGACACACAAGACGACGACGAGCTGGATCGTCGTTCTCCCGGACGTACGTACGATACCCTTCATGCAGCTGATGATCAGTTGTCCACAGCGACGCCGGGCAGCTCGAAGAGATTGGCGTCCTCGCCCTTGGGCTGCTGCTTCTTGAGCATCCACTTCTTGAAGGGGTGGAAGAGGATCTCGCTGGAGCAGTTGTACTTGGGCGGCGCGGGGCAGTCGATGAATGTCTCCTCCTCCGATGTCGCGCAGATGTAGATCTGGTACAGCTGGAACTTGTCGAAGGGGCCCTTGCTGCACTGGATCACCGGCGTCACGCCCATGTCCTTCCGGATCACCGTCTTGATGCCCTTCGTGCTGTACAGCCCGAAGTCCGGATTGATCCCTGCAAGCAACAACAAGCATGCATGATTGATGCATATATTTGTACGTTGCTGGTCGTATATATGTATGAAACTCAAGTGATCGTGGTGTAAGCTTTGGTGGCGAGGAGGCACACGCACCATTGGCGGTGAGGCGAGCGAGGGGATTGAACCTCTTGCGGAGAGACAGTGCAGCTTCAAAGAAGTCCTTCTCATCGAGGCCGGAGCAGACGCCGGATGTCTTCCAAGCGTTCTTCCAGCTGCTCCGGCCGTTGTTGCTGGGGCACTTGATGTTGCTCCAGTACTTCTTCAGATCGTTGATCGTGATAATCTGTCAACGTGTAGCGTATATAGCGCGTGGACTCGCATAAGAACTCTTTTAACTTGAACAACATATATGTGTAAAAAGAAACACACAAAGTTGGGAATGATGATCCATTTGAAACTCGAGCTCGTGCATGGGTTGCTGATCTGTACCTCGTTAACGTCGAAAGGATCCTCTTTGCAGCGCGTCAGGGGCTTATTGGTCGTCGCGTTGTAGACCGTGAAACTCGAAATGTAGAAATCAGTGGCCGGTACAACTTCGGTCGCCGGCATGCAGCATCCCTTGCTGCTCTGCGCGCAGTATGCTCCCGGCCACTGCGTAAATGAACAGCATACAGAGAAGCACACGAACAGATCAGGGAATCAGCAGATCATCCAGCCATGCTACTTTATATGAGGGCTGATGATGAAGAATTTCTTAATTGACATATTTCTTTCAAAAAAGACACAGTTTATAGTTATAGATTATAACCATGAAATGACAACAATATTAAATCAAGTTTTTTTTTGCGAAAAAATATTAAATCAAGTTTCTGAACACAAAAGTGCTCCATCGTTTTCATCTGGTGATAGCCCCTACGTACTACGTTCATATCTGTCGGACAAGTGCTAGATGCGAGAACACAAATTTTCCAGGACGAAATACTGTCTGGATATAAACCTGCCGGTGGTCCGTGACACCACGTGCCTGATATCATTATCTGTTCGCATCTCTCGAGTTGTTCATGTCAATATTATAGTTGCTGATATTGTAGCTCTACATATATGTGCACTGTATTTAATTTTTCCAATTCATATGAAGTAGGATGAGTTGAACGAAGCATGCGCTAGTAATTTTCTAGTAAAGCACATATGTAGGTTAGTAGCTGTCAATAAAACTGTATATACGAGTCTGATAAATCCTGACAATATCCTTACGTCAAATTAAGAAGCATTTAGACAATGAAATAGTTAATTAGCTCTATAAAGTGAATGAGATATGTATAGCTCCATGTATGTCCATACCAAAAAACCAATCTTGTAGTAGACTCCGAAATCGGCAATTGCGGGAGAAGCCACAAGCAACAAACCAGCAAGAAGGCACAAGAGTGCTATATTGGAAGCCATATCTATTGGCGCACACTGCTAATGAAGGGTAACTGGAGCACCGCCTTGGTGGTATTTATAGGCATACGAATGAACCTACGCGTACCACAAACACTGATTTTTTTTGTCTATTTTTTTTATTTTTATTGTAGGTATAATAATTTATTGTGCCCACTCACATTCTCAAGCAAATGCACGAAGGGATGAATGATAGAAACAGTATCGGACTTTTGTAGAGTACACGTCAGGGTAAAAGCTCCCGTTTCATTCCATTGCAATAGGACTTAAACCTTTTACAAAAACCGGTATATATTTGTTACAGTGCACACTCCAAGTGAGCTTGCAGAAGCAGCCAAAAAGTTCATAGCAAAACAAGCCAAAGAGCTATCCTGCTACAACAAACTCGTCCCTCAGAACCATTCTCAAGGCCAGTTTTTCTTTTATCAAGAACGTACGTCACACGTATTTTGTTAGGAGGACGAGAACATTCTCTTTTTTCGATTACACAGTATACGTCTCAGGTACTAACAACGCACGCACACTCACCTTTATAAACGCACGTACGCAAACCTTACCTTTATGAGTATCTTCGAAGACTGAGTCGGCAAATCCGTTCATAGAGGTAGGATGTGCGCGTATGCGTTTGTAAGGGTGAGTGTGCATGCGTGTATATGAGCGTCTGCGTCTGTACTGTGTTTAAAAAAAGCTTAAATTGTTGACTACGCATAATTTTGTAGAACTATTTTTTTACTGACATAGTCAAATCCAAAACCACATTAACACTTAACACCTCGCAAGGAACTCTCCATATTCAGCCTGTTCGGTTGGAGGGTGCAGTTGCAGTTGCAGTTTTTCGTGAGAGAGAAACACTGTAGCGGAGGATTTGCGAACTGTAGCAAACAGAGGAAAAGCAGCAGCAGCCAGCTGCTTTTCCTCCAGCCGAACACGCTCATTGTTTTAGTTTAATGCCTGCATGCAGAGCATCAAAAACACTTTGTTCATCGTCGCAGAAAAAAAAATTGTTCATCCACTACTAAAATGTGACAACGTCAACTCACCGGATGCATGCATGGCACAATATATTAACCCCTTACGCCTACAGGCTGGACGAAAATGCCGTGTGCAAATTAATAACCAAAAATCCGTATGCGGGCCCTCTGGTGCGTCCACCTGCACCCGGTACCACCGTGCAAACGTTGTTGCACACAATGTACACTGTAGTACGACGCGACGTGAGGACGCGCCACCCACCGTCCGTGCTGCTACAAAACGTGCGCCAACACGTCGCGCCGCGGTCCCCATGCCGCGTCGTTTCCTTCCCCTACGAGCCACGGGCCACGGCTTTACCTCGCGCGCGTCGCGTTGTGTGTTTTTTAAGCACAGCTTCGGCGAGTGAAATTCTTATAAAATAGTTTTTTAAAAAAGTTTAACACAGAGTCTGTAAAAAAGTATTTTTAGAAAATAGACCCTTCCTTCCTATGGCGTTGTAGTCCTCTCTTCACGATGTCAGATAAATTAGTGCCAGATTTTGCCACGTCAGATGGAGAAATGCTCTTATGCTTCTCCGATACGACGTCAATTGACGGGGCGCCGTTGTCTCAAAGCATGGAGCCAACTGATTCGGAACGGCGCTGTGCGACGGGTTTATTTTTAGAAATAATTTTCTGAAAAGGTCCTAATATAGTAAACATTTTTCAGAAGGTTCATATTACAAAACTTCCTCCGTCGAGGACAATTGTTTATGTGATTGTTCCAACGAAAATAATGCATTGTTCTTCACCGCTGGAACAATTGTTCTACTCTTATGAAACATGTGTTCTGCAACCATGGTTCATGGCTTGGAGGGCATGGCAGCGGCCATAGCGGGGCGGAGGAAGAGCGTCAACGGCTGAGGAAAGAGGAGAGGAGGGGCGGTGGCGGCGGCGGCGGCGAGGAGCAGCGGGGCGGCGGTGCGAGGAGCAGCAGTGTGCGAGACGGGCGGAGCGGGGTGGCGCTCGGGGTCGCTCGACGGGTAGTGAAAGCAGAAGTGACAGGCGCGTCAAGGAAGAAGAGGAAATATGAGATCCCGTGGTCGCACGAGTCTCAAATATCTAGCGCTCTAGGTGCTTTTTTTCTTTTAGGCGTCGCTCTAGGTGCTTCTAACACTCGGTACTTGACTAAAAAAAAACACTCGGTACTATATAGAAAATCCTGGTTTTTTTTTTTTTTTGAGAAACCGGGTTAAGATTTTATTAATATAACAGTTTACACTGACAGCTTACAAGAACAACCCTAAAAGATGAAAAATTACAACCAAGTTCTTGAAGCTCTTTCCCGGTGATCCTCTCTGCTGGCAACCAGAGCCACCACTCGTCTCTCCCACGGAAAGGAACGGCGAGCATGTAACTTGAAGCCGATCTCCAGCTCGACGAGGAAGCTTCTAACGAAGCCACATCAAAGTTTTTGGAACCAACCTTGGCACATGCCGGCACATCGAAAAAACCGATGTACACATGAATCGTTGAACGCTCAGAAAATCCTTCGTCGAGACGAAGGAGATCTAGCGCCCCAAGGACTGCCGGCGACTTTAAATCGACCAGCAGCGAAGAGACACCAGCCGGACAACTCCAACCCGATTTCTCAAGGTAGGAGTAAACATACCTCACCGATACATCCCCAACAGCAACGCCGCCACCAACGCATCTGCTGAAGCTGCTCAGGAGGGACAAAAGCACCGATGGCGTGGACTCACCTATGTCCACCATAGCCACCGGAAGACCTAACCTACTAACTAAAGTATTTAGCAGGAAACTTTACAAATCCGCCGCCGATCCGTCCGATCCCCCTCCTTCTCCAGCGCCGGCAAGGACGCTAGAACAGAGAGGGCGGTCGAATCGGCGGAGGAGATGGAAATCGCTCTGGATTCGCTGTAGGAACTGTAGCAAGGGGAAGGAACGCTCGAGAAGAGAAGAGACTCTCTATACCTACTGCATCTGTGCTATATAGAAAATCCTGGTGTTCTGCATCAGCTCGGCCTGGGCTTAAGGTTGGCCGTGGCAACCAGAGGCTTACTTAGCCGGCCCAGCCACACATTTGTGTCAGCAAGAGACGCAGGCTTTTGATGCTCAAAAAAGAAGAAAAAAAGACGTGGGCTTTTGGCACCACCGGATAGCCCAACAACGGGAAAACGCACAAACCAGGAACAAATACGCAGCCCAACTAGAAACAGGCTCCTCCTACCCAAGACGAAAACGAAATTCCAGCAGAGAGGCACGAGCGTCACCACCACCACCGCCGGCCGGGAAGCCTTGCCCAAACCCTAACCCGCCGGCGACAGCTAGCACGATGGCCCGCTACGACCGCGCGATCACCGTCTTCTCCCCCGACGGCCACCTCTTCCAGGTGGAGTACGCCCTCGAGGCCGTCCGCAAGGGCAACGCCGCCGTCGGCGTCCGCGGCACCGACACCGTCGTCCTCGGCGTCGAGAAGAAGTCCACCCCCAAGCTCCAGGACTCCAGGTAGGTTCCCGGATCCTCCCCTCCGGTGATCCATCCACCAGATCTCGCGGCTTCCCCCTCCTCAAAGCTCACCCCGAATTTCTTTTCTCCCCAGGTCCGTGCGCAAGATCGCGAGGCTGGACGACCACATCGCGCTGGCGTGCGCGGGGCTCAAGGCCGATGCGCGAGTGCTCATCAACCGCGCGCGGGTCGAGTGCCAGAGCCACCGCCTCACCGTCGAGGACCCCGTCACCGTCGAGTACATTACTCGATACATCGCCGGCCTGCAGCAGAAGTACACACAGAGTGGTGGAGTTCGCCCCTTCGGCCTCTCCACCCTCATCGTCGGCTTCGACCCCTACAACGACAAGCCGGCACTTTACCAGACTGACCCCTCTGGTACCTTCTCTGCGTGGAAGGCCAACGCCACGGGTAGGAACTCCAACTCCATGCGGGAGTTCCTGGAGAAGAACTACAAGGAGACATCCGGCAAGGAGACTGTCAAGCTCGCTATCCGTGCGCTTCTAGAGGTATATGTACAGTCTTTACTTTTTGAGCAGTTCATCAAATTGACTTATATATGTAGTCAAGGTTAGGCAAGTGTTTGATTTCATTGTAAACATTGCATATTTTCCTGTTTAATGTCTACTACTACAATAGGGCCCTTGTAGAGCACAGTTTACTTGATCAAGAAATAACTGAATATGTTTAGTTGTCCTACTGCGACTAGAGCGATCTGAGTGGATTTTAATGGCAAACTCGTGCTCTATTCTATCTTTTCTCATCTCTGCCCTGTGGTGCCATTTACCTCCGCTTCGATTTTGTCTGGTTCTGACTGTCATAGGAAGCTCAAGGAGCAGTAGCTTGTCCAGTGATAAATTCGTGGTTTCCTGATATGAGTTACTGCTTAAGCACTAGTTACTTTGGTTGCATCTCGAACTTGTTAGTCTAAGCATTGAATCAGGTCTTTTCTGTAGTTTTCCAGTAACAAGAGTTCCTTTTTTTTTCGGAATAGTCATCAAATTATGTTTTCCATTGAGTTGTACAGAGCCTAACTTAAACATAAATAGTCCCGTACTGAAGATTATGTTTTTGATTGAATTGTGCAAAGGCTAGCTCAGCTCAAAACTACAATCATATCAGTTGAAACTTCCTTTCAACAACCTAGTTAACAAAAATGAAGACACTGAAAAATTGCCGTGCCATTTTCTGAAGTGTATTGGTACTATATATTTCTCAAAATGTTTGCTAAACATGCATTGCAGCTACGGAATCATTTCCTTGTTATTTTTCCAAACCTTAGAAATCAGAATAATTTTTGTGGCAGCTCTTTTTCCAATATTTTGGCCTCCTTTGGCAAGTTAGGTAGCATTTATTGGTTTAGTTCTATCATATAGATGGAAAAAGTCATTGGAGTACCTTGCAATTATGAGCAAATTAAGCTAGCTGGAAGGATTTTTTAGAACTACATGAATGTCTTTTTACGTAATTGTTTCATTAGGACTGCATCATAATAGCTTTGATTGGCAGGATTAATTTTTTTTATTTGTTTCATTTTTTTGCATGCTGAATGAAAACCTGATTAAGGATCCTTGCCAGAATAACTGAACTTCCATTTAGAACTAGAGTATAGCATGAAATATTTAGAATGCGGTATTCACAACCAATGTTAACACCTAAATGAAGTCAGATTAATTGGTTTATGTTGGCTATACAGTGCTAAAGCCTCATGGCTGTCTAGAAATTCCCTTTCTTATTCTCTAGAATTTGTGGGAGCTTTCAGTATCGGGTAGGCCCTTTTTTTGTGTAATGTTAAAGCCTATGAATCTATTGTTGGTAATTTTCTTAGATAATGGGGGATAGAAAGATTTCCAAATTTCCAATACCCATCAAGCTTCAATAAGGCTGCAATTGACATAGAAGGAGACAATGAAGCGTAGGCATGATTGAGAAACTTGCAAAACTAACGGCAAGAGGCATGCCACTGGATATTCACTTTGCTCGGCAGTTTTGATGTAGGCATGCTAGTATATTCAAAAGTAAGGTTGCTGTTTGTATCAAGTATGAGGGATAAATTTCTTGTGAAAACCCCTTTTCAAGAAATTTCTCATTGTAGAATATGTCTAGTGGTATCCATATCTCTTGTCCTCTCCTTGTTGCTTGGTTGCGGCCTAATCCAATGAAGAGTTCAATGGGCCCGGGAAATTCTGCAACACTCTTTCTTTTGTCCATGTCAAGATGGGCGATGCATACCTATCATCTCCATCTTGTTACATACTATTCACATTCTTTTAACACTAAACCTTTTGAGCGTTTGCGTGAAGAATATCCTCAAGAAAAGAAACTTGTGGAGTAGGTAGATGTGCGGATCATTTTGGGTAAAGGTTAAAAAAAACTGCCTGGTAACTCGAGCCATAAATGAAGAGGAATGCTGCTGAGTCCAAGATGCTCGCTTAAATGAACCTAAGAACCTTACTTTGGCATCCTACTCCTTGACATCAATTCTTCTCAATTTGGGACATCACGGTAGGATGATGGGTCTAGAGTCAGGAGAAGAAAAACCAAGAGCATCCACCAGACATGCGAAATATGAGTGTATGAGTTCATCCTTTTAAGTTGTGCATCAAGGCTCCATGTCCATATTCTGTGCTTTGACACTTTAGAATTTTTTTCCATTGGTTCAATGCACAGTGCTTCCTCTGTACAATTGAGTCTTGATAAGTACAACAGAGTTTGCGGTCTTGATAAATACAAAAGAGTTTCCCTCCATGGATCTTCAAGTAATGAAGTCAAGTACCAGGTTCAAGGAGTAGCCACCAATTCATCACAATTGCTTTCAGTCAACGAGTATAACATTTTCAAACTAATTCTTTACCAGAATTATGTGTAGTTGCAGTTTGATTGTATCCATTTCATTTTTTTTTCCTTATGATGGTATTCCCCTTCAGTACCTAAAATCCAAATGGAAATCGCTTGGTCTTCAAGATTTGTTAAGCTTTCTCGTGTCATTATGCTGTGATTTTATCTTCAGTTCATGTTATCAATTCAGTTCCCGTTCAGCATTTATTAACAGACTGATCCCTTCTAGGTTGTCGAAAGTGGCGGTAAGAACATTGAGATTGCGGTGATGACAAAGCAGGATGGTCTTCGTGAACTTGAAGAATCTGAGATTGATGAATACGTTGCCGAGATTGAGGCAGAGAAGGCTGCAGCTGAAGCTGCAAAGAAGGGTGCCCAGAAGGACGCGTAGTGTTGGATTGTGTTATGCCTTCCTTCCATCAACATTTCTACTGTGTCAGATTGAGGTAGAGAAGGCTGCAGCTGAAGCTGCAAAGAAGGGTGCCCCGGTGGACGTGTAGTTTATATTGGCTTGTGTTATGCCTGCCTTCCATCAACATTTCTACTGTGTCGCTTTTTATGTTCTATATCACTGTTTTAACTGCTTTAGATGGAATGATAGATTGTTAGGTGAAATTATATGCTTCTATGCTTACTGCACATCTAAATCTTTGTAGACTCAAACTTCTTTGCAATGTGCTAGTCTCCATTCCTTTTTTGGAATGCTTCAATTTCATTTACTTGACTGGCACTATTCAAATTATTTTAGACGTGACGGCATGTTGATTTTTCTTGGCATGGTCTATCATGACGTTGCAGTGCGACTGTGCCGAAGGTTTCATAATTTGCAGACGGAGTATGTTCATCGTTGCTTATTGCCTTCTTGGTCCAAAGGAAAAGGTAGCAAGCCCTACAAATGCATTATTTTCTTGTGGGCTGCTGAGTTGCTTTTTCAGCAGTTCTGTGATTCAACGGTTTGAACTGGAGCGGGTTTGTTCGGCTGAGCGCATCTAGCAAATATTTAATCAGGCTGACATATCATGGTTTTCTAGTCGTGCTGAGTATGTCATTTTGGTTCGTACTAATCTCAGGCGATAAGGATAGTGCTTTCTTGGTATGTCACTTTGGCTCATAACATTCGAGCCAATAATGCGGCTGCTTTCTACCCGTCGTATTGCTCTGAAGAGTCAACGTACAAGTGGTTAACTGTGCCTAGCCCCTTGCTGTTCGCATATTGCACGAGCAACGGAGCAAGACATGGTAAGGGATTGCTGTCTACGTTTTCTGCTAAGCATCACACAACACCGTTCTTATTGCAGTTTACATCACCGTTCATTTCAGAAGGCACAAGGAAAAACGACAAAATTTGCAGTCCCTTTTTCTACGTGTCATATGTAGCACGAGCAGAACCAGATCGGGAGATTTTACTGGCTAATTTCTAGCTACACGTCACACAACCTGTTATTTCAGTGTATGTCATTGTTGATTCAAGAAGCAAGGAAAATAAATAAATTTTCAGACTCTTTCGATGATGGTTATGATGCAGGAAGCAACGAATCCAGAACTGCTATGTTTCGTCAGATAATGGAGCTTTTATTATATCGCACATCAGGTAATCCAGCACATCAGCAGGCTGCCTTATTTTTTTGCCGTCAAACATGGCCGGTTGTATTGAAAGAAAAATGACCTGACGTGGCCCAAATACATGGGCGGCTAACCACGTTGAAAAAACAGCGTATCCGCAGATGTACGCCCATATTATGTACACCAAGCGTGCACACAAACACTAGCGCGCAGAACGTCAGACATGCACCGATGCACGCATAATCCTAAACCTCGTCTCCGTGGATTGGCCGCACACGTTTCAAGAGGCACCTGCTAATTCAATGTCCTAGGTCCTGCTGGCCGATGAATAATACTATATGACTGAAAGACTGAAACTCTTTGACGTGCTAATATGTTCAACCAAAGACTAGACAACTTGTTAATTAAGCCTCTGGTGTTTCGAAAAACTAGTTGAATTAGGCACAAGAACTGAACTACTGGATATTTGTGCTTTGAATTTCTGAATCAGTCATTGGCTCATTGATGCGAGAGGCTAGACCAGCACATGCATGATATATAAAGCAGCATATACCATGTTTGTTGGCGAGGTTGAGGTGTAGCTATCTGCCGGGCACTTGGCTTTACACTATCATATCGATATGACCGGCACCGGCTCCTCCAGCCAGCACTATGGAGGCTATGACCACCTACTCACCATGCACGATTTAACCCTAGTACCACTTTTCTAGAAACATAAGAGAAAATATCAGCACCGATTGGATATCTTGGCGACGCTTTTTTGCCGCTGTGGCGTCACACACACAACATTCTCAGCCTGGCCAATGGGCTCACAGAGCAATTGGAAACAAAAGTAGTATTCTTCGACAAGTCTTAACCCGTTGGTGGCAACTTTGAGTTGACCAGAGAGCAGCCTGCCAGTGCCAGCCAACAACATGGATCGATGGAAGAAGCAGTGGGGAAGGAGGTGTGCCCCATTACGCCTCATGCAGTTAGGTAGGTAACCCTATTTTTCTTATATAAAACTTGAGGTTAACTTAATCCATGCCGCTTACTGATTGACAGTTTTGCCAAATCAGGAAAAGGTAGGAAGGAGCTCATGGTTTTCGGATAAACTCAGGAAAAGGTAGGAAGGAGCTCATGGTTTTCGGATAAGACTGAGGACTAGGAGGAGCTACTAGCACCGGTGGGGCCCGCGCGGGCATGGCAAACCCAACCAACCACCGCCTTGCTCCATGTCACGCGGCCGCCGTCCCAAGAACAGGACAAGGACAGAAAGGGAAAGTTGCGGGCGGTACCAAGTACCAACTACCTAATCTAGGCTCCTCCAATGGCGCTTTGCTATCGTCTCCACCTGGAGAAGACACTGATATGATTATGGGTAGTTACACTAGCTTGCCAACGATTCCGGCAAAGGCCGCAGTCACACTAGCTCGGGGTGGATCACGTGTGCCTCTTGTCAGCTAATTGGGTTTGAGGACATACTAGTACTACAATTCCCTGAAGTCAGCTAATTAGTGTTGGAATTCTTTATATGAGGAAAAGTTCTTAGAAATGTTATGTTGCACTGCAACTTGAAACAAAATAAAACCTTTTTCTGGCTAAATGAAACTCCTCCCTTTGATTTCTTCTGGCGAAAAATCTAATGAACTGCAGAGCCCAGTCAGAACGCACGATCCGTGTTCCTAGCCGGTCGCACTCCGTGCATGCACCACGATCACATAGGCACACACTGAGAAAGTCGTCTCAGCCTCATCCTCTGTCGGATCACTCTCAACGCGCAAGTGGTCAAAAGCTCCAAGCAACTATCGATCGATCAAAGTCCCTCCCTCCCTACTTGATAAGGCGATCGATCAGGGAAAGGAAAACGAACTCCCATAAGCACAGTACAGCAGCATCACGTTACGTGCGCCACAGGCAAAAATCTCGTCCAGATTCCCCGATCGATCGAGGCGGTCGCTACCCAGCAGTCAGGTCGATCGTTTGGCCGCTCGATCTCGCGCGCGCCAATCATCATTGCTCCGCGGAAGCAAAACACGGGACAACAGCGACCACCAGGCCGGTGCCTTTACGGCCATGACTGACTGACAGGGTTGGTCTCGTTGCGGCAACGGCGCGACGAGTAGTTTTCCGCCGGCCCGGTCGTTCCGTGCAGAACAGATAAGGGCGCAGCTCCAAAGAGGTGGAACTGCTGCTGCTGCTGCTGCTGATGCTAGCGTTGTGTTGCTGAGCACGAAACGATCGAGAGATATTTGTGCGCTTTGCCAAGCAAGCAACGACCGAGTGCCATGCGATCGTCACCGGCGAGCTTTGCCTCGGCAGGGACGGGTAGAGATATTTCTGACTCCCAGCCAGCCGGGTGTCCTGGTCTACAGCTGCTTGACAGTTCTTCTACGTAGCACTCGTCACTCGGCCACTCGTGATGTAGATTTGCACCGGAAACTCGCTGCTTTCTACTGTCTGGATAGGTCGAGGGGAGGTATCGGCCGGTCGCTTGTTTTCCTCCTGATGATGGTGTTTACGACGACACTGGTGAACATGGAGGGTTGGTTCGCTGATGAGAACGGAGGCCATGTGATGAATCTCAACGGCAAACACGGTTCCTCATCACGAACAAATCGGTGTGAATGTGTGAAAGATAGCATCCCAAGTTCCAAGGAGGAGCAGGTCTTTCAACACATGCCCTGCTCTATCCTGTCCCCCAATTATCCACCAGGGAAATCGATGGATTGATGAATGATTGGCAAGCACAAAATCAACCCCGTCTTCTTCTTTTACGCACGCCCGGGAGATCGAGGAGGATCTGCCGAGTCCAATGGCGCATGCAGGCATCTCCACAGCGTCACGATCTCAGCGACAGGAACAGTGCTGCTATCTCTGTGTGTGACGAAAGAGCAGTGAGAATGTCCTTGTCCCCACCTCGCGAAGAGGAAACTGAAGGCCATGTGACCTCGAGTTCTGGACTTTTGGGTTCTCCAAACAGCAGCATCCGCGGCCATGGCCCCCCATCCGATTCGACCTCCCTATCCGTTTCCCATTGGATGGCTCCACCCTGAAACATTTTAAATGCAACCGTGTTATGTCACTTCAGTTTATGGTTGGTGTACTGTCATACTAACATTTCATAATATTTCTACTAAACTCATTGTTCAACATGCATTTTTTTCGATAGTTAGAGGGAATCGAATCGAACCGTGACTGATTGTTAGCTTAAACAGAGACAAGCCTTGTCACAAGAGGTGGCAGTATCCGTCGGTTGGCTGATCGTTCACATCCTGATGAACAAACAGTATTTCTTTTTTATGGAGACGATGAACAAACAGTATTTCTTTTTTATGGAGACGATGAACAAACAGTATTGAAACTGAACATGATTGCATCTTGCGCCGCCAGTGGCCGGAGGAAATAACTCCGACAAACGGTCACAACAAACACCAAATACCAAGCACAGCAATAAAACCGATCGATCGGTGCTCTTAACAGTTGGGAGCTTTGTTGGTACCTGTACTCAAGAAGGAATCAAGGAGGCCTGGCGTCGCCATCGTCACCCTTGCTCACAGGTCACAGGAGCAGAATTATTGTTTCTATTCAATTTTCGCAACCACCAAAATCAAGCATGCACGCACACATCACAGGGATGTGGTATAGGAAAAAAACAGAATAAAATAATCAGTGATGACCCTCTAGCTAATCCATTTGTTTTTTCGCTTAATTACAGTATGAGGAGTACTGCTTGACACGAAGGCAGATACGAATACTTGGTTATTTCACCGTTATGTCATGACAGCGATTTCTGACGGCTATGTATATATGTATCTTTGTGTATTATTTATATCTTTCTTATACCTATCCATGCGGTTTCATACGGATCAACTACCAGCGATACCGTGACGCATGTGTACATGTATTTTAGTTTCGGCTCTGTTGGAACATAAATAAATATAAAGAAGTAACCGATTGAGAGGATTGAAAAGTGCGCAGACCAAACGTGGGGGTTGCCTTGATCTGCTACCTGCCGAACTTGCCCCAAATTGACGACTTTGTAGTGATGTATTGGTAGGTAGCCACCAGAAAATGACTTGTCGCTTGTACATTTGTTTTGGATTTCTTCATGTACTGCCTTGTATTCAGCTCCAATAGCTTTGTGTTTCGTACGAAAGATACATACGTTTTTTCACACGTATGAATACTACATATCATTTGACAAGATATATATATCTTTGTAGTCGACATACTACACGGCAACATGCATTCATGATCTGTTTAGTTCGGATCTGCTTAGCACTAAAAGACCACGACCATTTTACAATTCTCCAGAATGATGTTAAAGTACAAATGTATGCTCTCGTAAAAAGGATATCAAAGTACAATGCAATTATTTGGAGGTGCCTTGAGTCCAATGAACACCAACCAGCAAGCAAGAAAATTGAAACAAAAATGCCCGATCAGGTCAATGCCTTCCCGGAATCTGTGTCTCTTATTGTAGAGCATTTTATACATTTTGAACAATCCTAAGAGTAGCAGGAATAACAATGACATGCTTTGGATCAAACAAATGACCAACAGCACAGCGAAAAAAAAAATGTTAAGACCAATACTATTAGTGAAATGTTTTAGTTGGTCCACTTGCAAAAATCACTTTCAGCGTCGAGTTGATATTGCAACTACAGTAGGAATATTGCTTTTTCTTTTCTTTCCACTCGTACATGTCAACGACGAACGAGTAGATCCATCCACTGTTTCAATGTCTACCTCACAGGATCACGATTTGATGCGCAAGATTATTGATATTGACTAGAACTGAGCTCTGTTAGATATATATATGATGGCCAAAGTGCAAAAGTTGCGAAGATATTTCAGGTCCTACTACTGCAAGAACTATTTTATGCAATGTTATAAACAGTTTCAGCTACAAGAACTGATCTTTGCAGTCGTCCCGTGTAGAATCGATATTTTGCGCTGAATATATAACATCTGGGAACTGAGCAATTAATGCTACAAGATTATTCTAGGAATTTTTACTACTTGGCAGTTTTTTCCAAACATTCTAGAGCAAGGGGATCGATTCGACCATGCATAAACAGTTCACCGGTATGTACAGCGTACAGGAGAAAGAACCCCATCAAGACCATCCATGGTGGCGATCTGCCGAATTGCTGGTTCTGTCATCAACCCCTGGGGCCCCAGCTGGAGTCCTTGTTTAATGGGGGAGCTAAACCAACCTAATCTCATAAAGACTGTCCCCAGCCTTTACAGCTCAGGATAATCAATTGATTAAGTGAAAACGGATCACCTCGCCAGGGTATGCATCCATGTCGGCAGTTAATAAATGAGGATTCGCTACCTACCCCTGTCCGACGGACTCCGGCCCCTGCTGCATTCAACCCAATCAACCGTACGGCCGCCGGTCCACAGCGCAATGTCGCTGCATTCCCTGTAGCTCACCTCACTCACCTGCAGCACAGATGATGCCCGTCATGTGAAGGTTTGTTCGGACGGTGTTGGCACTTTGCATATGCGGTGATGTCTGATGAGTCAGCTCCTCGTTGTGCAGAGATGTCTCGATCCGTGAATCTTCAATGTTTTCTTCAGGCGATACTAGTATGTTGGATCGTGCTAGCAGTAACATGAACTGAAGAACTTGAAATTATTAGGGGTTGATGTGCCTACGTGTTCCTGAATTAGTTATGTTGTTTAACCCTGTGTGGCAGGTAAAAGAGGACAAGGACGCCACCATATTAACAGGATCGGCATTGGCGGTTTGCTTTCGGTGGAAAGTGATAGCGATTGGATGCTAGTAGCGTCGATAGGTAAGGTATGGGACATCGATACGTCAAGGTGTTTTTTTTAAACCGTGGTAACTTAGTATTTTGTTTTATCAGTTGGGACGGTGACGCGTATAATCTTTTTTTTTTTGCGAGAAAGTAATCAGTTGGGACGGTGACGCGTATAATCCGACAAAACTAGTGTCGCTTTACACCAGTAGTCATTGGCGGAGCTGAGATTGCTCAGCTGGGCATTCATATTTGGCGACTGTCACAAAAAAATGACAATGAGAAAAAAAAGCAGTACAAAGCTTCAAATGAGCGGTACCAAACTCCACAATACAATATAAATTGTTTAAATTAAAGATGAAATAAAATAGTTTCAAGAAATTACACAATATCTAGTACTACAATTTAACTACGCGCTCGTTCATGAATTGAAAGCGCGCTATCACAACATTATCTGTTTGAAAAACTCCCGCTCAATAAACGTAGCCAGGGAGTCGTCCATGAATTGAAAGCGCACTATTACAATATAGTCAAAAAGACACTCTTCACACTAGCAGTTGGAACAGAGAGAACAAAAATAACTTGAGAAGCTTGTAAACATAAAGATACAATTTTTAGAGACAAACATAAGGATACATGGTGCTTCTCTCTGTTTTCACAAGTGAGATGTTGCTTTGAGCCTTTGAGTGAAAGGATTTATTAGGCCAAATGCATATACTATAGACTAATGTAAAAAGTTTTTGCCTAGAAATTTGGGCATTCATATGCATGCCTATGAATCTAGGCAGCTCCGCCAGTGTCGCTTTACACCAGTAGTGCTGCGTAAAAGTAAACAAATGCCGCAGTATTTTCATACAGTGACACGAACGTTTAAATTACAATGCCGTCAAAGGTCCAGGCGTGGGATCATAGGTCAGGGGTTGGACCTTCCTGCACGCTTCCAAACCGTTAATCCACACGGGAGGTTGGGTCATTGCAGGCGATAATGTATTCAAGCCAACGCAAAGAGAGGCAAGCAAGCAGAGTATCTCAGCATGCGTCGCGCTCGTCTCACTCGTAGCAATCCGATTGTCAATCGACGATACGTGAGGTGAGGGTAGTTACAACTGCAGTACAGCCTTATTTATTATACTACTCCAACTGTTTTGCGGCCGCCGCCGGCGGGAGTTCGACGGCTGTTATTTCTGTGGACCGAGTAGCGCGTGCTTGTTATCTCGATCGAAACCATTACTCGACGTCACGGTCCCTTTTGCCATCACACAACAAAAACCGAGGAGAGGAGAACGAAGCAGCAGCAAGCGGCATCCGAGCCGCGTCGTCACCCGTCGCTGCTCGTTCGCGTACGGCGACCCAACCCAACCGAGCTCAAACGATGGCATTCATGACGCCGCGCACGGTTGCGTTGCGATGCGCACCAACAAGCAACAACAGAACAGATTGCTGCGGAACCAGTCCAAAACGCGGTGCTTTTCTGCATGCGCAGGCCACGCCACGGCCTCAAAAAGGCGCGGCCGCTTACCTAACAAGCCCCGTAAACAAGTGGTTTCCGCGTGCTTTGTGTGAGTGACCTCCTCGATCGCTGCCTGCCTGCCTCCCTTGTACGCTTTGGTTGCTCGCCCATTACCAACAGTGCCAGTAAACCCCCGCTTTAATTTGGCGGGGATAAGAAGCAGCAAGGAAAGCAAGCATCGGGCGCCACTTTTATTTATATTTTTTTTAAAAATAAAAACTTCTCGCTCTTTTGTGGGTGAGTCGAGTAGCCACAGTGTATATACCGGTAGAAAGATGCATCGGGAGTGGTACACCTATGGCCCGTCTTTTTGTGCTGTGCGTGTGCGTGATAAAGCGGGTCAGATTAGAAAGGAAAAAAAAAGGCGTGGTCTAACTCACGAGGCGCTTTATCGAGACTGCGGGATTAGGCGACGGTCACATGCGGGGTTTAGTGGTTTAGTAAACGTAAGATCTGGCTCAACCGCGCGTACGAGAGACACTGAACCTAGCTTCCTGGAAATGGTGGGATTATTATTGTTAATTAAGTTACAGAGTTCCGCCTGGCAGCAAGGATTATTATTTGCCCATGCATATGATCAGTTCTGTTGTTGATGGTAATTACAGAGAGACAAAATATGGAGCAACAAGAGAGAGATCAGCAGGCGACATAAGGCACTTTTATACCTCCTGGAGTATCTCTCTTGCTTTCACCCACAGCAGCTATTTTCACCTACAGGCTAACCAAAGTCACAGAAAGAAACGAACGAAAAAAAGATGACTCATTTCATTTCGAGGCTTCTGAAGTCGAGCATGGCGGTCCTGAGCCCGAGGAAGTTGCTGCACTTGCAGTCCGTGCTCTTGGGGAGCCCCAGGCTGCAGCTGAAGCAGAGGAGGCCGGCCTCCCGCTTCACCGGCTTCATGGGCTCCTCCTCCGGGTGGCACGGCGGGCTGATGCAGAGCTCCAGGTTGAGGTCGGGGCACTTGAGCGGCTTCCCCTGGCCCCACTCGCCGGGGAGGAGGTTCTGAGGCTCCATAACCTTGGGCTCCTCTCCTCCTCGCCGGAACACGGCGGCCTTGTCGTCCCTGGAGGCCGCCTCGAAGGAGATGGTTATGTTGGAGGCGTGCTCGTTGATCGGCCGGTGCGTCACCGGGTCGATCCCCCGGCTCAGCAGCTTCCTCCGGATGTGCGTGTTCCAGTAGTTCTTGATCTCGTTGTCCGTCCGTCCCGGCAGCCTCCCGGCGATCAGGGACCATCTGGTTAATTTGGAACAAACAGAGGACACGACCGATCAGCAAAAGAGGCCATAACCAGCATGCGTTTGTTTAGAAATGTTGTTAGAGACGAATGAATGAATGAATGAAGAGACTTATTACTTGTTGCCGAGCAGGCTGTGGAGCTTGATGATGAGCTCGTCCTCCTCCTCCGTGAAGTTGCCGCGCTTGAGGTCGGGGCGGAGGTAGTTGATCCACCGCAGGCGGCAGCTCTTGCCGCAGCGGAGCAGGCCGGCGGCCTTGGGCAGCGAGCGCCAGCACCCCTCGCCGTGCGCCTTGATGTAGGCGACGAGCCGGTCGTCCTCCTCCTTGGTCCAGGCGCCCTTGTTGGTGTGCGCCTTCTCGCAGCACGGCGACCGCCCCATGATGATTGTTCGATCGACGCCGATGATCGATGCTTTCTTTTCTTTTCTTTTCCTTTTTTGATCCTTAAATTTTCTGTGCTCCTCCTCGCCCTCCTCCTCCCCTTTTGCTTGGCGCCGCTTTCTTTCCCTCTCGATCGGTGGTGGGTTGCAGGGCAGCAGAGAGAGAGCGAGCAGAGCAGAGCAGTGGAGGTTGTTGCGATGCGAGCGAGTGGTGGGTGAAGAGGGCGCAGGATTTTATAGGCACTTGACTGGATCGGGGAGGTCTTCTAGAGGGCCTGAGTTGGTGGGAAAAAGGTTAGGCTTGGTAGGCCTCCCTCTCCCCTCCCTCTTCCCCAGGGCTCATGACCTCATCACTGCCACTGGTTTACTACCAGTTTTGTTCCGCAAAGCAAAAGCCGTCGCCGCAAACGCAGCCACAGGGCCACGCACACGGCCGAACCTCGGGTCAGGTAGGTGTAAAGTGAGGTAAGCCATCGACGCGCGCGCCAACGGTGTGTGGCCACCTTAACTTATGGTCTTATGGATGGATGCGGTGGTGTTCCCTCCTTGTTCCTCACACTCTGCTCTCCATGGCGCTCATGCCTACCACCCCTACCACTCCACTCTTTGCCGGTTTTAACAGCCAATTAACTAACCGCACCTCCACCACCTGACCTGTTGGTTACGGGGGTGGATTAGGCTCACCTCCCTTTCCCTGTTGCTGATGCTGATCCGCCTGGCTCCCATCCCTTCCCACCCCGTGAAACACTCTGCTCTGGTGGTGCCCTGCAACAGGGGGTAACTCTCTCTCAAGCATCATCACCTGCGATGCGAACCAGATTCAGTGCAACTTTATCAGATCAGATGGAGTCCATGCAGGCAGTTTTTATCCGATTACGTCCACATGAAAGTGATTTCTGATGTATACTACTAGAACAACAGAGTAGTAGTTGTATACGAGTCATTCATGTAGTTTTAAAAAAACAGCCTGATCTCACCAGCTCAATTCATCTTGGCATCTCTTTGTTTAACAAGGCCAATGTTTTTGGTGTACCCACAAACCCACACGCTGCTATGTGCACTAAAGAAACAGGACAGCGTACAAAACAATACTGTATGTTAGTATAGAACTATAGATCATGGACTTTTTCCTTGTTTATGTTCCTGAATAAAATAGGATGGCTCGGAATTGGCGTCTGGCACCGCCTAAATGAATGTTATTGGCCAACCACCATATTTTTTTTGATTTAGTTTGGCTGGAATCATTATGTTTCCAGAATCATAGATATTGCCACACTTCCAGCAACCGGCTTTCGTGTGGGCAGCCGTTTTTGTACTCTAATATATTGGTTAGTTCATCTGTTTGGTCAACCATAAATTAAAAATTCACCAAACGCATTACTCCTGCAGCTGTGTCCTTTTATCTTTCCTTAACAGGGCAGATCATGCGGATAGCATATTTATATGGGCAAATCAACATGGCAATAGGAAAGTATTATCTGTGGCCCTTAATAAGACATCAACAATGATCAGAGGCTCTTCAACTTATTTAACATGTGTGCGTTTGTATCGGTCATCGAGGAAAAAATCAACGTGAATATTCAACTTATCAGGATGCAAAATTTTCTACAAAGTTTGGATCAACTATGCATTAGTAAGGGCCTGCGGGCATCACATTGTTTGGAAGACAGGAAGCAGATGAAATTATGACTTGAGGAGGCGGACCTTTAATTCTGACTACTTGTTAGGAGGAACTTACATATCCATGACAAAATCCAGATGGGCTTACATAAAATTTGCCTACCTAATATATTCGTTTTGGGGATGGTTACCAAACTATGGACCATAGTTGGTTGGGTGTAAGGAAAGGAAATATCCAAACCATTAGCTTCAGTTGGGGCCAGAATGATTGGGACTCCACGCTCCATTATGGTCCTCCATATGGACTGTTTTAAGTTTCTGGTGTTTCTCTCTCATTTCTTTCTTGTTGTCATTGAGTGATTATAGCTCCAGCTCCAACTCTAAATTTTATTTAGTGAATGAGTAGGCTGGATTGGTTTTATACCTGAGATTTCTTGGTGATATGGGACAGGAGTTACGCAGGCTAAAATGAACGAACATTTCACAACAGATTGATGTGCAGTTTAAATCGTTGGAAGGTGTATTTGGAAACAAAGCATTTCAACAAAGTACAAGGAAGGATGCATCTACCAATTTTCCAACCATGCAATCGTGAGCCAGTGAGTTACACACCAAACTGTTTTATTGCATATTTAATAGACACAGTAACTAGTCTCACTGTCATTTCAAAATAGCAACAAGATATTTAGCAAATTAAAAAACGAGCTTAAGAGTTCAGTCAGTTTGCTACCCATTGATTACACTTCAAATACACGTAAACCACTTCGGCTGTACCTTAAAATCACCACCTTCACTAGCCAAAGGAGTGCAATCACTGAACGAAACGCATCATCAAAACTTTTAGTAGTTAAATGGTAGGCACTAGTTCTAGAAAGCATGAAGTCAGGGAAGAGGAGGGTAGGGAAATGGTTTGTAGATGAGGTGTGGTGTCGGTTATGTGCATTAGTTCTACCTTCCACTTCTTAGCCACACACTTGTGGTGCAAGCCTCCTTGTGCAAGCTGGGCTGTTTTAGGTTAGGGAGAAGGGAAAGACGGTAAGGAGAGAGGTAGGTCTGTGTCGCTCTTTTGTTGTCATCTCTTCAAGGGCGAGTTAGCCATCCCCACCACATGGCACAAGCACGAACAACACTTGTCCATAACTCCTCTACCCCAACTCCCTCTTTGTTTCCCCAGCCTACATGCCCCTTATAGGCCTACATAAAGTTCCAAACTCCCTGCACCATGACACCGTCATCCTTTTCACCCATAATCTTCTCTCTACCTACCAGTCCTTGCATTCTTCCATGCCATTGCCTATTATTGGGTTAGGTGTGGTGTTGGTCTCCAGGACTTCAATCAAAATTCATTGGCTAACAAGTTCCATTTGCTGACCATGAATTCAATTCTTACCGAGTCCTACTTGATTTGGAGAAATATAAATATAATAACGTAGTGCGCGAATCGGATCTGGTGGCTCGAGTTTTATGTTTAACAAAAGAATTACCAAATTTATGATGTTCTAGCTTCAACAAAAACTGTGTCAGTCTTCATGGGGATTCCCGTATGTTCATTGACGGTGTGTGTCCTGATTCCATTTGTCAAAATTTCTGCAAAGAACGAATTAATCAAAGTCCTGCTGTGCGTCCTGATTCCATTTGTCAAATCAAACTTTCTAAGCTCCCCAGGAGATGTAATTTCTGTACCACCCTCAGATGATACTGACTAAAGGAATGTGAAATTATAGTTTTTTTTAAGAGCAAGTTTTACAACTCCATCAACTTAACATATTATCATAACCAACCAAAAACGAAATAAAACCCCCTGTACATATTTACATTTGGTCAGGTTGATCCATCGGCAAGCTAATAACAACCAAACGTATAATTTCTTTGTCTGTAGGTGGTCCTCTTTTAGCTACCGTTAGACCAGCTTGGGTGTTCAAATATGTAAAATATATACTTCAGTTGCATCAGCAAGGTGTGATTAGTTCTTTAAAATTGGATTCCTTTTCCCCAGGAATAGCCAAACGGAACACCCTAGGAAAGCAGAAGCGCAAATGTAAATGATCAACTATCCAACTTGACTAGAAAGCCTAATATTGACCCAACTAACATGTGGAGAAATCCGAATGTTTTTTGGTATGACATCTGCCATAATCACATACAAATATCCTCAAAAAAGAACTGTTATCATCCAAAATTTTGTTCTACACCTACATCAAAATGGACAGGCAATTAGATATGCTCAGTTTACGTATTCCTGAATAACCTTCCAATCTCTGGTTCAGCTACAGCCAATCCTAGAGCCTTCATAATCCTAATCCCAGAAGCAACTACAGTTATTTCTCTTGTTTGGGCTTCCTAATATCCAAACTCATTAATGGGAGGTCAAATATAACCACGTGAACAGCTGAACCCATATCTATCTACCTAAGCATAAAGGCAGTACTTCAGGGACATAAGAAAACAAACAAACAATGGCTATAAACACTAGTTGTCAGCCTTTTTGCTGAAACACTTGTTTAACCATCCAGAATGAACAAAATCTGCACCTATAAGGTCGCAACACACACGAAAGCTGCATAGGAACTACATCTCTAATGGAACAAGGGAGGTAGCATCACTTGGATTTGAATTTGGACCACTTACAATGTTGTGAACCGAACGCCTTCCTGCCGGTGTCCCTTTTACCAATTGTCCCTGTTCTGGTTTTTCATGCGAATGAATGACCATTGACCGATCCCTTCAAACCGACGAAAAATGCTTAAATGGTCTCAATACTGGAGTCGTGAAGAGGTATTAATACATCTGAAGTGTCTTTACCATTTCAGAAATTTCAGTCTCAAGCCTCTCTAAAATGTCTCCGAGGGACAGCGATGCCGTGATAGCCAACCTGGGAGCCAGATATACAGTTAATATGAGTCACAAAAGCTTAAAAATTAGATAGAGGTCGTGGGGAAAGAAAACAACTTTTGTAAATATATATGAAGACTGTAAAACAGAATACAAAAACTTTGTTATTTGTCTCTACTTTTTGGTGCAATGTCCAGTGAAGGCACAGTAACTTTATCACAGTGTAGTATATCACTAATACCAACCCTACAGAATCAGATAATAAAAAGGCATGTCATGCTTACCCAGTGACGGACTCTTAGCATGAGCTACTTAGAAAAGGCTTTTACTATCTAGAGTTGTCAACTATATTAGATTATTCATGACGACATATAATTGCAAGACAACCACAATACATGCAACTTGCTTATAAATTTGGTTCACACAGATATGACTCTAGAACAACCACTATCTTATAAAACGAGCTGTATAGAACAGTGACACTTTTATTCTGTACATATATAGCTACAGTAGTGACTGATGGGTCCCTATATACATCAGGACTACAGATCATAATTCTGACATGTTCAATCAACTAGGAGATGTAAAATGATGCAACCAGAGCAGATTTGCAAAGAAAACCACACTTCATCCGACCTGATAAGTGGGAAACACACAGGAAAGCTGCCTAAGAACCACATAAGAAACGAGGAAGCAAGAATCACTGGGACTTGAATTTGGACCACTTACAATGCTGTGAAACGAAAGACTCCGTGTCGGTGCCTTTTCAAAAACTGTGCCCACTCCGTGCCAGCAAACCTCTCGGGACCAGCGCCAAATTCCATCTGATGAAGCATTTGCTGACACGGCACCGTGGTTTCGTGTAGATCACCGAGGACAGCGTAAGCATTGCCTGAGCTGCAAACTCTTCGTCCTGCAGCATTCCGGCATTTCGTCGAACACAGTGAGGGCCGCCGCCCCGGCCGTTTCCCACGCAGCTTCGCGGAGGGACAAAAATGTATGCCGGCACATCCGCACTCCACACCTCCAAGGCTTCTGATGAGAAGTGTGGCGTGCTGGCAGACTGAGCTCGCCTCCTGACGCGGCGTCGACGGTTTTCCTTCTCCGCGCAGAGACGGCGCCACGAGGAAGGGACGACGACGGCGGCTGAGAGCAGCCTGAGAGACACGATTGACATGAGCGACGCTAAATTGTTGGGCTAGGCCCACTCGAGCTCTTCAGCTTGAGCAACGCGGCAGAATCTTTTTTTTTTTTTTGAGAGGAAGCAGCGCGGCAGAATCGAATGGGCTGAAACATCATACTATATCAACAAACGAACTGGTGGGCTGCAAACCTTACTATTGCAGTCGGAACGTACCGAGCCGAGGCCCACGACGTCCCAACGGCTAGTTCCCAAACGGCTAGCTTTCCAACGGTCGGACCCCCCTCAAACGGGTTCATATATCACCGACGGAATCCGATGCCTGCCCCCTACTCCAACCGCGTACTGCCATTCTTCCCCTCTCCTGCCCCGCTCCGTTCTTGCCCTCGATTCTCAAGGGAGGAGGAGGAGGAGAGGAGCTCGAGCCGCCATGATGCAGCAGCAGGAGCCGTGGATGCCCGCCGGCTCGGGGCTCCGGCCGACCAAGTCGGCGCCCTGCTCGCCCCTCAAGCCGGCGCCGGCGTCCATGCTCCGTACCCACTCCGACTCCTTCCACGTCGCCCACAAGGTGCCCGTCGGCGACACGCCCTACGTCCGAGCTAAGCGCGTACAGGTACGTGCGTGCGTTGCGTTTGTTTCTGTGGTTGCGGCTGCGATTGGGCTCGATCTGATCTGGGTTTGCTATGCGGCGGCGATGCAGCTGGTGGACAAGGACCCGGAGAAGGCCATCGCGCTGTTCTGGGGGGCCATCAACGCCGGCGACCGCGTCGACAGCGCGCTCAAGGACATGGCCATCGTGATGAAGCAGCAGAACCGCGCCGAGGAGGCCATCGAGGCCATCAAGTCGCTGCGCAGCCGGTGCTCCGACCAGGCGCAGGAGTCCCTCGACAACATCCTCCTCGATCTCTACAAGGTTCGACACCTCCTTTGACTGGCTCAGATTGTTGGAATCCTTTTATCGCGTTTGTATCCGATTGATGCATCTCAACTTAGATGGTACTACTGAATTTGGATACATTCTTGTTGATATCCATCGTGCTCATTGACCACCTTGTGTCATCTATTTATTCGATTGATGCAACTGAAATGTTACTGAATTTGGGTGTGATCTTGTTTATATTCATTGCTGGTACAAGTGGTATTGATTTTTTTTTAATTTTATTTTGCGAGTAGGTACAAGTGGTATTGATGGAAACCTTGTGTCATGTAGTGTTCGATTGATGCATCTGAAATGGTCCTGATTTTGGGTGCGTTCTTGTTTCTGAAATGCGCAGAGATGTGGGCGATTGGATGACCAGATCTCGCTGCTGAAGCACAAGCTGCAGCTGATTCACCAGGGCGTTGCCTTTAACGGCAAGCGCACCAAGACAGCGAGGTCGCAGGGACGCAAGTTTCAGGTCACCCTGGAGCAAGAAGCGACCAGGCTCCTTGTAAGTGGACGAATTCCTATGGTTTCTTGTCGATTGAAAGATTCATCAATCCATGCCCAATCCAATCTTGCTGATGATTCTTGCTATGGTTGATGCGCAGGGCAACCTGGGATGGGCGCTGATGCAGAAAGAGAACTACACGGAGGCGGAGGGCGCGTACCGCCGCGCGCTGCTCATCGGGCCGGACAACAACAAGATGTGCAACCTGGGGATCTGCCTCTTGAAGCAGGGCCGCGTGCTCGAGGCCAAGGACGTGCTCAAGCAGGTGCGCCCCGCCGCGGTCGATGGCCTGCGCGGCGCGGACTCGCACCTCAAGGCCTGCGGGACCTCGAGGCCAAGCTCGTCGGCCGCCCGCGCGCCGACCAGCTCGACACGAGCTGGCTCTTCGACGCGCTGCTGCTGGGCTCCTCTTCAAGCATCTGGCAGCCGCAGCCGTGCATCGACCACTTGCTGCCTCCCCCGGTCCCAGCCCCGGCACCGCGCGACCATTTCGCCGATGAGAACGCCGGTGTCAACAAGATGGCGGCGCTCCAGGCGAACATGCTCAATGTGGACGCGCAGCCGTTCTACTCTCTGCGGATGCCGCCACTTGCAACGAAGCCCCAGAACACGCTGCCTCATCAACAGCAGCAGCAGCAGCAGCAGAAGCCGGTTCCAGCTCCGGTGCATGATCCCATGGGCAACCTGAAGAGGACAAGGTCCGGCACTGCCATGGACAAGGCAGGAACTGTGGAGAAGGAGCAGACCACTGACGAGAACAGCGGCAGGAGGAAGTCGCTCTCGGCAGAGGACAGATGGCCGGAGCTGCCCGACCACAGTGCCTTCGACGAAGCCCTTGTCGCGGCAGTTCTTGCCCCTGTCCTTGACGATGAACCAGGCAACGACGAGAATGCCAAACATGGCAAGCACCCAGCGAGCTGCGACTCGAGCCCGTTGGTGAAGGAGAAGATTGGCAAGAGGCTGAGGATCTTCCAGGACATCACACAGACAGTCAACACATTCTGATTCGGTTCAGTATTCTTTTGATTCCTACTCACAAAACAGGAGGGTGACACCGCGAAGGAGATGGGCTTGTTCTCCTGGAAGCTCCTGTCCGGCGACTAAGTTAATCATAGATTCGATTCAATTCAATTTGGATTTTCGATTCAATTTGACACACCCAAATAACAGCTGATTTTTTTGTTCCCTTCCTCAGCTTGACAAATTTAGCAAGAAATGCTTCTTTGCTAGAAGCCACCTTGCTTGTAACGGAAGGGGATTGCATCTTGTTCTAATCTCGTTTGGTATACTTGAATAACAAAGTGTCCCTTGTTAGCTGCATTCTTGTATGATGATGTGTTACTGGCTCCTGTGTTCCACGACTGAATCCAAGTTGTTCCCTCGATCAAATTACCTTTCAAACTAAAATCATTTGAAAATCGGCCAAGTTCCACAGCCTTGTAAAGGAAAGTACCTTTCTTTTTCAAGATTTAGAATGTCCCAGAAACTCACAAACCACCCCAAGGGTAATTTGTGTGTGCGCACTCTGCAATCCTCGAGTTCCTGCTGCCCTAAAGCCCTAATGATCCTCAGCTTCGAAGCAAGGAGGCACGCGTGGGGAAGAGAGGCTACGCCGACACGGCATCGAGCGTGGCGGCTGCGAGGACCGCAGCAGCTCGGCAACAACGGTGGAGGGTTGACCGGGCGGGCTACCATTGGCGGGGTTGGGACCTCCTATACACAGCACGTCCTACAGGATTCAACTTAGGTCACCTCAATAGCCCACCAAATTCGGCTCACTTAAAACAACTTAGCCTATCAAGTAACTGTCAACATTTTCAAACACCAGTTTCAACATTTTCGTAAGCCTATGTCAACATTTTCAAATAACTGAGTCAACATTTTTGCTAAAAATGTTGACATAACACATCTAAAATGTTGACGCAGTGCAAAAAAATATTGACACAGTACATTCAAAATGTTGACTAAAATTTAAAAATTTAAAAAATTCAAAAAATATTTAAATTGGATCTCATTTGGTAGAATTAATTATAACAAACACGTAGGTTCAAACGGATTCGAAATCGGACTTATAGTTTAAGAGAAAAATGCGTTTAAAGTTTGCAAATCGTTTCTTTTTCTCCTACTTCCCATCCGCTCCAATCAGAATGCGTCACGTGTCGCCCATCTGTACTTTCCCTCTCAACCAGCAGCGTGCGTGGGCCGTTCGATGTCCGTTCGCACGAATCTCAAAGTGTTCTATCAAAAAGATTTTATAGACCGAGCTACCTATAGGATTGGCGGGGTTGACCTGCCCTACTAGGCTGCTAGCATGGGCTGTTCGACATCGTCTAAAGGCCCACCAACCAAGCTCCTCTGGTCAGAGAGCCCAGCCAACTAGCTGAAGTGTCAACCAGCATTGGCCCAAATAAAATTGATTCGCAATTAGTCCATCCAAATTATCTGTACTAACATAAAAACAATGAAGGGTCGTTTGCTATTGTACCCCTCAACCCTTCTTTGTTATGTGGTGGGTCCGTGTGACGAAAAATATGGAAAGAGCTACATGTTTTAGAAACGAATTGATATCAAATCCTGATTTTCAGCAACAGGATCAAGGGCGCCGCAACAATTTCTTGTTTGGGGCGCCCCAAACAAGAAATTGTTGCGGCCCTAGGTCCATCATTACCATAGAAAAGAAGATAAACTTGGCCAAAATCCTAAAACCCTACCTAAATCCTAATCCTTAGAGGTGTTGTATCAACCTAAAGGTCGTTGTGATTCATCGCACGACCTCTCACATCGACGGGGACAAGAAGGTTGGACAATGTTGTTGGGTCATGGGGCCAACGCTTCACCAACAAACGGCACATTACACTGCTCCCACACCAGCACCGATGGCTCCACTAGGGACTGATCGGTTAGTGTTTATCATGCCTATATATTCCTCTTTTTTGTTATAGATCTAGCTAGATGATAGTAATTAATCATAAGAGTCACACTCTTAGTGTTAAAACTCATCTTAACTATGTCTTCTTAGTTAACAAGTAGAAAGAGGGGTTTACACTCTATTTTGATGAAATCCCAACCCATTTTAAAATTTCCAAACCTTAAATTAATTTGATCCCTAAATATGAAGCTCTAACGCCCAAATAATAGATCAAGCGGGGAAAAAGTTTATCAAACTGAAAACTCTAATGTCTAGGATGTCCAGGCAATAGGCAAGCAGGGATTACTTACCGCGACCGAGGTGTCATCGCCATGTATGCATGCCGTCCCGCCTTGTTGGTTTAGTCGTCATCGTTGCTTGTGCGCTGGTTGTGGTCGTCGCCCGGTGCTCAGGTCCGAAATCACCACCGTGGAATCCTTCAACGGCAATGTGCGTGGATTACGAGATCTACACGGGAGCGCGGGCAACGAGATCATCCACTGCAGTCGATCACACCCGACCGCATCGCTCCTCGCTTTGCCCCGGGGTTGCCGTCGCGAGGTACCAGCACCGCCGCCACCACCACACCTCTTGCTCTCTTGAGAACAACAGAGGTGAAGTAGGCTAGGGTTTGCGTCGCTATTAGTTTTGTCCAACGCGTGATCAACGGTTGCCATCGGATGGGAGTGGACGTCCTGGATGGGAGTTAAACTGATGGGCCTACGTGGGACCTGTGCGAGTGTACATTTTAGAGGCCTGGCCCAAGTTTTTGAGGTCGACGGCCCAAACGTGTTGTGTGCAGGTAAGAAACAAACCATATCTAATTTAGCCTGCAATAATTGGTCTTCAAATGCCCGCTCTTGCTCATGCTAAAATAGTTGGCCCGTTATTTTGTGCGCTAATAATGGGCTATACTAGGCTGTTGTTTTCCTTAAACATTATGTCGCTAGTTATTGTTTATGAGATTCTAAAAAGAAAGTAATTGTTTATGTTAAAAAGTTATCAAAAAAGATTGTAGAAAGTTGCCGAGTGATTTCTTTGATAAATAAAGCCACTGGGGACTTTAATAAGATATTTTAATGTTATTTACAGTTAATTTTAATTGTGTCTTACAATGATTATGCATTTCATTTCAGTTTAGCAGGGGTGTTCGGAATATCCACTATTGATCTTGGATTTACTGTAACATCTTTTTTTTCTGGAAGCAGTCATATGAACTCGGTGATGTCGCATGTATTGAAGCGAGAATCTTTGGAACAAGTCATTGTGGTGCTGGCGTTAGAATGAATACTTTATGTTGTGTATAAATTCTTTACACGTTGTGTATAAATTCTTTACACGTTGTTGTATGAGTTATATATGGTGCTACAAGGTTAGACATGGTAGAGAGAGTGGAACTCTTGGAGGGCATAGATGGCGCGTTGGTCGGTGTTGTCGAGGAAGAGGCTGCGGATCGCTTTCCACAGGACGAAGGCCGAGGGGTTGGGGACGACGATCATCTTTATGATGGTGGGGATCACCGTGTTGTAGAGCCAAGAGACGATGGCCTGGTCGACGTGTGCATCCAGTCGATGTTGTGCCACATGAGGCTCACATCGACGGTGTCGTTGATATGATCGATGATGCCGAACTTGCGGAACATGGCAGATGAAAAAAATGTGCAGAGCACATATTTCATTAAGAAAAAAAATAAGTTACATAAACCATTACAAGACACCCTGAAGACTCAGAAGCAAGAAAAGAAAACAAAGGAAACGAATAAGAAAGAAACAGCTCGCAAAAGCCATTAGCTCTATGACCTCGACAACTACATGACCTGGAGATGATCTACAAGATTAACTGGTTTCTTGGGTGAGAGGGACCGAAGTATGTAAAGCCTCCAAGCGACCAGTGATGAGGAAATGCCGTGGCGGGGTTCGCGGGATGCTCTTGTAACGCCCTGAAAAATTCACCCTAAAAATTTAAATGCAAATCCAAACTGTAATCGGAAGTTTTCAAAACTTTTCAAAACCTTTCCCCTCTCGCTTTTCCGTTCTGGGCCGTTTCCAGCCCAACTTTCCGTTTCCCTCCTTTCTTTTCCGGCCCAACCTCCACCTGCACGACCTATCCCATCGCTCTGTACCATCCAGCAGCTAGACGACACACTGACTGGCCGCTTTTCTCGCTGAGCGCTCGCGTCCCGTCGTTCCAAAGCCGCACGCCAATGCCGGCCGTGCCCACTTGCCGCGCCGCACGCCGCTTCGCTCCAGCACCTTACCCTGTGCCTTGCTGTGCCACTGCACGCTCCGTCTCGTCGCTCTGCTTCGCGCATGCCGCAAGCGACGCACCGCCCCACGCCGTTTCTGCTGCTGTGGTCTCGTCGAGCGCAGTGCGTCAACCGCGCCATCGCCTCAGCACCACCGCCGAGCTCAGCTCCCGCTCTGCCATCGCACTGCCTTGCGCCTGGCGTCTAGCAAAGCCCCACGGTGCACGCAAGCGCCCAGCGCCAGGCTTCACTGCTCGAGCACAGCAACGACGACCCGAGCACAGCAACGCCATCGCATCACCATCACTGCCGGGGCGTCCACAGCAAGCCTCGCCTTCTCCCTCACCTCCGGCTATAAATAGCCCCTCCCGAGAGCTTCTCCACTCCACAGAATCACCACCGAGCCACCATCTCCTTCCCCATCTCCGTCGAGGCGCAGTCCATCTTCTTCTCCAATCCCGGCGACCGCGCCGTCGATCTCCCGCCGTAGCTCGTCCCAGGTTCGATTGAGTCGAAGGTGAGCACCTCCAGCACGAGCTCCACCTCCCCAGTCCATCCCCACGACATCCCCTCGCCCAATCGAGCCACCACCGAGCAGCCATGGCCGCCTCTTTTCCTCCTCGCCGCAACCGCCGTTCCCCATGGTCTCCCCACAAATTTATGCCTCAAATGGAACCTCCGTGGACTCCTCCTTCGATTCCCCCACTCCCTGGCCGCCATCCTCCCCTTCCCCGTGCTGGATTCGAGCTCCCAGAGCTCCTTCCATGGCGAGCAGAGTCGAGGAGGACGAACTCCTCTGTTCCTGTTCTCCTCCCGTAGCTCAGTTGGGCCAACCAGCTTAGCTATTTAGGCCATGGTTAATTAGGCTTCAAGCCCATATACTTCCCACGCAGGCCCATACAACCAGCAGCCCATTTTCATTTGACCCAAAACACCAGCAGCAGCCCAGCACGTACACGTGCTGTTATTTCCGAATTTATTTTCGGAATAACCAGCAGCCTTCACTGTTAAATCCATATCTCCACCGTCCGAGCTCCGATTAACCCGATTCTTCCTCCTAAATTCATCTAAAATCGAGCTCTATCCATTCCTACCAGTTTCATCTTTTATAGAGCTCATCTTCTGTTTCTTTTGTATTTATTTGTGTTTGTTTGCTTGTTTGCCGGTCGCGTAGCTAACGGAGAGTACGAGTACGAGGAGGAGGAGGAGCAGGAACCAGGAGCCGGAGACTTCGAGCAGGAGATTCCCGAGGACGTCAACGAAGGCAAGTCACAATCCGTTTTTCCCTTTGATCATATTGCTCCTATGTTTTATAAACACAACCCGTAGAAGCCATTTTATTTTATAAAATGATTGCCCTGATGATTGCAAAACCTTTGTGTAGTATGACCAAGACCACTGAGCCTTATATTACCTGTCCTATATTATTCCCTGTTAAACCTAGGATATCCATGTATGACAATATTTACGCATGGATGATTGCCTTGTTTTAGAAATGCTTAGGACTGTGTATCACTAAGTGGTCTACTTATACTTAGCTTTTGCAAATGTGAAAACCGTGATTGGTGTTGTGTGGTAGTAGTAAGGATGGGTGATAACTTAAGAAAGATGAATGAATGAACTTGGGTTAGAGCTGAGGTGATCCTGATGATATTTATGGAAGATTAAGTGTCGCCTCTGTGGTGTGCTTATGACAAGTGATATGGGAGATGAATGCCGCCTCTGTGGTGGGTTCATGTATGTGGAGATGATTGCCTTGGCTCATATAAGGACCGAGTTGCTTGTGACATCCTACCTAGCCGTTTATTCAGTGCGACCACACTACCGTGTATGCGGCACGGCTTAGTCTAAACCCCGCCAGCTAGTCTGTTAATCGCCTGGAGGCTGGAGATGCAATGGGAGCCCATGGAGCAGGTGGACGTGATGCAGACGTGTGCGACCCGGTCGAAGACCTAGATTAGAGGCTAGACCCCTGGATAACTCCCATGGCGATTAGTCGGGACGATGCTGTGATGGGTAATGGCTTTGTGAGTCTTCACACCCACGTCATGGGTGGCTTGTGATGCACTCAGATTGTGGGTACAGCGTACAACCTCTGCAGAGTGTTAAAATCTATTCGAATAGCCGAGTCCACGGTCACGGACATGGCTTTGGTTCGGTCTAAGAACTAGCATGGGTTGGGTGCTTATCTCCTTGATGTGTGAGTTGTTTTGAGAATAGGTCCGGCCTTCCGCCGAAGGTTGTCGTGGACGGGGTGTCCGGCAATGTAAAACTTGACCAACCCCTTAATATCTTAATTTGATGCTTTTGCTAAAATGCTTTATAAACTGAACCCCTGCATGTGTAAAACTTGCTTTATTGCAATGTTAAACCTGATGGCCTTTACCTTGCTACTGCCAAATGCATACCTTTATCCATTGATGGTAGGGTAAGGGTTGCGACTTGCTGAGTACTTTTGTACTCATTCTTGCTTGCTGATTACAGAGGAAGATCCAGACTTCGTCGACGCCGACGGTGAGGAAGACGATTAAGCTTGGTCTCGTCCGCACCCGAGCTGCCTGTGGCATTAGTCTACCGCTTAGTTGCTTCCGCTATGGTGTTTGATGACCTAGAAGTCATCTTCTGGTTTAGCTTTGTGTTTACTGTTGCCTATCTATTAGTGTTCTTGTTGCTTCTTAATCGACCCCTGCCAGGTCGCGACTTGTAATATCACCTGTTGTAAGACTTGATTGTACCAGCGACTGATCCAGGGACTGGTATAATAAAGTGTTTGAGCTCCTGGGATAACCGGGGCGCTTCAGGTGGTATCAGAGCCGTGCTTGGCTGTAGGACGTGACCCTAGGCTTGGACGCTAAAATTATTTGCAAAAACTATTTTGGAAAACTCCTTAGCTCTTTCCCTCTCTTTTGCAAAACTATTATTTAATCCCTCCTCTACAGATGGAAGAATATGGATGGGTGACCGACTACTGCTTGGAGACCCCTGGCTTCCCAAAGGTGCTACGTGATGCCATGGTCAGACTTGGCATTATGGAGCCTGCCGAGTATGTCGGAAGAGAATATGAAGAGTTTGGCACTGAGCGCTGTGAAGTCACCATTCACATTGGAGCCAGTGATGACCACCCGGAGATGAAGCCCTGGAACGTGACTACTACTGGGTCGCGATTCCCAGACACCTACCAAGCTGTGGCACGCAAGGCCCTTCGGTACTTGTGCCAGATGTATGAGAGGCCTATCGGTCGCTCGCCAATGAGGTTTTTCCCTCCTATGGAGAGAAACCGCCCCACTTGGCTTGCAAGGATGAGGACAATAGAAGGCCTCAGAATGGCTGAAAGAGACCCCACAGTGGTTGCCATGACCCGTTATCTGCTCGCCTTGGATGAGCTGTATGACGGAACCGCAGCCAGACTGCGAAGGTGCATCACTCGAGCTGAAGAAGCTGAGACACGAGTTAGGACCCTACGTGTTCAGCTAGCTGAAGCCAAAGCTCGTGAAGCAGAAGCAGAAAGCCGTGTTGTTGCTGCCTCAGAAGCCTTGAAGTCCGCAGAAGACCGCTACAACAAGCTAGTCGGCACTGCCTATCTCACTGGGCGTGCCCACTGCAGGACTCTGCATATCCCCGGAGTAGGAGAACGTCCCGTTCTGGAGGGAATTCCTATCTGCTCTGCGGGAAGCAACATCAAGAGGAAGTACGCAGAAGATCTCTCTGCACCACCGCCCTCTGAAGCAGACTGTAAAGAAGAAGTTGAAGAAGAAGAGCCCCTCCCTCTGACCCAGCCTTTTCCGAGGGAGAATGAAGATCATATCTCCATTGCTTCAGATGAAGGTTCCCCAGCTAGAGGCCTGGAAGACGCCTCCAACCTCCTGGACGCCCAGGACCCATGAGCGTCTACCGAGATGAAGATCTAATCATCGTGGGATGAAGCTACCGGTCCGAGTTCAAGAAAGTGTCGGTGGAAGACTGTACCCCCGAAGTCTTAGTTTGTCCCTTGTAGTCGCAGTGTAACCGCTTGTAGCTCTTCGCTGGTGTTGTACTCTTGTTGTTTTAATGAATCCGTGAGTGCTGCTTGTTTGTGTGAATTGCTTGTTGTGTGTGCCAGCAAGGTCCTTGTGCCCTGTGCCCTTTTTACAAAAATAAAAATATAATAACAAAAAGAACTAAATAATAACATAAAGAAGACCTTAGGTTCTTCTCTCATCTTATGCTCTTCCCCCTTGTCCTCAAACAGATGCCGCCCAAGCGATCTGCCAGGATCCAGCAGCGCCAACGGCGCCAGCCCAACAACCGTAGGGAAGAAGAAGTGAACCAAGATGCTGAAGTTCAAGCTGAGAACTCAAACCATGGACAGTTGCCTAACCCTCCGCTCACCACCCTGGCGGAAGTTATGGCACAACAAACCCGTCTGTTGGAAGCACTTGTGCAGAACAACAATAACAACAACAACCAACGCCGTCAGCAGCAAGCGCATGGTTTCCAGAGTAAGATGGCTGAGTTTGTCAGAATCAAGCCACCAACCTTTGGAGGATCTGAGGACCCACTCGAAGCTGATGACTGGTTAAGGAACATCCAGAGAAAGCTTGATGCTATCAACTGTGAAGGAAGAGACAGAGTTCTCCTGGCATCCCATCAACTCACTGGGACAGCCTTAGCTTGGTGGGAGAACTACTGTGAAGCCACTGATGATCCCACAACCATCACTTGGGAGGAATTTGTGGAAGAATTCCGCCGCTACCATGTTCCAGAAGGTACCATGCAACTCAAGGCAGATGAGTTTCGTAGGCTGAAGCAAGGAAGCATGTCTGTGAATCAGTACATCCGCAAGTTCATTGAACTGTCTCGCTATGCTCCTGAGGAAGTTTCAACTGACAAGAAGAAGCAGAACAAGTTCAAGAAAGGTTTATCTGGAGAGCTAGGAACCCAGATGACTCCTCACATCTATCCTGACTTCAACACCCTGATGAACCAGACCATCCTGACTGAAGAAAGAATGATGGAAATGTCCAAGGAGAAGAAGCGCAAGTTCGCAGTTCATGAAGCCCGTCAGCAGGAAAGATTCCAGAGACCGAGGAACTCTAACTTCCAAGGTCAGAAGAGTCAAGCCCCAATGCAGTTCAGGACTCCATCCAATGTCTCTCGTCAGCCCAGCTATCCTCAGAAGAGTCAGAACAACACCAAGACTCAGCAGTACAGCAGTGGTCAAGTGACCAACCAACCCAAGGCTTGCTTCAACTGTGGTGACCTTAGCCACTTCATTGCCAACTGTCCCCACAAGAACAAGCCAGCTGCTTCCATTCAGTCCAACACTGTGAATGGACCAAGGATGTATGGAGCCACTCGTGGAACCAACCAAGTCTCCAACCAGCCAGCGAAGACACAGCAGTCCTTCGGACGTGCCCGCGTCAACCACATCCATGCTCAGGAAGCTCAGGACGCACCCGGAGTTGTGCTTGGTGAGTTTCTTGTTGAATCAGTTCTTGCAACAGTTTTGTTTGATTCTGGAGCATCGCACTCTTTCATATCGTCAAGTTTTGTGGAAAAGCATAAAGTACCTACAGTACTGCTTAAAACCCCCTTAATAACCCGATCACCCGGAGCTGACATCAAGTGTCACTTGGGTTGTTCGCGGATAAGAATCACCCTAAGTGGGGTAGCCTTCCTAGCTAGTCCAGTGGTACTAAAATCCAAGGGGATAGATCTAATCCTCGGAATGGATTGGTTAACCAAGCATGATGGTGTCATAGCATGTTCAGACAGAACAGTTACAGTGACCAACCATGAAGGAACCCGAGTAGTTTGCCAAGCCCTTGGAAGTAAACCTGACCCTATGGTGTTTTCAATGGAAACCAAGACTGTAGAAGAAGTACCAGTGGTGAATGAGTATCCAGATGTGTTCCCTGAAGAGTTACCTGGAACGCCACCAGATAGGGATATTGAGTTCATCATTGACCTTATCCCTGGAGCAGCCCCAATAGCCAAGCGACCCTACCGCATGGCAGCCGCAGAATTAGCAGAACTCAAGGAACAATTAAGAGAACTCCAAGAAAAAGGATATATCAGACCCAGCTCTTCCCCATGGGGAGCACCAGTCCTCTTTGTCAAGAAGAAGGATGGAAGTATGAGGATGTGTGTAGACTACAGATCCTTGAATGAAGTGACCATCAAGAACAAGTACCCTCTGCCCAGGATTGATGACCTGTTTGATCAGTTAAAAGGAGCTAAGTACTTCTCTAAGATTGACTTAAGATCTGGGTATTATCAGCTGAAGATAAGAGAAGCAGATATCCCAAAGACAGCCTTTGTATCCAGATATGGCCAGTATGAGTTCACCGTTATGTCCTTTGGACTAACCAATGCACCTGCATACTTCATGAATCTCATGAACAAGGTGTTTATGGAGGAATTAGATAAGTTTGTCGTTGTCTTTATTGATGACATACTGATCTATTCAAAGAGTACAGAAGAGCACGAGCAACATCTGAGAGTAATTTTGGAAAAGCTCAGAGCCCACAAGTTGTATGCCAAGTTCAGTAAATGTGAATTTTGGCTTGAGAAAGTTGCCTTCCTTGGCCACATTCTGACAGCAGAAGGAGTTGCTGTAGACCCTGAGAAAGTTGAAGCAGTTACTCATTGGCCTCAGCCGACAAATGTGTCAGAGATCAGAAGCTTTCTTGGATTAGCGGGCTATTACCGCCGATTCATTGAAGGATTTTCCAAGATAGCCAGACCCATGACAGAACTTCTCAGGAAAGATAAGAAGTTTGAATGGACCCAGTCTTGTGAAAGAAGCTTTCAAGAGTTGAAGAGAAGACTGACAACAGCACCAGTGTTAGTCCTGCCTGATCTGTGATGCATCAAGACAAGGCTTAGGATGTGTCCTAATGCAAGATGGTAGAGTTGTTGCCTATGCATCAAGGCAATTGAAGACTCATGAGCAGAATTATCCCACCCATGATCTGGAGTTAGCAGCAGTAGTGCACGCCCTAAAGATTTGGCGACACTACTTAATTGGAAATAAGTGTGAGATCTATACGGATCATAAGAGTTTGAAGTACATCTTTACTCAGCCAGACCTGAATCTGAGACAACGAAGATGGCTAGAGTTAATCAAGGATTATGATTCGGAAATCCACTACCATCCCGGAAAAACAAATGTTGTGGCAGATGCCTTGAGCAGAAAAGCCTACTGCAACTACCTCATGACCCACAACGACCAGCTGTTAGCTGAGATAAAGAAGCTTAATCTGGAGATAGTGCCTCGAGCTTGTGTGAACAATCTAAGTGTACAACCAACACTAGATGAACAGATCAGACAAGCCCAGCTCAAGGATCAAGAGTTGATGAAGATCCGTAACCACACCGGAGAAAACAAAGCCCCAAACTTCAGAGTGGATGATAAAGGAACTCTGTGGTATAAAGACAGAATCTGTGTGCCACAGGAAGGAAAGTTCCGAGAGATAATCATGGATGAAGCCCACAACTCAGCTTATTCCATCCACCCAGGATCTACCAAGATGTATCTTGATTTAAAGGAAAGGTACTGGTGGAATGGAATGAAGGCAGATATAGCCAAGTTTGTTGCAGAATGTGATGTCTGTCAGAGAGTCAAGGCAGAACACCAGAAGCCGGCAGGATTACTCCAGCCCTTACCAATCCCTGTGTGGAAATGGGATGAAGTCGGCATGGATTTTATAGTTGGTTTTCCTAAAACAAAGAAAGGATATAACTCTGTATGGGTAATAGTGGACCGACTCACCAAGGTCGCTCACTTTATTCCTGTACGAACCAACTACGGAGGAGACAAGTTAGCCCAGTTGTATATTGACAACATAGTGAAGCTACATGGAGTACCAAGCAGAATTGTCTCTGATAGAGGTACCCAATTTACCTCTAGGTTTTGGAAAAGCTTACACTCCGCTTTGGGAACTAAGTTGGATTTCAGCACTGCGTATCACCCTCAGACAGATGGTCAGACAGAAAGGATCAACCAAATCCTTGAAGATATGTTGAGAGCTTGTGCATTGACCTATGGCAAAGACTGGGAGAAGAGTCTAGCTTATGCTGAGTTCTCATACAACAACAGTTACCAAGCCAGCCTCAAGATGTCACCTTTTGAAGTGTTGTATGGCAGAAAGTGCAGAACACCTCTTATGTGGTCTGAAGTTGGAGAGCGTTCCCTTACAGGACCTTCCATCATTAAAGAGGCAGAAGAAAAAGTTGCAGAGATCAGAGAAAAGCTAAAAGAAGCACAGTCTCGTCAGAAGAGCTATTCAGACAAGAGAAGAAGGGATTTAAGTTTCCAAGTTGGAGATTATGTGTACCTTAAAGTTTCCCCAATTCGAGGTACACGTCGTTTCCAAGTCCGTGGCAAGCTAGCACCACGCTATATCGGACCTTACCGTGTGTTGAAGAAGATCGGTACAGTGGCATACAGGATTGAGCTACCACCAGAGTTGGCAGATGTGCATAATGTTTTTCATGTGTCCCAGCTCAAGAAGTGTCTGAGAATACCAGAAGAGCATGTCTCAGTGGAGACTCTGGATTTACAAGATGACCTCCGTTATCGGGAAGTGCCGATTAAGATTTTGGATGTAACAACCCGACAGACCAGAGGATCAACAGTCCGTCTGTATCGCGTTCAGTGGAGTCGGCACACAGAGGCAGAAGCTACTTGGGAACGAGAAGATGCTTTGAGGAAGGAGTATCCCCACCTCTTTGAGGATCAGCTTGAATCTTGAGGACGAGATTCTTTTAAGGGGGGTAGGTTTGTAACGCCCTGAAAAATTCACCCTAAAAATTTAAATGCAAATCCAAACTGTAATCGGAAGTTTTCAAAACTTTTCAAAACCTTTCCCCTCTCGCTTTTCCGTTCTGGGCCGTTTCCAGCCCAAACTTTCGTTTCCCTCCTTTCTTTTCCGGCCCAACCTCCACCTGCACGACCTATCCCATCGCTCTGTACCATCCAGCAGCTAGACGACACACTGACTGGCCGCTTTTCTCGCTGAGCGCTCGCGTCCCGTCGTTCCAAAGCCGCACGCCAATGCCGGCCGTGCCCACTTGCCGCGCCGCACGCCGCTTCGCTCCAGCACCTGACCCTGTGCCTTGCTGTGCCACTGCACGCTCCGTCTCGTCACTCTGCTTCGCGCATGCCGCAAGCGACGCACCGCCCCACGCCGTTTCTGCTGCTGTGGTCTCGTCGAGCGCAGTGCGTCAACCGCGCCATCGCCTCAGCACCACCGCCGAGCTCAGCTCCCGCTCTGCCATCGCACTGCCTTGCGCCTGGCGTCTAGCAAAGCCCCGCAGTGCACGCAAGCGCCCAGCGCCAGGCTTCACTGCTCGAGCACAGCAACGACGACCCGAGCATAGCAACGCCATCGCATCACCATCACTGCCCGGGCGTCCACAGCAAGCCTCGCCTTCTCCCTCACCTCCGGCTATGAATAGCCCCTCCCGAGAGCTTCTCCACTCCACAGAATCACCACCGAGCCACCATCTCCTTCCCCATCTCCGTCGAGGCGCAGTCCATCTTCTTCTCCAATCCCGGCGACCGCGCCCTCGATCTCCCGCCGTAGCTCGTCCCAGGTTCGATTGAGTCGAAGGTGAGCACCTCCAGCACGAGCTCCACCTCCCCAGTCCATCCCCACGACATCCCCTCGCCCAATCGAGCCACCACCGAGCAGCCATGGCCGCCTCTTTTCCTCCTCGCCGCAACCGCCGTTCCCCATGGTCTCCCCACAAATTTATGCCTCAAATGGAACCTCCGTGGACTCCTCCTTCGATTCCCCCACTCCCTGGCCGCCATCCTCCCCTTCCCCGTGCTGGATTCGAGCTCCCAGAGCTCCTTCCATGGCGAGCAGAGTCGAGGAGGACGAACTCCTCTGTTCCTGTTCTCCTCCCGTAGCTCAGTTGGGCCAACCAGCTTAGCTATTTAGGCCATGGTTAATTAGGCTTCAAGCCCATATACTTCCCACGCAGGCCCATACAACCAGCAGCCCATTTTCATTTGACCCAAAACACCAGCAGCAGCCCAGCACGTACACATGCTGTTATTTCCGAATTTATTTTCGGAATAACCAGCAGCCTTCACTGTTAAATCCATATCTCCACCGTCCGAGCTCCGATTAACCCGATTCTTCCTCCTAAATTCATCTAAAATCGAGCTCTATCCATTCCTACCAGTTTCATCTTTTATAGAGCTCATCTTCTGTTTCTTTTGTATTTATTTGTGTTTGTTTGCTTGTTTACCGGTCGCGTAGCTAACGGAGAGTACGAGTACGAGGAGGAGGAGGAGCAGGAACCAGGAGCCGGAGACTTCGAGCAGGAGCTTCCCGAGGACGTCAACGAAGGCAAGTCACAATCCGTTTTTCCCTAGCCGTTATTCAGTGCGACCACACTACCGTTATGCGGCACGGCTTAGTCTAACCCCGCCAGCTAGTCTGTTAATCGCCTGGAGGCTGGAGATGCAATGGGAGCCCATGGAGCAGGTGGACGTGATGTAGACATGTGCGACCCGGTCGAAGACCTAGATTAGAGGCTAGACCCCTGGATAACTCCCATGGCGATTAGTCGGGACGATGCTGTGATGGGTAATGGCTTTGTGAGTCTTCACACCCACGTCATGGGTGGCTTGTGATGCACTCAGATTGTGGGTACAGCGTACAACCTCTGCAGAGTGTTAAAATCTATTCGAATAGCCGAGTCCACGGTCACGGACATGGCTTTGGTTCGGTCTAAGAACTAGCATGGGTTGGGTGCTTATCTCCTTGATGTGTGAGTTGTTTTGAGAATAGGTCCGGCCTTTCCGCCGAAGGTTGTCGTGGACGGGGTGTCCGGCAATGTAAAACTTGACCAACCCCTTAATATCTTAATTTGATGCTTTTGCTAAAATGCTTTATAAACTGAACCCCTGCATGTGTAAAACTTGCTTTATTGCAATGTTAAACCTGATGGCCTTTACCTTGCTACTGCCAAATGCATACCTTTATCCATTGATGGTAGGGTAAGGGTTGCGACTTGCTGAGTACTTTTGTACTCATTCTTGCTTGCTGATTACAGAGGAAGATCCAGACTTCGTCGACGCCGACGGTGAGGAAGACGATTAAGCTTGGTCTCGTCCGCACCCGAGCTGCCTGTGGCATTAGTCTACCGCTTAGTTGCTTCCGCTATGGTGTTTGATGACCTAGAAGTCATCTTCTGGTTTAGCTTTGTGTTTACTGTTGCCTATCTATTAGTGTTCTTGTTGCTTCTTAATCGACCCCTGCCAGGTCGCGACTTGTAATATCACCTGTTGTAAGACTTGATTGTACCAGCGACTGATCCAGAGACTGGTATAATAAAGTGTTTGAGCTCCTGGGATAACCGGGGCGCTTCAGCTCTGGAGGCTGACACGACCAAAAACAAGGCGACTATGAAAAAGCAACCTTTGTGACAAAAAAAAAGTTAGCAAACTTTAACGACCTCTGACGATCCATCGCGAATGGCACAAGAAAGTACCATTGCGTGGACTATTTGTTTCGACGACCAATGCGACTTTTACCTCTCCCAGGCACATGCAACTCCCCACCCTGCCTAACAGCCACCGAAAGGTCAAACCACACCACCACGGACCGACAAGTAACTCTAACGCATTGACTCGAAGAAGGAAACGATGTCAAAGACGTCACCATTGCGAAATCTAGAAATCTAGACCAAGATTTTGCGTTAGCAGATGCTGAGCAGTATGTCGCTCAATTCAACATGTACCCATGTCACGCATCCACATCGGGGCATTCTCTGCATTAGCAAGTTTCAGTTCAGAGTACCCCCGATCCCTCCCTGCAGATCCAAGCCGACGGGGGCACTGTCGATAGTGATCACAAAAGCAAGCAAATGGTAGCGGCACGGCATTCATCAACCTGCCTTTGAAAAAAGCAGAAGTAAAAGCCGAGCCATGCATGTACCTACACACACCATGCGGAACCCAGCGCATTGACTCCGACGCCACAAAATCCTCCGGAAACCGGCACCGGATCACCGGCGCCGGCGCGTCCCCAGGTTCAAACAGACCCCTCCCCATGGAGCCGGGTGGTCGGTCAATCAACGCAGCAGCGCTACACATGCCCGTTGCCAAGCCGGAGCGCGCAGGCACTGACCGAGCCAGTCAGCCACCCACCACCGCATGCATCTGCCAATCGCCATCTGGGATTGGCATTGAATACACGCTCCGTCTCCGTCCACTTCCACTTGTTGCTCCACTGCACGGCCTGAGCCAGACACTTTTCTTCTGCCAAAGAGGACGCTCGCCGCGGAATTTTTTTAAATTTTAATTGATTTTTTATTATATTTTTATTAATAACCGCTCGTTTTCAAAATTAGCAAAACTAGTCGCCCAATCGCCCGGTACATAGGCGATAACATATTCTCGCCCCATATGCGGGCGACAAGGCAGCAAATCACCCACTCTAGAGGCGACAAGGCGCGGGGCGCGGGCGGTGGGGCCCAGTCGCCAATATACCGGGCGACAAGGGCGGGGATCTCCCGTTCGACGGGCGACAAGGCGCGGCGCGCGCGCGGTGGGTCCCAGTCGCCCCACTATCGGGCGACAAGGAGTCGAATCTCCCTTCCAACGGGCGACAAGGCGCGGCGGGCGCGCGCGGTGGGGCCCAGTCGCCCCATGGCAGGGCGACAAGGGTCCACTCGCCCAGTAGCCCGGCGACAAGGCGCCCCCCCCCTATAAACCGCGCGTTTCGGCCTCGCCTCGGCCGCGTTGAGCAGAAAGAGAGGGAGAGGAGAAGGGAAGAGAGGAGAAGAGAAGGAAAGAGAGGAGGAGAGGAGGAGGTGGTTGCGGCGTGCTGTCCAACGTGTCGTAACTTCGGTAAGTTTTTGATTCGTATAATAGTTTTAGATGTAGCTAGATCTAGATTTACTAGTATTTAAATAAATAGTGTAGTATAATATAGTCGTATTAATACAATAGATACAGATGTAGTTTATATTCTTATAAGCCAGATTTAGAGTTAGTAGTATTGAAATGAATAGTCTATCATTATATTGTGTAGCGTTATAGTATTTAAGTTAGATCTAGATTTAAATAATGTAGCATTAATTAGTGTAGCATTATAGTATTTTCTATTATTTAAATAATAGTATTATAATATTTGTCAGTATTTAAATAGTTTAGTATTATGATATTTAAATAAATAATGTAGTATTATAGTGGTATTAATATTTACTTACAAGTGTTGTAGATGTATTACTCTGTAAGATAGGTATAGATATATTAATATATAGTTGTAGCATATTTTTAAAAAAGGATTTATATTAATTATAAGCAATATTTAGATGTATTATAAGCAAGTAAGATAGTCAGTATAAAAGGTAGTTAATTTGGATTACTACGTGACAAATACGAAAATAAATAATAATCTCGATGTTTGACAGGTATGTCAGATAAAATAGTGTTTCAAATTTATTATGGAGAAGGGGATATTGTTCGTGGGGTACAGGGGGTTGATCTATCAGGGTTTCCGTCAGTTTGTAGAGGAATCACAAGGCCAAATGAAAGGACAATTAAGGGTGTGCACAATTGGTTGATGCGGCTGTTTCAGCTGGATACAGACCAACACGGATTGAATCTGATGGGTATGGTTAGCCGTGCACGTGAGGGGTTTTACTGGGAGTTAATACCTTTGAATGCAACATCAACATGGAGGAAATATGTGGATAAGGCTGTAGAACGTGGGTGGCCTCTCGTCCTCCTTGCTCAGGCATACCTAAAGGAGGTGGTTGAGGTAGATGCCGTGGACGTGGACGAGGTAGGTAGGCCAGACACAGAGGATGAAGAGGATCACGAGACAGAAATTGAGGAGGGTGAACAGAATCTAGCATCTGTGGAACCGATGGGTGAAGCAGACGAAGGAGAGCGGATAGAACACATAGTTGAGGAGATGAGGAGGGACGACGAGGAGTATGAGAATCTTCCCGAAGTTGACTCTTCAGACGACGAGAATGAGATTCCAGTCCCAGCTGAGTGGAACAATCAAAATTTTGCAAATCTGATTATCAATGAAGGTACTCCGTCCCATGGGAGTACCACGGGAATGAGGTGACAGAGGGAGCTATGTACAAAGACAAGGATGATGTGATGAATGCTGTGAAGTACTGGTCTCTGTCGGTGAAGAGGTCCTTTGTAGTTGTTAAGTCCAGCAGGAAACTGTATGACGTTAAGTGCGTGTTCACTCATTGTCCGTTCAGGGTGCACGCTTACGAGCAAAAGTGGAGTCTGCTATGGAAATGCTCTATAGTGAAGGACCATACATGTGAGTTGGAAGAATTAGAGAAGTGCAATACAGCTCTTACCTCCAAATTTGTTGCTGACTACATGTATAGTAGAATTGTGGACAACATAAGGTATGAGCCAAAATCTATAATCAACATGATAGAGGAGGATTTCAAGTACACCATAAGCTACTCTAAAGCTTGGAAAGCAAAGCAGAAGGTGATAGAGAAGAGATTTGGTTCATATGAAGCCTCTTATGACAACCTGCCATCGTTGTTAGAAAGCATCAGACAGAGAAACGTTGGTACATATTACGATATCATGGATTTGCAAAATCCAAAAGAACCTGGAAAATTGATCCTTCATCGTGCCTTCTTTGCATTGGGTCAATGCATCATGGCATTTCTGCATTGCAGGCCCATTCTTTGCATGGATGGTACTTTCCTCACGGGAAAGTATAAAGGGCAGATTTTGACTGCCATTGGAGTCGATGGCAACAATCAAGTCGTACCAGTGGCATTTGCCTTTGTGGAGGGTGAGAACGCCGATAGCTGGTATTGGTTTTTGGAGCGTGTAAAGTTGGCAGTGGTGCAAGGACGACCTAATGTTTGTGTCATACACGACCGACATGCAGGTTTGCTGAAGGCGATATTGGACATGAAGCATGGTTCTGTTGAGCGTGGTGTTCCAGCTCGTTGGCCTGACATACAATCCAGGTGGTGCATGAGGCATTTGGGTGCGAACTTTTATAGTCATTTCAAGAATAAGCATCTGATGAACATGTTCAAAAGGCTGTGCAATCAGAATCAACAGAGGAAGTTTAATGCAATGTGGCAGCGGCTTGATGAGTTGACAACAAAACAAATTAAAGAGTTGTCGAAGAGGCCGAACCCTGACCCTGATAGGTCTGTTCCTCTTTGTGGCCTCCCCACGGATGGTCCGAGGAACGTCGTCCGGAGAGCAGGGTCATCTATCAGGTGCTTCTCTGATTGGATTGAGCATGAGCCAAAGGAGAAGTGGTCATTGTTGTACGATACAGATGGTTCCAGATATGGAATAATGACAACAAACATGGCAGAGGTGTACAACTGGGCTATTCGTGGTTTCAGAGGATTGCCTCTTGTTGGAATAGTGGAGGGGATTTTGTATGGACGTGCAAGTACTTTCGTGAAAGACATGCAGCAGCTTGTCATGCTATGGCTGACAACAGATTGATATTTTCAACATTCATGACAACTTACATGGAGAAAAAGATTAAGAAGGCAAGTTTGCACCGTGCTCGAGCAATGGGCACAACAGAGAATCGTTTTGAGATTCTTTGTAGAGACAGGGGGCGTCGTGGCGGCAACCGCGAGAGGACGGTACAAGAGTGTATTGTCCGCAATGAGTCATGCACATGTTCCTGTATGAAGCCGAAGCTCTTACACAGGCCATGCTCACATGTTATAGCAGCTTGTTCACTTACAAATTTGGCCCCAAAGCGTTACGTGTCGCAATATTTTTCAAAAGAGTATGTCATGACGACATGGAATGCAGAGATCTATGGCTTTGCTATATTTGGCACATTTACAAACAACCCTGGTGGTAACTACCTACGTGGTCCTGATAAGGAAAAATTGAGGCAGAAGCGTGGCCGTCGCAAGACACGACGTATTAGAAATGATATGGATGAGTCTGAGACAGGAAGGCAGGAGAACCGATGTACGGCGTGTGATGGCATCCGGACATACCTACAAGAAGTGCCCCGGTAAGAAGTCAACAGAGGGTGCAGCTGAAGCAGGCCCATCTGGGAATCCCCAAGATGGTCGTCGTCCTCGTGCACGTCGTGGAGTAGGAAGGATGGAAGGAAGTGCTCGCTGAAGAATTATTGTTCTTTACCCTAGGTTGATCCATGTTGTTATATGTGACCTTACGTCTTCAATGCATTCTGTATTGTGTAAACTATGTTATGAGAAGTAAGTTATTAAGGACATTGTATGTCATGTTGTAATGTATTCTAAGACCTTCAGTTGTAATGTATTGTAAGACCTTCAGTTGTAATGAAACTACATTCTTATTGTCACATATTTGCTGTTATACGTATTTATTTGCTGATTTTACAAGCAATGTGTATAGGTATGGCGACCGAGGGTGGAGCTGAGCTCGAGTTACTGGACTCGCGTTTGGACCGACGGCACCGGTCCTACTTGAGTGCTGTTACTGCAGCGGAGCTGCCCGTTCTACGCCCTAGGGTACCTCTTGAGTTGTTGCGGTTAGACGATCGTTGGATTCCGAGGTATGCATCAGTATGTTTTCATTTATGTGTTTACTTTTTTAAATATTTTATCCTAAACTAATCACATTTGCTTTTGCAGGTTACGAGCAGCTGGACTCCTACCACTTTGTAGGCTTGTTGAGGCCACCGGGCCTGAGGAGCAGGCGGATCCAGCCCGACGGTTCTGCTTCGACCGTTCTCTGCTAGCTGCACTAGTGGACCGTTGGAGACCTGAGACTCACACCTTCCACTTTCCTTGTGGGGAGATGGCACCGACACTTGAGGATGTGTCGTTCTTGCTTGGAGTACGCACTGCTGGTGAGGCGGTCTCCTCTCCCGACGTGCCAGACACTTGGCGGCACGACCTTCTTGCCCGCTTTGAGGGTATCGTCCGTCGCCAGGTGCTCCACCGTACCGGACTATTCCTGGTGACCAGCACCACGGCCCGACGAAGAAGTGGCTACTACAGTTTCAGGTAAAGTGAATCATCTTGTAGTATATTTCATTTAACTCCATAGTTTTCGATACTTATGGCTAACGTTTGTTTCTATGTCGTGACGTACAGGCGGAGTACATTCACCCGGAGGCGGATGACGACACTGTGTCGAGGCACTTGGAGGCCTACCTTCTTTGGTTGTTCGGTTGGATCATGTTCACAAGTTCGCATGGGAACTCTGTGGGCAAGCAGCTGGTTTTCTTTGCTCGCCAGATTGCGGATGCACCGCTTGACGCTGTTCCACAGTACAGCTGGTCGTCTGCTATCTTGGCAGCGACGTACCGAGGACTTTGTGACGCGTGCACAAAGGCGGACCCCTCAGCCGTCCTGACTGGTTGCCCACTGCTCCTCCAGATGTGGGCCTATGAGCGGTTCAGTATCGGACGTCCTCACATGGACCTGTCCACTTACGGAGGAGTGCTCTACGGTGACAGCGAGGAGGATGGCCCAACTATGGGCTCCTTGTGGTGCCGACGTCGGGTTAGTGCTGCTCACTTGCCGTAATATGCTACACTTGTATTCAATTTGTTACATCCAATTGATTCGTCCGATTTCTATGCAGCCTACTTGGGCAAACCTGCAGGTCCACAGGGCTTATCCTGAGTACGTCTGGGCGTTCGATAGGATCCGAGGAGACGAGGACGTGCGCTGGAGACCTTACACCCCCCGACGAAGTTGCTGCCCGGGCACCGGCTGGGTTGTCGACGTTCTGCACGGTCGACAGCCAGTACTGGCTTACGCGGGTGGCTCTCGTCTTCGACATCTGCGTCGAGGAGTACTCACCTCACCGGGTGATGCGCCAGTTCGGTCGTCACCAGATGTTCCCGTTGGACGTTCCCCGTGTTGTTCCGCCGTCAGCTCACTCGTAAGTTTTTGAACTATATCTTCTAAATCTATGAAACATTTGATTTGTTGTCTTATTCCACTCTTTCTACAGTTACACGCGGAAAGGAATGGCAGCAGGCACCGTTTGGTCCATACGTATGGAGCCGTGGGTGCAGCAGTGGGGCCGGGCGTTGCAGGAGGTAACGCAGGAGACGAGGCCGTTCACCTCAGAGGCTTACGAGGAGTACCTACGATGGTACACCCCTCGCACACGGACCAGAGTGACGCACACACCGACGGTGCCAACAAGGCACATCCCGACTCTGAGAGACACGTACCCGACCCACAGGGACCAGGCCTCGTCGTTGGCGGTACAATCCTTACAAACATATTCCTTTCACATCGTTTTATGGTATACGACAATACTCATTTAAATATGTTGTTCTCTTTACAGACTGACCTAGCACCGCGGATCGTCGTGGAGTCGGGATCAGTTCTTCAGCGGATGAGGCAGGGCATTCAGCTTACCGGACACGAGATCTCCCTTGCGATGAAGAGGATCTATGACACAGCCTCGGACATCACGAAGCTCACCTCTTGCAGTTCCTGCCATCGGCATACCGATGCCATCCCGCACCCTTCGCAGTCCCAACCCAGGGCGGAGCGACCACAGTTTCAGCAGCCGTCCTACACACCTAGGACTGCAGCACCACCTCCTCCTCGTCCGATGTTCACAACAAGTAAAAACTTGTATTATTTCGTTCTAGTGATTATTTGTAATTAATAGTCATATTTTTCTTACTGTCATGTCTTACTCGTTATGCGCAGGTACAAACTACAGCGGTTGGCCACCAGCTGGTGATGTTGCAGGCTCCTCTTCACAGATGCCACGCATGACTCCAGGTAACGTCTACTACTAACGTTTTGTCATATTACATATTATTGTTACCTTCTGCATAACAACAACTTTACTTTTATAGGTTCAGGTATGGACGACTACGACTACAACGACGAGGAGGTCTCCGAACACCCTGAGCGTTACGGCAGACAATCTCCGACGCCTTTCGACTTCGACGCGTACATGGCTGGCGAGCAGCAGGATACACTTCCTGCATCACAGTTACCTGGTGCACCACAGATGACACAGTCTTCGCAGGACTCCTACGTGACTCCAGCTGCTACTGCTGCAGGTCGTCCCGCACGTCAGGTGGTTCCTCCTTCGCCGTTGACGTACTCAGCCGATCACGTGAGAGCGGGTCGCAAGGCGCCTAAGCCTGGCACAGTTAGGGGTGTTCCCCCTAAGCGTGGCAGGCATTAGCTACTTATCTCTTGTATCACTTGTATGTGACCATGACTTTTATTTTGTGTGAGATGTATCTATGCACGATGTTATACATCTATTTGTGTCGTCCATCGTGGTACGACATTTGTGCTCATTGGGTAGGACCTTTTATGTTATGCGATGCTACTTTGTTTCTTTTTACTGTCACCTTAGCCAGCGATGCGTAAAACCAATTATTCCGAACCATCCGACAGAGGCATTGCGAGGCTTTTCTGCTCCACCACAGCCGCCACCACCACCAGCACATTCCCACAGTACTTTGATTGCACAGTGCTTTGATTGCACAGTGCGTTGATTGACAGTGCGTTGATTGCACAGTGCGTTGATTGCACAGTGATTTGATTACACAGTGCATTGATTGCACAGTGTTGATTGCACAGTGTTTGCAATGGTTCAAAACTAACCTTGGTTAGGTTACTTGTCAACCCGGATGCCCAGGAACCCGTCTATAAATAGAGATGCCATACATATGTTTTCATATCATTCTGCACTACACGTATAATAGAATGTCACGCAAAGAGAGAGTTGACCCATTTTGGGTGCACAAAGAGTTGGCGAAGTTCCATAACGGAGCTCCCGCAAATGCTCGTAAGCGAGGGCACTCCCCTCCAGCCGGTGTTGATCCTCCAATTTGCCATTGCGGTAAAGAATGCTCATCAGGTATCTCCTTCGACTACGACACGTACGGTAAGAAGGTTCTGGAAATGCAGCGAGCCAACTAGGCTCTCGTTCTTCACGGAGGAGGAACGAAAAAATGAGGTTTTTTTTTTTTATCAAATCGTGGTACGTCTGACAAAGTTCGCACTGCACTTACATATCTCTCATTTGTGCAGGGTGTTCAAAGAACGCTGTTCAAGAACTCACAGAAAACTGTTGGTTGCAACTTCATTGAGTGGATCGATGACCACATGACACCGGACGATGAGGCATATGCAGCCATGATGAGGAACTATGAGTCCCATGAGAAGGATAAGGGCGCCTCTGGAAGCAATTAGTTACGGAAGCGTATCGTTTATTTTAAATTCCCTAAGGCATGTTAGGTTTAGGGCAGCACAATGGTCATCAAGTGATCCGCTCACGCCATTTGTTGTAGCCTCCTTTATTTTTTTTCCTAAGTTCACTCACTATGTCGTCTTTTCGTATACGCGGAATGGTACTATGTAAATGACTAGCGCTGTCACATGCCAATGAATTAATATCTTCATATTGTACCCGTTGATTAAACGTTTCTTCAACAAATGAATTCAGTGTGGTCGCATTCATGTAGAAAGGACTCCCGTGTCCGAACCGATTTAATTACGAGCCGTATAATCGCTAAAGGACGTCCTACGCACTGCTGAATGGGGCCATTCCCTAATTGAAGAGCCTCACTGATGAAAGATTTCGATGTCATGCATCACAGTGTCATCAATTCATTGACCCTGCATCAGTGCATGCATCTGCCCCCTGCATGCATGTCCATTATTGCTGTCATACCCTACCTCTGTTACATCCACATCTCCTCGCAATGACAGGCAAAGCATCCAAGGATGCATTATTGCTGTGACCTGCATCGCTGTGACCTGCCTCTCCATTATTGCTGAGCTTTTGACCTTATCTCTCTCTGCATGCATTATTGCTCACATCATTGTCGAACAGTGACCCTATCTCTCTGCATGCATCTCTATTATTGCTGTCACATGCAAAGCATCCAATGCCTAAGTATAAATCTAATGGGTTGCACATAGAAACCAAGGTGCCTACTCCACCAAACCGTCCACATGGCTGAATCAAGCAACAGAAGCCTTCCATTGCCTCCGTGGAGCGACCGGCCGCTATGCAAGTGCGGTCATCGAGCCATGATTAGAACGTCGACAAAGCGTGCCACATCTGGCATGAGGTTCTTTGGGTGTCCTGACTTGGACCCTGATTTCATGGTAACTAAGCATTTCTCTACACTTGTAGCATTTTCCAGTCTGTAACGCTACAAACATTTTTCCCTACCTTCTTCAGGGTTGTGACTTCAAGCAATGGATTGATTCGGTTCGGCCCACAAATGCTACTCGTGCAGCCATCGAAGCCGAAACCACAAGTGAATACCTCATGAGGATGGCTGACCATGAAAGGCTCCAACAGGCACGTCCAACTAGAGGGCAAAGGGAACAAAACATTCAGCACGCCCAACCTACAAGGGAGGAACTAATGGAGCAAAGGATCAAGGCAGCAATGGATGAACGTAGCCGCCGTGAAGAGCAAACACGCCAGCGTGCAATGGCACGAAGTCAACAGCGTGAGGAAGAAGCTCATCAACGCCATGCTCAACAAGTAGCTGCATGGCGCGAGGAAGCTCGACGGGCACAAAGGGGGCCTAAGTAGAAGCCATGCATGTTTGTTGTTCCTATTATTATTTTTCCCTAAGGCATGTTAGGTTTAGAGCGGAACACAACTATGATAGTAGTCGTCACGTGTTCCGTACATGCCATTGCAACCAGTATTTGTAATCTTTGTTGTACTTCACTCTATATATAGAGCCTAAGTTATCGTACCTTTTTCAGATACACAGCATGTCGACTGCACAGTATTTTCATTGCACAGCTCGTTTTTGTTTATTGCACAATATGTTTTCACAGTATTTTTGATTGCACTTAAAATAACCTCACATAAATGGTAATCTATCAAACATAAATGAGAAACAAAAAATACATGCGGTAAATAAATTTCGAAAAACAAAAGAAAGCAGCTTGTCGCCCTTGTACCGGGCGACTAGATCCCTGTCACCCTGCGTTGGCTCTACTCGCCCATGTGATGGGCGACTAGCCCTTGTCGCCCCACCGTCGGGCGACTGGTTCTTTGTCGCCCGATCTAAGGGCGACTGGGCCCCACCAACCACACGCACAGGTGGTTCCGCTTCCTGTCGCCCGATGGACGGGCGGCAAGACGATATCGCCCGTTGACCGGGCGATGGGCGACTAGTTTTGCTAATTTTGAAAACGAGCGGTTATTAATAAAAATATAATAAAAAATTTGATTAAAAATAAAAAAATTCCCTCGCCGCGCCACAAAACGAAAACGCCTCCGCGGCCCACCCCAACACGCGAAAACGCCCCGCGCACCGAGCACGGCTGCCGGCCCGCGCCAACCCAAAACGCCGAGCCGTCTCCCTTCCCCGTCTCCCTCGCCACGCACGCCCTGACCGAAAAAGCTCCAGCCGCGCGACCGTTGGAGCAGCGGAATTTCCCACGCTGCCCACGGTCTGGAGCTTGACGTCGGGGATAAAGGCAGGGGCTGTTCGGGGATTCGGATTCGGGAGCCCAGCCCGAGAAAGACCAAGGTCGCGCACGGTGCCCGAAACCTCATGCCCCGCTGTTTTTACTCGGGGCCCCGCCGTGCCTGCGTGCGCCGTTGCGTTTCACGCGAGCCAACCAGCCCGGCGCGGTGCGGGGCTGCTGCGGCCGCTGTGCTGCACACCTGTTGTCACAGGCAACACGCGTACAAAGGATCTTGGTCTCTCTCTTCTCTCAGCAGAAATGGCACGACGGTAAAAGGAGTGACGACTGGGGACAGGACTGTGGCGGTAGTCCAGTACTACTACTACTGCACTAGTAGGCTCTCGCTCGCACAGCAGCAGTAGAGTGAGCAACGGTTACTAGCTGGGTTTGGGGGGCGAGCCAGAGAGAGGACGAGAGCGCCGATCAGCGAGCTAGCTCCGCTTCGGCGATGGGCTGCTGCCAGTCGCGGCTGGAGCGGCTGGAGGCGGTGTCGCGGTGCAAGGCGCGGCGGCGCTACACCAAGCAGCTGGTGCAGGCGCGCCGGGACATGGCGGCGGCGCACGCGCTCTACCTGCGCGCGCTGCGGGCCTCGGGCGCCTCGCTGCTGCACTTCGCCAGCGCCGAGGCGGACAACCCGCACCCCATCCACTCCTCCCACCACCACCAGCCGCCGCCCTCCCCGCCGCCGCCCGCGACTCCCCCGCCGCCCCCGCCTCCCCCGCCGCCGCCGCTCAGCCCCACCCCGACCACCACCTCCTGGACCACCAACTCCTCCTCGATCAGCGCCTCCGCGATATTGCCCCCTCCGCCGCCGCCGCCAATGCCGTCCAGCTGGGACTTCTGGGACCCCTTCGCGCCCTCTTCCTCCCGCGCCGCCACCGAGGACGCCGACTGGGACGACGCCGCCACCACCGTCGTCGATGCGCCCGTGGTCGTCACGGCCGCCGCGGCCGTGGCCGCGCCCCCGTCCATCGTCACCGCCACCACCACATCCACCACCCCCAGCGAGGTCACCGTCGTCGCCGTGCCCCGCGGCTGCGCCGGCAAGAAGGATCTCGCCGAGATCGCCACGGAGCTCGACGAGTACTTCCTCAAGGCGGCCGACGCCGGGGCTCGCGTCGCAGCGCTGCTCGAGTGCCCCATCTGCGAGCCCCCCGAGACCACGGCCAGCAACAACAGCTTCCCAGGCAAGCCATTTCCTCTCCAGATTAGTCAATCAATTGCTTGATTTTGCCCACATTTTGCTTATTTCTGAAAAGTCCTCTTGTTCCTAAATTCAATGGGGGTTAACGTCTGATGCAGGGAAGGTGCTGAGTTACAGCAAGAGCTTGAAGCCTGCGGGATGGTCCTTTGGAGGAGGCGGAGGAGGGTATGGGAAAGGTAGCAATGGCTTCTCAAGGTTTGAGAGAGGAGACGGAGGGCTGCCCATGGGCAATGCTGGAGGCGGTGGAATCCTCAGCCACTCATCCACCGTGGAGAGGCTCTACGCCTGGGAGAAGAAGCTGTTTCTTGAGGTCAAGGTGAGTCAGTGACTGCGTTCTTTGATCTTTAGTAGTCACACTGGATTTAACTTTGCTTTCGCGTTTAGTATTAGCATGAACAATACGGAATGATCCGAGACATACTGCAGAATGATTCTTCAGATCTCACGGGGTGCGAGTGAGTGAGTGGCGTGGTGCTTTTGAGGAGTGCTCCCTTTTTGTTGTGTTGTTCCTAGTTTGATCTGTTATGCTTGTGATGAGGAGCGTACGTAGTATATACTAACAAGGATTCAGTGGGGTGGCAACTTGTTATGTCTGTAGAAAGGTAGTGGGCACATGGATGCTTCTTTCGTTGCCTGTTCTATTTGTCAGTAGTTTATTTCTCCCCTCTGTCGGGAGCTTCTGTAAAAATTGAAGGAACCATGCTTTCGGAGTCTTCTAAGCAGAAAGATCAGTAGAGAACTTTCGAGGTTTATTTTATCCTGATTGTTTTGTATATTACATTTAATTCCTGATAACCATGTGGCCATCGGTAGTCCTTGATCGGATGAGTTCTGAATTTTGACCGCTTAAGCTTTTATTCCTGATAAAGATAGGATTTGTATGATCCTTTTTGATAGGATTTGTCTCTTCTTTAACTGCAAGCAGAGTTACGAGGGGTATAAGCAGGAGCATGATAAGAAGGTGGGGTTACTGAGGAAGCAAGAGGTGAAGGGTGTGGATTACTTGAAGATGGAGAAGAACAAGATGGAGATCGAGAGCCTGGAATCCAAGATGCTTGTTGCAACTCAATCAATCGAGACCACGACTACTGAGATAATCAGGCTGAGGGAATCCGAGCTATTTCCTCAGCTTCTTGAGCTGGTTGCCGGGTCAGTACAATGCTCCTCTCATCACTTCCTCATCTGCATCTGGTAGTAATATTCTAGGAGGCTTCACATGCTCACTACTTCCACTTGTAGCTGTCGTTTTGCATACTTGCAAATCAGTGTCGTGGACATAAGTTGGATGTATGGGCCATGATATGGCCTTCTGCCCATGCTCATGTGTAAGCTAGCAACCGAGTACACTAGTGGCCTTTGTTCTGTACTCGTTGGTTTTACCAGCCACAGCTTCACAGCATGTTGGTCTTTTTTGTCTACTAGACATGTAAAGGTTCTTTCACTGTGCAAGGAACCTTTTACACATCTGAGATACGGAGTAGGAGTAACATTTAGAGTAGTGGAGTATGTTGCAAGCAATGCAGTGGTGCAGAGCTAGTGGATCTTGGAGGTTTAACTGCTCTGACTGAATCTTTGTCCAGTGATTTTGTCAGAATAGACCTGTCCGAGAGAACCTCTGGGGTGTCCTTTGATCGAACACTCAATTGTTTTTCACTTGTGTCATCTTTGTTTGTGGACAGTGGGTACTGGTTATTGTCAATTTGGCATGTCAAAAGCGTTGTTAATTTCTGGCATTACCTTTTGTTCCTTCAGAAATTTGTATACTTGCTATCCTCATCCATTATTTGTTTGGTAAATTTCAGCTTGATGAGCATGTGGAGGGGCATGTACGAGTGTCATCAAGTTCAGACCCACATCGTGCAGCAGCTTGAATACCTAAACCATGCTCGAAACACTAACCCAACATCCAATGTCCACCGACAAGCAGCTCTCCAGCTTGAGATAGAGGTCGACAGGTGGTATTCAGCCTTCTGCAGTCTGGTGAAGTCCCAGAGAGATTACATCTACTCGCTCACTGGCTGGCTTCGCCTATCACTTTTCTGCCACCATGACCCGCTCAGCAAAGTGCATCGGAACTCAGATATTTACAGCTTATGTGAGGAATGGCAGCTTGCCATTGATCGAATCCCTGACAAGGTGGCCTCGGAAGGGATCAAGACTCTCCTAACAGTGATCCATGCAGTTGTTGTTCAACAAGCTGAGGAACAAAAGCAAAAGAAGCGGTCAGAGGCTGCATTCAAGGAATTCGAGAAGAAAGCAGAGGAACTGAGATCCCTTGAGTCGAAACATGGGCCATATATCGGTGCTGAAGGTTACGGAGAAATGACACGAAAGTCACCATTAGCTGACAAGCGGGCCAAGGTGGAGGCTCTCCGGAGCCGAGCAGATGAGGAGAAGAGCAAATATGAGAAGAGCATTGGGGTCACAAGAGCAATGACCCTGAATAACCTGCAGACAGGTTTCCCTAATGTGTTCCAGGCAATGACGGGCTTCGCCAGCGTCTGCATGGAGGCTTTTGAGTCTGTGTACAACTTCAAGAGAAGCTCAGACCGGATCCTTGATACGAAGAGGCTGCTGACCTGAGGTTACTGCCTCAAACTGGTTCATGGTGGGTCACTGTATAAAATGTACACAGTTCTAGATTTCTAGTACAACAGTAGGTGGAAGAGAGTTTGACTTGCCATCATCTGTGGCTGTTATCAGGTTCCAATGATACCATAGTTGGTGCTAAAATGCCTCGAGTTCATTTACTTCTGTGAATGAGCCTGAGACTTTGCTTTCCTTTTTGGTAGCGATAAGGCGTAGGAATCAAATTGTAGTGAGTTAGAACAGCTCTGGTTTTTGAATCAGAGCGTTTACTGGTTAATGTCAAGAGACTTATCTAGTTGCATGATGTACATCAGCTTCTGTGTCTTTGGCAAACAGGCTGTCCCCTGTCCTCATCGCGATTCTGTCGTTCCCATGTGCTATCTTTCCAGTTTGTGATCAGTTTCATTGCTGCTGGGCATTGTTGTTGCTTCGCAAGTTAATGCTGCTGGGCCTTGCCACTTCGCAAGTGCATTAAAACATTTCGGTGACAACGCAACGCTCAATGCCCATCAAAAATAAATTTCAATGAAAAATTCTCAAAAAAAAATTCAAAATATTTCAATGAAACAATCTGGACAATGATCATTTGGAGCATATTTTCAATCTCTGAACCTGATGTCTATATGAACACCGTCATTTTTTTTTAACGGGCAAATGGCAGGTGCACAGCCTTTTCATTATAGGAGGAGAAAAGGTTCAGAATACAAAAAAAAAAAAAAAAAAAGGTTCCAGGCAGCTTATAACTCCCTGTCATTAGTCACTGCAAAAACTCCAGTTCCATTTCCAGGGTCAATAAAATCTTCACAGTTCTGATGGTGAATTTCAGCAGTTAAGAAAACCAATCACAACGAGCTGAATGGATGTCTACAAAGGAAATATCTACATGAACTCAATTACAGGTATTCAAGAACTGAGTAGAGGAACATTCATGTATCCTCCTGTACTACATTCAAGCATGTATGCTCTTTCCTGTGTCTATGAAGTTCTCCACTGCAATTCGATTTGGATCTGACCATTTTTGGAGTCTATGAGATGGTACTTTTCATTAATCCGCTTGTTGCTTATCACGTCTGCAAGGCTGACATCGATGTAGCCCAAAGTTTCCTGGATCACGAAATACAGGCATCAGGATATGCCATTTGATATGGTCTCTTCAAGTAATCCATCATTAAGACTTCGAAACATAGTACTAGAGAGCAGAGGTTTCAGATGAAGCTAATGCCACAACTAACAATATTACTCACTCTGTCCACGAATATAGTGTCCATTTAGTCTTGTCCTAAGTCAATTTTTTTGAACTTTGACCAACAATATCAATAAATATGTACTGTTTCAAACTAAAAGAGTTAGATATTATGATATTCCATTTCACGATGAATCTAGTGACATCATTTTTTGTGTTGTCAATATTTATATTTTTTCGTAATTGATAGTCAAAGTTTGACTTGGGACATAACAAAATGGAAATTTGTGGACGGACGGAGTACATAACAGTCAACAGGCCCGGTCATCATTAACAGCAGAAGTAAATTTCTAAAGTAATAGAGGCCAGAATGCATACCTTGCCATGTATCAGCCCTTTCTTTGGTGCTTTACTTAAGACTTCAACATGTAGTTTATCATTTACAGGTGGTTCCTCACACACAAACTCGAATTCATCCTCCCAGCGTGGATCCCTATTTTTCTTGATCACCTAGTACAGGGGATGATGGGGAAATCAAGAATGAGATCAGTCATGGCTATTCCCTAAAGGTATATTGAAATGCATATTATGTGTGCATACTTTTGTTTTCTTCTCCTCGCCTTTGAAAATTATTTTCGCATACGGGTTTGTGTGATGCTTTCCTTCAAGATCCTGAGCTTCATGAACAATAACATAAAGCAATCCACCACCAGCTGGAGTACCATCTGGAGCTTTCTCCATCACATCACCACCCTCAGTGCCTTCTTGCTCCATATCTTCTTCCTTGAAAGGCTTGTATGTAAGCTCTAGAGTAAGCTGCCCACGGGACTTCTCATTTTGCACATCATTTGGATCCAGGGTCTTAAGCAAGTTAACGTTAGTAACTTTAGTCTCGTCTGCTGGAAGTTCTTTCAGTGGGACCCTGTTCATGCCCATCCTTTCATGTTTTCCCACCTATACATATCAATAAAAATAACTGCGCATTCTTCGTAATACATCAGCAGAAAAACTAGAGTAGATTTAAATAAGAAAACAAGCATGCCTGTTCCCAGTCGAAGACATTAATTTCAAGTGCCTGATTTTCTGGATCTGTGACGACAAATTTGAAATCTTGATTCCACTCCGGATTAAGATTGCTGCGCTTTACTGTTGTTTTCTTAGATGGAAGCTTGTCATCTGACATCTTAAGTTTCACATATGGGTCTGATTTACCCAGCAGATCCTTCTTTCGCAGATTCTGGGCTCTAACCACCTTCACAAGCAGAATTCCAACAGGCTTCTTTGATGCTCTGAGAATGTGAAAATCATTAGCCATACTCATTTCTCATAACGTATATGGTTGGATGAAAACCAAGATAGACAAAATACTAAAGAATTTACTTTGAGGGGTCCATTATAGCTACTTCTAGTGTCTTCGGCCACAAATACATGCTCGCAACTTGCTTTTTGATGGTCTCCTGAAAATTCACAAAAGGTAAGCATGACAAAATAGCTGTACTGAAAGGAGGGAATAAGATACCAGAAGACACATTCAGTGTAAAGAGCGAGCTAGACATTACAGAAGCTGCTTTGGAAAAATGGGCTTTGCTTATGCGTTTAAATACATGCATACCAATAATGCAAATAACAATTAAAGAATCATATTGAATTTATGTGAATAACTGAACGGGTTGTGACGAATTCATATATGATTTCCTTCCAGAAAAAATATCATTCATGAAGGTGCAATCTATTACAAAGTTCAGAATTTTTCATAAAACTTCAGCTATGTAATGCATAGCTCACAGTGAAGTATGACACACAAACAACCTTCGCATGATAAGGTTCAGAATAAGAGTCGATAGTACCTGAACAAAACTGTAAAGACCAGGAATAGCCATTAAATCTGCCCCAAGAAGTTTGAGCCCAAAGTCAACATGTGGCTGCAAGACCAATCATATTTAGTACAGAAGTACACCTTAATAGCTCAAACACAATCAATCAGTTGCCATACCTTCTCCATGAGAGAAACAAGGATTTTTGCAAAGCAAGGAAATGTGGGCACCAACGGCTTCAGAGTAATACGAGGCGATGCAAACACTTGAAGATCCACAATCTGAAATAACTCGAAAACAAAGCAGATTTCACGTGCCTCGCTCAAACATGTCATTAAGTGAACATCATTTTAAGAATCCAGCTTATGACAGAGAAATTTACCTGGACAGTGGCTTTCAATCCATAAGCTTTAACAACAACAGTGACATTTGGATTTGCAGCCCATTTAACAGATGGTTCCATTATCAGCTCTTGCTCCTCTGTGACATAGACTTTCATCCCTGGAAACAACAGCACTAGATATCAAAATCTAAAGGCAGCGAATGAAGAGAGTATACATGGGAAATCTTTTATGTATTGATGTCACCAGTTCTACATAGCTAAGCAGAAGACATGCCAGTAGTGATATATCATTGGTGAATGCATCCAGTTCAAAACTCATCAATATATAGTTGTAACGATATCTTCATAAGCCATATCAGCAACGACACAAAGCTTTGAGCCACAGTAATAAGGTAATGTGAAATATGTTGCAAATATAAATATTCTAGATCAAAGTAAGGCTTAAAATAATGTAAAATATAGGCGCATGCAACGAAAACCTAAGAATGCAGCACCACTAACCTTGAAAGGTGGGCGGTAAACTACCCAAAGTAAGCGATTCAAACTCAACAGAGTCTATCTTATATTTTGCAGTATTCTCAGCAATAATTGGCTTTGCGATATCCTGTGCCATTCTGCAGATAGCCTGCAGGATAATAATCATGTACCATTCAAATTCAATATCAAATAGAGATAATCATCTCATGATCAGAGGAAGTAACAAAATAGAGTACCTTGTCAAGAAAAGGCCACATCAACTCCACAAACTTGTTCAGCCAATCAATCTAGAGAAGAGGAGGAAAGTGAGGACGCAAAAAAGGAACTAAAAACAATTTAGCTTCTTGCCAGCTTACTGAAAGAGCAGCATACTCTGTCATAATCGGGATTCTTGACCCACATAGGAATTTCAGTAAGGACGCCCTCCAAAGATTTTGAATCATATTCCACAAGTGGGCGAACTTTGACGTCCTGAAAGGAAAATAGGATGAGAATTATTTGAACTCTATGACCCCAGATATTACTGACTTTGGCCCAAAATAAAGCACATCCATTATAAGCAGAAGCAACAGAAAGACATGTTGTATTGCAATGATAATTTAGAAGATAATCCACTTTGTTTAAGGGATGAAAGATTCAAGTATACAGCAGTGTGGATGAACTAAGGAAACACTATAAAGTAAATATTCTCCAAAGGGCTACATGATCCGAAAGCAGATGATTTTGCAGACGCTGATCATGCAATTTCCCTAGGTCTACATTCTCCTTCATGAAATGGCTTTCTGGGTGGATGCAACATGTGCCACCACCAAACAATGCATTAGTTATTTAGTTTGAGACACAAAAATCCTGGTAGTGGTACATTCTCCAGAAGTGGCATGAAATGCACAGTGCATAAGCACATGTATAGTTCAAGCAGGATGCCAAACATCACAGGGGAAGATAGACAATAAAACAATATAATTACTCGGGTCATGAATTATGTCCACAATACTGATCAGAAGGAACTGAATTATGATAGGATATGTGGAAAAAGTATGTGTGTTCAACCGTGGCTGCATGGGCATTGTTAGGTCGGCGTATTTGCAAAACAGTCATCCTCAATTCCCCAATAGATTATACAGCGAACAATGAGAATCAATATACAGTAAGAAAGAAAGAAGAGCAAAGGAAAATCCTCACCTTGACATCTGATGGCTGGACGTAGATGAAGATGAAGTACCCAATAACAATACCAGCTGAGAATCCAAAGCCAAATCCAGAAAAACCAAGCACTGTGCTGATTACACCCATCTTGGATTCCTTTTAAAACCTTCAGACAAAATATCCACTTTGAACCAAAAATTACAAAACAAAACAAAACACAAAAAGCATAAAACCAACTAAACCTTGCATTTGATAAACGCGACAAATAGAAAAGCAATTTTGTAAGGGGAAAAATCAGTGTGATCTGACTTCCTAACAGCAGCTAGTGACCCAGCAGCAAGAAATGAATTTCCAAATTAGAAACAGGACAGGCCCATCAATCAAGGTTCCCTCCAACTATGAAAGTAATACTTTAGCCCTCACATAACAAAAGAACACATTTCGAAAATGTTTATAAAGTTAGTAAAGGTGATAGACACAAGACAGGAAGCTGAATCAAGCCATATGATAAGGCACCAATTGTTTCGTTAACACGAGTATAAGGAGCTTGGGGTAAGGAGTATACTTGTAACTTTCAAGTGGATCGCTCGGGCTTAAGAATAATATATTGGCACCACTTCACGAAGCACTATTAAATAACTGGCTGAGAAGACTAAAGGTGGATACAAGTAGTGGAGGAAAAGAACATCAAGAGTGGCATACTGGCATCTTTATTGGTTGTTCTTGCTTGAGGGTGGGGTTGGTGCTTTAATCTTTGCTTTTGATGCAGGTTTCAGATTGGATCAATTCAAGAGTGGTGGTCTGGTGGACTAAAGATACGTACAAGTGTGTAAATATTCTTATTCAGGGAAAAATCAATAAACAGAAAGTAACACCTTTTGGCTTACCTGAAATGACATGTTTCAAAAAAAAATGTGTGACTGAATCAAATGGGCCGGAAACCAGGGCATGAATCAGATTACAGAATTTATTATCAAGCGGATTACAGATTTTATGCACTCCTCGAGCACACAATCGTACTGTAATAGAAAAACAAATCATTCGGACAGACCAGCAAAACAGTGGTGGCGCAGAGACATTTGATCATGCTCATATTGGCTAAATATGTTCCATCTCAGTGTCTTAATCAATTTACGACGCCTCTGAAAAAAACTCTACCGCTCAACAGACGGACCGCGTCCTCATATTAGAGGTCCCTGCACGAGGCATTGGAAAATTCATACGAAAATCGCAATGGAACATCGAACACAGGATACATCGGAGGCCTTGCCGCGGGCTCGTGGATCAAAACCACTACCCCCAGGAAATCTATATGGTATGGAGAAATCCATAGCTGCAACGCCGAGACGGGCAAACCCCGACGAGAGGGAACCCAAAAGCGTCGATCCTACGGCCCCCCAAGTCCGAACGACGGCGAAAACTCCCGAATCGCCCGTACGCGAAGGCGGCGAACGAATCAAACAGGGAGTGAGAGACGAGAACAAACCAGAGGGCAGGGCGCCGGTCGGGGAATGAGCTCGCGGAGCCGGCTAATCTCTCGATGTCTCCGGCGGCGACGAGCCCATGGAACGACGCTCGGTGCAGTTGCAGAGCCGGCTGCGGGGAAATCTCGTTTTCTCTTTGTGAATTTTTGGCTCGGCCGGCGGGGCGGAGGAATCGAATGTTTCGTGTGGGGAGCGGAGCAGAGAGGAGAGGGGAGGAGGGCTCGGCACGTCGCGGCCCAGGCACGCACGCACGCGGCGGCCGCGATCCAAGGTGAATCCTTGCGGGGAGCAAAGTGCCAAATTAAGGTCATTAAACAAGCGAGTGTGCGGGTGACAGGGGAGGCAGAGTCAGAACGTTCCATTCCACCGTGGGGAAGCCGCTGTGGCGCGGACGCGTGGGCCAGGGGCGGGACGTGGCTAACACCTGTATCTGTGTGCGTCACGGGGTCAGGAGGCCGGACATATTTACTGGTTTGTTTGGAAATCCGAGTTGACAAAACAAACACTGCCTGGTAGGACCGTAGGAGCACCACTAAGAAATCATTCGCTTTGCAGTGAAGAAAAGAATTTCTGAGAAATTCTTCGCTTCATGACCAGGCGAAGATCGCCCTAACAGTAGAATCGATGGATTCGACCTGAGCGCATCGACAAAGCAAGAACTGACAACGCATGGCCAGTCGTGTCACTTGGAGGTTCGAGGCCAGGGACCACGTGGAGGCTTCAAGTCCTGAGACTTCCAACGAAATTACCACCGCTCGCTGCCTGGTCCGCGTGATTTCGTTGGGTGCTCGGCGCGTCTGCATCGGCTGAACCAAAGACAAAATGGCTATCGGCATCTCGCCCATGGAAATCGAAATCATGCAAACGGATCTACTCGTCGTCGAGTGTCGGCAAAGTTGGACTAGACGATCCTTACTCAAAGAATGACGTCGGATTCGAATTGTGTGGACGACAGAATTGAGAGGTTGGGCATACCTGCGAGCGAGGCACGGGGTGGGATGTGAACGTTAGTGCATGGCATCGCCGTCCTTCAATTGGAAACGCACGATCGATGATACAACGTCGCGTGTAACGAGATTACAAGAGTGCACCCACATTCTTTTGTCTTGCTTGAAAGTGGCTAGAAACATGGAGCACACCTGAGAGCTGGCCCATGAGCAGATATTACTCATAGAAGAAGAAGTATCATCTTTCGCAAAAGGAAAAAGAAGAAGAATATTATCATTAGTTATTACACAAGACATCACACTAAATGCGCGCCGTACATTGTGAAGTCACGTCACGACTCCCTCCGCTAGGGTTTCTCCGGCGGCTAGGGTTTCGGGGGCGATTCCGTGTCTCTGATCGTCTCCGATCCGTCTCTGGCTAGTTTCCGATTGGGATTTCGCCTCGCGATCTGTTCGTGTCTCTCACGGGTGTTCTCCGGGTCGGCTACGAGAGTGGGGGTGATCAAGGGGAGGCATTGAGTCCTTTTCCCACCCGAAGCTCGAGTTTCTGACTTGCGAGTCCACTCGTTGACGATCGTCTCTCGGCGGTGACCATGTCGGCAGGTGATAATTCGCTGGGGAAGATGGCGGCGGCGGGCGCTGTAGGAGATGGGACAAAGGCGGCTGTGGAAAATAATCTGGAGGAACTGCATAAGCTATTGGGTGCTGATCCCACGAATCCTCATCAAGGGTTTGTAGCAACGGGTGGGGGCGATGTGATTGGCAATCAGATGCCAGTGAGTGGAGCAGGTGTTGGTGGCGGCATGGCGGCGGGGGATAATCAACTCCTGACAAACGTGCCTTCTGCGCACGGTCAGGGAGATGATGGGGTGATGGTGCCCTATGACGGGGTCCATGCGGCAGATCAGGCTATCCCGGCGAGTGAAGGCATGGAGGAGGAGGTGCAGGTTGATGGTGCAGGTGATGAGGAGGTATCCGACGCGGAGAGCGAGGAGGATGTGCTGGAGTTCGATCTGGAGGAGATGGAGAAGCAGGCACCCAAACGGTGGCTAGCCCTCGCACGATTCTTCTCGGTACAGCGATATAGTGTGCATGCATTGTTTGGGGAGATGCGCAAAGCCTGGTTGCCGAGGAGTAAAATACACAGGAAGGAGTTGCATGACAACATGTTCCTGCTGGAGTTCATGGGGGAAGGAGACTATAACTTTGTTATGAAGGGTGGCCCGTGGATTCACAAGGGTGATGCGTTGATCATTGTGCCTTATGATGGTAAAACGAGGCCGTCGGAAGTAGCCCTGGATGCTATTCCACTCTGGATCCAGGTGTTTGACTTGCCGGGGCTCATGATGACTAAAAAGGTGGGAGAAGCTCTGGGGAAACGGCTGGGAAATTCATGGAGTTCTATCATGATGGTGGGGATCTAATGGGTGGGCGTTACTTACGTATCAGAGTTGCAGTGCCGTTAAGGAAGCCCCTCAAACCGTTCCTTGAGTTAAAGGTGAATGGGGAGATGAGTAATTTCAAGCTGAAGTACGAGCGCGTACCACACTTTTGCTTCAAGTGTGGGAGGATGGGGCATGCAGAGAGAGAATGTCAGTTCAAAGGGCATGGTATCTCTGGGTTCCGCTACGGCGAGGAGTTACGTGGGTCTCCGCACAAGAGGGTGGAGAGTAGGAGCAGAACCATGCATGCCATGGAGAAACCAGAGGTGGCTAGGGGTTTACACTTTGCAAACCCTCTCCAGCAATACAATACTTTCAAGAAGCAGGGAGGCGGTGGAGGTGAGGGTAGAGCTGGAGCTGCAGTACCGACGGAGGTGGCCGATAATTTGGCTAAGGCGGTGGACAGCATGAAGATGGGGAATGATAGGCAACTGGCAACTAACCCAAAGTTGGATGATCGTGTGTCGCTGGGCACGTCTTATGAATCTAGCGGTTCATCCTCTATGGTGAAGTCAATAACGAGAAGCTTTGAAGGGCATGAAAATAAAGTGTGCGAGGGGCAGAAGCTCGATCCGCGGCTGGTGAGAAACAGAAGCATACCCTCACAGTCGTCATCACGTTCTCAGGATTCTGACCGTAATTGGAAACACACCAGTGTGAAGAATGAGGACCTGTCATTGTTTACTGGTGGTTCTCAAGTTGTTCCTGTTAAGCAAGCTTTCCAATCTATCATGGGTGCTCTGTCTGGTCGTGAGGGCTGTAGTGCAAGTTCACAACAAGATATCCATATGGCGCCTGTGTCACCTTTGGGGAAGCGGACAGGGAACCAAAGCAGGGAGTCGGCAGCTGGGCTGGGTGGTATGCAGGAGGACGAGGAGGTGGCTGGTGGAGGAAAGAAGGGTCGTACTGAAGTGTGCTCTCCAGTTGTTACTGGAAACCTGACGGGTGCTCATGGCGAGCCCCGTCAGGAACAATGAGTCTTTTGTGCTGGAACTGTCGGGGGACGGGGAACTCCCGGACAGTTCAAGAGCTCTTTGCCCTTTGTAGGGCACATTCCCCAAAAATGGTCTTCCTCTCGGAGACCCGTGTGAAAGATACTAGAGTGGAAGGGTTGAGGTGGAGGTTAGGGCTGAAAGGTTTTCTTGGTGTCAGTAGCGATGGGATGAGTGGAGGATTAGCACTGTTCTGGCATGAGCAACTCGAGGTTGAATTACTGTCTATTTCTAATCGTCATATTGATGTGCATGTCAGATTGGAAGCTGGGGCGCCTCAATGGCGAGCTACGTTCGTTTATGGTGAACCAAGAGTGGAGAACAGACATTTGATGTGGGAACGGCTGATGGATCTTAAAGCCAAATCTGCTGCGCCATGGGTTGTACTGGGCGATTTTAATGAGGCAATGTGGCAATTTGAACACTTCTCAGAATGTTTAAGGCCAGAGAGGCAGATGGAGGCGTTCCGGGATGCTTTATCCACTTGCGAGTTGCATGATCTTGGTTTTGAAGGCTTGCCATACACCTACGACAACAAGCAGGATGGAAGGAGGAATGTTAAGGTGAGGCTGGATAGAGTGGTGGCGGATTGTCAATGGAGAGACACTTTTGCAGGAGTGTGTGTGTCGCATTTAATCTCGGCTAGAAGTGACCACTGCCCGTTATTAGTGAAACTGAGCCGGGAGGAAGGACAGCGGCTACGGAATCGTACTCTAATGTATGAAATAATGTGGGAGAGAGATCCGGACCTGCCGGCAGTTATAGAGGAGGCGTGGGGAGATCGACAGGAGATTCGAGACCTAGGTGATGTGTGTGGAGCTCTGAAACACGTTCTGAAAACGTTGAAGGAATGGAGCAGGGACAAGTTTGGGGCTATCACGAAGCAAATCGAGTCACTGCGGGAGAGATTGGAGGTATTACGTATGCAGGGTCGCCTTGACTCTTGTGCAGAAATCCGAGATACGCTGGACAAAATGAATGAAATGCTTTATAGGGAGGAGATGATGTGGTTGCAGCGATCGAGGGTTGATTGGCTCAAAGAGGGTGACCGAAACACTAAGTTTTTCCATCGCAAATCAGTGTGGAGGGCAAGGAAAACATGATCAAGAAGCTGAAGGATGAATCAGGTGTCTGGCATACGAGAAAGGAGGAAATGCATGGGCTAGCTAATAAATTTTTTGATAAGCTGTATGATCGCGACCCTGGAATCAACCCAGAATGTGCCATGCATTGTATTGATGAGGTCATCACGCAGGAGATTAATGAGGAATTGTGCAAACCTTTCAGCGATGAGGAGATTAGTACTGCACTATTTCAGATTGGACCTCTAAAGGCGCCGGGTCCTGATGGTTTGCCGGGGAGATTTTTTCAGAGGAATTGGGGTGTTATGAAAGTGGATATTATTAAAGCTGTGAAGGAATTCTTTTATACAGCTCATATGCCACCTGGAGTCAACGACACGTCTATTGTTCTTATTCCAAAGAAGCCACAGCCGGAGACACTTAAGGATTATCGGCCAATATCTCTTTGTAATGTGGTGTACAAGATCGTGTCGAAATGTTTGGTGAATCGAATGAGACCCCTGCTGCAGGACATTGTTACCGAGAACCAAAGTGCTTTTGTGCCGGGACGTTTAATTACAGATAATGCGTTGATTGCTTTTGAGTGTCTTCACACAATGCAGAATTGTCGAGATGATGGAGACGGGTATTGTGCTTATAAGTTGGATCTTGCCAAGGCGTATGACAGGGTAGATTGGTCGTTTTTGCAACGAGTGCTGGAAAAGATGGGCTTTCATCAACAATGGGTTCAGTGGCTCATGGCGTGCGTGACCACTGTTCGCTACCGTATCAAATTCAACGGCGAACTCTTGCAACCATTTACTCCGTCTCGCGGCCTACGCCAAGGCGATCCGTTGTCTCCGTATCTTTTTCTGTTTGTGGCTGATTGTCTCTCGAAGCTATTGAGGCATAATGAGGTGTTGGGTGCTATCTCAGGATTGAAAGTTTGCAGGCGAGCTCCGGTGGTTACACACCTCTTGTTTGCCGACGACAGTCTGTTGTTTTTCAAGGCTACACCGCAGCAGGCCTTTGAGGTGAGAAGTACGCTGGATTGTTTTGAGATGGCGACAGGGCAGTTGGTGAGTGCAGAGAAATGCTCTATTTTATTCTCACCTAATGTGCAGCAGCAGTGCAAGGAGGACATATGTGCGACGCTCAGTGTGCAGCGCGAGGCTTTTGAAGCGCGCTACCTGGGATTGCCTACGCCAACTGGACGTATGAAACGGGAAGCCTTCCAGCCGATCAAGGAGAGGATGGCAAAACGTGTAATTGACTGGAGCGACAGGTTCATCTCGTGTGCTGGTAAGGAGACTTTCATTAAGTCAATTGCTCAGGCTCTACCTACGTATTCCATGGGAGTATTCAAATTCACCGATGGGCTATGTGAAGACTTAATGAAGCAAATCAGGAAATATTGGTGGGGGGCCAAGAATGGGAAACGGAGTACTCACTGGTGTGCATGGAAGCGCCTGCTGCAGCAGAAGAGCAAGGGTGGTCTTGGGTTTCGTGACATGAAATGTTTCAACCAAGCACTATTGGCGAGACAGGCATGGAGACTCTTGTACAACCCTGAGAGTTTATGTGCACGAATCATGAAGGCCAAGTACTATCCGAATGGGCATCTCATTGATACGGTTTTTTCGGGCAATGCGTCGGTTACATGGCGTTCGGTTGAGTATGGCCTTGAATTACTGAAGAAGGGGCTTATTTGGAGAATTGGGGATGGGTGTAGTATTCGCATATGGAAGGATAACTGGATCCCGAGGCTGCCGGACCTCAAAGTGATAGGGAAGAAAATGGGCCGCACTAGATCAAGATGGGTTTCTGAATTAATTGATGCTAGAACCAACGATTGGGATGTTCAGAAGTTAAGGGAGCTGTTCTTCGACCCTGATGTGGAGGAAATTCAGAAGATTAAGCTACCTGTTCGTGGACAGCGGGACCTTGTTGCATGGCATCATGAAAAATCAGGAATCTTCTCTGTTCGAAGTGCTTACAAGCTGGCTTTTGAGGAAAACATTGGGACCAGTGGGCAGGCATCTAGTTCTGCTCCTGATGGCCGTCGATCGATATGGCAATTGATATGGAAGGCAGGAGTACCTCCAAAGGTGAAGCACTTTGCGTGGAAAGTGGCATCAGGGACGCTCCCAACAAAAAAGGTCAAATTTGAAAGACACCTTGAGAAGGATGCTGTGTGTACCTTGTGCGGATCGGAAGCTGAGTCTACCTTTCATGCTATGTTCAAATGCCCGTTATCGAGAGCCCTATTAGATGCTATGCGCGAGCATTGGGAGTTGCCGGAGGTGGATTTCTCACTGGAACATGTACCGGAATGGCTGCTGCAAATGCTGAACAATTGCTCAGGTGACACCCGTGATAAGTTACTTCTGGTACTGTGGAGAGCCTGGTTTGTGCGCAATCAGATTGCCCATGATGGGCCGGAGCGATCGGTGATCGGGTCAGTTCAGTTCCTGCTAAGCTACCATGACTTGCTGTTCTCTGTCCGGCAACGGGCTCTGAATCCAGGCGAGAAAATAAAAGGGGAGCTGACTGGGCATGACAAGAGCAATGGGGTGGAGTTACGCTGGTGCAGGCCGAGCCAGGGAAAGGTCAAGATTAATGTGGACGCTGCTTATTTCCATGACACGGGCAGAGCTGCAGCGGGAATCATTGCTAGAGATTGCACGGGTGCTGTTGTTTTTGCTTCAGGCCGAACCCTGTTCCACTGTGCTAGTGCAGCGGAGGCCGAGCTGATGGCTTGCAGAGAAGGACTTCACTTGGCGCTGCAATGGGTTCCGGGACCGGTGCAACTGGAAACGGACTGCCAAAGTGCTTGCAAGGCCATCAAGAATGCTGCGAAGGATAGGTCCTCATGTGCGATGCTGCTGGTGGAAGTCAATGAGCTCATCAATGAGCTAAGGGAGGTTGAGATTTTACACTGTAATAGGTCACAGAATAGGGTTAGTCATTTGTTAGCTAATAAGGCATGTACTGAGCCTTTCTCTAAAGTTTGGCTCCGTAGCTACCCGGACTTTGCTGCTGCTTCTCTAGCAGTTGATTGTAACCCTGCTATGGCTTAATAAATCTCAGCCTTTTCCCTTGCAAAAAAAAAAAAAAAAAAAAGACATCACACTAAATATTGGCTCCACATCTAAAAAAAAATTGCTCCACCATTTTTTTTTGGGCGAAAACTATGGCTCCACTAGTTTATAGCTTTTTTTTGTATGGGAACTATTATAGCTGGGTTAAATAGAAAGGTAAGGTGGGCCATTTTATAACTCAATTTTAGCCCACTTGTTTGCCAAAAGTACTACTTCTGTTTTTACGAACTCGCGCCGGAAGCGGACCTCTTATGCATAGGACTGACAGGATTCGACTTATAGGTCAGCCCAATAGTTCATTAAATTCGACTTACTTAAAACAACTTAGCTTACCAACTAACCGTCAACATTTTCAAACAACAGTTTCAACATTTTCGTAAGCCTATGTCAACATTTTCAAACAACAGAGTCAACATTTCGCCAAAAATATTGACATAGCACATAAAAAATGTTGACACAGTGAAAACAAAATGTTAACAAGGTACATTCAAAATGTTGACGAAAAATTCAAATTTCAAAAAAATTCAAAAAATATTCATATTGGATCTTATTTTGTAGCATTAATTCCAAACAACATCATGCTTCAAAGGAATTCAAAAACAGACTTACGGTTTAAAAGAAAAATGCGTTTAAAGTTTGAAATTCGTTTCTTTTTCTCCCTCCTCCCATCCGCCCTAATCAAAACGCGTCACATGTCACCCAGTTGTCCTCCCTCTCTCAGCGCGCAGCGCACGTGAGCCGTCGGATTGCCTCCCGCACTAATCTCAAAGCGTTTTATCAAAAGAATTTTGTAGAGCGAGCTACACGCCAGAAGTAGCTTTCGTGGGCTATAAAAGAGAAAGGTAAGATGGGGCATCAATTGCCCATCTCTTCCTTGTATCAAGCCCATTATGGTCGATGTTGGAGCCCGGTTAGCCGCATCCAGTCAACAGAAGAACACCCGCCCACCCCCCCGGCACGACCGCACGAGCAAGCCACCAAAACGAGACGCAAGATGACACATTGCGACACGAGCAAGCCACCAAAACGAGACGCAAGATGACACATTGCGAAATCGCACCACCGAGCCTACACGCAAACCGCACGTTACCCGTCGTCGCGGAACAGAGCAAGGCACATGTACAGTAGCGTGACGACCTAGGGAGGCATCGTCGCCGGACCGGGCAACCCCCCGCGCAGAGAGAAATGCACCGCCCGACGCCCGTGGCGGCGTTCGGCAGGGAAACTGAGAAAGGCAAACCCCATGGCGCGCCGAATACAAAATCCAGCGTTCGGCAGGCGCTGCTTTCCACGTGCCGACCCGGGCCGGCGCCATCCCGACGCCCGCGCCCATCGCACGGCCCGCGGCGCTCGGCCGGCCGCCGCCCCGCCTCGTGCATCGCGGCACCTGTCGGCCAAGTCGCGCGCACGCGACTTCCCCATCCCATGTTAAAACAAAGCGTTTCCCGTCAGGCGAGGAAAGCGGCCGGAAACCGCGAGGCGAGCACGGTACGTAACGTACGTACTCGCGCACGCCTACGGACGCAAGTATCCGTTGGCCTGGGGGCGCGCGGCGGTGGTACCGGCCGGTCGTCGCGGCTATATATGGGCGGGGGTCACGGGGCGGCACGGGACCAGGGCACCACCAGCACCACCAACCCAACGGCTTGTTCCATTGCATTACCGTTGACACGGCTCACTACTGTTTATAGCGTGGTAGAGGGGTCTCCAGATCTTGGAGGACTGGTTGACATGATACTATAGGCACATCTCTGTTCATCTTCAACTAACCTGTTTCCTCACACACAGCTGCTGCTACCTTGATCTGTTTTATTTGATCAAGACCGGCAAGCAAGCTACTGTACTGCCTTTTTTTCCCCTTTGTTATCACATCTCCACGTAAATTTTTTTTATCGTTGGAGTTTTCTTCATTTGACTTGACAGGCCACTGTGCTTAGAATTTGCTTAGCTTTTGTTTTGTTCAGATCAGCTAGCCTCATCCACCGTTCAGGTCCCACGACGCGTTTCTAGATCGAGATCTCGTCGCGTGTCCTGCTCCTGCATTCTGCAGCTCCTTCAACTCGATCCCGAGCAAAGCCAAACGAGAAACAGTCCAGATTTGGAACCATGGAGAGTGCTCTTAGATCCTTGACCAAGACACCGTCATTTCCGCATCCGCCGGCGGCACACCAGCCTCCGCTCCTGCCACTGCCGGGGCAGGCGCCCTCGCCGCAGTACTCCGTCTGGCCGGCGACCCGGCCTGCTCCGCGTGCCAAGAAGCCGCGCTGCCACCACGCCGCGCCGGGGCCCTCTGTGCCGATCACCGTCGCGGCGCCGTCCAGGAAGAGGGTGGCGCCGGCCACCCAAGGAGAGGCGGGTTGGACGGAGACGGACTCGCTGTACTCGGTTTCGCCGCCGCCAAGCTGCGTGCCGATGCCGACGTCCCTGCTGGTCACGGTCGACGCGGCGAGGAACGCGCCGACAGCGTGCGCCGTGGAGGTGTCCGGCGCCGGTGCTGGTGTCGACGTCGGCGCGACTGACGAGCTCCGGCGGCTGCTCCGGCTTTAGCTCACGTGCTCCGATTGCGGCAACAAGATGCGATCTCTCTGTTCGTTTCTTGCTATTTAAAACTGGTTGTCGTGCAACGGCAAAGCTAGCCTCGCGAGATGCGTTCATGGCCTCGAGGGTCGTTTTAACATGCCCGAGGTACACACAGCATGATGAGGTCGTCCCCAAGTTGTAATTTTCTAATCCAGTATGTTCCATATGTTGTTGTTGTGTTACGAGCCATGCATTGTTGTACTATGAGATTTTTACCGTTTCATTTCTTTTCCCATCTCTATTCTGTCGCATCCTTCAGAATTCCTCGTCATTGAGCTAAGCGCAGCATTCTCCCTTGGCCATGCCTGATCAACCTGATGGCTGGTCATTTCTGTGCATGGCAGAAATTGTTTGCTGGATTTCCCAGCTAAGAGTGGTATTTCTCCAATTTTCTTACTTCATAAAATTTGCTGTTCCAACATCAATATACCCGACAATATCTCAGTTGACACGAAATAGCTGCAGATGGAATTTGAAGCAAATTACTCTAGGTACAGTGCAGCTTGGATGTAACACCAAACAGCAGCTGATACTACGGAGAACAACGTTTAGTGCTGTGCAATTTTTGTAGAACGGCATGACAGTTAGCACGTAACGTGAGAGAGAAGGGCAGAAAGGATACAGTACAACTTCTTTATTAGAAGAGAAGATGATCGAAATTGATCAAGAAGGTTCACTACAAGTCCCCTAAACAAATACCCACGTTTTCTGCCAAAAAAACTATCAATGAGAATTGCCAATAATCAATATACAATGCACTCTCTTCTGAACCAATATATAGCCTATTAGTATACAGAACCAAAACTGGAAAGTATCAGTGGTCGCAGAATGCATGAAGAGTTTCATCAAGCACTTTCCTGTCGTAATCACCAGTAAAAACACAGCTCCCCAGAGGTCCTTTCTGGAGGATGAGCCTCAGCATTCCATCAGCAACCTTCTTGTCCACCTGATGTATCCAGGAATTCGGTAAGATGATTGACTAATAGAAATAATGGACTCTAATCAATGTCCAAGTGTGCAACAGCAAAACGCCAATATATGAAATAGAAAAAAAAATTAACATTTTGCAAGTCATACAAGAACAATATTACTTCATGAAATGGAGGAAAAAGAGAAGGTGCCAAGTCAAATGCTGCAGGTGGTCTCAAGCTACTTACGGCCATGATGTTTTTGAACTTCTCCACAGTCATAGTCTCTGGAGGTGCAATGGGAAGGTTGGCTTTCTCTAGTATTTCAACTACCCTCTTTTTGAGGGACTCGTCTATCCACCCTAAGCGGTGAGACATGTCAGCTGCCATAACCTAAGGTAATGCCAAAAAATAGAGGCAAAAGGTCAGTAAACGGGATTAAAATCATTAGTAAGAGGCTGTATAAAAATACTAAGCCAAACTTACTGTTCCAACCGCAACAGCCTCCCCATGAAGCCATGCTCCATATCCGAGTCCCGTTTCAATAGCCTAGCAATTGAATGCAATGAAAATATAGTTGTTTCAAGAACGTGAGATTCATATGAAAATGCGACAAATGCTATCACACAAAGGTATTTTGGTTGTGCTACCTGAAACTTATTATTGTCAGTATAAAGTACGCAAAAAAACAAAGTAATTGATTATTTAATTGTAATACTTACATGACCGAATGTGTGACCCAGGTTTAGTGTTGCTCGAAGACCACTTTCCTTCTCATCTTGAGCAACCACTTCAGCTTTGTTTTCACATGATCTTTTAATAGCATAGGCTAAAGCACTTGGATCTCTACAAATACACATTCCAAATTAGACGTTAATGGCAACATGACAATTCAGTAGTCATATTCAACAATTATGCTATATCTATTATCGTAAGAGTGTCTGCAAACATTCCTCCAAACTAGAGTTCACAGAAAAATTCTCTCAGCTAACAAGAATAATGGAATGGCGCTATGGTTCTACGCTTACTTGTTCTGCGATTATAGTAAACAGCAAAACAGAGCTAAAAATTCCACGTACAGCAATGAAATGATTCGAGTTGGCAAGTTTAACAATAGTTTAGTTTCTCACTCTATTCAACCAAGTAAAGGTAATACAAGTATCTCAGATAATGACAATTCAACAATGGAGGAACACGCCATTAGGAAAATGCTCTTTCATTTGCTCACGCCAATGATCAATTAACAATTCCATAAAAGGTGCAGATGGAATGTGGCCAAGATTCAATTACTAGGCAAGATACTGCAAACTTATATAGGGCTCTGAATATTTGATAATTGGAAGTACGAAAAGAAAATAAGCCTTGGGTAGTTATACAGTAGAAAACCCAAAACAATGTTAGAACCAACAAATATTGGAATGAACGTCTTTCACCTAGTGAGCAATCTGTCTACAAGAACCACAAATCTAATGCAATTGTAAACTGTGGTCTGATATATACTACGTTTGAATAAAAAAATGATAATAGCATTAATTGAAATTACACGACCTCAGCTACACGTGAAGCCAAAATCAATTGTGGAACAAAAATGAATACCTTGCCAACAAAGCTGACATATTCTTCTCTTGCCACTCAAAGAAAGGTGCATCTCTTATGAGCCCATATTTCACAACCTCAGCTATGCCTGAAGCCAGCTCCCTGTCGGGCAAAGTATTCAGTGTATCTGTGTCTATTAGCACACACTGTGGCTGGTAGAATGCCCCGATCAAGTTCTTCCCAAGTGGATGGTTAATCCCTGTTTTCCCACCAACGGATGAATCTACCTGAACCATGTTATCCAGAAATTAGCACCAAACTACACGTACCCAACTATAGTTCAATCTGAATCAAGGTTATAACCTGGGCCATAAGAGTAGTGGGTATCTGAATAAAATTGACACCACGGAGGAATGCGGCAGCCGCAAACCCACACATGTCCCCAATGACACCACCGCCGAGAGCAACAAATGTGCAGCGGCGGTCCAGCCGGGACTCAATTGCCTTATCAAACACCTTCATCAACGTGCCCTGCAAATGCCAGCCACATAATTATATCCGCTGAACTGAACGAAAGTACTAACACACCAGAACGCTGGATCAAACACGCACCATCTCTTTGTACTTCTCGCCGTCGGGCAGGATCACGCTCTCCACCGAGACGTTCGGGTTGTTGTGCGTGAGTGCCCAAGTCACCTTCTCCAGGTACAGGGGCGCGACAGTCGTGTTGGTCACCACCAGAACCCTCTTCCCGTGAACATGCCTGCGCAAGCGGAAATCGGGGTCACAAAATGAACAAACCAATTCGATCGGCAATCTAGCGAAGCTTGTAGATTCTGACTACCTCTGCAGCAGGTCCGGCTCGTCGAGGAGGCCGGGGCCGATGTAGATCGGGTAGCTACGGTCGCCGAGGTCGACGTCGACCACCGTGGAGACCCTGGACTCGGTCGGCGGCTGCATCGTGGGAGCGGCGCTGGCAACGAACCGGCTCCGGAGCGGCATCCCGGAGGAAGCGCGGAGGGTGGGGCAGGAGGGACGCGAAGGCGACGGGACGGAGGCGGCGACCGGAGCTGAGCGGGGGAGTCGAGGAGACACGGCCGCGCAAGAGGAAGAAGCGGCGGCGAGAAGGGAGGAGGTGGAAGCAGCCATCGGAAGGAGAACAGCGGCAGCGGCGACGGCGACGGCGCTGGTAAGCGGTGGTTGGGTCCGAGGGGGGCGCGGGCGGGGATTTGAGGCAGGTGGGTGGACCGCGGTTGGTGGCGGAGCTCGACTAGTGCGAGGGCTCAATGTGGGCGGTTGATTTGTTCGAGTGGACGGCTGTGATGGACGTGCGGTTGGTAGGTGTGATGCGCCGGGGGAAAAGGTGAGAGTCGACGTCGCGGGGCGGGGGATGGTTTGGGAAAGATGCCGTCTGTTGAATGGCGCCATGGCTTGCTTGCTTTGGGGCTGCTCGTCGCTGAAAGTGGAGTCTGGTCAGCGCGTTCCGGCCTGTTTGGTTCTGATCCTCAGATGGCCACGCCGCCGCCGCCGCAGGTGTGGCGCTCGAAACGCTGCTGCACACAAACAAGGAAAAGTGGTGTGCTAGATGTTGTGGGCCTACAAAATCAAGCATGTGCTCAGGCTCCGGTACGTCGGCGGGACGAAATGTTGCCGGAATCAATCAGCCTGATACGATTTTTTTTTTTTGAGACGTCAGCCTGATACGATTGGTTACCTGTCCTCCCGTTCCAGCCTATCCCGCGTGGCTCAGCCAGGCTGAGCAGGACTTGGCTGCGCGCGTCAGGCCCAGGCTCCGGCAGTCTCGCAAGAAATCGACCAACCAAACTAGTATGCGTCTTATTATTCTCCATTCGTAGATGAATCTTCATCTGTCTTCACCCAATGCGTCTTGTTCTCCATTCGTAGGTGCTTGAGGTGGATCTCATCTTCACAAAAAAGTGGCAAATACGGTACCTCAATCCTCTTCACAAGTCACCATCATGACTTTTATATGCAAAAAATGGTCATCGTATCTCAAGTCGGATAAAATGACCTGCTCCAGATTGAGTTCCCGGTGAATAAAGCAGCTCATGGTGGTCCAAAGGCATGTTTGAACTGACGGTAAGGAGTGCCTCCGTTTCAAAAAAAAAAAATGTCGTTTTTGGTCGGATCATGGGAATTAAAGAGATATATCGGCCTGTTCGGCAGGCTGATAACACTGTAGCAGCTGCTGAAGAAATAACTGCGAACACTGTAACGGTTGCTGAAGAAATAACTGAAACACTGTAGTTGCTGCAAAGAAGCTGGCTGCGAAATGGGCAGCCGAACAGGCTGATAGAAAAATTGGGTGTGGAGAAAACGATGAGGAGAGAGAGATAGATATGTATTGAGAAGTGAGAATTACAAGTTGAGAAAATTGTTAAAGTATAGAATGACAAATAATTTGAAACGGAGGTAATACTTATTATATTTGATTTTCAAACCTTTTCTTTTGAAACAAATTTAAAACGTAAGACAGTCTGTGACGGGCCATTGGCGGTGAGGCCCAGAAAAACGTTGGCCCATCTGACTTGGAGCAGATGAGCCATTACTAGCCCATGACGCGCCAGACACCAGCGCAGCAGGAACGGGAACGAACACCCTTCCCCTACCGTTGCACGAACCGGTCGTCGTAATGCGTTTGCCGCGATCCCCCCGCCTCAGCGCGGCGCGGCCGTCCACCGCCACTCGCGGCCCCTCCATTCCCGCGCGTCCGCTCCCCCGCGATCCCCCGGCCTCAGCGCGGCGCGGCCGTCCACCGCCACTCGCGGCCCCTCCATTCCCGCGCGTCCGCTCCACCGCAACGCCCCGCGCCGCGAGCTCGCGCCCTTCAAAGCGGCCGCCTCCTCCCCCGCCCCCTCGCTAGCGTCGCCGTGCCCCTGCCCCTCCCCATTCGCCCCTCCTCCTCTCCTCCCCTTCTCCCCGCGACTCCGTCCGCCTCACATGACCGCCGTCCGGGCCGCGGCCGTGCTCGCGGCCGCCGCGGCGCTCGCGCTCCTCCTCCCGGGATGGGCGGCGGCCGAGTGGAACCTCACGAAGAAGGGCTCCGTCGTCACCTACGACGAGCGCTCCCTCCTGATCGACGGCAAGAGGGACCTCTTCTTCTCCGGCGCCATCCACTACCCCAGGAGCCCGCCCGAGGTACGAGCATCTCCTGCCTACCAATTGAATGAATTGATGTTGCGGCTCTGCTGCTGCTAGTGCTAGTTTCGGGCTGACGTTGCCGACCGGCTGGTGTGTTGATCTTGGGAATGATGGAATGTGTTGATGTTGCACAGATGTGGCCCGAGCTGATGAGGCTGGCCAAGGAGGGCGGTCTCAACACGATCGAGACGTACGTATTCTGGAACGCACACGAGCCTGAGCCGGGGAAGGTAACCAGCTGACTGATGTTCATCCGCACAAACCGCAGCAAAAACTGAGGAGCACCCACCCTTGGTTATGCCTCTTCTGTATAAAACCATATATTCACGAGTAGATGTTAATGCACCTCATCTGTCGTGCGTGTTGCAGTTCAATTTCGAAGGCAGGCTCGACTTGATCAAATTCATCAAGCTGATACAGGAGCACGACATGTACGCCATTGTGCGCATTGGGCCCTTCATCCAGGCAGAATGGAACCATGGGTCAGTGCAACGACCTAATTGCCTCTTAGCTTTCTATTACGATCATCATCTGATTGTTTCATGATTTCTTTATGTTATCTACTCTTTTACCAGTGGGTTGCCTTATTGGCTTAGAGAAATCGACCGCATAATATTCCGGGCAAACAATGAGCCTTTCAAGGTAATCATAGATTTTCATGCCTTGTATGTAAGGATGCACGCCGAGGAGTGACTGATGGTACTTGGATCTCTCATGCAGAAAGAAATGGAAAAATTCGTGAGATTCATAGTGCAGAAGTTGAAGGACGCTGAGCTATTTGCAAGTCAAGGAGGGCCCATCATTCTGTCACAGGTCTATTCAAGTTGATTGTGTCATTTGTTAAATCTGTTTATTGGCGTCCATATTTACATATGACTTTTGGATGGATGTATCAGATCGAGAATGAGTATGGGAACATTAAAAAAGATCATGTAGTGGAAGGTGACAAGTACCTCGAATGGGCAGCTCAAATGGCCCTTAGTACACAAACAGGAGTTCCGTGGGTAATGTGCAAGCAATCTTCAGCTCCTGGTGAAGTGGTAACTTTCTGATCAGTGGTGAATATCTATACATAAATTGTTTAATGGAGCACAAGTTATCTTAATGTAGCGATGTCTTGAAAGTAGTACTGAAATGGTATTGAGAAGTGGACGAACATTTAAACCAAGGATTGAATAAAATTTACTTCAATGTTTTATTTTGTGTATCATTCTCATTAGATCCCGACTTGCAACGGAAGGCACTGTGGAGACACATGGACGCTACGTGACACAAAAAAGCCTCGCCTTTGGACTGAGAATTGGACTGCACAGTAAGTTCAAGTAATTCACACTCAACATTCTTCTTATTCGCCAATCCACCAACAGTATTACAAATCTTAATACACAATAGCAAGAATGGAGTCTGAGTAGAATATGTGGCACTGCTAATAAGAAAATTTAATGCTCTGATGAACTTATGACCATCAATCATGTTGCACGTTTCCTGTTTGTATTCGCCTTATATTGGTTCGTGCTGCACCCTAGCCTGTTCCTCCCTTTTTTGGAAGACGACAGATGATTAAGTACATACTAGAACGTAAAAACGTAATACCTAGAGTGGCAATAGTAACGCGATGTTACATCTCATTAAACTTAGCAGATAGACTATACGGAACAACAAAGCAAACCAGCAGTGCACCACGAAAATCAAAATCAGTAACACGAAGACAAGGTCGTGGCTGGGCAATACGCATTCATTATCTCAAGTAGAAAACAGCTGTTATAGGTCCACAAAAGATGCTTTAACTAACAAGTGAATTCAAAATTAGGAACAAATTAGTGCTTTTAAAAATACACCACTGCCAAATTGAGGCTAAGTCAGGAAGCTATTCTCCAGTGTTTAAACAATAGGACCCCGTCTGTGTGCACACGAAAGCTTCAAACACAGAGAACTAATTCTCCTTCTTTTCCTTGACATATACAGATTCAGAGCATATGGCGATCAAGTTGCTATGCGTTCAGCTGAGGACATTGCATATTCTGTGTTACGGTTTTTTGCAAAGGGTGGATCATTGGTGAACTACTACATGGTATGTACATCCATCTGCTCCCTCTTTCCTGCAGTGGGTTGAAAAATTGCAGAAAGTATCTGACGATTACTTATGGAACTATGCTTTAACCTGTTGTGAACAGTATCATGGCGGAACAAATTTTGGAAGGACTGGTGCTTCTTATGTGCTCACTGGATACTATGATGAAGCTCCCATTGATGAATATGGTACATCGCCTCAGTTCATCATTATGTTTCTGTACTATTTTTTTAATCTTCTTCATCTTTGCCATCTTAACTTAAGGAGCGTCTAATCTGGTCTATGGACTTTATAGGTTTGTACAAGGAGCCCAAATTTGGGCATCTAAGGGACTTGCACAATGTGATAAGGTCATACCAAAAAGCTTTCCTCTGGGGAAAACAATCGTTTGAGAAATTGGGTCATGGGTATGAGGTTGGGAAAAACTTCTTCCGTGATTTCAGCACCTGAAACTTATTTTTAATTTTTGGGTTGTGATTACTTTTTTGTACCCGCAGGCACACAACTTCGAGTTGCCTGAAGAAAAGCTGTGCCTGTGTTTCATTTCCAACAACAACACAGGGGAAGATGGAACCATAATCTTCCGAGGGGAGAAGCACTATATTCCTAGCCGCTCTGTTTCTATCCTTGCAGGGTGCAAAAACGTGGTTTACAATACCAAGAGAGTATGTTTATCGCATACACTTTACCTATACGAATTAGGACCTTTGTGTCAGTGGTATGAAGAACATACCATCATGACTTGTGTTCTATATATGTCATTTCAGGTTTTTGTACAACATAGTGAAAGGTCATTCCATACCGCAGAAGTGACTAGCAAAAATAATTTGTGGGAGATGTACAGAGAAACAATCCTAAAGTATCGCGATACTAAAGTCAGGACACAGGAACCTCTGGAGCAATATAACCAAACCAAGGATGCTAGTGACTACCTGTGGTACACCACAAGGTATTGCTCTGTTCTATTACAAGGTATTGCTGGTGACTACTTGCAATACTAAAGAAATTTCTTGATCATATTCTCCGTTCCGTCACCTGCAGCTTTCGCTTGGAGGCGGACGATTTACCCTTTAGAGGTGACATCCGTCCTGTGCTTCAGGTCAAAAGTACTGCACACTCAATGATCGGATTTGCTAATGATGCCTTCGTAGGTAACTTGGACCAACTCTGTAACAACTTTGTTTCTCCTAAGCCACTCACCCGCTGCAAGTACAAACAGTTGTACTAATCAAAGTCACTGTCCATGTAGGAAGTGGGCGTGGAAGCAAGCAGGTAAAAGGTTTCATGTTCGAAAAACCCATTGATCTGAAAGTAGGCGTGAACCATCTCACAATGCTGTCGTCGACAATGGGAATGAAGGTAAGCATATGTTAAGTGGTTAATATGTCTGATTCTGGAACATGAGATGGGTGAATTTATTGTGTTCCAAAAGCCAATAACCAGGTGATAAAAATATGGTTGTGTTGGGACATGACAGATACAGTTTTTGAAAGGCAGACATGTAGTTTTAATCACAACACACATTAATATATCAGCTCTAAATCTGTTTATTCGCTGTTGTTTGCAGGACAGTGGTGGTGAACTTGCTGAAGTGAAGGGTGGCATTCAGGAATGCAGAATCCAGGGTCTCAACACTGGGACGTTGGATTTACAAGTCAATGGCTGGGGCCATAAGGTAAGGCTATCGCCCTTAGGTTGATGAAAAGATACCTACATATCCTTGCAACATAATGGGATGGTGTTGCAACGTTATCACTTCTACACTTGGTATCAAACAGGCTGCCCTGGAAGGTGAGGATAAGGAGATCTACACAAAAAAAGGTGTGGATAAAGTTCAGTGGAAACCGGCGCAGGGTGACCGGGGAGCCACTTGGTATAAGGTAGGTTGAATGATGAATAGGAAAATGTGATAGTTTGGAAACATTAAAGATCCATTTCAGTTTTGGTTGCGAGTCTCAGTGCCACTATCTGTTCATGCTATGCTAGAGATACTTTGACGAGCCCGATGGAAATGATCCTGTTGTTCTTGACATGAGCTCAATGGGCAAAGGCATGATTTTTGTGAATGGCGAAGCAGTGGGTCGCTACTGGACCTCATACAGAACTCTTGCAGGAAATCCTTCCCAAGCACAGTAAGCAAGCTCACCGTTGTTGAAGGTCTATGTTCTTGTGCTACTAACTTGAATTCCAAACTTATTTCAATTTGTTTCTCCCTTCAGATATCATATTCCGCGCCCATTCTTGAAATCCAAGGACAACCTATTGGTCGTGTTTGAGGAGGAGTTGGGCAAGCCAGAGGGCATCCTCATCCAGACGGTGACAAGAGACGACATTTGTGTGCTCCTCTCTGAACACAACCCGGCGCAAATCAAGACGTGGCTAACGGAGGGTGGCCAGATCAAGCTTATTGCCGAAGATCACAGCACTAAGGGCACCTTGACCTGCCCACCGAAGAAGATCATCCAGGAGGTCGTCTTTGCCAGCTTCGGCAACCCGGAGGGCCCGTGCGGCAACTTCACCTTGGGTACTTGCCACACTCCTAATGCAAAACAAGTAGTTGAGAAGGTACGCCCAAATTTACCACCTGCCTTGTCTGGTAACCTACTCATCATGCATATTGTTTTATATAATATCGATCTTTGTCGAATGGAATGGACAGGAATGCCTTGGCAAGCCGGCATGCGTGCTGCCCGTGGTGCATACGCTGTACGGTGCGGACATCAACTGCCCCACAACAACCGCCACACTCGCGGTGCAGGTGAGATGCAAAAAACCGGAGAAGAGCGCTTCAAAATAGAGAGAGAGAGAGAGAGAGAGAGAGAGAGAACGCTAATCGACGCCTCACCATGTTTGTTTGTTCATACCTTCGGTCGGCACTCGCTGCCAATGTGCTTGTGCCCGCATTGTGATTGGAATATGATCGGAACATGCTTGATCGGAATCATGAGAACTAGGCATGAAACAAGTGAAGGGTAGATGCGGTTCAGACCAAAGATGTGTATCCCTCCTCTTTCTTCTGTGTTGTGTTGTTTCATGTAACCATCACAAATTCACAGTAGATGAATAATCATGATTGATAGTTTAGAATTTAGAACATTCCAAATTTTGAGTCAAACACTGGAGTTGGACTGACAAAGCTTCATGTAACATGGAGATGGAAAAAACTTTTATCTGATGGAATTTTCAGCAAGCTTCCGTATGAGTTGTTTTCTTTGTTTTGAGCTTCTGTTGTCGGGGATTCTTGTTTTGCACAGATTATTCAAGAAGGAATGAGTTAAAAGAATAGGACGTGACCTTCCAAAAAAAAAAATAGGACGTAAGTTTCCTACAAAATAAATTCTTCCGAAACTACTCAGGAGGCATATAAAAAGAAGAAACGAAATAAACAATAAATAAAAAGGGGGCGTTGCGAGAATCGAACTCGCGACCTCTCGCACCCAAAGCGAGAATCATACCACTAGACCAAACGCCCAGTTGATGTTTGTACGATCTTTGTTAGTTATATAATAATATTTAGAATTTCCCATTTTCCCTCCAAAAGCTTCCGTCGTCTCCTTCCAAATTCCCCGTTTCCCTCCTCCTGTTCCTCTATCCATCTCTCCCCTCTCCCCCCCTTGCCCAAGCCGATTCGCAGTGCCCCGCACAACGAGCAGCAACCATGGCGGGCGCCGGCGACGACCTGGACCTCCTCCTCTCCCTAGGGGAGGTGGTCCCCGAGACCCCTCCCTCCTCCCCGCGCCCTGCTGGGGGCTCCGAATCTGACGGCGCTTTCACCCCTCCAAGGGCGGCGCCCTCCGGCAACTCCGACATGTCCGTCTTCCGCGACGCCGTCAAGGACTGCCTCGAGACCGTCCCCGCCGCCACCTCTCCGCTCACCAAACGCCCCAAGCGGTCCAAACCATCCGAAACTCTCGTCGACAAGTACTCCGGCCTCCGCATCAAGCACCTGGCGCTCTCGCCGATAGAGATCAGCAACCGATTCGCCGACATCCGATTCGTGCGCATCTCCGCGATGAAGTGAGTATTTCCCTCCAGATCGCCCAGCTCTTAGGTGGCTTACATTTTCTTAATCGATATTGGGGATCTCTTCGTGGTACCCAGGAACTATGTGGGGAGCGACAAGTTCTCGGGCTGTTGGGCGACGGTGGGGGTGGTGCTGGACAAGGGCGTGCCGCGGGTGAGTTCGCAGGGGACCAGTTACAGCATCTGGAAGATGGGCGCGCTGGACGACACCGACGTTTCGGTGTTCCTGTTCGGGGACGCGCACACCCACTACTCTGGCGCGGCTGTCGGCGCGGTGTTCGCGCTGTTCAACGGCAACGTTCGCATGGACAACGAGGTACCTTTGGATGACTGGCATTTTCTCTTTGATCGATTAGGTAGTCGGTGCTTTGTGTGAGATGCTGATTTGATTGCGCCTTGCTGATGTTGTTTGTTCAGGGCAGAGGGTTCTCTGTCAGTGTTGCTTCCGTGGGGCAGATGATGAAGATGGGAGTCGCAGCAGACTTTGGTCTCTGCAAAGGGAAGAGGAAAGACGGGATGGCTTGCACGATGGCGATAAATAAGTACGTATCCCTGCACCAGTGAGAAAATGTCTGGATGTTGTAATTGTGCTCCATTACCATTAAGCCAATATCACTGGGAAAAATCCAGAGCACATTGCACACCTTAGTGGTGAGAATTAAAGCATTTGATATAATTGATCACTGCATCTTCATGAATATCATCATGAAGTGTAATGCAGAAACGCTAGCGCGGCACATTTAAATGTATGCTGCTATGTGCTTGTCTTCCCAATTTTGTCAGGTCAGTCCTTTATTAAGATGGAGGAATTTAGTCTGGCTACTTCAGATTTCCTAAATCATTTCTTATTCATTATATTGAAATCATCATGCATGCTGTTTGAGGACTGAAAAAAAAACTTTTTTCACTCTTTTTTTCTTTTTTTCTATCTTCTTTCTCTTTTATCCTGTTTTGCCCTTTCTCGTTTTGTTTGGTTTTGCCTCTCTTGTTGGTTCCTGCAGGTTTCATCTCTAGCCTACCCCAACTTACTTGGGATAAAAAGGCTTTGTTGTTGTTGTTGTTGTTGTTGTTGTATATTGAAATCATCATGCATGCTGTTTGAGGACTGAATTATGCTCCTCTTTTCAGGAGTAAAGGATCATACTGCAAATTCCATTCATCGGTAAGGACAGACCTTTCAAAATTCTGCAGCTGAGATGGATAACAAAAAATATGATTCATTATGTCACATTCCTTCTTGCAGAAAACATCACAGAAGTTCACTACTGGCAGAGTAGAGCTTAAGGGCGGGTAAGTTAAACCTCAAAAGAGTAGTCTAAGTCTTTCCTTAAAAACTCTACGCTTTATATTCATTTGTTAGTCCTGATTTAGCTCCATAACGTATTTTTGGCCCATGATCCTATGCAAATGTTATTCCCCCAGGAACTTCAAATTTGCTTCCAAACTTCAGTCTGAAGGGATTTACATGGTCAATCCGTCAGAGCGACCCAATCCAAGAAAGCCATTCCAACCAGTGAAAGTAATGTCAGTTGATGGGCTAAAAAGGGCTTTAAGGTATGTAAAGCACTGTTTGATCTCAGCTTACGTGTTTGGGTTATCTTCTGTTTGCACACCGATTCTCACTTTTTCTTTGATACACCGATGCACACTTTTTCTTTGATAAAACTAGGTTCGATGCTGAATCAAACAGTAATATGAAATACTCTGTATGCTTATTCAACATCATGTCTGAATACTCTGTATTTTCCTGTTCTTTTGGAAAACTGTTTGGTATATGACCACAAAAAAAGGTTGATATTGTTCTTATCTAAAAGTTCAACCATGAGCATTCCTTCGGTGATAGTTCTTAGCTCCTTACAATTAATAGCTCCGAGACTTGTTTTTTAATGTTCTTCATATGAATTTGCGTTGCGGTACATGCTTTAGGACATGACATTCAAGACAAAGCATGAAACCCAACTCGGTAGTTACAACTTTCTGACATCTCCTTGTCATCATGGCGTTATCTGTTGAATTGCCCCCACAATGTTTTCCTTGTGAGGCTCAGAAGGATTCTTCCGAATGTAGACCAACTTCTGAGTAAATGTGCAAAGTATCCTTGGGGATAGTATGAAAGGATTGGTGTTGTCATGCTTAACCTCTGGTTTACTTGTGCAGCAATGCAGATAGAGTGACTACCAAGAACCAGTCACAGGGTATTAGATTTCTTTCTCAAGTCACAGGTAACCTATTCCCCCCCTTTTTACAAGTGATTTTACTTGTCGATGAAATTAGCATGAGATTGGCTCCAACAATTGACTGATAAATTATCATCTTAATTTATATTAGCTAATATGGATAACGTGAAACCAAGTGCCTCAAGCAATGATTCTACAAATCAACAGAAATCGAAGCTCAGCTTAAACAGAAGGTCAGTTATGCTGCACTTTGCATATAATGGTCTTGATCAAAGGCATTGAAATAAACAAACTTATTACAATTTGCAGTTCGGCTTCATCTGGCGCCAAAGCACTACCCAAGCAAGGGTTGCGGAAACCAGAACAGGATATCAAGAGACGAAAGATGAATAATCCTCCACCGAATATAGTCGAGCTTGACGCAGTCAGCTCAGATGATGAGATAAATATAGTACTGCGACGCTGATGTTTTGAGATAGCTGCAGCAATTACTCCAAAAACGAGTAAATGAGGGTGTGTTTGAAGGCCCTTGTTTTCAATTTCTTTCAACATGTACGTAGTATAGTTTTGTTACTCTTGTTTGCTTTACGTGAGGATACACCAGTTATCGGATAAACATTATTTTCTGTCCTGTAGAATTATTAGAGAACTCTGTTTGAATGACGCAGATTCGGCCACGTTTTGCTGCGTATGAAGTTTCTTTGCACGAGGCCATCGCTGTGTGTCCCCGTGAGCTTTTAGTTTGATAAAACGCAATTAATAAAACGGAAATTCATTAATTAAAAATACAATTACCAATCTGCCCTCAAATTAATGGCCATTAGTTGTTTCAGACCACACGGCCAGTTCATTTTTGAACTGCGTCGGACAGTCCTAGCGACAGTATTTTCAATTTCATACGGAGGGAGTATCACACTACACGAAATGACTGAAAACAATGCAGTAACCAGCAACAATGATAACCAACCAGCTTCATCACGGTACAGAGTGCATCCGATCCAAGTAAAAAAAAACAACGGAGTTAGCTAAAATAGTCTGCTCACGATCCTCCGAACCTAAGTACACCTCCTTGAAAATTGCTTAAAACCTACGGCAGTCTATAGCTGCTCCAATCTCGAAACATCCTAAGTTAGGTCCCCGCTGGTCTGGTCTCATTCGAAGATTGCTGTTGGTAGTAGAGTCTCATTCGAAGGCCCATGCGTTCTCCCTCCTCACTTCCTCCTCTTCCTCAGGAGTGAAGTCATTTTTGATGTTGAAGGTCTTGCGGATGTCCTCTGGAGTCTTCCCCTTCATCATGTCTGCGACGGTCTGGCAGGTCAGGTCCAGCAGCACCTTGATGTCCAGGTAGTTTGCAGCCTATCATGTAGGTGAAAATTGATGAAAGTATATCAGCCTATCATCAATACTACTATATAGAAGAGAGGTTAAATACTCAAATGCAACAACAATCTCATGTAGGTGAAAATTGATGAAAGTATATCAGCCAAAAAGAACAATCAATAAACAAGCTCAATGCACATCCTTAGAATTGATTTCATTCAGCAGATGATTGTACACACACGGCAACTGTGGCATCTGTGTATAACATTCAAATCCATCAGCAATGCAACAAAAAAATCAGCTACCTATTCTTAAGCATATCAAAACATATCTTTTGAATTCTCATGATCTCACAAAACAATATCACAAATCTGATGCCTATCCTAAAACAATGCTATGGCACAGGAATGCCTTGTTACCAGTTATCAAGTGCACAGTAGAAATGGTAACTCGTGACCTTCATATGCCTTACTAAACAACAAACAGATAATGCTGTAAAACCGGCTTTGCAATATATCAAAGAAACGACAGTAGAAGGGAGGGCTGTCCAATGACGCCCCTCAATCGATGTACTCATAAAAAACAATCATCTGCTACCTTACAACGTGGTGCTATCGTGATAATAACAGAATTGAGCACTTTTGATATCAATTATGCCATAACGATATTAAAACCTTGACATGACAAGCATGTGGTAAACAGGATGCACATATGACAAAATCGGCATGTTGCAATTCAAAATCAAAGGATTCAACAGATTGCAGACCTAACCATACCTGAACCATCATCCCATAGTAGTCACATTACCACAATCAAGACAATTTTGCTCTACATACTAAAAATCATCAAACTTTACCGTGAAACAGCATCGCCAAACGTGCATTCAAATAGGAACTCCCGGCACTGGCAAATTTCCACAAAACCCTAACCCAAATCTCAATAATAAAGCAACAACCTGATGATCAAGACGTTCAATCGCATCTAAACACCAATGGAATTCAGATTGGTAAGGGAGGAAAGAAAAGGGGGAAGGGCCTCACCAGGATGAGATCGAAGAGGGTGCCCTGGTCGACCTTGACGAATTCGGCATCGTAGTTCTTGAGCTCCTCCCCGGAGGTCTTCTTGGACCCATCGGAGGACGCGCCATCCTCGCCTTCGGCGGCGCGTGCCTGGACGTGCTTCGTGCAGAACTCGATGACCAAGGAGAGGATCTTGGAGGAGACGTTGGGGAGGGGGATGACGTTGTCGGCGCAGCTGTCCTCGATCATGTGCTTGATGGTCTGTGACTCCATCGCCACCGACTCCTCCACCTCGAACCGCTCGCCGTCGGAACTGCACAGCGTCAGCAGCTTCTCCTTCTCCTTCCCCGCCGCCGCCGCCGCCGCAGCCACCGTCGCGTCCGTTGCGTCCGCCATCGATCCGATCGCCGGGAGTGAAGGGTTGTGGTGGTGGTGGTGCGATGAGGCTTCCAAGGAAAAAACCCTAGGCGAGAAACGAAAAGCCGAGGCTTCCTGGGGAAGGGGACGGGGAGGGGACGGCTTTATTGCCGGCGCTGCGGAGGGAAGAAGAGTCTAGAAGGCAGAGCCTTCACGGCTACGTTACGTGCTATAGATCGTAGTGGGCTTCGTGGGCGGCCTCTTGGTTCTTGCCTCCAAGCGAGGACTTCACACGGGCCTTCTTACAACAGGCCTGTTTCAAAAAGGAAAGGGTTTGCGATCCATATGCCGTGCACGGTTTGAACAGTTGGTAAGATGTTTTTTTAGAAAGTTCCAAATAATGCATACTACTCGATTTGGATGAATTCATTTCTTGAAACATATTCTTGTTGTACTCCAACAGTTTGATAATAGAGCCCTTTTTTATGGAAGATATATCTTCTTCCATTATCATTTTTTTGCGAGAAATATACAATTTATGAGTTTTACGAGGGAAAAAGTGTTTTGCAGATATGGATGCGAAATGAGTATTGCAGATCCTCGAGGGTTTAGCCGTGCTAAGAAAAAACCGGGCCTCAAACTAATGTCAAAAGAGTAACTACAATTCAGAAGAAAAAATAGTGAAGAACACGAAAGGGAAATAAAATTTTCAGCACCGTAACACATTGTCGAAAAGAAAAACGTAAACACGGTTGCAGCACGACGAATGCTTGCAAATCCAGTCACGGGCAAGCTGCGATCCTAGCGCTGCCTCGCCGGTCACGGGACGAGAAGGAGTCGACCCTGAGGTGGTGCCGGAACGCCGAGATGAATTCCTCCGCCCGCTTGTTCACCTCCTCCGCGTTGTCAGCCGCTTCTTCCTCATCCTCCACCGGCTTCGCCGCCGCCGCCACCGTCTGTGCCGGCCTGTCCGCGACTACCAGCGCCATGCAGCTGGCCGCCGGCTCCGCGCCCTCCCGCCTCTTGTTCTTCCTCCTCTTCGCCTTCTTCGCGCCGTCTCCCTTTGTCGGCCCCCGCCGCGCGACGCCGCACGCCGGCGCCGCCTCGGCCCGCCGCGGCCGCACGGACGCCGCGACGATGGACGCGATGACGACGTTGAGGAGCAGGAACAGGGCGGGCGACGGCACCGACAGCGACGCGGGCCACCACCACCACCAGGGCGCCACGAGCACGGCCGCCGGCGCCGACACCAGCTGCTTGACGCCCGACACGAGCAGCGCCGCCGCCGCCGCGGCCAGCGTGGCCTCCACGAGCTCCTCCTCCCTCCGCGTGGCCTTCTTCTCCCCCGCCATCCGCGCGCGCGCTCCGCCTGCTCGCCTTTCTAGCGCTTTCTTTCTTTCTTTCTTTCGCCACTCTGCTCGGCTTTGCGGAGGAGCGAGCTCTAGCTGTATGTATAGCAGCTACTCCTACCATGCTCGTGCTCTGCGCCGCCGTCCTTGCTCGTTGTTCGGGCGCTAAAAGGTTCACGGCTTCAGGCTAATCGATCGTCGAGCGCAGGGGGTGTCGCGCCTGCGCCTGCCACGCCGACAGCCATACAACCCGTGCTGATGGTTGTCGGGGAATTTCCTCTGATATGGGCTGAGTATTTTGGTTCCCCGCCCTACTGAACCAGAGCCACACATGGCACACCACTTTGCCTGAAGAAGCCCTCGCCCATGGCACCCCTGGGACAGCTGCAGGACCACCAATGGTGTTGCTGATGACAGTGGAGTCACGTGAACAAAAATGCATTTGATCGATCGAATGAACAAAATTGCATTTTAGTATTTTACTCGCGTAATGTCTTACCCTTGCTCAATTTTTATCAGGGAGCTTTAGTACTTGTGTTTTGCATTGGCCTGTAATGCAGTGTGCAAATAATCTGCTTCCAGCAGTGTAGCATGAACTACTGTTTATGAGGTGTGTATTGTTTTCTGTTACCTTTGTAAAAAAACCAAACACAACCATAGATTATGAGACGTGTATTGTTTTGTGTAATCTTTGAGTAAAGCTAGGGAAGCACGCCTGAGGCTCGTGCGTTTTCGTTTGTCTCGTGCGCGTGCTTGACCGCCTGTAAACGCCATGATGACGTTTCCCTCGGTTCGCAGAATTGAAATGAGCAAGTTAATCATGCCACCTGAAAGCATTGCGCAAACCAGCAATTTATGGTTAGCAGAATGACAGCGGTATATATTTACTTGATAGAGCATCCATTTGAAAAACAAAATCCTTCAGAATGTGTACCTTGAAATTCTGAATTCCCGCATTATTTCAAGGCGACATGACAGCAGTAATCAGACACATGAACAGATCCTCCCTTGAGTTTACTGAAATGAGCTAGACATGTCTGTCACAAAGACCGCAAGCAACCAAGCAGACCTAGCACATACCACAATCATGCCTTATCACTTTAATGAAACATTACAAGAAAAAAGCACGGTATAATTAGCCATGATCCATGCCCATTTCGTTGACAGGAGCTACGAGGCATCCCAGTTGCTTTGCAAGTTGCAACTCCTTCCTTAGGTAAGGTAGGCAGCTCAAATTTCAGGCATTAGTTTAAAACAAATTGTCTGGAGAGGAAACTCCCATCTTACATTTTAATTTTTTAAAGAGCCTCCATTCCCACACCATAACACTCAAAACACTTCAATATACAGCAACAAAAAAAAAATCCGTTCTCAAGCGCAAGCTCCAATCAATAATGTCTCAAGATCTGACATAACCGTCATGACAAAGTAATTAACTCTCCAGAGTAATATCTAGCAGAGAAGAGGCATAGAACAACAGGGAACACTCTGGCACAGGGCCAATTTCAGCACCCAAAGCATTACTACGTGTTTAGGACGATTTTTCAGACACAAGGTCATCAATGAGTTTGGCAGCATCTTCCACAGTCGCAATTGTCTGCGCGCTCGACTCTTCAACACTGATTCCAAAAGCCTCCTCAAGACCCATAACAATCTCAACCTACAAAAAGGAATTCACAGAAAGCTTTAGTTCCAACAGGGTTAAGGAAATAGCTGGTGAGAACAGAACATGAGACAGCAAACCCCCTTTAGCAATAACTTGTTTATTTCAAAACACATAAGCAACAATATATATTTGCAGTGATTCAAAAAAAAAAAAAAAACTGTTCTAGATGAACATGAACTACAAAGCAAATCTACAAAAGAGACATGAACTGGTAGAAGAACAGAGAACTTCAAGACCATACACAGAGCTAGAAATGCATCTACAAGTGAATGCCCGTTAAGGTACTGACTGGCACAAGTACAAAGACATCAGCAAAGCAACTTATACAGAGTTCAATTCTTTTGTTAAAACGTTATACATGATATCCATATTGACTTACAGTATCCAATGAATCAGCACCAAGATCTTGGAACTTTGAGGAGCCAGAAACTTCAGTGTCATCAGCAAGTGCAAGCTGCTTCTTGACAATATCACAAACCTTGTCCACCGTCTCCTTTTTAGCCTGGTCAAGAGCATATTTTACACCATCGATAACAGAGGATAAGATCATTAGCAATCAAATCCATATCATTCTTACTAGGGCTGAAAGTTCGTGACCCTTAGGGTCAACCTCCAAAACTCTTTAGTTCAATCAAATGAACCTCGCTTTAGAAAACTAGTTCATTTGATTGAACTAAAGAGGTTTGGAGGTGACGCTAAGGGTCACCAGTTTACACCCCTAATTCTAACAAACTTTTGAAAGAAGTTTGCACATTACATGGTTAAGACAAAAGCCTAACAATAATATTAGTGGTTGACTTGCATCAAAAACAAATTCAGGGATGCTACATGCAAGAAACTGACAGTTCAATTTTTTAAAAAGAATTGAAAATTACTTTCATCAGACAAGTCTGCACATATCAACAACATTCAAGTGTACAGAGGATATATTTTGGGAAAAGTCCCTTTTGGGTGTCAAACAGAGGATAAATTTTGTTGAGATGAAACATAATAGAAACTCAATGGCAATGTCTAGCAGCAGCAGTATGTGATGATTAGTCACGTGATTGCGAAAAGTACAATATTTAGTTACTTACATAACAGCAAACTGCAAATCTCTGTGGTGTTGTCTGCAGTGGGAAGGCTACATTGTCCTTCCTTAAACCAGAAAAAGAGACCGCATTGATGTTGAGTGCCTGCTTGATAAAAACATGCAACACATAAAGTCATTGCCTAAATAAAAGTAACCTGAAGCGATGAAAACTGATCATTGACTCGCTTAATCAAACAAATCTCTTAATCTTTCACCAAATTATCCACTTGACTATACGTCAAAGCCCCACTTATCAAATAAACCTATCCATGTATTACTCAGTTGCCGAGGATAAAATGGAACTTTCTGTGTTTATCTTCACATGCCTCATGCTCGGTTCCAAAACAATCAATCAAGACCTAACATCATTTATATATTTCGCTTAGTTTACTCCTCAATGTAATCCCATTCTCTGTGAATACGAAAAATGGCAAGACCATATGCACATAATCACATATCGAAATGCCTCAGTCTCATGTATTATTGCTTAGTGTGCAGAAAACTTCAATATTCTTTTCCTAGTTGAGGGCCATAAAATAAATAAACATTGAGGTGGAAGCCACATACTGAGATGGTAATAAACGGTCCATCAAATCTGTAATTCGCATATCACTATTATAACTCAGTCATGTGGAATAGTATTATAATTATACGGACTTGACTCCAAAGTCCAAACAAGAAAACCAAATCTGTAATTGTACGGATACCAAAATTCTGAGTCTACGCTCCATGACAAGGCATTGCCAGTCTCGAATGTAATAATTATTTTTATTTGGATGCAGGTTTGTACAAATTATACGCCGTCAAACACCAGTAGCACTGCAGTACAAATGTAACGGTCGGAATTAAAGGGGAAATACCCGTTAACTCATGTCCTAAAAGCGCAGATCTACGGAGATCGTCAGCGACGCGATCCCCGAAATGACCCAATCCGAGCCAAAACGGCGTCCCCAGCCGGAGATCAACCCATCACCGGCCACAGCCCGATCGATCAACACCAAAGCAGTACGCAAACACAAAACAAAGAAATCCGCACGGGATGGCCACCAAAACCCACGACGGTAAAACCCTATTCGGAGTCGCACGCGGATCAGACAAAGCGACACGGCAGGCGATCTGACGGAGTACCTTGACGGGCCTCGTGAAGGAGACCGCGGATCCGGTGATGGAGGCCATGGGGAAGGAGCTGAGGCGGCGACGACGGCGGCGGCGGCGTGACGCAGGGGCGGTGCTGCGGGTCGGGAGAAATGAAATGGGAGTAGACGACGGGTGGGTTGGGGCGGTGGCGGGCGTACTTTATATTCAGTGGGGTCACACGAGCGCCTCTGGGCATCGGTTGTATCGAGGGAGGAGGCGGAGCTCACGAGGCTGGCCCGTGAGATGAGCTGCACGGGGGCCAGCTGGAGAATTCGTCGACTCCGCCCCCCAAGGGACTGAGGTACAAGCCCGTTCCGTAGGCCGCTCCGCTCCGCTGGTCACCGTGCCAACATATATTTTTGACGTGGTTTTGTGACATTGTTATAATTTAAAAGCGTATAATATGCTATTTGTCGTCGCTCGAATAATCGAGAGAACGGCAAATATTTGGTTCGGGGAACAACGATCAATCGAGGTATCGATCTAGGGCACACAGAGAGTTTTTATACTGATTCGGGCCTCCCGGAGGATAATAACCCTACGTCCAGTGTATATCGTGTTGAATATGATGGTGTATGATCTATGATCTGATCTCCCCTCTCATCGGAGGGTTACATGTATATTTATAGTCCTGTTACCGCCTCTAGGAGTCCTTGCCTTGTTCTACAAGACTTCCGATCTGTAGTAACAGATTCGGAGTCTATCTACAAGTTTCCTTTCGTGCGATACAAGTCTTCGGAAAATACCAAATTAAGTCTTCGGGAATATCTGAAAATATGGGTTACGACATAAGCCCCCGAACATGTCACTTGGCTGATTCGTCTTTGATACGAAGAGGTCTTCATCTTCATGCGAACTTCTGACAAGGGATATGTTCTGTACTGAGCACACATACTTCAGATATTCCTCAGGAGATTCTTCATGCTTGTGTATCACTTCATGAATTAATCCTTCAATAAGCTAACATCACTATGTGTCTTCGGGAAACCATCCTCATGAGAAAGTCTTCGGAGTAAGAGCCTTCGGGAGATAGCCTTCGGGAGATAGTCTTCATGAGAGAGTCTTCGGAGAGAGAGTCTTCGTAACAGAGTCTTCGAGAGAAAGTCTTCTTAACACTTGCGTCTTCGACGGTATTAAGAGATATGGTCTTCTGATGAAAGAATGCCATACAGTAATTCCGAACGTGCATAGTCTTGATGTCTTCAAATATCCTAAGCTTGGAGAACGGCGAAGCCCCCGAGCTTAGTAATCTGATGAAATATGAGCATCATCTGTTCTGCAATCTTCTTGATTTGGGCTGAAATAAATAAGTAAGTAACAGATAGGAGCCACTTTTCTTCTTCCGAAATCTTGTAATTAATCCTCCTACAAGCCGTTTAACAGAACTCGAAGTTCTTGCTTGTAAGAAAATCATCAGAAACATGTGTTCGTCATAATCCTTTGGCCAATGTCTTCTGAGATGAATAAGCATGCGGCAGCTAGGAGCTCGCATGTCTTATCACTTTGTGTCGTTGTGATCTTCAAGTTACAGAACCGCGTATATCCTTGAGAGATAGTAATCTTCAGAAAAGAATCTTCTTTGTTGCTTGATCAGACTGAGCTTCAGAAATAATTCAGCTCTTCAATCTTGATGAATAACAATAACAGATATTGCGCCATGATCTTCATGTTTATTTGAACTCCTCCTGGCTTGATAATACTCTTCGGTAACAATAAATCTGAATGGTCTTCAAATCAGCATGTGAGAATGCACCATATCTCTGTTGGCCTGTAGATAGTTGGACGAATTCCAGTTTGATGATACTGGCACGTGAAAGTGCATTAGCCTCGAAGTTGATGCAAGACAGTAAGAGAAAATCCACTGTCACTTCCGAAATATTTAATCTGGTATAATACGGTGCTTCTGCTGAACTTGATTGCTTGTGCAAGATAATTCATGCAGTATTCAATCTTCTAGTATCATGCTCACTTTGACGATCAAGATAAAATATGTGACGAATTTGTCCACGGCAGCTATCTTCTTTGAAGAATACCAGTGCATCCTGATCATCTCTTGTTGCCACATATATCCATTGCTAACTTCAGAATAATAACCGGTAGATGACTTGTATTTGAGCCAATAAAATTTCTGGACAGCGCCTTGTATATTGATAAGTGCTGTATGACGCCCAAACTTGCTTCTCAAGTGTAGATAAAAATAAGCTCCATATATATGACAGGATAATCTGAAGCCAGCTTCAATAAAAAATAGAGCAGCTCCTTTGTAAATTTTTCACCTTGAATTTTCAAGTCTGATGAATATATGAAATCCGTAGAATGGGCTTGTATGTGTAGCCCCCTGCTTTTCTGTGTACAGTGATAACTGAATGCAGGAAAGTAATAAGTTTGCAAAATGCGCATTATAGGAAGTACATAAATACCAGAGATCCATCTAGAGTATGTTCCTTGATAGGAAGTCCAATTAGCTGTCAACTGTAAATACATGTAGAACTAACTCATTGACGGTTAACTTTGCTTATAGCAAGCTACGTTTGAGATTAGCCACAAGATTGGGGTTGTCGATGACTCTTTTCCTTGATAGGAAGTTTGATTAGCTGTATAACATTTTACTTTGCACTTGGCAAGTTATGTTTCAAGCTGAATGATATAAGGTGTTGATCTTGCAACGTGGTCTGAAGTTGGCACTTATAACTCGATGGCTAAGGCTCTTACTTCAGACACTCGGGGAGACTTACGAAACTTATGAACCATTGGCAGCTATCATGTAGCACCATATGACATAAGACTTGCAGTCTGTTGGGTGGTTGATCGTGCAACCGGCCTAGGGAGAGCCACTTATTAACCTCATGGGCTAAGGGTCCCTCGCTAGAACGTCATGGGGTCAATTAACTTATGAACCACAGTGTGGCTAAGCCTTATGACGAAATTTTGCCTGAAAAGGCTGTTCGTACCGATGCCCTATAACCCTCATGTGGTTAGGACATCAGCCAAACTAGTAGACCGACCCTGAGGTCACGCTTTTCCATGTTGAATGGAAGTTGATATGACTGAAAAGTCAATAATCCGTAGAACAATAATCCATGCCGATGAACCAAGTAATCTGGTCAATAAATATTTGAAGATCCAATAGAATGCCCGAAGATAAATATATGATGGCCAGTGAGATGGCTGATAACGAATACCCAAGTAGTCAGAGATGACTGAATGTGAATGTAATATTCCGGAGATGAATATCTCAATTATCAATAATATTCCGGATGAATATTCCGAAGACCAATAAATTCTGGATGAATATCCTGATGATTCTGGATGAATATCCCAATTATCACTGAAATTCCGGTTGAAGATTCCAATAATAAATTCCAGAGATGAATATCTGTAAGGATCGTGTGACCGAAAGGGGGGGTGAATCGGTGCACTCTAGAATCTATTTCCAAACACTTACACCCAAGCAACTCCTAGCGAGTAGTTCTAGTAACAAGGTAAAGCACACTAAGGAGTATCCTTAACCTATATAGCTAGTGCATATAGATAACACAAACACACCACACTAGCAACCTAGCACAAGATAGATAGATAACGGAAGACTTAAGCAAGGCAAGGCAAGGTAACAAGATAACTAGAGACAAGGCAACCAAGATACTAGGCACACTAAGTAGAGTCCTTAGAGCTACTAGAAAGGCTTAACAAGTAAGCACACGAGCAAGGCAACCAAGCAAACCTAGTGAAGCTAGTAGGTACCAAGGTAAACACACAAGCAAGATAAGAGCACAACTCAAGTACTACAAGCAATCATATGAAGTGCGATAAGTAAATGCGAGTAGTAAAGGAGAAGGGATAGAGAATGCTCATGATGTTTTCCCGTGGTCTCGGAAGGATGGCGCCTTCCCCTACTCCACGTTGGGTCACTCCCACCGGAGTCTCGACCCCGTCCCTCCGCTCGATGGCGATCCCTCCTAGAGCACACTTCACCCTCCGAGTGAAGTCGCGGGCACGTCCCGCCGGGCTCGATCCCGGGTACTCTTGCGGAGGTAAGGCTCCGCACTTGATGCGTGCCAAAGGGCGCTCCACTAGTGATGCTTCTTTCGCACGGGAAGCTCCAAGACCGTGTACAAACTTGTGTCAATTTCCACAATCTCCTTGGACAGCTCAACACCGACGAGGTCTAGGCCTTGCCATAGACCAAGAGTAACAGCCCTAGATGACTCTCTCAAGCCCACACTAGCCTAGAGATCAAAGGATGCAACTTGCTACTCTCTCAAGCACTAGGATCACTCCAAATCCTTCTCAAGTGCTTCACACTTCTTCCTCTTGGCTTCTTGGCAGCACCTCCCCTCTTTCCTGGGTCCAAGAGCACCTCAAAGAGGTAAACAACCGACTATATATAGGCCTCCAACCTCAAACTAGCCGTTGTCCAAAAGTGCCCAGTCTGCGTGATGACCGTACAGTAGACCGTACTGTCCGGTCTCCATCTGACCGTACTGTCCGGTCTTCACCAGACCGGCATCCAGGGAGTGCTGCAACTCATCTCAGACCAGACCGTATTGTACGGTCCCTAGTACCGTACTGTCCGGTCTCCATTCTTCTTCAGCCAACAGAAACTTCTCCTTCTCTGTTGCTCTTCGCCTGTAAGACCGTACTGTCCGGTCCTCGACCGTATTGTACGGTCAAACTGTCCGGTCTTCATTCTTCGACTTCCAGAAACTTCAGCTTCTCTGTCTGGAATTCCCAATAGAGACCGTACTGTCCGGTCCCTAGGACCGTACTGTTCGGTCCACTGTCCGGTCTCTATTCTTCAACTTCCAGAAACTTGAGCTTCTCTGTCTGGATTTCCTCTGTAGACCGTATTGTACGGTCTCCATGACCGTACTGTCCGGTCTCTTCTGCCTTCGCAGCTTCGATCTTCTTCTTGATCTTCTTCTTCAACACTTGATCTTTTTGGTTCCTTCAACTCTCTTCTGCCACCCTAGCCCCTGAGAGACTCACCATGCATCCAATGATCTCTATAACTAGTGTGTACTAAGAGAACCACCTCGAACCCTCTTGATAGTCCGGTTTTTCCTATGGACTCAAGCTAACATCTAACCAAGCAACACCCACTTGGATCTAGCATGTCCTTAGCCTTGATCCATGTCTTCTCCGCGACTCCATCAAGTCCGTTCTTGTGTAGATGAAGGCAACCAATCATCCTTGTCAATTAAGTTCATGGTGTGTTGGCGTTCACCACCAACGGACGGAGCTTTCTTCATATGTGACCTATAAGATCTCACAAAGAGTGTTAGTCACATTCATGGTTCTCATCCTATCACCAAAACATTCATACCTTGGGGTTTCCCTAGCTCCAATGGTCATGAAGCTTACAATCTCCCCTTTTTTGGTGATGGATGACAACCATGATAAAAATGATCGAGAAGATAAATAATGCAATGACAAAAGCCAAGATAAAAACGCAACTCGATCAAGACACTAAACAACAAGTATATGATAGAGAGATAGTTACCTTGTTGATTAGGTCGAGGCAAGTCATAGCTCAAAAGAAGTCACAAGTTATCACAAGTGAAAGAAAGCACATGGAGCTATGACAAGCAAAGGTTGCAAGGGGTTTACCTTCATACTTACTTTGTAGAATTCCGCTCCCCCTTGATAAGTGTACCAATCTCAAGATTGTGTGAAGATCGATCATCTTGATCACTTGATCTTCATTCGTACAAACTCCCCCTTGAGACGGCATTGCTTCTTCTTTATCACCTCAAGATTGTGCGAAGCTCGATCGTCTTGATCCTTTGATCTTCTCTTGTACACCCTCCCCCTTGAGGTGACATCTTCCACGACCCTTCATAGGCCCGAATTCTTCTTCCCAACTCTTCTCCCCCATATTCTTGCTCGATCATTAAGCCCAACTCTTCTCCCCCTTTGGCATCTATCACCCAAAAAGAAATCTTCCAAGGGAGAAAAGGTTAGTGTAAATATATGGGACAAGTGGGAAAATGAGTTACTTGATTTGGCGTGAAGCTCCCCCTTGATCCGTGATTCTCCATCTCCCAACAATTATCACTACACACATTCTCAAAACAATATTGTCTTGAAGTACATAGGGGTTAGTTGATGATGATGGAAATGTATGAACCCTTAGACTTTGAGCCGCGCAAGTGGATTTAACCTTGGAGCTCAAAAATCTTGGTTCAATGGGCATGAAGCTCATATAGCATTGCTATAAATTCATCATAGGAGGTCATATACTCATATTGTGAATAAGCAACTCCCCCTAGATGGGTGCTCGGCGCCGAGACACTTATGCAAGATGCATGATGCGAATGCAACGAATGATAAGTGTACAATGCATGATGCTATAAGGGTAAAACAAGAGAAAGCTAAGAGCGAAGTTACCAACAACAAGTTTGAGCCCTCCATGAGCTTGATCACAACGAGCCATTCTTCAAAGCCTCGGGAGCCAAGTGCCACCAATCCCAAGCTTAACCCATGCTCATTGCTATCTCAAGTAGGTTAGTCGTTGGTCCTACAAAACAAGAAGAACACACAAAAACAACAACACAAACAAAAACAAGCAAAGTATATATACATATTGTCGTAACCCATATTTTCAGATATTCCCGAAGACTTAGTTTGGTATTTTCCGAAGACTTGTCTCGCACGAAAGGAAACTTGTAGATAGACTCCGAATCTGTTACTACAGATCGGAAGTCTTGTAGAACAAGGCAAGGACTCCTAGAGGCGGTAACAAGGACTATAAATATACATGTAACCCTCCGATGAGAGGGGAATCGCATTGTACATCATACACACCACCATATTCAACACGACATACACTGGACGTAGGGTTATTATCCTCCGGGAGGCCCGAACCAGTATAAAAACTCTCTGTGCCCTAGATCGATACCTCGATTGATCGTTGTTCCCCGAACCAAATATTTGCCGTTCTCTCGATTATTCGAGCGACGACAGAGGCGCGCCAGGTAGGGGGCAGCGCTGAGGATCCATCTAGAGCTTCAGATGGCATTGGCGAACAAGATGAAGTTCCCGGCGGGCGCCGAATTCAAGTTCGGGTCTTTCACGTTCGTCGCGGACAAGGAAGGAAATCTCCAGGAAAAGACGTCGTCGGTGGCGCAGGAGGCGTCCCCGGCGGCCATGAAAGCTCCGTCCTCGTACGGATCTGCTGAAAAGAGCTCGTCGGCGGCGCCACGCGTGTCGCCGGCGGCCCTATGTACTACACTCGGACTGCGAAATCCCGCGGACGAGTTCCAGATCGCTTCGCGGGTATCGGGCTCTCCGTTTGGAACCCGCCTAGAAGACAGATCCACCTTGGATCCGCCACCTAGCTCTGCCCTAGAAGCAAGAATGCAAAAGATCGCTCTCGACATCACCGAGGGGCGGTATTTTCCTGGATTCGGGCTCGGCTATCCGGATTACGAGTCCGACTTCAGTGACAATGACTGCCCTGAGATCGGAGATCCAAACCAGGGTCACAACCCGGCCAGAGAAGTCTTCATGGCGGGACGTGACGATGAGGCATCTAGCGATTTGCGCACCATCGGCTCGATCAGGTCTCGATCGGTTGCGCCATCCAATGTGACGCCAAGAAATCTCAACCCCGACTTCGACGCCGTCCGGTTCCAAACCGCGTTGGATTCCCTCGCGCGTATGGCCCCTGACGGAACACCACTGGCTCCGATGGTACAACAAGTCGTGGAACTTGCCGGCCGCGTGATCCCACTGCAAGATCAGGAGGTTGCTGCGCCGGCCAGGACTCCAGTACACAGACGCCTGGGGGCTACTCACGATCAGAGGGCCGATTCATCCTCGCATGGATCATCTTCCGATCACCCCAATCGACATCGGCGTAATCTGGAGCCTTCGGATGCAAGACATCAGATAAACCAGCGGAGGAACCAAACTGGCAATCCCCCAGGGGGGAACCAGACCAACGAACTCCAGGCGCTCCAGCTCGTAGAGGGACGCGCCCAGAGACGGCTCCTAAGCCGCCCCCGTATAGGGCTCTGGGTAGCTATCTCCGAACTGTTGAGTGGCCAGCCAAGTTTAAGGTGGGGTCTATCGACAAGTACGACGGCACCATCAACCCAGAAGAATTCTTGTCAATATACTCCACAACGATAGATGCCGCAGGAGGAGATGAAAGAATCAAGTGCGCCTATCTACCCACCGCCCTGACCGGAGCAGCGCGGTCCTGGTTGCTAAACCTCCCGGCATATCACTTCGACTCCTGGGCAGAACTGTGCGAGGTCTTCAAGGGAAATTTCCTTGGATCGTACAATCGCAACGCGACACCAGAGCAGCTTCGAGGTGTTAAACAGAAGGCTGATGAGAATCTTCGAGACTACATCAAGCGCTTCTGCCTAATGAAGAATACAATCGCAGATATATCCGATATCGAAGTAATCCTCGCCTTCCAAGAAGGGTGTATGGATGTGAAGATGGTGGAAACCATAGCGGAGAACGAGCCGAAGACTACTGCAGAACTGTTCCGACTGGCAGAAATCTGCGCCAAGGCTGCCGATGCTCGTGCTCGCCTCTCTGATGGCCGAGGCAAGGCTCCGAAGAAGAAGTCAGAAGACAGGGAGGTGAACGCGGTCGATCGGTCGGGATCGGATCGTAATCACTTCCGTAAGAAGCGAGGTCGTCCCGAAGGCGTGGCTAAGTGGTGTCCGATTCATCGCTCCCCAAACCACGAACTAGAAGAATGCTTCGATTACCTCAAGCTCGAAAAGAAACGTCTAGAAGAGGGCAAGACCTCACGGACAACCAGAGAAGAGGATCGGGGCCGCGAAAGCCAAGATCGAGAACACCGAGATCGGGAGCACCGAGATCGGGAGAATCAGGATCGTGGGCGCCGTGATCGAGAATACAGAGATCGGGAGACCAGGGAGCGTGATGACCGAGATGAACGCCCACGTTACTGAAGTCGCAGAGATCATGACGATGACGAGGAAGAGAGGTACCCGGAGATCAACATGATCTTCGGAGGGAGCTCTGCTCTGTCGTCTAAAAGCCAATACAAGAAGCTGCAGAGAGAGGTAGCTATGGCGGAACCCTGTTCAAGAAGACTGGAGTGGTCGGATACCCCGATCGCGTTCAATGCCGATGACCACCCGAAGACTCTGCTGAGCAACCCAGAGTTGCCTTTCGTCGCCAAGGTCATTATTCACAGGAATAAGATCGCGAAGACGTTGATCGACAACGGAAGCGGTCTCAACCTGTTGATGAAGAAGACGTACGATCAGATGGGCCTGCCGATCACCGCTCTCCGACCAGTTGAGGAATCATTCCATGGCATCTTGCCTGGGGTGTCTTCGCGTCCTCTTGGGAAGATAGAGTTAGCAGTGACAGTGGGCCCGAGAGAAAATAGAAGAACTGAAGTTCTGACGTTCGAGGTGGCTGACTTTGAATCTGCCTACAACTGCATCCTGGGAAGGCCGTTCCTGTTCAGTTCATGGCGGCTGCGCACTTCGCCTACGCCATGCTCAAGATCCCAGGACCTGCGGGTATTATCACACTGTGCGCTGATCAAGACCAGGCCGTGAGATGCGATGTCAACGCGCTAATCATAGCTGGCCACTTCGATTCGAAAGATCAAGACTCGCAACGCCAGGCGAAAAACCCGCGGGAGGATCAAAGGCAGATAGCGGCAGCTGCTGACACGAAGGCTTCAGATGTGGCATCTCCGTCGACAGCGGTCCCCCAAGCGCCAGCAAAGACTGTCAACGAGCCAAGCACGAAGGAAGACGAGCCTGCTAAAAAGGGCAGCAAGTCAATCGGCCTCAGTTTCATCGACCCCGGCAAGAAGACCAACGTCGGGGACAACCTCGACCCTAAATAGGAAGACGCGCTCGTAGCCTTCCTCCGGGAGAATATCGATGTGTTTGCATGGCAGCCATCTGATATGCCCGGGATCCCCAGGGAGGTGATCGAGCACAAATTGGGGATCGACCCGGCTTTCAAGCCAATCAAGCAAAAGCAGCGAAGGTACACGCCGGACAAACGCGACGCCATACATGAGGAGGTCACTAGGCTTCTCAAAGCCGGGTTCATTAGAACGGTAGACTATCCTGAATGGCTAGCAAATCCTGTACTAGTTCCTAAGCCAGACAAGTCCTGGCGCATGTGCGTCGATTATACTAGTTTGAATAAAGCTTGTCCTAAAGACGAGTACCCTCTTCCGAGGATAGATCAGATCGTAGACTCTACATCCACTAGTGAGTTATTAAGTTTTCTTGATGCTTATTCTGGATATCACCAAATTAGCCTCAATGTCGATGATCAAGAAAGGACGGCCTTCATCACGCCGTTCGGAATATTCTGTTACATCACAATGCCCTTCGGGCTGAAGAATGCGGGGTGTACTTATCAGAAGTGTGTCAACATAGTCTTCGAGGATCAGATTGGGAAGAACGTCGAAGCTTACATTGACGACATCGTTGTCAAGACCAAGAAGTCCGATGATCTCCTGGCCGACCTGAAGCAAACCTTCGACAATCTGAGAAAGTACAAGATGAAGCTCAACCCTGCCAAGTGTGTCTTCGGGGTGAAGTCTGGAAAGCTACTGGGATACATGATTTCCGAGCGAGGGATTGATGCCAACCCAGTAAAAGTTGCGGCTCTTGAAAAGCTGAAGCCTCCGAAGACCAGGCGAGAAGTCCAGAAGCTAGCAGGTATGATGGCGGCCTTGAACCGGTTCATCTCGAGATCGGGAGAACGAGGTATGCCATTCTACAAGTTATTACGCAATCAAGACGGTTCTCAGTGGGATGACCAGGCAGAAGAGGCATTCAAGGAGCTCAAAGCTTACCTCAAAAACATGCCCACCCTGAAACCCCCACAGCCCAATGAGGAACTGCTACTGTATGTTGCTACCACAGATTCAGTTGTCAGTGCTGCGCTGACAGTTGAAAGGGAAACAGACACCGGGCCTAAACAGTTTGTTGTTTATTTCGTCAGCGAGATATTGAAAGATGCCCAGACGCGTTACCCGATGGTGCAGAAGCTATTGTACGCAGTGTTGATGACGTCCAGAAAGCTGAAGCATTACTTCCTAGCTCATCCAATCAAGGTGGTCTCGGATAGACCGCTCCAGACTGTTTTGCATTGCAAGGATGCCATCGGCAGAATTGCTCAATGGTCTGTAGAGCTTGGTCAATACCAGATCGAATATGTCCCTCGAACAGCCATCAAAGGACAAGCTCTGGCGGATTTTATAGCAGAGTGGACCGATGATGGTGATGATGACAAAAAAGATCCAGATCACTGGGTCATGTATTTTGATGGTTCCTTCACGTTGAAAGGTGCCGGTTCTGGAGTTGTCTTCATATCTCCGGCAGGAAAAATATTGAAGTACGCCATTCAGTTGCTCTTCCAAGCTACGAACAATGTTGCAGAATATGAGGGCCTCGTGACAGGTCTCCGCATTGCCAAATCTCTCGGTATCAGCCGACTGCTCGTGAAAGGGGATTCACAGTTAGTCGCCCGGCAGGTACAGAAAGAGTATCAATGCTCTGATCCGAAGATGGCCGATTATCTCGAAGAAGTTCGGAAGCTGGAGAACGGGTTCGATGGTCTCGAAGTACGGTACGTACCACGACTGGATAATCGTGACGCTGATCATTTAGCTTGCATTGCTTCATCACGATCTCCAGTCCCAGATGATGTGTTCTTAGAAAAGCTCCACAAGCCATCGGCGGCAAGCACGCATGACGCAGTGGAAATGATGGTTATCGACACGGGAGAAGGTTCTGTCGAAGATTGGCGTATACCAATTCGCCTGTTTCTCGAAAACAGTCCTATCCCAGATGATGATGCGGCCACGGAACGGCTAGCCCGCAAGTCCAAGCATTATGTGTTGATTGACGACGTGCTCTATAGAAGAGGTCTCAATGGGATTCTGTTGAGGTGTGTCTCTACGGAAGATGGTATTCGATTGCTACATAATATACACGGTGGGATCTGCGGTGCACATGCGGCTTATCGCACTCTCATCGGCAAAGCATTCAGGCACGGATTCTACTGGCCCACGGCGAAGCAGGACGCTATTCACCTCGTGCAGACATGTAAGTCCTGTCAATTCTTCAGTAGGCAAAGTACAAGGCATGCTCAAGAGTTGCATACAATTCCAATTACATGGCCTTTTGCTATCTGGGGGGTCGACATATTGGGACCGTTTCCTAAAGCCAAAGGAGGGTATAAATTCTTATACGTCGCCATTGACACTTTCACCAAGTGGATCGAGGCAGAGGCGGTCGTGAACATCACTGAGGTTGCTTCTGTCAAGTTCATGAGGAGTATAGTCACAAGGTTCGGAGTTCCCAGAAAGCTGATATCAGACAATGGTCGCCAGTTCATCGGTCGCCGGTTTGAAAAATTTTGTGCTGATCATGGTATAATTCACCCGACATCTTCGGTGGCTCATGCTCAAACCAATGGTGCTGTCGAGCGAGCCAACGGGATCCTTATGAAGGGGATGCGTGCACGAGTCTACGAGAAGCTAGCAGGTAAAGGCAAGAATTGGATCGAAGAGTTACTGACAGTTCTGTGGTCAGCACGAACATCTACAAGTAGGGCTACAAAGGAAACTCCGTTCTTCCTAGTCTACGGCGCTGATGCAGTCCTACCACCCGAGATTCACTTGGGGGCTCATCGGGTCACCAATTTCTATGAAGACGACCAGCAAATCTCTCGAGAGGTTGATCTACTGCTCCTCGAAGAAGAACGCAACACAGCACTCCATAATGTGGAACATTATCAGGAGGTTCTGAAGAAGCAGTACAGTCGCAAAGTGGTCGGTCGACATTTAGATGTGGGAGATCTGGTGATCAAAAAGGATATAAAAACCAAAGATAAGCACAAGTTGTCTTCTCCATGGGAAGGACCATACATCGTAGTTGAAGATGCTGGACTGGGGGCTTATATCTTAGCCCACATTGATGGTGATATATTGCCCGGAACATGGAACACTGATCAGCTTAGAAAGTTTTATGTGTAATCCATTGTTTGATGAATAAAGCGTGTTCAGTTTCTTTCTCTACTGTGCAAGATCCCAAAGGCTGACCTAGGTCGGTCTACTAGTTTGGCTGATGTCTTAGCCACATGAGGGTTATAAGGCATCGGTACGAACAGCCTCTTCAGGCAAGATTGGTCATAAGGCTTAGCCACACTGTGGTTCATAAGTTAATTGACCCCCATGATGTTCTAGCGAGGGACCCTTAGCCCATGAGGTTAATAAGCGGCTCTCCCTAGGCCGGTTGCACGATCAACCACCCAACAGACTGCAAGTCTTATGCCATATGGTGCTACATGATAGCTTGGCCAATGGTTCATAAGTTTCGTAAGTCTCCCCGAGTGTCTGCAGTAAGAGCCTTAGCCATCGAGTTATAAGTGCCAACTTCAGACCACGTTGCAAGATCAACACCCCCATTACTTAGCTTGAAACATAACTTGCCATGCGCAAAGTCCAATGTTATACAGCTATTATGAGTTCCCGATATGGAGCAACTTCAGAATTAATACGCCTTCTTCTCTGTTATTTAGATCGTGCATATTAGTGGTAATGCTTTCCTGCATACAGTTACAACTGTATTCAAAAAAGCAGGGGGCTGGGCTGCTATGCATATCTAAATCAAATTAACAGGAGCCTGAGCTCCAATTTTGCATCAAAATATTGTCTGATTACAGGGCTTTACATATAATTCAGGGCCTCTCCTCATCAGAAGGAGATACATCCAAGTTCAAGTCCATGATGAACTTGTCGGCTGATTCCATCAGACCGTCAACAAGTGCATCACGTTCACCTATACTACAAGTAAACCTTCACATCCAATTCAGGATGACGATTCTTCAAAGCAGCCAAAGCAAAGGCACAGCCATTGACTAAACTATCAGCAACCTTGTCAGCAAGTTTGGCCTTCTCTGCGGACAGGATCTTGTTGGCCTCCTTCAGCTTCTTCACCTCCGCCTGCAGAGTTTGGATCACTTGGGTCTTGGCTGTGTTCTCGGTGCGTAGGGTTTCATTTTTGGAGCTCAAATCTACAACAGAAGATATTAGATTATTTCAGGGGTATGCAGAAGGCAAAGAGTAAACAGCATATGACAGGAAGAATTACCCTCTGCTGTTTTCGATAAAGCATCTCTTTCCACACGCAGATCCTTGAGGTACTCCTTATGTTCAGCCTTTAGATCTGTGATCTCCCTGGCATGAGCTTCCTTTGCTTCGTCATGGGTTTTGTTCAAAGCGATGAGAGCCGCTTCGAGTTCTCGAATCCTATCATCTTTCCCAGATGAAGCATAGGTAGCCTCAACATCAGAAAGTTTCTTCTGAAGAGCGGCAAGTTCTCCATCCTTCTGTTTGATCCTGTCAGTAAGGCGCTTGCAAGTTCGCAAATGCCACTGCCTGGCAGCAACAACCTCCTGGCTCAGCTTGTCAAACACTAAGCTCTCCCCAACTGTCCCGGATGTGGAAACAGAAACAGTTAGGGCCTGTTCGGGCGCTGATTGTACGATCGGGGCCGGAGGGTTGACAGCAGGGGCAGGTTCAGCAGAATGAGATGGAACACTACAGCATGATCACATATCAGAAGATCGGATGAAAATGTTTCAAACAGCAAGGGAATTTAGCAAGAATACTCACGAAGTATACCTCTTGGTGCGGAAGCGTCTTCTCTTGGCAGCAGGGCTAGAAGCAGATGTCGCCTGGGAAGACAAGACTTGAGAGATTTTGGAAAATCCTTTAAAGAGACTGCCGAAAACTATTTCGATGGGTACCTGATCGCCGGTACGAGGATTGGCGACGCGAGTTGGAGGCAGTTCGGGGACATCGGGAGCAACAGCTGCTGGAGCTGATGGAGCTGCTGGAGCTGCTGAGGCTGCTGGAGCTGTTGGAGCTGCAGGAGTAGCTGTTCGGAAGCGCTTGCGAGTCGTTGTCTTTGACTTCGCCCCAGCTGGGGGCTTCGAAGACTCGACGGCAGGCGGAGGAGGACTAGTGGCTTCGACACCCACCGGAGCATTACCGGACGTGGGATCGGCAGCTGGTCCAGCCCCTTCGGTTTCTCCTGGTGCCTCAGACTGTTCGACAGCAGCAACAGCAGCCACTTTTCGCTCAAGAGAGCTGGTAGCATCATCGGCAACGGCAGTATCCTCCTCCCGATCACCGTTGTTTTCTTCGTCACTATCCCCGATGACTATATCAACATCAGGTTGGACATCGTCGGGGCCGGGTTCATAAAGGTTCTGCAGAACACAAGATTAGTATGGCAGAAAATATATCTTCAAGTAAATCGAGGAGATCTACGATCAACATACCTCGGGAGGTGGATTTTCTGCACTGTAAGGAAGAGGCACTGTCGAAGGCTTGGCCTTCGATCCAGTACCCATGATATCATACACTCTCTGGAAGACATCGTCTTCGGAGAGTTCGACAGCTGTAAAGGAGAGAAAAAGATGACATGCTTATCAAACAGAAATCAGATATCAAGTATATACTGATATGTGGATGAGTGATGAACATCTACCTCCAACTGGTAGCCAATTAGGTTCGCCAGGACCTGTATAATGCATAGCCAGAGGATCACGCTTTTGAAGAGGGAAGATGCGTCTTCGGATGAATTCTTCCACAACATGTTCTCCTCTCAAGCCCAATTTGATCAATTCATTGACCCTGGCTATCATCTTATTCAATCGAGGAACATAGGTCGGAAGACCCTTGTCCCACTTCTCATGGTTCGGCATTAAGCCGTCAAGCTTGATTGCATTATTCTTCTTCTCCATGTCCAAGATCAGATATCTGGTGACGTATCCGCTCCAGGAAGACTTACACTGATATGGGATGAACTCAGATTTGTTCCTCAGTACGAAGCCTACTGAAAACACCATCATCTGACCCTTGTAATACCGGGGCTGGTGATAATGGCGTCACAGATTCAAGCAGGGGGCTACGCCCAACCAACATTCACACAAGATGGCAAACATGCTAAGCATCATCACAGCATTGGGTTTGAGTTGAACAATCTCGATATGGTAAAATCTACAGATTTGCTCAAGAAACTTAGAAGGCGGAAGGTTGAAACCACACATGAGATGAGCCTCAAATACCGGGATTTCTGTGGTGTTGCAATGATGGTACTCCTCTTCGCCGGTGTTCCGACGAGTCAAGAAAGCCGAGATCATCCCCCTTTTCTCCAGTTCATCCAAATACTCCAGGGAAAGAGAGGATTTCTTCCAGTACTCCTGGAGATTCGAGATTTCTCCCTTCTTCATCTTCTGCTGCGCCTGGGTGAGAGAAATGTTGGAGTCGTGGGAGTCGGAGGATCGATTCTCGTTGGGATTGCCGGAGATTGTGGCGGACGAGGATGCGGCGGCCATGTGAAATGTTTAGGGTTTGAGGAAATGGAAAAGAGTGCAGACTAAAGGATGGAGGGAAAAGAATACGGCGTGAAGGGCTTAAGTAAAACCCGGCGTGACGGTTCGCCTCCCCATAAATGCGGGACTTCCCTTCCTTGGGTTACGTGCGGAATATACCGAGGTGATGCTCTTTTCTGTTATTAAAATAATGCGTTTGGATTTGCGCTCGGTTTTTGGAAGGATAACTACCTGGTTGTGAGGTAAGAAGTTGGAGTATTTTTCGGGATCAATTGCTCCGAATAATTAACAATGTACGATTAACAATCTGGATCGAAAAGATCCTTCGGTGCGTGAAAAACGTGTTGAGTACTACTCCCGAAGAGTTCTCGACCAAGTGATCTGTTAGTTGCTACGAAGACTCGTTTCATCGAGACACATCGGAGAAGCTAAGCTCAGTTATTTCGAAGACTCATACAAGGTCCATTGTCAAGAGAAAAAAGAGAAGCCAACATCACAGATACAATATCATTCAGAAACTATAATCTTGGATTGAAGGCAGCCCTTGATGTGTCTAAGGACGCGTCCCAGGACAACCTCAAGAAGGCCTACCGGGAGGTAGCCAGAAGATATTACAAGCAAGACATGCAGAAAACTATCTAGGTTCTGCTCTCCGACCTGCTTGACAGAAGAATAAAACAGGAGAAGAAGAAAAAACAAGAAAACCTAGGCTACTGCAAAGAGGATGGCATGATAGCCATCCCCTTATCCCTAGTTCCGCCGATCATCGGCATCCTCAGGGGCTGCAACAGCAGCATCAGCATCAACCTCATCCTCCTCATATGTGATGAGGGGAGAGGAGGCTTCGGCAGCAGCAGCGGCAGAGCCTGCACCTACGCCGCCTTCACCATAAGTGATGAGCGGGAGGGGCACCTCGGTGGTGGAGAGGGTAGAACCCTCGTTCAATGCCATGACCGGGTTGATGACCCCGGTAGGAAGGAGAGGATTTTCTGCGGCGACGGGAATGGAGCCACCCGCCTGACTGGATCCGGCTTGAGCGCTCGTCCAGGGAGCCCAGCCAGGATTGTACAGGACCATGGCTTTCTTCTTGGCCGGCTCGTCGTCGTCGCTGTTGTCGTCGCCGTCGTCGCTGTCGGAGTCGTCGAGGAGGATGGGTTTGGCGTCCGCCGGAATCCCGCGTGGCCCCTTGTTCAGGGCGACGTGGAGGCGGCGCGGGAACTCTTCATCTCCCGCCGTGTCCGCCTCTAGGTCAACGACCTGAGTTGGATCTGGAGGAGGACTCGGGGGAGGGAGCCCGTAATCTTCCGCGGAGAGTGGAGGAGGAGCAGCAGCAACCGGCGGTGGAGCGCCGGCGGGATGCGCGGAGGAGGATCCCGACCCGCCGGCGAGCTCGTCGTCGAACCACTTCATGAACTGAGGAGTGGTGGGTCTTTTCTTGCCCATGGTGGATGGTGGATGTGAAAGTGATACTTGGGGGCTCCGCCGTCCTAATCATTTATAGCCAAAAGGTGGCCTTTTGGAAACTGAAAGGTCAAGTGCAGATTGGATTTTTTTATGTTTCTTCCTGGGAAACCGCGAGGCGACGCGGGGAGTCCAGGGGGAACCTTGGTGGGCCTAACTTGAAGAATAAAGACAAGAAGTTGAAGGGTCACGTCAAGGTCTTTTCATACTCTGAAGCAGAATCAATGCCATGGCTGGACCAAGAAAAAGGGATAAGGATGGGAATTGTTTACTATTTTCTCTGAACTCCCTGGATTGACGGTCCTCTTAAAGACCAGGTGTTGGCAAATTTATTTAAAGGAAAGGTTATTCCGATCACTCAATGCGGTTGCTGTGGTTCCGAAGACTCGGTTCTCTCAGTCGCCCCGAAGACTCGGTTCTCTCGGTCGCCCCGAAGACTCGGTTGAGTCAGTTGCCCCGAAGACCTGTGCGTTCAGTTATTCCGAAGACCAGGTTCGGTGAACTGTTACGATAACTCAAGGTTCGAAGACAAGAATATCTGAAGTATGTGTGCTCAGTGAAGAACATATCCCTTGTCAGAAGTTCGCATGAAGACAGGATTTCTTCGTATCAAAGACGAATCGGCCAAGGGACATGTTCGGGGGCTTATGTCGTAACCCATATTTTCAGATATTCCCGAAGACTTAGTTTGGTATTTTCCGAAGACTTGTCTCGCACGAAAGGAAACTTGTAGATAGACTCCGAATCTGTTACTACAGATCGGAAGTCTTGTAGAACAAGGCAAGGACTCCTAGAGGCGGTAACAAGGACTATAAATATACATGTAACCCTCCGATGAGAGGGGAATCGCATTGTACATCATACACACCACCATATTCAACACGACATACACTGGACGTAGGGTTATTATCCTCCGGGAGGCCCGAACCAGTATAAAAACTCTCTGTGCCCTAGATCGATACCTCGATTGATCGTTGTTCCCCGAACCAAATATTTGCCGTTCTCTCGATTATTCGAGCGACGACAGATATATACAAATGTAAGCTCAAGGATATCAACTGAAGTCGGAGAGGTCGAGAACATTAAGTTCTCCCCGGAGCTTACAAAAAGTCTTCTTGTCAAGTGGCTTGGTGAAGATGTCCGCCAATTGTTCATGAGTCCGAACACCAATCAATTCAATATCCTTCTTGGCCACATGATCTCGAATGAAGTGATGCTTGACTTCACTGTGCTTGGCATGGCCGTGATCACCCTTGTTGAGAGCCATATTGATAGCACTTTCGCTATCACAATAGAGAGGTACTTGCCCATAAGATAATCCATAGTCCAATAGGGTTTGCTTCATGTATAAGAGTTGAGCACAACAAGCACCGGCCGCCAAATATTCCGCCTCCGCCGTAGAGATAGCCACACAATTTTGTTTCTTGGAACTCCATGAGATGAGTGATTGTCCAAGAAATTGGCATCCACCGGAGGTACTCTTTCTACTTACTTTGCATCCGGCGAAGTCCGAGTCCGCATAGCCAACAAGTCCAAAGTCCGAGCCTTTGGATACCATAGGCCCATTGTAGGAGTGCTCTTGATGTACCTAAGAATTCTTTTCACGGCACTCATATGGGACTCCTTGGGGTTAGCTTGATAACGAGCACAAAGACACACACTAAACATGATATCCGGTCTAGATGCGGTAAGGTAAAGAAGTGAACCAATCATAGAACGATAGAGTTTAGGATCCACCGGTATACCTTTTACATCCACATCAAGAGGGACACTTGTAGCCATAGGTGTGTCGTAGGACTTGGAGTCTTCCATGCCGAATCTCTTAAGAAGATCCCGAGTGTACTTCTCTTGGTAGATGAACGTGCCCTCCTTCATTTGCTTGACTTGAAAACCGAGGAAGACATGAAGTTCACCTATCATGGACATCTCAAACTCTTTCTTCATAAGAGCACGGAACTCATCATTATAGATTTCATTAGTGGAGCCATAGATGATATCATCAACATAGATTTGACAAACAAAGAGATCATCACCAATATGCTTAGTAAAGAGAGTGTTGTCGATACTACCGATCTTGTAGCCCTTGGTGATGAGATGATCTCGAAGTCGTTCATACCATGCTCTTGGTGCTTGTTTGAGTCCATAGAGAGCCTTCTTGAGCTTGTACACATGGTCCGGATGCTCGGGGTCCTCGAAGCCGGGAGGTTGCTTTACATAAACTTCTTCATTGATTAGTCCATTGAGAAATGCACTTTTCACATCCATTTGGTGAAGTTTAAAATCAAAATGAGAAGCATAAGCAAGAAGTGTTCTTATAGCCTCAAGACGAGCGACGGGGGCGAAAGTCTCATCAAAATCGACGCCTTCAACTTGAGACTAGCCCTTCGCCACAAGTCTTGCCTTGTTCCTCACGATTGCTCCCTTCTCATCTTGCTTGTTCTTGAAGACCCACTTAGCGCCAATGACATTGGATCGCTTGGGACGCTTCACCAACTTCCAAACATCATTCCTCTTGAAGTTGTTGAGCTCCTCTTGCATGGATAGCACCCACTTGTGATCTTTCAAGGCTTTCTCGATCGTCTTCGGCTCTAGGGTAGAGACAAAAGAGAAATTCTCAACAATGTTAGCTTCATCAACATAATTAGGTTTATATTGACTTCTCCTAGTCTTTATCCCTTGAGAAGGACTCCCAATGATGAGATCACGTGAATGATCCCGAGCAATGGGTTTGTGCTTCCTTGAAGGTTCTTGTCGAGGAGGAGGAGGAGCCGGCGAAGTATCTTGCGCATCTCTTGCGGCTTGCTCCCTAGAGATGTGAGTGTCTTGTTGTCGAAGAGGTGAACCCGAGCCATCATCTTGAGTTGAAGTAGATTGTGCTTGTTCTTGATTGCTCGGTGAAGCTTGGCTCGTAGTTGCATGAGGTAGACTTGATGGCGCTTGTTGCGGTTCATTTGGAGTAGCTTGACTCGAAGATGCTTGTTGCGGATCACTTGAAGGTGCTTGATGTTGTTCACTTGAGGGAGAGCTTGGATTCTCTTGAGATGTGCTCGTAGAATGTCCACTTGATGAAGTTGTTGGAGGAGGTGTCGGAGGTTCATCTTCACGAGGAATAACTTCACCAATAGGCATGTTCTCCAAAACTTCCTCCACGGGTTCATCACCTACAATATGAGAAGAAGGAGGGTCTTCTTGAGACCCGTGAGACTCATCAAATTGCACATCATAGGTTTCTTCAACAAAGCCGGTAGAGGTGTTGTAAACCCGATAAGCTTTGGCCGAGCCCGAGTAACCGACAAGAATGCCCACGTCGGTCCTCTTCTCAAACTTGCCAAGTCTTTCCCTCTTCTTGTAGATGTAGCACTTGCAACCAAACACTCGGAAGTAGGCAACATTCGGTCTTCTCCCAACAATCACTTCATATGGAGTCTTGTTTAGCAACTTGTGAGGATAGATCCGGTTGGAGGTGTAGCATGCCGTGTTGATAGCTTCCGCCCAAAACTTCTCCGGAGTGTTGTACTCATCAAGCATAGCACGAGCAAGAGTGATAAGTGTCTTGTTCTTCCTCTCAACAACACCATTTTGTTGAGGAGTGTATGTAGCCGAGAACTCATGCTTTATGCCAACCTCATCACAATAGTCTTCAATGATAGAGTTTTTGAACTCCGTCCCATTGTCACTCCGAATCTTCTTGATGTGATGTCCATACTCATTTTGTACTCTTCTAGCAAACTTCTTGAATATCCTAATTGCTTGTGCCTTGTTCTCAAGAAAGAATACCCAAGTATATCTTGAGTAGTCGTCCACTACCACCAAGCAATAGAGATTCCCACCAATGCTCACATAAGTTGTAGGCCCGAAGAGATCAATGTGTAAGAGCTCAAGAGGTCTTGATGTTGACAAGAAATTCTTGGATGGATGAGGTGAAGCTACTTGCTTTCCGCTTGGCATGCACTACATAGCTTGTCCTTCTCAAAGGTGACATCCTTGACTCCTCTCACTAGCTTGTTCTTCATTACATGCTTGAGTTGACCCATACCATGTGAGCAAGCCTTCGATGCCATAGCCAACCTAGAGCGGACTTAGTGAAGAGACAAGTGCTAGGGGCAACAATGTTAGTCTCAAAATCAACAACATATAGATTATTATGACGAAAGCCCTTGATAGTGAGACCCATAGCATCATTATGAAGAACCACCCCATTAGCATCAAAGTTATAAGAAAAGTTAAGATCACATATTTGAGCAACGGATAGAAGATTGAAGTTTAGAGACTCAACAAGCAATACATTAGAGATAGAGAGGTCATTTGAGATAGCCACCTTACCAAGACCTCTCACCTTGTGCTTGGAGTTGTCCCCAAATGTGACATTGTCATGGTCTTCATTTTCTTTTAAGTTGGTGAAGATGGATGAAGTACCGGTCATGTGTTGAGTGCACCCACTATCCAACACCCAATGTTTGCCACCAATCTTGTAGTTCACCTTGGAAGTAGCCATCAAGCAAAGAGGAGTGTTAGTATCATGGGAATCAATTGACATATCATTTACCTCTTGCTTGCTCTTGATGTAGCCATAGGAACTCCATTGAGAAAGTCCAAGTCCAATGCATCCAAGGCGTCAATCATTGCCTTGGTGACTCCATTGTGTCTCCACATGGTCCGATCAACACCCATGTGTGTGACATGAGTTCCAAGTTGAAGACCTTGAAACCTTCCCACCTCTCCACTAGCATTGAAGTACTCAAGAATGTTGTAGATTTGATTCTCATAGGATAGTGCCATCAAGATCATGTCCTTGAGAGTCGTACCACCAATATCATCATTGAGATCATTTAGAATGTGGACCTTCCTATTGTATGGTAGCATAGAGATCACCGTGTGAATAGCGTGTTCATCACTAATCTTGTCTTCTCCTTCAAAAGAGTTCACTCTAGCCACCAACACAAGAAGTCTCTTCCAACAATCAAGCCAAGACTCCCCATCTTTCCTATAGAACACATCATACATGTCGAAGAGGTGATAATGAGGCCGATCGGCAAGATCCGGCTCATACAAGTTGTAGTAGTCTTCAAAGGGGGATGGCAAGACTTCTCTCTTCATGTGATATTCCTTGATAGGCTCCGGCTCATCATCACTAGCACTTGAATAGTCATCATCACAATAGAAGACGGGAACTCTATCATCTTCTTCTTCTTCCTTATCATCACTTTGGGTCTTGAAAGTGTTAGGGAGCATAGAGCGAGCCCTTCTTCTTGTGATGATCTCAATGACTTGCTCAATTGAGTAGGACTTGAGCTCGAAGATTTCAAACTCAATGTGATCACCATACTTGTCCTTCGGCAAAGCATCAAGAAACCTCTTGAGTCCCTCTACCTTGGTGACTATCCAAAGCTTGTTCTCATTTATCCTCTTGATGAGTGAATCCATCCGAAGAGCAAACTCAACAAGATCTTCATTCGGCATCATAGAGATGTGGTCCAACTCATCACATAGCTTGATATATCCATCCTCTTGATCCCGAGAAGAAGAACCTTCTCCAACACGAGATGACGATTGAGCTTGAGGTAGAGGTTGAGCTTCAATGTGTTGATCTTCACTTGCATGAGGGATATCCTTGCCCCTCTTGATATCCTCCTCAAGAGAGGGGAGAATAGCAACCACCTCATCATAGGGCATGTTCACAAACTCATCCACTCGAGCAAAAACAAGAATACCAAACCGTGAGAGTGGTAGAGATCGGATAAGCTTCTTCACAATATGCTTGTGCATAATAGATGGATATCCTCTTGACATGAGTTTCCTAGCGAGAACATACAAGCGAGATGCGAAGTTAGTGATATCCTCATTATCATTCAAAACAAGCTCATCATACTCATCACGCACACCATAGTAGGAAATGTCATTAAGCACACAATCATAAGGCTCAATCAAGGTAGAGGCGATGGAAGTGTTAGAAACGTCATCATGAGTGGACTCTATTTTCCCACACACAATCCCGGTCACGACTCAAGGCGGTAAAGCCCTAATGAGCACTTGGCTCTGATACCACACTTGTAAGGATCGTGTGACCGAGAGGGGGGGAGGGGTGAATCGGTGCACTCTAGAATCTATTTCCAAACACTTACACCCAAGCAACTCCTAGCGAGTAGTTCTAGTAACAAGGTAAAGCACACTAAGGAGTATCCTTAACCTATATAGCTAGTGCATATAGATAACACAAACACACCACACTAGCAACCTAGCACAAGATAGATAGATAACGGAAGACTTAAGCTAGGCAAGGCAAGGTAACAAGATAACTAGAGACAAGGCAACCAAGATACTAGGCACACTAAGTAGAGTCCTTAGAGCTACTAGAAAGGCTATAACAAGTAAGCACACGAGCAAGGCAATCAAGCAAACCTAGTGAAGCTAGTAGGTACCAAGGTAAACACACAAGCAAGATAAGAGCACAACTCAAGTACTACAAGCAATCATACGAAGTGCGATAAGTAAATGCGAGTAGTAAAGGAGAAGGGATAGAGAATGCTCATGATGTTTTCCCGTGGTCTCGGAAGGATGGCGCCTTCCCCTACTCCACGTTGGGTCACTCCTGCCGGAGTCTCGACCCCGTCCCTCCGCTCGATGGCGATCCCTCCTAGAGCACATTTCACCCTCCGAGTGAAGTCGCGGGCACGTCCCGCCGGGCTCGATCCCGGGTACTCTTCCGGAGGTAAGGCTCCGCACTTGATGCGTGCCAAAGGGCGCTCCACTAGTGATGCTTCTTTCGCACGGGAAGCTCCAAGATCGTGTACAAACTTGTGTCAACTTCCACAATCTCCTTGGACAGCTCAACACCGACGCCTAACCGGTCTAGGCCTTGCCATAGACCAAGAGTAACAGCCCTAGATGACTCTCTCAAGCCCACACTAGCCTAGAGATCAAAGGATGCAACTTGCTACTCTCTCAAGCACTAGGATCACTCCAAATCCCTCTCTAGTGCTTCACACTTCTTCCTCTTGGCTTCTTGGCAGCACCTCCCCTCTTTCCTGGGTCCAATAGCACCTCAAAGAGGTAAACAACCGACTATATATAGGCCTCCAACCTCAAACTAGCCGTTGTCCAAAAGTGCCCAGTCTGTGTGATGACCGTACAGTAGACCGTACTGTCCGGTCTCCATCTGACCGTACTGTCCGGTCTTCACCAGACCAGCATCCAGGGAGTGCTGCAACTCATCTCAGACCAGACCGTATTGTACGGTCCCTAGGACCGTACTGTCCGGTCTCCATTCTTCTTCAGCCAACAGAAACTTCTCCTTCTCTGTTGCTCTTCGCCTGTAAGACCGTACTGTCCGGTCCTCGACCGTATTGTACGGTCAAACTGTCCGGTCTTCATTCTTCGACTTCCAGAAACTTCAGCTTCTCTGTCTGGAATTCCCAATAGAGACCGTACTGTCCGGTCCGTAGGACCGTACTGTCCGGTCCACTGTCCGGTCTCTATTCTTCAACTTCCAGAAACTTGAGCTTCTCTATCTGGATTTCCTCTGTAGACCGTATTGTACGGTCTCCATGACCGTACTGTCCGGTCTCTTCTGCCTTCGCAGTTTCGATCTTCTTCTTGATCTTCTTCTTCAACACTTGATCTTCTTGGTTCCTTCAACTCTCTTCTGCCACCCTAGCCCCTGAGAGACTCACCATGCATCCAATGATCTCTATAACTTGTGTGTACTAAGAGAACCACCTCGAACCCTCTTGATAGTCCGGTTTTTCCTATGGACTCAAGCTAACATCTAACCAAGCAATACCCGCTTGGATCTAGCATGTCCTTAGCCTTGATCCATGTCTTCTCCGCGACTCCATCAAGTCCGTTCTTGTGTAGATGAAGGCAACCAATCATCCTTGTCAATTAAGTTCATGGTGTGTTGGCGTTCACCACCAACGGACGGAGCTTTCTTCATATGTGACCTATAAGATCTCACAAAGAGTGTTAGTCACATTCATGGTTCTCATCCTATCACCAAAACATTCATACCTTGGGGTTTCCCTAGCTCCAATGGTCATGAAGCTTACAATATCCCAATAATCAATAAGATTCCGGATGAATGTCTCAATAGATTTCGGATGTTGATTCCGATGATAAATAAATTGTCGGGATGAATATCCAGAATATCAATAAAGTGTCCGGAGACAAATATCCTGCTTAGATGATCAGCTAGAGAATATAGATAAAGGAATCTCTATTTACTGATAACGAGCAAGAAAATACAACTCTGTAATAAAGAAGACTCTCTGCAATGCGATATGCTTATTCAAGCAGCTAATATGCGCATAAATTAAATAAGCACTTGAAATAGCACGTGCAGAAAGATGTTAATATGGAACTGCTCAGGGCGCTCTACTTATGATTGTTGTAATATGCTTGTAGAGAAAAGAACAGACACAGTATAGAATAAAATAATAAAAGAGAACGATTTATTTGGCTTATCTGAGAGCCAAGTTGTTCTGGATGCCTTGATGATCATTTTGGGATCTTCGGGATTATTGAGTAGCCCCCGAGCGTAGTTTCTAGAATTGACGATCCGGTACCGACGACATGGTGTCCGTCTTCGGGACTCCCGATGACTTCAGCTGGTCGACATCTCTCCATCGCCCAGTCAGGACTGCATGGAACTGCCGATGAGATCATCCGATGAGCGGCAAATTTCATGCCAATAACCTCGAAGATGTCCGGTACATGCGTGACAGTCAACAAAATCGAGTCTTTGATTAGCATGATGTTAAGACAAATAAGTGAAGGGTATTGTCAAAATAATGCACATCCGTCTTTGCTCAATAAATAAATTCAAAAGTCATGCCAAATAACAATGATAAATTGACACGCTAGGAAATCAGATAACAAAATTAATGAAGAGCAAATCTTCCCTGTAGTAGGTCTTCGGAATTAATGTCCCGATGTCAACTAGCAGGTACGATGTCCATCTTAGTGAATCCTGATGTCGCCGCGAGATATGTCAGCCCGAAGAGTGTTCGGGAGACTTACGTCTTCGGGTAGTTTATTGTCCGATGATCCGGCGATCAATTATGTCTTGACCTTTTGCATACCCAAGGATGTACAGATGCACATTCGTGCGTGCCACTGTAATCCTCGTTGGATTGTTCATGCAAAATAAAATAGTAGATCAAATCTGTTAGCATAGCCCGAAATTGGATAAAATAATGTGAGATCTAAAAAGTTCATAATGCAGTTAAATAAAGCAAAAGAAGATCTTCTCTTTCGCCGAGCATATGCATGTGCAAGATTTGGTCATCGGTGTCGAGGCAAGCCCAGCAAATACGATGCATGTTTTGCTTGTTGGACTTCCGATGAAGTCATCTTGTTCGCCCGATCGTGCTGGTATCCGATAACCTCGCTTCTTTTTGGGAGTCAAGGCGAAGTATAACCCGACGAGCTGTGCAGCTTCTGGAACCCATATGCTCGACCTGCGATGAAGACTGGACAACGACGAGATGATCAGGGTACAGCGCCTTGTACGCCGATGACTCTCGCTCCATGTGTAGATGCCCATCCAGCCGTCGTGTCTTCGAGAACTTGCCGTGTATATGCAGGCATAAACAATTAGCCCCCAAGATCACGGATCAGCATGAGTAAAAATATAGAACAAATCGGAATTGATAGACATCCGTCTGGGAGAGAATATAGTAACAATAAACTGCATGTACGTGGAGAGATCGAGAAAGGAATAAAAAAGCGGAAAGAAACTTCCTGGTTTGTATGTTCGTGACGGACACGATCCCGATCTCTCATGCTGGGTCGATCTAGTTTCATCAAATTGACGACGTTGTACGCCGTCGAAGACTTGCTTGGTATTTCTGACGCTCTAGACGGATCCTCAGCGCTGTGCCCCTACCTGGCGCGCCTCTGTCGTCGCTCGAATAATCGAGAGAACGGCAAATATTTGGTTCGGGGAACAACGATCAATCGAGGTATCGATCTAGGGCACACAGAGAGTTTTTATACTGGTTCGGGCCTCCCGAAGGATAATAACCCTACGTCCAGTGTATGTCGTGTTGAATATGGTGGTGTGTATGATCTATGATCTGATCTCCCCTCTCATCGGAGGGTTACATGTATATTTATAGTCCTGTTACCGCCTCTAGGAGTCCTTGCCTTGTTCTACAAGACTTCCGATCTGTAGTAACAGATTCGGAGTCTATCTACAAGTTTCCTTTCGTGCGATACAAGTCTTCGGAAAATACCAAATTAAGTCTTCGGGAATATCTGAAAATATGGGTTACAACACTATTAAATATATCATATAAATAGTAAAAAACAAAAAATGGATGATATTGCCCAATGACTACAATGATTTGCAAAAAAGTTAAGAAATATGAGCACATGTAAGTTTTAAATAAAGATCTTGTCCCATGACTAAAACGTTATGCATTTGCGGTACGCATGTGCGATTGTACGACCGCGACAACAATGTGTTAGTTGTTGTGTAGAAAGTTGCTAAACACAACATATATGCATTGTGACTAAACCAGGTTAAAAGAAATGGACCCCGCAAAATTTCAAGAGGTTTGTTGCATACATGAATAGATGAAATCAACAATATCATGACTGCATATAAAACTTTAACACAAGTCATCAAATATCTCTAAAGTAATTTCAACAAACATTGTGAAACTATATAAATAAATATATACAAGGGAACGCCTATGCAAATCAAGGTTGCACCAAACAAAATGATTTATCCGAGATGGCTAGCCATGCTAAGGAAAGCATTAAATGTATGGTTGAAGATGCAATCTTAGTATGTGTAGAAAGAACAGTAGCAAACCTTGTTTATGGACGATTCGAAGACATCTTTGTACACAATATTCTTCGTGCACTTCTCTTTAGGGTCGATGTCTTTGTTTGGCTTTTGCGAGAATCCTTGTACTCTGAAGGGACACATCTCTCGACAAAGCAACATATATATGGTATGTCCATGTTAGAATACATGCCCCGAGAGATAAACACCAAAGGTTGGTATGGTATGTCCGTGTGCTTTGTTAATAGTCATGGCGAAGCTCAACTACTGGAAGTTGCTTCCTCTTAAACTTGAAAGGGGTGTAGATCTTCCGAAGAGTACAAAGAAATTATTGGGATGAACACCCTCTCCCCAGCATATTGTCCATTCACAATCTCTGCATAGTTCTCTTCGAAAACAATCTCTGCATATATTGCATTATCCTGGAAAGTCCTGAGGGCCAACGAGTTACGAGTCTCATAGCATAAATCATTGCGCAGATCAAGATCACAAAGCAGAATAAGAGAACGGTTGACTTTAGTCTTAAGCTCATGCGACGATAGGTTTGCACGAATTGAGAGAATTCAGATGATGATTATTTTGCGTGTCATTTTCAGCCGAGTTTCTGAAATTTTCGATCATCTTGAGTTGATGTCATCAACATGATCATTCCAATTGTAGAACTGTAGAACTAGCCTCGTTCTTGATATCGGGAACATAAACTTCATTAGATCAAGCCCAATAATCGTCGTATAGCCAAACTCGTCTGAACTTTTTCTGACACCAAGCAGAAAGAGAGTAGAGAGAAGAGAATTTGTTGCTTCAGTTGGCTCCGATCGCCACACAGCTCGAGGTGTTTGTGGGTCCTGATGATGTGGTGATGTGAGGAAGAAAACCGGATGCATGGGTGGCCTGTGGGGCCATTGAAAAATTTAAAATATTTTGTGGAGACGAGCTGTTATAGGTTTGGTCTCTTAACTTGTCTACGCGACAAGTGCTTGTCTCATTTGTTGGGCTTGCTCTTAGACGGTGGACCGACTTTTCAACTCCGTAATTCAATGACAATGTACTAAATCAATCTACTATTGATGTCGAATCTCCTTCCTTCATAGTCCCACCTAAAACTTGTACTTAATTTGTTTACGTTCTTTCTTAATTTGTTTCAAAGTATACAAATATAATGTTCCTTTCTTTCATGCTACGGTGAGCTTGAGTGTTTGGCTGCATATACTGGTTGAATAAGTTCCAGCTCAGATTTTTGTCAGCTAAGCAAAGTACGGCATCCGCACGGGCATGATCTCCACACGCGCGCGGGTGATCGGCGCCAAGACGCCGCTTGCTGGCCCTCACGTGACGGCGCTCGCAGCAGTTCGGCATGGCGTTCCGGAAGAAGGCTTCGCCGGGGAGCCAGTTCCACGTGACGTTCCGCGCGCGGCGGCACGGTGGAGATTCCGCGCCTGGCCGTCAACGCCGGCACGTGGATCCTCCTAGCGAACCAGCTCGCGTTGGAGCAGCAGACCAGGGGCTGGCTGGCCGGAAGGAGGGCAACGTGAACGTGCTCGTGAACACGGCCACCGTCGTCGCAGTGCTCCAGCGCCGGGGCATCCTCGACACGGCCGCGTTCTTGGGCTGGCTCGGCGGGTACGTGCTCTTCGACCGACCCTGAAGGCGGCGCACCACTACACGCGCGCCGCTCTTCAAAGACGCCGGCGAGTGTTGCAATCGCCAGTGGAACCGGTACGTCGTGGGCGTGCTCAACTGAGGCGAGGCTACCTGAGGACAGGACACCCCCCTGCGCCATCAGCAACATGATAGTCGCGGGCGGCGACTTTGATCTGCTTCTCCGTCATGTCTGGCGGCTACGTCATCTGGCGCTACCGGCACGATTGCTCCTGAGTCTTGGCCAAAATTGTAGTACTGTATCAATTTTGCTCCTTGCTAGCGTTATAGGCACCACATCAACAATTATGCAACTCTTCTTTACAAAATACGCAACAATTATGAAATTCCGTTGCTTACACAATCTGGCGACAAAGATGAGCAGCAATCATCACACTCATAGCAGCTTCTCAACGTATCTTGGGTACAGATAGTCCACTATAATCTCGTACGCTCTCTCAGTAGGGTGGAAGCTGTCCCAGAAGACATATTTCCGGTCATCAGGGCACGTCGTCGCCGTCAACCGGTTGCACAGGAGCGACACCTCGAAGTCTCCGGTGCCGCAGCAGCCTCTCGTGGAGACATCAAACCCTGCAACGAGTGACCAGATTGACGCAGGTCAGAGCAGAGCACCACCGTACCATGCTGCATGCATGAATGCCAGCCCACAATTGCAATCGGAAAGTTCGTTAAAGAAACTGCAATTGGCAAAGTAAGTCGGGAGAAAATTTTGCACTGGGCACCGTATTTGCAGGGGTTCGCGATCAAGTCCTGCAGAACGTCGTAGATGTCGACGTAGCCGATCCTCTGGCACTGCAGCCCCTTCTGCAGCCGCTCGATCTCCTCCTTCAGCTTGGTGTTGAACAGCTGCGCCGCGTGGTTGCGAGCCGGGTCGCAGTTCCTGGTAAGGCCACCAGCGACGGTACGCTGCAACGGCACGCATCCGACGGGCGGCAGCCCCAGGATTGCGATCTTCCTGGCCCCTTGCTGGTAAAGTTGCTGCAGCAACCAACGACAAGGTCACAAGGATTGGATGAGCGTATAAGAGAGGTACCGTTGTTTATTCAGTTCAGAGCCTGAATGAAATCTTCAGTGTTCAGTTGTTTACAGTGACATCAGGTCAAGAAATGCAAACCGATCAACAAATTCAGCAACCCGAAATGGGGATGTTAGGGGAAAGACATTGCACCTTCAGGAAATCGGAAGCCTGTTGGACAAGGAAATCTACATAGGCCGAGATGTCGTACTGCAGTGGCCTGACAGGAGCGAGGAAGTAGTTGTTGGCAATGTCGTCGGTCCCGGCACAGACAAGGAACAGGCTCTCGGTTATGATCCTCGCAGCGCCCTCGTCTCCAGCGATCCCCGCGAGCTTCTCCTTGTACTCGGCAAACATGTTGAGCTCCTCCTGCATCGACAGGACGGCCTGGAGAACGAGGAGCGCATGGCAACATCTCAACATCATGGAATGTGACGTGAGGCCATACGATGTTCAGAGCGAGAGATAAAGTGAGTTGTTTGGTCGTTTACCACTAGAGTCGAGGTGAGGGGGTCGTAGCCGGTGCCCGCTGAAGCGAAGCTAACGCCGGTGAGGAGGTCGTCGTCGGTGAGGTCGGTGCCAAGATACGCCGGAACCAGGTCTTTCAAGCCGAGCAGTGAAGCTGCCAAGCGTGCAGTACTTAATGGCAAAATTGCTTGAAGTGAATTGCAGGCATTCATCCATTGCGTGTTCGTTAGCCGCATGGTTGAGTTGGCGTGGAGAGACACGAACCTAAGAAGTCCGGCGGAATCCGGCCGTTGGAGAAGCGGCCGGTGGGGACGCCGCCGTTGAGGTCTTTGCCGTAGGGGCTGAAGTCGGACCTGGTGAGCGTGAGAACCGCGTTGTTGTTGCCCGTGTCGACGATGGAGTCGCCGAACACCAGGATGGCCGGCACCAGCGGCCTGCCTCTGCCGCCGGCGACCGTTCCGTTGGCCGTCCCGTCGGACTGCCATGTCGAGACGCCGAGCACGAGCAGGAGCAACAGGGTGGCGCTTCCACGCTCCATGAGCTGTGCTGCAACCACCACCGTTTGTTGTTTTATCTTGCTTCCATTCGCGCCAGTGATCTGTTCATCAGAAAACGATGCCTTTCGGCGATTGACAAGCAGAGCTGGATGGTCTGCTGGTGTCCCCTCCCCTAGCGGTACAGTCACTCCATCCACTGCACACTCCCGATCATGTGTCGATACAGGATATATAGCTAACACGATGCAGACTAAAACATTTAGACAAGCCCGAGGCTTGATTGACCACTGGACCATACAATTAGCAGGGCAAACCAAAATTCCTATGAAGATGTCTGATGGGACGTCAAATATGTACCGAAGAACATGGAAGCTTTGGAGGCTATTAGCGTAATTCCAATCAGAATTGCCAAGCGATACAAGCGCAAACCAATCATACTCGAGTCACGGGTCAGATGTGCCAAATTGTTTTGTTTCAGCCTACATCTACCTAAGTCTGGGCGTCTGGCTAGGAAACATCATATTCCAGCACCCAGAACAGAACATGGAAAACGACTGAAGCTCACCAAAGGGTAACCGTGAGCCTTGAAATTGGCAAATAGCAAGGTACAGTTATAGGGAAGTGGCTTAACCATGACCCCAAGACAGATCATGATTTCACTTGAATGCATGCAGACAGAAGCACATAACTGGATTTACGATGTTAAAATTCATTGATTGGCATGCAAAACATCAGATGTGAAAATACCAACCAAATCAAGACAATATTGAACAGCACTATGCACTGACAATAAAATCTGAGTTTGAAGGAAAGACATGAGTAACGTCTTTTCGACAAACTCATCATTAAATAGCAAATATAACAAGGGATATTTTAACATTATACAATAGGCATGATTAACGTCTTTTTGACATTATAGAGTATGCACGTATGATGTACTTGGTTATGAATCTATGGCACAGAAAAGAAAATCAGAACTGATCGACTCTCAAAAATGAAAAAACTAGTGAGTTTAATATTGATACAATGACATAATGGCACTCGCCTTGCACCAAAGGGTTAAGAAAACTAATAAATTCTAGTGGGTTCTTTTTCAGGTGTTAGCAGCTAAGCTCCCAAGAAACCATGCACCTGAGGATGAATCAATGAAGCATAAGTACATTTTTCCATAACACTCATTAGATTAACTTAACCTATGACAATGTTTATTCAATGACATGTGGAGTCGATGGGATAATCTTCGAGGCTTTATCACTGGCTAAATAACATAACATTGTACTATGGACACCCTGCTAAGGCAGCTTAGTAGTATCAGTGGTGAATAATTATGGTTAGCATGCAGCTCTAGATTTTACATCTGAGTTCAGATGCATCAAATCAAGTCAGTATAACGTAAAGTCATTGCTAAAAGCTAATAAAAGAACAACAAGCATGTTAATCTAACTTATCCCAACTTTCATTATAGCTGGAAAGGTTACAGCTGAAATGTAATTATAAAAGAGTGCTTAAAGTAAGGCTTGTAGAAATAAGGTTCCACAATGCTACCAGGATTAAAAATATTGTGTGAAGTTGCAAGATCACAAGTTCACAACACTCTGAAACTCCTTTGTCCAAAGACCTATACAAAGATCATCCTCAGCTATAGAGAAGGAGTACAACTAACGGTCCAAGCTCACCAGTAATGTAATGAAATCAGGTACAAAAACTTCCATTCGGCATATAATTAGTAAATTGGATAGTACAGTACAAAGACATATTACTTGAATAACAATACAAAGGCCGATCAAGTTTAGGAGAAAGCAATCACATTGATGATTGATCGGCTCCATAGTGCGAAGCGGTTAGGAGGATCTGACCAGACAAATCACAACATAGAAGAGTGTACTTGAAAAGCAAAAGCACATGGAACCAAGCAATTATACTACTGAAACCTCACAAAGACGAACATCAACCATGAAACATGAATGACATTCAGCATCCATGCAGGAAGCGTGGATTCAGATAAATACATCATCATGCATCTTAACAACAACAGCAAAAGTAACTGAACTCATGGGGATTTATGTAACATTTACGGCAACAAATGATCTTGTGACCACTGACCAGGGAAATAAACCAGATTAGATAACCAAATGTATTCAGCAGTGAATCTGGTGTCGAAACAAGAACTGACGCGAGCATACAATATTAGCTAACGATCTTTCTATTGTATGGGTACAACGGCATGAAAAACAAAGTGAAATGATTGAGCTCACCAAGAACTAATCCTCATCATCTTCTTCTGAGCTCCCAACATCACTACTGTACTCATCACTGCTATCACTCTCAAAGTCAAGCTTAACAGCCGTGACCTGGATCGGCTGTTGTCCTGTTGGCGCCGCTGGCCGAACTGAGATATGCGGTTCTGGTGCAGAGGCTTTTGGCTCTTCCGCCTTGACACCAGGTAGTAGATGAGGCGGCAGTTTGATTGGATCTCCAGGCTTCCATCCAGGCGGTGGCATAGGCATGTCCTCCAGGAACCCAGGTGGCAGGGTGATCGGCAGCGTTGTTGGTTGTGGGGCCTCCTCCCGTGGTGGTGAAGGCACAAACAGGGGGTTGGCCGCATCAGCTGGGATCCCCTCCTTCGGCTCCAAAGATTTCTTGGGTACCCCAACATCCAAATCTGCAAACTGATACAGCTGCGACATCCTCATTTCGTTCTCCTGGGGTGCAGGAGGCAACGCTCCCCGAAGAGGCAATCCAGCACCATGCTCTGGTGGAGCGAATGTCGTGTAACTTATGCGGTGCGCGTAGGTCAGAATGTCATCCACTTTGAGCCTGGAGTGGAGCGATGCGCCGAAGTCGCCGTCCGACACCGGCTCGGGGTCATCGGCCGCCGCGGCGCCACGCGGCCGCTTGGGATCGCGGCGGTAGTCGGCGTAGTCGTCGACGAGGCGGTCGAGCACGTGGTGCGCCTCGTGCAGCTTCTTCGCGAAGGCGACGAGCGCGGCGTCCTTGGCCCGCGCCTCGCGGGCCAGGCGCGCGCGCGAGTCCTGCAGGTCGAGGGTCTCCTGCAGCTCGGTAACGGCCTCGAAGAGCTGCGTCTGGAGGGAATTGAGCAGCGACAGCGCGTCCTTGGTGGATGAGACCGTGGACAGGAGCGGCGCGGTGGTCGACGCCGAGGGGAGGAAGGTGGGAAGGTTCCCCCGGTACGCGGAGATCCAAGCCGCCCGGTTGGGCGACAGCTCGAATAGGTTGGAGGCGAGCGAGGAGATGAGGTGGAGCAGCGACTGCGCGCGCGGGAGCGGCGGCAGGAGCGGCAGCAGCGACGGCGATGTGGTTAGGGTTGGAGCTGCGGCTGCGGCTGCGCCTGTGCCCGCGGTCAGGTTGCCATGCGGCGGGGAGGAGGTTGGGTTCACGGGAACTGGATTGGGTGGGAGCGACGGCGAAGAGGCGGTGAGCCCCAGCCTCGCCGGGGACGGCATGTGCGACTGCATCATCTCGGCGGCGGCGGCTGGGGACGCAGCAACCGGCAACGAGCTCGAGAAGGTCGTGTTCGCAAGATCTAGCCTAGGGGTCCTTCTATTAGTGGGCTCCAAGGGTGAAGTATCTTATGGGCTTGAAGCTTATGTAACTGGGCTTAGAAGCCCAGCAAGTCCGCGATAAAAGCTCTGGCGTACCAATTCGACCCTTCACCATCACCATTCTGTTGGCGGGAGACGAGCACCGCGCCGCCTCCACTTCCCGCGCAAATCACACATGGCTGGCGGCTCCTCCTCTCCGGCGAGCCCTCCAAGGGCGGCGCCGGCTTCTGTGGAGGAGATGGAAGAGTACCAGAACTGGAAGAAGAACGCGCCAGTGCTCTACGACCTGGTCATTTCCCACCCGCTCGAGTGGCCGTCGCTCACCGTCCAGTGGCTCCCCGCCGAGTCCCCCACCCGCAGCCATCGGCTCGTCGTCGGCACCCACACCTCCGATGAGGCCCCCAACAACCTCATGCTCTTGGACGCGACGCTCCCGCTCCCGCCCCGCCTTGCCGCTGCGGCGGCAGCCTCGGGTGGCGCTGTCCCCGCCCCGTCCGTGTCTGTCTCCCGCGTGGCGCAGCACCGCGGCGAGGTCAATCGCGCTCGGTGTATGCCACAGCGGCCTTATACGGTGGCCACCAAGACGTGCGTGGACGAGGTGCACGTGTACCATCTCGGCGAGGGCGACAGCAGCGGGAAGAGCGGCGCCGATGTCGTGCTCAAGGGGCACGACGCCGAGGGGTACGGGTTGGCTTGGAGTCCGATGAAGGAGGGGTGGCTGCTGAGTGGCTCGTATGATAAGAAGATTTGCCTATGGGATCTGGCCGCTGGGAGTGGAGCTCCGGTTCTGGATGCAAAGCAGGTGTTTGAGGTAATGCCCCATTGGCCCCCATTCTGTTTGCTTTTCTTCAGTTTTTGTGTTCTTCACCCATTAATGGGCGTTGTTGTGTCAATACTCTTGCAATCTATTTGCAATCGAGTAATATGATGCAGCTAGTTATTTTAGTTGTATGCTAATACCTGGCGACTTCACCAACGATGCAGCTCTGCTCATTGTCTCCATAATGAATTGGCTGTGAAAATAGTATCTGATTTTTGTCGTGTCAATGACTGATGAGATATGGTTCTATGACAAAATAGTGAGCTTAGAGCTACACGCCAAAATTAGTGTGTTGATGGTTTATGTTGGGCGATTTGGTAACCTCACAAGTTCTCGTGCTCTCCAAAACATTGAAATGACCTTCAGTGGCATTGCTTTTAAAATGCTCATATTTTGGACGTAAGTGGAATCAGCTAGTTTCTTGATTTCTCTGTTTTGCAAGTGAACATTGGCCGGTAGACTAAACATGTCATTTCTTCTCTCATTATCCCATTCATTTGGCCAGTGGCCTGTGCGCTTCACAGAAAAGGGTCTTCCGCACTGACTAGTCAGTTGAGCTGAGAAAGTATTTTTCTCTGTTACTATAGGTCCATTTCAGTCAAACTTCTCGGTTGTGGTAGCCCTGCCTCAGCTTGAAGAAGAAGTAATCATGAGGCCCTGTCTGTCTGCACCTGATATCTGTAAATCCTAGGATAAAATGCATCTTTGTTTACAATTTAGGATATGCAGTTAGGATAGTTTAAGGTAGCTTATGCTTGTCTGTTGAAATCCAAGAGCTGCGATCCAAGGAGTTCTTAACAAGAAGATCATGCTTTGCTGCCAAACTTCTGAACTCCAGTCTCCTTCATACACAATCCTGTATGCTTTCTGAAGTAACTTTTATGATTTCCCCTTTTTTACATTGTCAATGAAATCAGCCTCAGATTTTTGTGTCCTTTTTCATGTGTTGTAGCTCTATATGAGAAAAGCTAGACATTGTAGCAACAATATACCTAGGCTTCATATAAGAACTTATAGAGCTAAAAAAATATAGGTAAGACATTATCAATTACTCCATCCGGTTTTTAATTCATGACGTTAGGGTTAGGTAGAACACTTCTCAATACCGGAGGGAGTGATTGAAAATGAACTAAAAGTGTTGTCATCACGTCATCAATTGAAAACCGGAGGGAGTACCTTTGAAGCATCCACTTTGTTCCTTCTTTTTATTCTGTAGGTACTCATCTGATATGTCATAATACTAACACATCATTCTAAGCTTTGTATGTATTCCTTCTATGTTTCAGAACCCTTCAAGAAAAAACATTTCTGTTAATCTTATTCTCAAAATAGTGATTCGCTATGAGCTGGAGACAGCGCTTCTAACTGTTAGATATTCATCAATCCTAAAGAACAAGTGACCATCATTTTCACAAAATAAAATCAATACTCCATTAGGATGACAGTTGCAAAATCCTTGATTGATTTCTTCAGCATTTTTTTACTTTCCCTTTTTTTGAAAGAAGCAATTGGAATGTGGTGCAATGAAGTGGAATATTTTATCTAACAAAGAAATTTGTGTACTGTTAGTATCAGTTTTCTTGGTAAAAGAACGCATTGATCCCAATGAAAATTTAGTTTTCGTAACTTACTGAAACTGTTTGTCTCTCTCTTTTAAACATTTAGGGAATTTCACCACTTTAAATTGTATCCTCGAATCCTCTTTTATTCAAACAAATGAACTAGTTTTCAAAATGAGGGTCACTAATCTTCAGCCGTAGTTTTTACCATGTTTCTTGTCATATAGTAAAATGAAACATATATTTTTGTGAACTCAAGCTCCTGCGGAAATGCAACAATGTATTGGCTACTTTGTTTCAAATACTGATGGGCAAGCGGATCATTGTCATCAGTTAGCAGATGTCATATCATGGTTATACTTTCATTACTATCTCACTTGTCCATTACTCCCAATGATTTTTTATGTATGATGTATATAAAATTTGGTGGAAGTCAGTACTGCTGCGAGATCGCATTCTTTAAAGCGTGTCCTGAATCCAAATCTGGAACTGAATGAGCATTATTTTATAGCAACTTCAACATAAGGAAATGTAGTTGTTGCTTTAATTATGTGCGGAGGGTGACAATGTTAACCATCTTATTCTTACCAGTGTCTGATCTCTCTCACACAAGTTTTGTGGATATTTCCTTTTGCAGGCTCATGAGGATCTTGTTGAAGATGTTGCGTGGCACTTGAAAGATGAAAATATCTTTGGATCTGTTGGGGATGACTGCAAGTTGATGATGTGGGACTTGCGTACAAACAAACCAGAACAATCTATCGCTGCTCACCAGAAGGAGGTACGCATGCTTTAAGCCTTAATCAAGGATTTTCAAACCATATGTTGAACTCTTGATGACCACATAATTGAATTCGCACAATACCTTTGCATGATAAATCATGTATATTCAAACTCATCACCCTTTCTTTTGTACATAGGAGTGCAATATGAAACAACTTCCGTAAAACTTGATAATGTCCACCCATGTTGCTTCTGTCATTAAGAACACATCAGATAGTTTTCGCCTTCAGGTAGTTGGACGTATTTACTTGCTGTTCCTACAGCGATTACTAAATTTTGCTGGTAATATAATTTTAAATTTTGTGTACATTTGGATGAATGGATTTATAAAATTACGCAAGATGCAGTAATATTTGGCCCTCTGTTTGTTCAATGGCGATTAACAGATGCTTATTGGGACCTTGAAATTTGCTTATGTGTAACATTCCATGGTTGATGTCTGTTTATAATGTGTACGGTTTGCATTTCCAGGTCAACTCTCTTTCATTCAATCCATTTAATGAATGGATCTTAGCTACAGCTTCTGGAGACGCAACTATTAAACTGTTTGACTTGAGAAAATTATCAAGAAGCTTGCACACTTTTGACAGCCATGAGTACGTATTCTTCTACTTTCGCCTCTGTGTCAGTCCTTATTTCCTGTGTACTCATTCGCTTTGTATTATCGTGGTATGGTTTGATGATATATCTGATATCTCATGGAAATCAGTGTTTTGGTGAATGACAAAGTATCTTAATGGGACAGTGGCAGATTTCCACTTACATAGGAAGGTCCACTATTTATGGCACCATCTCGTGGTACCATGTAGCTAGTCTATAATCCAGATGATTCTCTCTTTTTCTTTAACGCTCAAAGTTTTTAGTTTCAAAAGTTCCGGTCCACTTAGAAATCAGTCGGCTTATTAAGTTGGTATACTCAATTATGCAAACTATATCAGTCCTATCTGTTTCTTCAGCTTAATTGGTTTATGTATCTTTCTTTTTCTGTTATGTTTTTGAAATTTTATGTTGCATATTTCTTCCTGTAGGGGGGAGGTTTTCCAGGTTGAATGGAATCCAAATTTGGCTACGGTGTTAGCTTCATCTGCAGCAGACAAAAGAGTGATGATATGGGATGTTAATAGGTACGTCGAGCCAAATCAGCTCTGAAGTTCTATTTTATTTGCAGTTGATCTGTCTCTCTTTTAGACCTACGACATTTTTATCTAAAAGTGTCACGTCTTAGCGAAAATAGACCATATCAGATTTGCTTTATTCAACAGCTTGAATCAGGGGCTACGTAAGCAATAGTTGACACATGTACACATACTCGCAGGTCTATGAGCTCATATGTTCTCCTATATTTTCATATTCATGGAATCGTCCTGGGTGTCGTTTATGTTTGGCTGTTCCATTCGCACGACAGATTCTTATGAAGTTGACATAAAGCCTCAGGGCTTATTGGTACCATTTTGGTCCTTTGTTTACCACTTTCTGACCATCTCTCTTTTTATCTGGTTCTTCCTATCTTGTGTCTTTCAGAATTGGAGATGAGCAGTCAGAGGAAGATGCAAACGACGGCCCGCCGGAGCTTCTGTTCGTGCATGGAGGGCACACGGCCAAGATATCGGAACTGTCGTGGAACCCTCGTGAGAAATGGGTGGTTGCCAGCGTGGCTGAAGATAACATCCTGCAGATCTGGGAGATGGCAGAAAGTATCTACAGCGATGACTATAATCTGCAGGACAATGACTGTGCCATGGCATAAGAGTGAAGCTATCTGTTCTGTAGTTTCTGCGCTGGGAGAGGGATTGTATGCAGTTAACTTGTAGGATTTGAGAATGCTGTTTGCACCTATGGTTTCATTGGTTTGACACCTCCATGTTACGATATCTTTCTACTGTATTAAAAATCATAGTGTCATGCGCCCATTCATCCTATTCTGGTTCTTATACAGTAATCATCAGTTGATCGTTCGTGCGCGGGCACTGATGCTGGCTGTAGCATCCGATCTGCATCTGCGCCCTGCGGTGACGAAGGTAGGAAAGGGATGGCCTGGCTCTGCTCTGCTCCGCTCCTAGACATCCTCACCATTTCAATTCGCTGCCTCGTGCTGTCGGCACGCTATAGCTGCTGTCACGCTCCAACGCGAAAGCGGATGAGTTCCATCCAGGTCGTGGCCGTGCCGTCCCGTCGCGGAGATGCGCCGCTGACCGACGACGTCCATCGCGCCGCTCCAATGCTAGCTACGGCATCATGCAACTTGGTGCCCGCCAGTGCATCGGCCAGCGAACGCAACGTTGCCATAGGCGAGGAGGAGGCGCGCGGCACACGCCGGAGGAGCATGGCTCGCGCCCGTTCGTTTCTGCTTGCCTGCGTTGTCTCCCGGTCGCGGGGGCCCCGTGCGACGAACGAACAATGGCGAGCGAACCGGCTCGGGAACATGATTGATCTGATACCCCTTCACGAACTTCACGTGCCCCTCCCTGCCCATCACCGCAGCAGCAGTCGCTTGCAAGTTGCGACGGTAAAAATTGCACGGTACTACTGCTGTGCAAGTTGCAGTTGCTCCTGTGCAAGTCTGAACCATGCATGTTGGTGGTGGGTCGGGAGCCCTCCCTGATCGCACGCAGAAGCGGCCGGCAAAGCCAGCCGTACGCGCGGCGGGTGCCCAGGAAAAGGGCGCAAATGGCATCAGAAACCTCCCAGAGGTGACACACACCAGTCACACACACACACCTCCCAGTGGCTTCCCCCGCTGCCGCACGTACGGTAACGCTTTGCTTTGCTCGCCTCTCTTCCCCCGCTGCCGCACGTACGGTAACGCTTTGCTTTGCTCGCCTCTCCGCCGCGCTGAGTACGCTTTGCTTTGCTCGCCTCTCCGCCGCGCTGAGCTGCCACCGTGTGGTCGACGTCGCTCGGTGTCCACCGTCCTCCTCGCCTGCAGCGCCGGAGCGCCACACTGCGCTGCTGCTGCCGCTCGGGAACCGCGAAGGCTACGCTGCCCATGGACAGCAGATACCTACCTAGAGCCCGCCCGGCTGCTCTCCACCACTCGTCGTCGTCGTACTAGTAGCATCTGCGTTGCTTTTTTCTGCATGCTTCACGTCGCGTCAATCGATCGATCGGTCGATCAATGGGGTCGGCAGGGTACGTGTAGTGTGCCGCGCTTTAATTGGCAGTGTACTACTGTAGGCGGCACCGGGACGCCCAAATCGAGGGAGGCAACAAGCTCGCTCGCTCGCGCACCGTCCCAGCAGCTTCGGCGGCTTTACCACACCCGTTCACGTGCTACTACTCTGCGTAGCATGTTCTTTCTTGATGGTACTACTCCAATTCCGGGCGTTGCTGCTTTCCAACTCTGGATACCAACGCGACGTCTACAGTCACCACAGATATGGTCTTTGCCATTCTCATCGTCTACAAGTCAGTCACCGCAGATATTGGTTGTCTACGAACGCATACCGGTTGCGACGGCAGCACTGCCAGAGTTTTCATCTTCTTTCCATTCCTGCCCGAATTGGTTTCCAACATGGGAAACACATCAGATGATGCTTCTTTTTCCGGCCAAGAATTACTCTGAGCACTGGTCATACCAGTACCATATCATAGGCATGTGATGCTACGTGGAGTAGTACTCCTACAGCTAGACATTTCCAAAACAGAAGGCAGCGTTCATTCCAGGTTTGTCTACTCGGTACCGGGCGGTACCCCGCCCATGAGGCATGCAAATCGGGTACGCAAAGGCAAATTAAAGGACGGCTCCCCACATGACGCCTTGTAGTACCATGGACATTACACACTTGGACAGCGCTCGTACTCCTACCTCACGAAAAGAGAGGTGCCGATACAGCAAAGCCTTCTGATTTCTGAAGCCAAAGAGATCAGAATCCCACTGCGCCGTGAAAAAGTGACCGGCAGCGACGGGCAGAGCCCAGCAATAGTGGCCATGGAGGGCTGGCTGATGGGTAGAGCCCAGCAATAGTGGCCATGGAGGGCTGGCTGATGGGTCTGCACTGCCAAGACCAAGAGCGACGACCTGCTACCCTTACCTTACACGTATTTCCTGTCGTCACTAATCGTTTTCGTTGTAGACTAATTCAACGGGGCGTTCGGCAGATATTTGAATCGTGAGAGCAATGTGAAGAATTGAGATCGATCTAAGAACACGTAGAAGTTTATACTGGTTCAGGCCTTTTAAAGGATAATAACCCTACATCTAGTGTAGATCTCGATTATGATGACAGCCTTCTCGTTAGAGTTGTCGGAAGTGTCGATTACCTCCTCATCAGGAGTGTACATGAATATTTATAGTCTAATAAACTGTCTATAGAGTCCTAGCGAGATTATAATTCACCTTTTCTATAATAGTAAGGAGATCAGAACATATCTCCTTATCCTTGTCGTGCAAGACAAGTCTTCAAAGACTTTTTTAAATAGCTTTCGAAATATCTAGAAATTGAAGTTACGACAGTTTTGTTATTTTAAAAAAAAACGAATCGTCAAGAAAAGTCCCCGTTTATTTTACTCCCGCGCCGTCTGATCAGTTCGGCGTGTGGTCATGTCCAGTCGTCCAGATTCCAGTGAGAAAAATGCTTGTGTTGTTGCTTGCTGTGCCCCAGCTCGGAGACCACAACAACGTTACGGATGAATAGATGTGAGCCGCTGTTTTTTTATAGTTTCCGTGTGGATGGTAAGATGTGGATCACTGAAATGGACGGAGGCGTTACTCATTAATTAGATCTGTCACATCAAAATTTTTTTTACATTTAGAAATATTTTGATAAGTTTAATGACAAAATTTTTTTTGACAGATAGGTGCTAATTTACTAGACGAATTTAATGAGCCTAATTAATCTATATTTTACTACAGTGATGCTACAGTAACCATCTTTTAATCGTCGCTTAATTACCCTTGTTAGATTTCGTCTCGCAAATTAGACGGAGGTTCTGAAATTAGTTTTGTAATTTGACTTTGTTTAGTACATATAAATTGTAAGATTCTTTTTGATGTGACCCTCTAATATTTAGACTTCTGAAAACAAACACACCTTTTGTTTTGTAATTTGACTGTTACCGTTAAGGGTATTGTTGTCACGAACAATCTCATTTAAAATCTACTCCTACTCATAGGAGTAGTAGGTGTTTTTTTTAAGAAATATCATCCATCTTTCCCGTCAAATTATTATTGTATATCATGTCAAATTAATCTCAATAAAGCTACCTTGGTATACTACTCAAAATAAAAAACTAGCACCCCGCATATTTCCATCGATCTCTTCCCCAGTCCCAACCTACTATCTCATTTGTTTTGATATTCCGATGACAGTAATTGGCATCACTCAGCTGTGACAGATCGAATCATCGAAGCTAGGCGATTGCCAACCACACAGTTTGAGATAAACAAAATATATTTATGGGGCTCTAGCTAGAAATACTATGATGTTTTTTTCTCTTTTTTCTTTCTTTAAGCAAGGGTGTAATTGTGCTTTCAATTTACTCCCTTCGTCCCAGTTTACTTGGCATCCTAGCATCATCTAGGTTTTCCAAAATAACTGGCATTCCCGATGGACCTTTCTCTCTTCCCAAACATCTCTATCTCTATCTCTCTTCTTCTCATTTCCTGTACACCAACTTTTACCAACTTTCCTTAATCTACGTGCCAAGAGTTAAAACGTTAATTATTTTGAGACGAAGGGAGTAGTAGAATATGTTCCCTTCACAAAAAGGTAGCGAGCGAAATGGTTCTTTTTCTTGATACTGATGCATTGTTAATCAATTACTAATTAGATTTGATTTATTTAGTATACATTGACAATTAAATCTTCCAAATTTGTATGTTCTTTTGAAATGGCCATTCAAGAGGGACGTCGATCCTATAAGTTGGCTCCATTCGTGATTTCGCAGTTAACATATGTACCCAACAGAGTAAGTCTTCTAGACTTGACTCCTCTAGGGACTAAGAACAAAATGCCAGAAATTTGTCTACGTGACACTGCTTAATGTTGGTTTTGTCTCTTGGACATCAGATCCTTTCTTTTGGCCTCGTGAACACCGAGAAAAATGTGGCTTTTGTCTACAGGACAATATAGCAGGAAAAGTGACTATTTTCAATTTTTTTATTTCAATGCATAAAATACATTGCAACTTGAAATTTGGCACAAGCATACATTACCATATTCCCTATACATGCAGTTTTTTTTCATATTTATTGTTGACTATTTTCTTAAGTTTTTAACTAAAAAATATTTATTTTTAAAATCAAGCTTTGCAAACAATCGGCAAAAAATTAAGAAAAAATCACATGGACAGGAAATGCAACAAAATACCTTCGTGCCAAATTTCAAGTCATAATGTATTTTGTGCATTGCAACAAAATTTGGAAAATAGTCATTTTCCTGCTATAGTGTCATGTAGGCAAAAGCCGCGTTTTCTCAGTGATCAAAGAAGATATACGTTGTCTAGAAGACAAAACCAACATTAAGTAGTGTCCTACAGACAAATTTCTCAAATTACAAACAGCCAAAATATGTTAGTAGTACAATTTTTATATGCTGCCATCACATCAATTAAGTCTATACCATTTTTGTTTCGAGGTTCCATCTAAGGCCTTCTCTGGCAAGATCTTTGTAACACCAGTGTCCCCAAACATTGGTCCTATTATTTGCTTGTTAGGAATCCACTAGGTCAATGGCTCTTTTTCCCTGCTTTGTACAATGCAAAATAGAGAGCGATGATTAGAGTTTAAGATTATCATCGTTCTAAGAGAGAACAAACAAATGACGGTAAAATATCATCCCACTCAAAAGCAAATGATCATATTTGGAAGAAATCTATCACTCACCATTTACTGTAGCATGCGAATTTATACTTAGGCCCGTTTGGATTCATGGTCTAAAGTTTAGATGACTAGACTTTAGACCAACTTTTAGACCTTTTGGATCCAAACAGGAGGTCTAAAGTGTGGTCTAAAGTTTATACTTTACTCCAAAATAACTAAAATTCATTAGTCCCTTCAACCCAACTTAATTGGTCTAAAGTTTAGCCACCTCTAAACTTTAGACCTAAAGGACCCAAAACGGGTTTTAGTTTGGAGGAGGGATGGGATTAAAGGGAGAGGACTTGATTTTGATCATCTATATTCTTTTTGGATTGAATAATATTTCCATATGATTCACTGCACACCCATGCCCCATAAATGATTCGAAGTCAGGATCTAGAGCTCTAGGTAATCTAAACCGGAATAAAACAATTATCCAATCAGTGGCTGACGCTGAGGATTCATTAGATGGGCGTTCAAAGATTGCAAATTGTTTATAACCTAGTTACATATGATTTTTAAATGATGAATTCCTGTTTTTTTTTCTGAACACACGGTACAGGTGCATATGCATATCATAACATACATTAAGAAGAAGAAAAGTAGGTAAAAGAACAACGGATCGATTATGTGATCTTGTTCTTCATTTCTATGTTTTGTACGCTCCAAGAGACATGATTTCTTCTTAATTACTATACTTGCATACATGCACATCAGCCAAATACATATATTTCATTCTTTTGCTAAATTTTCAGCATTCAAAAGCCTCTTAATCCAGTGGAGATTCATCCCTGTTCAACAGCCTCTTAATGTTAGGCTCAAGCACAAATTTGAAGGCCCCATCCAATTTAGGTCAAGGGAGGATGATTTGCCATTTGTTTTATTTTATTGACAAAAGATGAGAGCTTATAGCACTAAATGCATGTTATAGATCAAGTGTGCATTAAATTTCAATTAAAAAACGATAATCATGTGCATCAAATACTTTATCGGTTGGTGCACAGGCATGATTATCTACGAGCTCACCTATCATAGAAACATTTATTTACCGAACTTTATCTAAAGTGTGGTGAGTAAATCGGTCATCACACCTAAGCCAAAAAAAAAAAAGGCAAGTGGCGTGGCAATGTGTGGTAATAGACCAAACAAACCCATATAGCAGTACTACCTTTATATGGGTTTATCCCTAGTCCGCGTGTCTGGAGGCATTGCTCAAATCTCCAACCATCCCCAAAAAAGTGACTACCCGCTATTGGGATTGCTATTGGGATTTTTGGCCTGAAATTGCTGTGTCTTCTGACCGGAGCCATTGCTCTCTCCCCCCCCCCCCACCCACCCCCCCACCCCCCCCCCCCCCCCCCCCCCCCCCCCCCCCCAAAAAAAACAGTTTCGCGCTTGCCATCGTGATCGTTACGTAGAGCGACCTCCGCACAGTATAGGAGGGAAAACACAAGCTGTGATTAGAAGACGGGTCCCACATGGAATAGGACTAGAAAACGAGGCGCTGGCCAATCGCTGCCGAACTCTGAGCGAGCCTATCGGACGCCCCGGCTGATCTGGCGCTCGGATGCCATTTGACCAGTGCCTGGTCTCGCTCACCAGTCAACAGTGACTTCTCTCTTTCTCGGTCATTGGCTGCTCTGCCTCGCACACACTGGCGCAGAGAGCTGAGCTCGGGCTCTCTCCCCGGCTGGCTACTAATAAAGCCAGCCAACCACCCACCCCCGTGGCCGTGTGGGGCGCCGCTGCGTGCCCAAAACAAGCAACAAGAGAGGAGCCCGCGCCGACGTGATGGCGGCCATGGACATGGACGACGACGAGGACATATGGGCCAACACCAGCAGCCCCAGCGCCTCGCCGCCGCAGCCCGCCGGCGGCTTCATCTCCACGCAGCTCAGCCTCAACTCCCGCCTCCACCTCCTCTCCTCCGCGGCCACGGGCGGCGCCCCGCCCGACCGCTCCGGCGGCGACGGCATCTACGCCGCGGACGGCGGCATCCGCCACCACATGGGCCTCGGTGGCGTCGGCGGCTTCCGCAATGCGGCCGCGTCCCCGGCGGCGTCCTTCTTCTCCTACGGCCTCGACGCGTTCCCGGCGCCCCTCGACGCCGGCGCCGGCCGCAGCGCGCTGGAGCACGAGATGTGCCTCGGCGCCGTCGCCATCGGGGGCACCGACCGCCGCAAGAAGCGCATGATCAAGAACCGCGAGTCCGCCGCGCGCTCCCGCGCGCGCAAGCAGGCCTACGTCCGCGAGCTGGAGAGGGAGGTGAAGCACCTGCAGCAGGAGAACCAGAGCCTCCGCGACAAGTACGAGCAGGTACGCGAGCGATCGAAAACAAATCTCGCACATCAATCCATCGACCAGTATTATCCTCAAAGCTCGCGACTTTCTTGGTTGATTCGATTCGGCAGCTGAGGGGCTCCGTGGAGGTGCCGGTGCCGTTGCCCGTGAAGAAGACGCTGCAGAGGATGCCGTCCGCGCCATTTTGAGGATCGAAGAAGCAGCAGGTTGCTGAGTTCCTTTTTTGGTGGTAATCATCGGTGGTTACAAGTGATGACCAAGTAATTATTGCTGCTGCTACTGTTCACATAGCTTATCGACATGCCGCAGTGAGTCACAGTCAGTAGTGCTGCTCCTACTAAAAGGCTTGCCGTTCATGTAAATAGAGCAAGTTCCTCTCATGTTTAATTTCCTCTTGGGGTCGAGCATGCAGTAGCATGTCGCATGGGATTAGGCAGAAAAGATGATAAGCCTGCTTGTACGAATGTGGTAACTATTGCTTCCTGGAACAACGACATTTTGGGGGCGGGATAAAGAACGAGAACAACTCGGGAAGCCACTCTGTTTTTCCGCTCGTCGATGGCCGATCGAATGTCTTCTTACTTTTGTTATCTCGGTGCGTTGTTTGTTCGCCTGTCGATTTCAGACAGGGAGGTGCGGGCTTTATTTCAGACCAGGTTTTGGCAGTTGAATATTTGCACTGGAAGTCGCTTTCTTCCGTCTCTCCCGCGGTCTCCTGAACCTGCAACGATCGTTGTTGGTGTTAGTACTAGGTTTGCAAGAACTTTGTGATTTGAAAAAGACAGTATTGGTGTTTTATAGATGCCTCCTTTCGTGACCCAAACTTTTGTCGAAGAAAAGCTTGTAGATTTGTCAGGGGCGTTTCATTTTCATCCAAATTCGGTGATATGGTCGTGGGTGGGATCGTATTCTGCAACCTTTTTTTTTTCTCTCTGAAAGAAACGGAAAGGTCGCGCAGCTGAATCCAGCTCGCTCAGGTCTCATGATGTTGGGGTCTTTTGACCATCTGCAGCAAATGAAGATCACGATCGTCAACAAAAGATAAGTGGTCCATGATGTAATTTCCCTAGTTTGATTAGAAAGACAGCGTTGCTTATCACACCCGCCAGGGCCCAAGCATAACCGCACAAGTCTCTGCCACTGCCACCCTCCAGTTTCCCCTTGCAAATTTCTCCTGGTCAGGATACGTTGTCACATCGCCTTAGATCCTAAAGCGAAATGCTCCTTTCGCTTTAAGCGTCGAGAAACTCTAAAATAGGACATGGAATAACTAACGTCACTCCAATGACAATCACATACACTCTTCCTCGAACATTACTTTTTTCTTGATTGAAAAATAAAAGAGAAGTAACCTTTGTACAATGTTGAAAATTCAAGCCCTAAAAAAGGTCAAGGCCTATGGATTCCTTGGTATGTGCCCGGCCAAGGACCCCGGGTGCCACAAATTAAGCCAGTTATTAGTAAGGAGCGGCGGAAGGCGAGAGCGTTTCGGCCCGGCGCTGATTAGTGGGGAAGCTAGATCCGCCCGTGTGCTGTAAATATTAGTGCTAGGGTTTCCCTTGCTACTAAATAATGTTGCCATGGTGTCGTTTTGCCATGGGTGGACCTCATTTCTTCCCCGTCGGCGGTTGTCCCGGCGGCGGTGTGAAGCTTTTGTCCCTGTTCCTCCTTTTGCTCGACGGCGCGGTGGGCTGTGGTGTGGAGTCGGTTGGCTCCGGCCTACCAGCCATCGTCGACGGCGGCGTTTGGAGGCTAGGGTTCCTGTTGTCCGAGCGCGCCGGCGCAGCGGCGGCATCGGTGCGTTTTCTGGAATAATTTCTCCTCAGCTTCCGTCGTCTTGATGGCGTGCTCTTCTTGGGCGCTGTCTTGAGATGATGGAGGAAGGGGCCTGTTCGGGGCCTTAGTTCCGGGGAGCTGGTGATGGCTCTGCCGTCGTTTTGTAGTTTCCCTCCGTGGTTGTGTGGAGCTACTTCTCTTCCCCGCTGTTCTGGACCTTACCGTTGCTTTTGCTGGTGGCCGGCGGTGGGCGGCGATGGCGGCGCGGTGTCGGATGGATGGAAGCTCCTGGAGGCTCGCGAGGCTGCGCGGGTGCGCCCCGGCTCGTGGGCCGTGTGGGTGCGTCCCGGCTCGTGGGCTGCGCGGGAGCATCGGGCCTCATGGGCTGCGCGAACGTCGGCTCGGGGGCTGCGGAATTCGTCTGCGTGTGGTGCTGCTGTGGCTGCTTTGGAGCTAGTGGGGATCTTTTGTGCCCCCGGAGTTTTGGCCTGTGGGCGGGCTTCGTGGTGGATGCTGTGTCCTGGACACGTTGGTGTTGCGGTGGCGCTGGCGTGTCTGTGGAATAATTTTCCCAAGCTTCCTCCGTATTGACGGCGATTCGCTCTCCATCGCTGTTGATAAGCTTTGGGATCTCGTCCAGGTGGAGCTCGTCCAGTTGGTTGCAGAGGTTTGGTTGGTATTCAAGCTTCGGCGTTCAGCTGCGCGCCGGGCGACGTCGGAGCTGGAGCGGTTGCCGGCGTGATTTAGCGACCGGATTGCAGGTCAGCGGCGCGTCGGACGACGACGGCTTTGGCGGTTGGAAGTGCGTTTGCTGCGTCGGAGCTGTGGGGTTCTTTGGGTCCCATTGTTTTTGCTGGCCGTCTTTTGTAGCTATCTGGACTTTTGTCTCGGTTACCTCTCACGACGCGTGGCGACAGTCGTGCTTTATCCTCTTTAGGAATGCGTTTTCTTTTCTGGGTATAGATGTAGGAGTGTTTGTGTGTGTTTGGGGGGCCGTCTCCTTAATGTACATGAACAGATACTACTTTTATATTCAGATGTGAGAGGTTAAAAAAAAATTAAGCCAGTTATTATTGTACGAGTTAGATTGGGCACAATGAAAAAAGCCATAATTTCCTCTGCCTCTAGCTTCCTCGTGAGCGTGATCATTTCTGCCGGCAAGATATCTTGCAAGACTAGTACTGAAGGATGGAGATGAGTTTGATGCACACCATGTGTACTTGAATATATGTTCACCGTAGTACTGACTACGAGAAAAAGGTTTCACCTTTGCCTCGAAGAGGCCCTGTTCGTTTCTTTAGGCCTAAATTTAGTTCTCGCACTAATTTGCTATTTAGAGGTATTAAATAAAGTCTAATTACAAAACCTTGGTATAGATGCGCGCTATTTTGCGAGACGAATCTAACGAGCCTAATTAATCATGTTTAGCTACAGTGATGCTACAGTAACTATCGTCTAATCACGGCTTAATTACCCTCATTAGAATCGTCTCGCGAAATAGAACAGGGTTCTGTAGTTAGTTTTATAATTAAACTTTATTTAATACCTTAAATAGCAAATTAATACGAGAACTAATTTTAGGCCTAAATACCCGAACACCAAGCCGTGGCAAATCTGGCACGGCACACCAACACAAAAGATGCGGTTGTACGCCTTTTTTAGAGACCTTTTAAGAAAATTCCCCCGTTATACGCTTAAAGAGCCTTATTTTTTTCCCTCAATGTACTACATAGTACTATTACTCCTACTTGTGTATAAGAAACAGATTTTAATTGCAGCATCACTGTTGCAAAAATGCCTTTTCCTTTTCTATGAGAGATGTGACAACTCAAAGCTGACCCGGCTATGGGCAAGTGCCAGATGGATGAAGAGACGCGCGAGCGCTTAGCTTGAAATTGAGGCGCATGCACGCTTATTGGACAGTAAATCTCTAACTAAGCTGGAGAATCTTTGTTTTGTGTAGAGTACTACTAGCTCTGAAGCAAACGGCGCTTTAGATCCATCCAGATTCTGAAGTGGCGTACAGAAAATTTGTTTATGCATAGTAATTCAAGGCAGAATTCAAGGCAGCTAGCTTCGCCCTCAAGCAGAAGCAGCCTTTAGGATTTGTCGCATAAAATAAAATAAAAAATTGATAAGAGTGGCCTCGAAAGCTCAGTTTGTGTCTGGACGAGCGCGGCGGAGTTAACGATGAGTAGTCAAGGAATTATGAAAGGACACGAGTAGTAGTAGTACTACTACTAGTAGCGTCGCGAGTCGCACGGTAGCCGGCCGGCTGGCTGTACCGAGGAGGAGGAAGGAGGGCGATGCAGCAGCAGCGTCGGCCGGGCAGGGCGGGGCATCTCGGCAGGTGCGCCATGCCATGCATGCGCACGCACGTACCGCGCGGCAGGCCCGGGCGGCCATCACAAGAAAGCAGAATATTTGACGTGTCGGACGCCGAGGCCCCGACGTACGCACCCCGCAGCCCCGTTCGATCGCAGGAGCCGAGGCTCCGGCTCATTTTGCCCTCGGCGTTGGCCGCGAGCCCTTTGCACGGCGCGCGCGGGAGTCCAGGCTCCTGCCTGGTTCGCTCTGGCCTCTGGGACCGATTGGCTTCGCCTTTCCCTCTCTCTCCGCTCGCTCGATCGCCGGGCACCGTGAGCCCCCCTGCGCCGGGCCGAGCACGCGAACCATGTGGCTCGAGAGCGGTTGGTGGGTCGGTGGGCACCGCGGCCGGGACGCCGTCTTCCCAAAGGAAAGGAAAGGAAAGGAGAGGAGCAACTAGCAAGTCCGATCGACGTCGCTGTCGATGAGCTCACACGAAATAAACTATAATAACAACGAATTGGAGTACCAAACGAACGAACGATAATGGAGTGGAGTACATTAGCAGTACGATGATAGCTAGTGGGCGGGCGGGGACCGCGGATGCATGCTGCGTTTTATCCAACACGTACCGATGCGCGCTTCCGATTAGATTATAAAAAGTGACGACGCCGCCGCCACGGCCACCGCCGAAACGGGAGGCTGCGGAGGTCCACTACGTATGCTCCCTTCATTCCAAAATATACTACGGCGCCGGCTCACAGTCGCAGGCAGGCAGGCGTGTTGCTCGTAGGAGTAAGCTGGAATCCATCCGCATGCCGCAGCTAATGATTTGTGATATCCGGCCGGAGTGCGGCTGGGATAGGGATCCGCTGCCGTAGCCCATGGTCACCGACATGTGGGCCCGGCCTCACGTGTCGGTGACCACTGCACGGGTGTGCAGTAAGTCAGCGGATCCCTGTCCGGGCGGCTGTGCGGGGTGTGGCTCCAGCATTATCCATCCACCCGATGGACGGAGGACGATGGTGGATGCCACGGGCACGGCCACGGCGTCGGATGGCCGGCCGGGCCGGCCGCCACGTGTTGCTGTCTTGGGAGAAATCTCAGTTCCGGCAATGCTGCTCTCTTGGTTTGCGCTTTTCTTCTCGGTATACTCCACTTCGGTTAAAAAGTTTAATAAAAGAGGAATGGATGGAGCATTTGAGCTGGGCTTGTCAAGTTTTTTTTTTTTGGATAACAATTCGGTGCCTTTATTCATCAACGACAAGTTACAGACACCAGGGTTATGGAACCCCATGATACAGTTTTTAATGCCTCTATGATCGGGCATTGAGAGTGATGGGATATGTGACTACAGGTGTAGGCGCAATCAGCCAAATCAGAAGCAAGGCTTGCTTGCCGGGCTAAGTTATGCGCTATGCTGTTGTGATTTCTGGTAATCTTGTGGACCTGGAAGGTTGTAGCTGAGTTGTTGTTGATGAACTCGTATAACAGTGGCCTTAATCTCCAGTCTCCAGGTTCTCTGATGAAATTGTTGCGTTGCAAGGTTGACACCAATAGTTGATTATCAGTGATGTAGTTGACGATCTGCTGTTGCAGTGCCTTGGTGAGTCTTGAGGCCAGCAGTATCGCTAGCGCTTCTGCATGGAGAGGGCTAATGATTCCTTGCGCCCTTGCCTGTACTTCAATGGCCGGCATGATCGGACCAGTGGTGCTACAGAGTAGCACACCTAAGCCTGCAGGTCTTGGAGTATCTTGAGATTGCGCCATGGGGAGGGCTGCGTCAACGAAGCACTTCGGACCCTGCAAAACAGAGGTGTGTGGCGCCTGAGCATGCGCACTGAGAGGTGCGCGGCCCTGTTCGTCTGTGTTGTTTGCTGGTTGCTGAGTGTACAGCGATGGATTTCCTTCCTGAACCTGTTCTCCGTTAATTTCCGCCGCCGTCGCCATGTGTACCTGCAAAACGCTCCATTTTTTCCTGTCGAAACGGTGGTCACTCCTAGCCTTCCAGAGATGCCATAAGGTCAGGATTGCTTGGTGTAGCCTGTGCTCATCTGCATTCTGCAATAGTGCCGTGAGCTGAGTTTGAACCCCTTGTGGACCTTGGGGCAGGGCATGCGCTCTGATCGGCAAAGCTCCTGAGTACCAAACTGCACGGGCAAAAGTACAGTGAAAGAAGATATGAGCATCAGTCTCTACCATTCCGCACCTCTTACAGTTTTGATCGATGTTTGTTGAGAATCTGCCTGCCCTTTCTCCAGTGGCGAGAGCTTGTCGCAGCAGCCTCCATGAAAAGGTCTTGTATCTCGGTTGCATCTTCTTGTGGTGCCATATTTTCTTGATGAGGCAGAGGACATGATCAGGCAACGCTCTGCTCCCATTCTGCGGTAATGGTTGTTGTCTCCGTAATGCTAGCTCCTTGTATGCCTCTTTGGCAGTGCAGACACCATTTGTTGCCGGCTTCCAGACCAAGATGTCCTGTTCGTCTGAGTTTGTAATTGGTACCTGCATGATCACATTCAAAGCATTCGAGCCAAAGCAGTCCTGAATTTTTCCATGGTCCCAAATTTTGGTTCCTAGCATCCAGAGATCAGAGACAATGTTAGGTAGATGGGGTTGCAGATTTGGGTAGATGAGGAGGTCATGAAGCTGGTTCCAGATTGGACACCAAGGGGCATTCCAGATGTTGGTGTCACCTCGACTGATTTGATAGGTACAATTGTTTTCGAGCTCTAGCTTAATGGCCTGAACAGAAGACCAAAAGACAGACTTTGGTAAGTGTTTAGGAGCAGTCCAAAAGGAGTTGTAGGGGTAGTACTTGGCTTTAAGAATTTTAGCAAGGAGTGAATCCTGTTCAGTGACAATTCGCCAAGCAGAATTCAACAGCAAGCTTTTATTCACTAGAGCAAGGTTTCGAATGCCTAATCCTCCCCTGTCTTTTGGCTGAGTTATATCCTCCCATGCTCTGAAGTGGAAGGGTGTGGTAGTGTTGTCTTCTTGGACACCCGCCCACCAAAATCTTCTCACAATAGCATTTAGTTTCGCTAGGAACTTTTTGGTGAAAAGGACATTAGCCATATAGTAGATAGGGATTGAAGCAAAAACAGAGTTGATGTAGGCTAGCCTGCCGGCATGATTGAGTTTGTTGGCTTTGATGGTTGTAAGTTTAGCTCTGAATTTTTGGAGGATGAAGGCATATGCTTGAGTTCTGGCTGAGTGGGCTATGATTAGAGGGTGGCCTAGATGGATGGTGGTGGAGTCGATGGGTTGAACAGGGAAAACAGTTTGGATCTGAGCTTTGAGAGTGTCTTCCACCTTACGGCTGAAAAGGATGGATGATTTGGCCCAGTTAGGAGTTTGCCCCGAGAGTTGGCAGAAGGTGTCAATGATATTTTTTGTGGCCATAACCTCCTCTAAATCAGCTCTTCCACAAATAATCAGATCATCAGCAAATAGAAGAGAATGAATTGGTGGGCAGTTGGGCCCAAGTGATATACCTGTCAGTGTGTTTTCCTGTAGCGCCTGCTGCAAACGTATTGATGATTCATTGATTGCAAGGACAAAAAGGTACGGCGAGAGGGGACAACCTTGTCGGATTCCTCTTTGAGATTGAAAGCGACCATGTGCCTGTCCATTTATTAGTACAGAAAAAGTGGGTGCAGATATGCATGCATGCACTAAGTCGATGAAATGATCATGAAACCCTTGATGTCGGAGGCCATGCAAGATAAAATTCCATTCAATTCGATCAAAAGCTTTGGCAAGATCAATTTTGATCATAAAACCCTTTTGGTTCCAGGAACTTAAACGAAAGGAGTGAACAATTTCTTGAGCAAGAATAATGTTTGTGGTTATACGTCTACCTTTAATGAAAGCATTTTGAGAAGCATGCACGTAGTCAGGGAGGTGGTCTTTTATTCTCTCAGCTAGGGATTTGGCAGCAATTTTATAGATAACATTGCACAGGCTGATGGGTCTGAAATCTTGAGGTACTATAGGATGAGATTTTTTTGGTATGAGAACAATGCAGGTTGCTTTGAGTTGAGGGTGGAGGTGACCTGAATTGTAGAATTCCTGTATCAAGTGCACCACATCTTCCTTAATCCACGGCCATGCTGCTCTATAGAAGGCCACATTTAGTCCATCTGGTCCCGGTGAGGCATCTCTTTTCATCTCTTTGATTAGACCAAAGATTTCTTGTTCATCTGGTGTGGACATTGTGAATTCATCTTGTATGGTCACTGCGTGGCGGGCGTTGTTATTGTGATCTGCATCTGTTAGTTGTGTAGCAAACAAGTTTTGAAAATAAGTAATGAAAATGTCTGCTATATCATGAGGGGTAGCTACTGAGTTACCGCTCTCATCTTGGATGAAATTGATTCTATTTTTTCTCGCCCTTTTGAGAATTGATTGCTGGAAGAAGTCTGTGTTTCTGTCTCCCGCGGAGGCCCAGAGTTTCTTGAGTCTTTGTCTGTGGTATTCAGCATTTTTTGTGAGCAAGGCTTGGTGGTTTTGGTGTAAAGTAGCTTGGAGGCTGTAGTTTTGTTGCTGCGGAGGAAGGCTTTGTTGGTCAAGTAGCTTTTGTTCTATGGTTTCTAGTTGGGTGTGGATTGGCTTTTTCTTTCTGCTCCAAACTTTGAGATCCGCTGCAAGGAGTTTAGCTCTTTTGTGGAATAGTTTAGGCGAGTTGGAACGCCAACTTTGCATGGCAGTGGGGGAAAAGTCATCTTCAAGCAACCACCAGTTTTCAAATCTGAAAGGTTTTTTTGCCTTGTTGGTATGTGAGTCGAGGATTGCAAGGATTGGGGCGTGGTCGCTGTACATCATCGGCAAATGGAAAACTGCTGTTTTTGGGAATGCTGTGCACCATTCTGCATTAGCTAAACAACGATCGAGTCTTTGAAAAGTTGGGTTAGTTGAGAAACGTTTATTCGTCAAAGTATAAGCCGGTCCACTATACCCCAAATCAAAGAAAGCACAATTTTTCACTAAACAGCAGAAATTACGAATACGAGCAGCATTAGCAGGGTTGGGACCACACTTTTCATTAACATGCATGATATTATTAAGATCACCCATACAAAAGGTTGGGATTCCAGGATTGTCAATCACAAAAGTAGCCACTTCTTCCCATATACTAGTAGTTTTTAAGTGGTGTGGATCTCCATACATACAAACTAAATTGTATTGCTGATTAGTCGGTTTATAGAAGCCCCTAGCTAAGATCAAGTGGTGACTAGAGTGAATCACGCTTAGACTAACATCCTCATTCCACATTAACCAAAGCCCTCCCGATTGACCAGCTGAGGGCACAATATGACAATCAAGGACAGAATAGCGATTGATAAGTTGAGAACGAGTGATCTTGCTTGACCTTGTTTCAGAAACAAAAATTACCTGCGCTTTTGTGGGGGCTATGAGGCGGGCCAGATGTGTTGCTGTCGGACTGCTAAGGCTCCGGCCCGAGCCTTGGCAGTTCCAGCTCAGGTGACTCATGGATCACCCGACGCCCTTGAGGCTGGCGCCCTAGCCTGTGCAACTGATCCTTGAAGCCGTGGCCGACCGTTGTCTCCGCCTTTGTCGCCCTGTTGATCAGGCTCACTAGCCTGACCCTGGGCTGCAGAACCGGCCTTATTGCCGGGAAGCAGAGGGAGATAACCAAGAGCTCCGGCCAGCTGCTTGACGCCCCCTGGGATAATGACAGTGTCACCTCGCGGCGCATCCGAGAGCGGCATCGGGAGAGGCTGGAAGTGTTTGTAACAGGGCATTGGGGGGCTGTATCTGTGGAGTTCTCGCCTGTTCTGGGATTTCTTTTATCTGAGCCATCCAAGATCCATACCTTTGGGAAGGAAACAGCGGAGCTGAACTGTTGTACAGCTGCTGAGTATAGACATCATCTTGAGAGATGCTGTAGTAGCTCTGCCTCCAGGCTCTTGTTGTGTCAGATCGGACTGCCAGGAGAGTCATCCCTCTGGCCTCTTCTCCCGTGTTGGCCATCTTTACGATGAGGATGTTGTAGCCGGTGCCAGTATCCTCTACTTGCTTGCCTTGCAGAACCGATGCATGGAGCATGACCTGCCGTGGTGGTGCCTGCTGCAAGGCCAATAAGGAAGCTTCGATTTCTTCTATGGATTGGGTAGGTTGTGGAGGCTGTGGGATTGAGGGCCATGCTCCCGGATTTGGCTGCGACTTTTGGGCAGCCGGCTGTGGATCTTGCTGAGCAGGTGGTGGAGGATCTGGTGGATGAGGATTGGGTTGGATTGATGGCGGCAGTTGTGGAGGCGGATTGTGATGGGTTTGTTCTTCTTTGTTCTTCATGAGACCGAAGAACAAGGAGAAACAGAGTGGGTCGAGTTGGGTGAGGAACTCAGCATGGATGTGGATGTAGGGAGGAAGGATTGAGGCGGAGCTATGGATCTGGGGATGAACTGGAATCGAAGTGGAGCAGCAGATCGGAGGATGAACAGGAAGAACAGGGAGGGAAGGGAAGGGAAGCGGCATTTCGCCTGCTACAGTAAATCTCTCGACTCTCCCACCGACAGCGGGGTTTCGAACTGTTTCCGCTTGTCAAGTTGATGTTTATGCATTTCAGAAGTATCTTGGATATGTACAGACTGGTCAGGAGGAATCCACCAGAGAGACAGTAACAATCACATTTCATAGCTCCAGAATCATATATACTATGATGAAATGAGAGTTTAGCATACAAAATTATCCCATAGCATCATAGCATCCAGATAATCTCATTTGCACGCCCACCAAAGAAAAGCAAAGTACAGAGGCGTGTGCAACCAAAACTCGAGGGGCGACACCAAATTCGTCAACAGGGCATAATAACATCCAAAATGAGAAGACATGAATCATTTCATTGTGACAAAACTATACAGACCCCCCAAAAAAAGGATTTATGCTTGAGAAATTTATTTTGTGCTATTGGTGTCTTCCCTCAACGTGTCTTTACGTGCAGCCACCACATCCGATCTATTCAAACAAAATCTTTCCGGCATTGAATTAATCCGCTGTACATAAAATCTATCAGAACCAGTGCCTGTGTGATCAAATCAACCAACACTTCTATTCAATTCTCAAAAGATAGCAGCAGCTGCATTTTGCCATCTGCACATGCGAAATATTTCAATCAGTTCTTTCACCTCAAAGTGGCAAGTTTGCGTATAAATTATAGCTTCATACTGAATGATGTCACGTTCTGGTAGAAGCAGCAACCTGATTTGTATGTGGTAGCCTTAACGAAGTAACCAGTCTGCCCAATCATTACGCCTTCGAACATTATTTCCCTGTAGCATATATACCAGTGATATAAGTTCAAAATGTATACTAGAATCCACGTACGAGCTCAATATCTTAATAGTAAAGAAAAGAGTGGACAAATAAAATGTAACGCAAAGTTTGCTGTAGTTGGAAACTAACCTGCACTTCCAAAATCTCAGAACCTCGAATAGCATCTAGAATGTAGTTGGTATCTACCAAGCCAGTAAATGCCCTCATCTAGGAAAGATAACAAGAAATGTATGTTGAATAACTGTTAGCAGAATGCTGATCCTAGCATTATATGCATTAATCTAAATAATCGGTGCCAAAGAAGAAACTTCATCAATAGTTGTAAACCAATCAACTTATAGTACGTGGACATCATAATTACTGCTGCATTTAAAATAAATTTTGTCCTAGTTACCGAGTCAAAGTAAGGCATATTGCCAACTTTGTTATGCTTTCCAATCACAATTGTGGTTTATGTAAGGTTGAAGCAGAATAAGCAAGTTCCTGATTTGCAAGTCAGAGATGGACATATCCATATGCTCAAGGGTGGCCATATTACCATTTTTTCCAACATCCTTACTTTCATTGATATAACACATAAGATATTTTCACGGTATGCAGTCATGCAGACATCAGAACTAGATATTACTTCCATCTTGAAATTATTCTATGGTTACTTACACAATGTATTGCTCTAAAGCGATGGTACCTAGACACGTGATTGGGGCAAGTGGTACATACAAAAGAGTTAGGACAAAAAGTGTCTAACATGCAAACGTAGATATGATACCGGAACATGACCTACCTCCCTTGTTTGCAGTCAAAACCCATAAACACTAAATGCTTGAAATTGCATTCTATGAACTCTAATGGTTCAAAAGGATCCATCTATAGAAGACGACGAACCTCTTCTGCCAGACTATTTGATCCTAGGAGAAGAGGAACCTCTACCCTCTTTCTTCCTGACTATTTAATCCTAACTCATTTTCAAAGAGTAAAAGATAACAACTGACAATAGTTTTAGAGATGAAAGGTAAACTCTAAAATTGTGTTATAGCAACAGGTCCACTACCTTACCTTCAGCAATGGTTCCAGGTACTGTTAGAGCAATGTATAAAAAACAGAGGACTTAAGTATAGAATATACTACACAAATACATGTAGTCTAATGGCAATAGAAACCCTCTAAGAAAGCAAAATGAAGTTACAAATTACAGCTCCAAAGTGGAAATGCTAGCCTAAATTACAATCAGCTCACTAACCACCGAAATAAGCGCCAATGGGCATAGAAGAGAGTGATGCTACGCAAGTAACTGAATCTTGGACAAGGTTTTATTGAATTCACTCAATTATCGATAAAAGATCAAGTACTTTTTGTTGCACTCACAACTAATGAAGGCATAATAATCCCTATTTAATCCAGTCAAGATATAGCACATTCTGCTGAACATTTTATCCTTATTATACCATAGTTGTACATAAATGATGCAGGAAGCAAAATAAACATTCTTCCGAGCTACACAAATTAAAGAAAGTTATGAACTGAATATCTATAGCGCACTTATGTCCCTACAGTGAAATTTCAGATTCTGAGAATGACAAAGTAAGTATGCATAACAAAATAAAGTGCGAAAGTACTTTCTGTTGCCCTATGGTGAAATTTCAAGTTACTGAACCTTGGTCACAGATTTCACTCAATTCTCTGACCAAAGATCAAGAATTGAGTCACCATAATTTGCGAAAGTACATTTTGCTGCCCTCAAAACAAATGAAGGCATAATAATCCTCATCTTCTCCAGTCAAGGTGTTGAACATTTTATCTTCATTTAATAGATGATGCAAGTGAATAAAACTGCTGCCGAGCTAGAACATTAATCAAAGTTATGAACTGAATATCTAGAGTAAACTTATGTCCCTATGGTTAAATTTCAAGTTGTGAGAAACAGTATGCATGCATATCAGAATAAAGTCAGCAGATCACTATTTAGTATGACATGGAGAAAACATAGAAATTTGCAATATATAGTGCATCATATTCTTGAAATGAAAGCAAGTAGCAAAACAAAAGCTAACTCACCCGGTTGAAACTCAGGATAAAGTCGATAGGTACCCATCCTTGATCATTCATGTGTCTTCTCAAGAATGTATCATGGCATAGGTTATTTGTGCTAGCAAGACATGGGGACAGCAAACAATTTAAGACTAGAAACAGTAATATGGCAATATTAGAAACCACGAAGATTCATACCTAAAATAAAACTCTATCTGCGTCCTAATATCCTCGTGGAGAGTTGGTTGATCTTGAGGAACCCATGACGGTTGCATTGGTGGACGAACAAGATGCATGTTCTGGAACTGTTCAACAGGCGGAAGGTAGAGAGGATAGGATTGCACGTCCCCTGCACATCAACAAAATAATTACATTACAATAAGAAATGTGAAATAATAACTCATCAAAATAACAAGAATAGTGCTCAAGCTCACCATGGTAGGGAAACGGCGGAGCGTATGGCACAAAGTGTTGCGGTACAATGAAATGAGTGGCAGGCGGTGGCGGTGGTCGGGGGAAAGGACCAGACTGGTAGAAACCCGGTTGCTGCTGCTGCTGGTGGTATGGCAGCACCCTGGGATAGTTTCTAGGGGAGAAATTACCGCCTCTCTCGTGGTCACGGCGCCCCCGGTAACCACCACGTCCCCCTCCGCCATTGCTAGCACCATTGCTGTTACGGGAATTATTGTTCCAGTGGTTGAAGCCGCCACCACTACTTCTACTGCCTCCATCACCATTATTGTTATTGCCCCTGCCACTAACACCTCGCATGTTGTTGTTCCCGTTGTTATTGCCAAGAGAATCGTTACCATTTGCGCTGGTGCCACTGCCAGGGGCATTATCATTCAAGCTACTGCCACTATCACCATTGCTACTGTTGCAACCGCTACCGCTGCCGAGGCTTCCACCATTCCGGTGGTCATCGCCACCACTGCCACTGCTTCCACCACCGCCATTATTATTTGCAGCCCTGCGGCTGCCACTGCCACCATTGCCACGGCTGCCGCCGCCGTTGTTTCCACCATTGCTGCCACTTCGCCGAACTTGATTCGGCTGTGTTGTCGCGCCATTCTGTTGCGACGAAGCTGTAGCGGCAGCATTTTGAGGAAGCGTACTTGTGGGGTTTGATCCAGTAGAGATCGGTTTAACCTCCACAACTGGATGCGGCGGCATCGATGCAGCAATCGAATCCTCCTGTTGCATCAGTAGATTCATCAAATCACGAAGAAACAATCGACTTCAACATGTTCATTATAATACGATTAGCATCCCTAGATGTACTGGCATGGAGACAATTTGACTTGATCGCGAGATTTATGGTACCTGTGCGGATGGGCCGGAGCCATCCGAAAGGGACTTGAGGGAATCGGACGACGCCGACGTGGGCCACCCGCGCTTGGACTCCGCGAGCGCCGGCCACGAGGCGTCGCCGCCGATGATGCCGCCGGCCGGGTTGGCCGCCGCCGCGGCGGCGGCGGCGGGGGATGGCGCCAGCACGCCCCACGCCGTCTTCCTCGCCGCCGCATTGGCGGGATCGGCCCCCTCCGCCGGGCCCTGCGGATCCCGGCGAGTCGGCGCGCGGTCCGGCTCCTGCCCCGCGATCGCCGGCGCGACGACGGCCGCCGCCGCCGCCGCCGCCGATTGCGCGGGCGCGGGCGCGGCGCCACCAGCAGCCGGCGACATCGGGAGGCGGGGCGGGCGGCGGGGATTCGGGCCGGGGTTTTGTGGGCGGCGGATGAACCTGTGGCGGAATGGGGAAGGCGAGGAGGCAGGCGAGGGGAGGGGACAGAGGGGCGAGGGGAGGAGGAGACGGAGAGGCTGGAGGCTGGAGCTGTGCGGCAGTGCGAGGTTAGGTGGGAAATTAGAGGAAGTGGCAAGGGTATTACTGGGAAATTGCGCCGAGGAAAACAATGTGATTTGCGTGCGATCTGGCAATCCCGTTCGCAACCTCTCTGGGAGTCTGAAATATATGAAACTAGCTGGTGTGTCCGTGCGCTGCTACGGACTTAAATTAATAAAATTATAATATATTTTTTTGAGATGATGAAATTATAATACTTAGGTGTCATATATGGTGATGGTTGAGTGTAATAAGACATCAACGATTCACCATTGTATTATGAAATTTCTTCTTAATTTCAAAAGGAATGCATTACTCAGTAGAAGAGTGTCCACTAACACATCAGCTTTTAGTATATAGTGACAATTAGACACCACTAACACATCAGCTTTTAGTATGTAATGCATTACTCAGGAGTTAGTATGTAATGACAAATCAACAGTTCAGCCATAAGCACGGAACAAAGAAAACCTGCGACGATATTTTGTTTTCTCTCATGGATGGATTTCCAATCCAATGATGCAGCCAAAGGTGTGGCTTGCACATTGACAACTCGATGCCAATGGTGAATGGAGTTGTTGGGTTGCAGGTTACTATGCCTGAAGCCAAAGCGTCAAACCCAAAATACGTTTCATCCGAGGGAACACACGAGCTAGTCTGTTTTCTCTACGGTTCCCTCACCATCCATCGTCTTTACAATCCTTGACTGTGATTACTGGCCGGCCAGATTGATGCTCGTGATAGTTAAAATGGATTCATTAGTAGGTTTCGGAGGTAAGGGTGTGCTCAATTTGATCGATTTCATTGCATGTGCGGCGAATTTTGCTGATTTACAGCTTGCGGTTGGAAATGGGGGAATGGATTTTGAGGAAGAAGCAACAGCAGGAGCGGTCGCCTCCGAGCTTGCCGCAGCAGTAGCAAGTAGCAGTGGAGTAGCGAGGGAGCGAGGGGTGGCCCGGCGTGGAAGCACCCAAACGGCACGGTGTGAAGGTCAGTGGCCGTCTTGGAGGAAGCTCCGGGCTTGTGCGTGGGCTGTTAGTGACGACGAGCGCGGCCGCGCACGAGTGTCTAGTTCCGTCGCCGCCGCGGTCCGGACACGGAGAGCTCCCCGTCGGGGTCCAGGGATGGGGATGATGCAAAACTGGAAGGGAGCCCCAGCCGGCTGGGCGAGCTGGAGTACATGCGCGTTGTGCGGCATCTCTTACTCGACAGCAGTGGGAGAGGCGATGCGGCAAGAACCAGGAAGGGGCAGGGGGCGGCCGGGAGCTACGGGCCCATCATCGTTTGATGGAAATGGGACGGCACAAATTGCAAGATGGCAGGAACACCATCATCACCAACTTCCTCTTTTAAAGAAGTAGTAGATACGGTGAAATAGTACGTACTGCTACCAGGGCTAAGCTAGTTTTTGAAGTTTTTAGATGAAACGCGAACGTCGGATGAAACGAGTTCTGAAATAGTTCCTCCTAGTTTTCAGTCGGAATCGTTGTGACCGTCTGACCGAAGCCGAAACAGACGTGCTTGGCCCAGCTGTCCAGCCCTCTGCGTTCCTAACGTCACGAAATTTTCGCATGCACATCGATCGCTCTGCTAACCTGTCGGGCCGTCGTGCCAGACAGATCGACACAGAGGCGCGTAGTACGTAGCCTGATGCACACGTCCTCGCTGATAAAGATACAGTAGCACCACGTCACTTTACTACGTGGGTGTTCGGCAATTTAGGCCTAAAGGTCACATCAAAACTAATCTTACTATTTAGACGTCTTAAATAAGTTTAATTACAAAACCTTTTTACAGATGTAGACTAATTTACGAGACGAATCTAATGAGCCTAATTAGTCTATGTTTCGCCACAGTGATGCTACAGTAACCCTCGTCTAATCACGGCTTAATTACTCTCATTAGATTCGTCTCGAAATTAGTACAAAGTTCTGTAGTTAATTTTATAATTTGACTTATTTAAGACATCTAAATAACAAGATTAGTTTTAATGTGACCTTTTGCCCTACAGAAACGAACACGTCCTGCAACGATAGACCGGCGGCTGTGCCTGTCTGGCACGGTTTGCTGGCGCGTGAGCAGGGGCAGGAAACCGAGCTGTGCGACTACTACTGTGTCACGCGTGACGTCACGCCCCGGCGCCTCCAGGCCCGCCGGCCAGGGAGAGGACGCGAGACGCGAGCGAGCGATCGAGGAGTGGCTTTTCATACCAACCACAATTCCGTCAAAAGAAGAATACCGAGCACATTTTCGAGTCAAGCCATTGATCGAACAGCGGCGATCAGTGCGGAGTGACGGGTCGGTCCTGAGTTAACTTGGCGAGCAAGATTCTCGCGGTTGACCGGCTAATCAACGCTCTTATTTTGGGCATTGTGACAATCGCTGCGTGCGTGCCTAGCTAGCGCACGGCCGGGCGCGGTGGGCTTCGGTTGTTTGTTGCTTTGCTCGATCGCTCCCTGCCTGTCTCGCTCATGTCAGCACGACTCGGCACGCGCCGCTCGGAAACACCAAGGAACCAAAGCGATGTCTGGACGAGCTAGTCACCTTCGCTCGGCTGGCATCATCAGTTACTAGCACGGTCGCACACGGCAACCACGCGCAACGGTAATACAGCTGGAGTGACAGAAGATATGGGAACAGAATGCTAGAGCTGACTGACACTTCTGCCGTTCGTCCAACACGACTTGCGGGCGCACGCTCATCAGCAGGGCGGTCCACTCTCTCCCGCCGTCTCGCGTACGTCCGGCGGCTCAGGACCTTCGTCTCCACGCGCGGCGACAAAAAGGCTCGGGTCCGGCTACTACTACTACTACTACCTGGTCGATCCGCGGTCAAAAGCTAGTTTTGCACGATCCGATCCCGAGTTGCCGAGGCGGGGCCCGCGCAAACAGAGTTGATGGTGCGTCGCCTCGACCTCGTTCACACCTGACCTGAGAGGGACTGCGCGGCGATGACACGCCGGCGCGACCGTCCGCCCGCGCGGCGCCACCATCCGGTCCGGGGACAACGCGCCGAGGTTTCTTCACGCCTTCCGAGGTAGCAACGCATGGGCAGGGCAGCTGAGAGTTCTGACCAGAACCGAACCGACGGCCGAACGAAATCCTCGTCACCTGCTGCCTGGATGCAACGCATCACTATCCCCTTTGCAATTGCCCGCAGCGACAAATGCTTTTGTCTCGTTCATTTCATGTGCTTATCGAAAGAGTTAAAGATTGATGTACTCGCACGAGTCACTGTGAGTGAGACTAGCAGCGGGACTGAATCGACGATAAAAGTTGGGAGAGATTAGGGATGCTAAGCTTTTGCTTTATTGCTGGTATACCTCGGGAGTAGTTTAGATTTAGACACGCCGCTCTCATGGCGGCAGGAAGAATATCTAACCAGCCCCCTTGCCTCGACAAGTCAACGCTCCTCCACCATTGCCAATGGACATGCAAGCAACGGAAAGCAAAACCCACCATGGTTGTTCTCGGTCGCTAAACGATGTTTTAATGGGCGCACGCGTGCCTCGAAAAGTTCCTCTCAAAGAATCGATCCGGTTGCTCATTTGTTTATGCTCCTAATTGGAAGGCCAACGCCACACCGGGCTTTCTTTTTGACCAAAGAGCGCTGCACAACGAATCTGTTCAACGAGTCAGAATGCCAGATCGAGACTTGCACAATGTGTGTCATGCGTTTTTATTTTTATTTTGCTGCGATCAGTTTCATGCTGATTGATCGGAGGTGTCATGATTATGAACATGCGTCCAGTATTTTTGGAGAAACCTTTTGTAAGATCATTTTTGTTGCGTGCTCGGTTGTTCTGCTTGTTCAGAGCAGAGGACTCTGGATCTTGGCTGTTGGCGCCATGAGAAGCATGCGTGTTTCGTCTATAACGGTCCAAGGAGTACAACGCAGCACGCATGTATGAATCTGTTGCACCTAACTCATCTTCGCTTTGCTAAGTCACTCACCAAACATATGCTTCTTTGTTTTGGATTGGAGAAGAAAATTTACTTGGTGGGCCGTCCATAGCCGAAATGTAATTGTATGGGCCGCCAGCAAGCGGGGCAGCACCTTGTCTGGGCTGGATGCTGCACAACATTCACTTCAGCCTCTTCCGGTGAAATCTGGACGTCTCTCTAAACCTCAGGAGTGCTCTTCCGAAACGATGAATTCTCGTTGCACACTACTGACACAAATTCTCGTCACAATAATTATTTTTTTCCAAAACAATGGTCAGGAGCACTGCTCTTTCAGGGAAAATAGTCACAATAATCAGTTGAAGACAAACAATAACTTAATTTGCGGCAGAGATGATCAATTGAATCTTGGTTTGTCTGTCAATCTTCAGTGTGGAATCAATAGGTCGAATGGGATGCTGGAACCTGGAATTTCGGGTGACGCTGTGTAGCTCCATGTCCTGTCTCATGATTTTTCCTTGAAGGACTTTCGCGTGATGAATTTTAGCGCCGCCGCCGCCAATCCTTCACAAGCGTACCTGTACCGTGAAACAGCCTATACTGATACTGGTGCACACGAATGTACTAGTAATCATCTGGGCACGATTCGAGAACTTGCATGCCTAAATTCCATGGCGAGCGTGCAGAAGCACAAAAGCAAAACGGAACCCCAGATTAAGGATGGATTTCTGAATATGTGCGCGTCCCGCCATTTGCATGTAACCTCGAACATCGCGCACTGCTAGTACTAGGAACACTTATGCTCACCTCAGTCTGCCGAGACAATTGAACCCACGAATTCGATCGAGACAGATTCGTACGAACACAAAAGAGTCGCGTGCTTGGCGACAGCAACGGACGGACCAGAGCGACCAAAGCAAAAGATACGTGATGGATGCCCTTCGAAATCCTCGCAACTGGACGAGCCGGCGCGGTCGCGGTGGCCCCGGCCCTGTACGTTGCCGGAAAACGGCAATGTTGGCGTTTTCCTTCGCCGGAGACGAGGACGATGAGGACATGATGATAGATTGATATAATCGACGTGCACGAGCCAGTATGGCACCCATACGCACAGCATAATCCACAGCAGCGTACAAGGCACTCCCGTCCCCCCGGAAAAAAACGCGCGATGCGACGTGGACGGACGAAGGATCCGAGTTAACGTTCGTCTCCCGCAGAGAACACTCGCTGAACAGGTGTTGGCATTCAGAAGAGAGCAAAGTTAATTGCATGCCCGCTGGAGTAGTATATATAGGTTAACCAGCCTCCCCTTGCATGGCTGCGAGTTTTGGCGATGGACGTACGCAAGCCATAGATTTGAACAAAACAACTATGAAGACGGTTTCTGGAGTACACCAAATATCTACCAGGTCCTGTTATAAACACGCCGTGGCTTACTGTCGTTGTACTGCATTTGTTGTGTGGATCGTGTATTAGGCACGTGGCATGGACAAGGAACTGTTCTGACCTTTTTCCGAGGCTCTCCGGCGAGGGAACAAAACAATGCTGTCATGCTATCTCTGTTTTACGATTCCGCCAGTTTTGTGCGTGACTTGTAAATGTGTATATGGTACCAACTTTTGTTTGTTGATAACAAATTTACTTTCATTATCAGATTTGCTAGTCTTCATTTTTAAGGGAGAAAATGTTTCTGCTCTGTTCGACCTTTGATTTGTAATGCGGTAATTTTCTGAACAGAAACAAATTATAATCAGCGTACAAGCATGAATATATATGAGAAAAACAAATTAAATCATCTACGTACATGGCCAAAGAAAAGTAAAAGCATCTTCTTGTACAATTACATAAGCTCAAAAACATCGCTTTATGATGGATAGGCTCCTGTGAATCGTACAAGTTTCACGTCCACATAGGTGGAAGCAAATTTCAGCATCTCATCTTTTACTTAAACTGCTGTGAGCCGGGCAAAATGCATGGCGAACAGTGAATTGGAAGAACGGGATGTCTTCCAAATATCTCCTTGTCTTCCTATTTAAACCGCAACCCGTTGCCGTGCTCTCCTCGCGTCAAGAACCCGACTTACTAGTAGCAGTAGTGTTGTGGCTCGTGAGCAGAATCTTGTGTAGCTAGGAGAAAAATTAGCAAACCATGTCCAAGGACGACTTGGCCGTTGAGACGCCCGAGGCGCCGGCGAAGGCGCCGTACTGGGATCCGCCGCCGGCCCCGCTTCTGGACACGAGCGAGCTGGGCAAGTGGTCCCTGTACCGCGCGCTCATCGCCGAGTTCATGGCCACCCTCATCTTCCTCTACGTGAGCGTCGCCACCGTCATCGGGTACAAGAGCCAGTCCTCCGCCCAGGCGTGCACCGGCGTTGGCTTCCTCGGCGTCGCCTGGTCCTTCGGCGCCACCATCTTCGTGCTCGTCTACTGCACCGGCGGCGTCTCAGGCACGCGCGTCGTCATATATATGTGCATGTACATGTGCGTGTATGGACGTTTGAACAGAACTGATGAACAAGGCATGCGTATGCGTTTCAGGCGGGCACATCAACCCGGCGGTGACGTTCGGCCTGTTCATCGGGCGGAAGCTGTCGCTGGTGCGCACCGTGCTGTACATCGTGGCGCAGTGCCTGGGCGCCATCTGCGGCGCGGGCATCGTCAAGGGGATCATGAAGCATCCCTACAACTCCCTCGGCGGCGGCGCCAACACGGTGGCCGACGGGTACTCCATCGGCGGCGCGCTCGCCGCCGAGATCGTCGGCACGTTCATCCTAGTCTACACCGTCTTCTCCGCCACCGACCCCAAGCGCACCGCCCGCGACTCCTTCATCCCCGTACGCGCAACGCGCACGCCGTTCTTCTCAACGTGTTCCTGATGAAGCATGTATATATTGATTGACACCTAAACATTTTTTTTTTGCAGGTGTTGGTGCCGCTGCCGATTGGGTTCGCGGTGTTCATCGTGCACCTGGCGACCATACCGATCACCGGCACGGGCATCAACCCGGCGAGGAGCCTTGGCGCCGCCGTCCTCTACAACCAGCACGAAGCATGGAAAGACCATGTAAGCTTAATTAGCAACCAAACTTTACTAATTGATCCATGTAGAAGTATGTCGAGTCCACCATGTTTGATGATGCGTGTATATATGCAGTGGATCTTCTGGGTTGGTCCGCTGATTGGGGCCTTCGCCGCGGCGGTGTACCACAAGCTCGTGCTGCGCGGGGAGGCTGCCAAGGCGCTCGGCTCGTTCCGGGGCACCAGCACGTCGACGGTGTGAGCTGCCGGGCGGCGCGTGCATGATGCCAATTGCGATTTCTGTTGATTCGCCTTCAAATGAGCCCCTGCTCCAATATCTTTGGTCTATTCGTGGCGTATCACGCATATATACGCTAACCTAATCATGTGTACTTTATACCCTTTTGCAAGAATGTGGTCGTGTCAATGTACTGTGTTGTGTGAGCGTGTGTTCGTATAAATATTTTGTTCTCTTGTTACACCTGTTTAATTTTGTCCTGGAGAAGACAGCAAGACGCCTCTGTGCTACGCTAGTTGTCAGCAAAAGAAACAGGAAACACATCAAGATACCGAAAGTGTTGAAAAGCTATAACTCAAACTATAAGCCACTATGGAGTTCTGCTTTGCTTTGCAAAATCCTGATTGGATGAAGTCCCTGTTAGACAGAGTAGAACCAGGATCTTGTTACCATCTCGATTATTCGAATGCAAAGAAGCACCGCACGTACATACAAGATGGCATGGCACAAAGGCACTGCTCTTAATTCGTGCCATGCCAGCGCTGCTCTCCATCCGTAGTGGATGTCACGCCACGATTAGCATTTAGCAGCTCATTTCACTCTAACCAGAGTCAAGAAATGATCAAGGCCAAAAATCACAAACAATAGGCTGGGAACCCACAATTCCAGCCAACGGCGTTTTGAGTTGACGACATGCCGGATACCGTGGGAGCCTGGGAGGTCCCAGCAGTACCGGCAAGCTCTGCGTGGAAGTCACCAGAGGCGGCTCTGCTGGCAAAATCGGCGGCGGCTGTGCTGGCAAGGTCTGCAGAGACGAAGGCGAGCTTCATGCCGCCGAGCAGTGTCCGGCGACAGGGCGCTGTGAGGCCGTTTCTACCACGGATTTTGTAGAGAGCGTCGTATGTTTGCAATCGAATTGAAGTCAACGCTCTGCATCCCTCGCGTATGCATCGGTAGCTCGTTCCAAGTTTCCAACAACTCCACGAAATGATCCATGTCAACCATCACAAAATTTGGTAGAGTACAACAAAGGACTACCCAATCGACTAAGCAACAAGCAACAGGCCGATCACGGCGAGGCATGGAATCCCCACCACTTCCGACCACGCGAGACGGCGCCGTGTCCACGACACGCCGGCAGATCCCGGTGGCGGCGGTGGCGGAGCTAGCAACATCGGCGGGGAAGGCGGAGGCGGCGGCGGCGTGGGGGCCGCGGCCACGGAGACGGCGAGCTTCATGCCGCCGAGGCAGTGGCCCTCGACGTTGCAGATGTAGTAGTAGTCCCCCGGCAGGGTGAGGTTGACGTAGTCGCGGCCCGACACCCAGACGCGCAGCGTCTTGTTCGCCGGCTCGCAGGTCCGGAACGCGTCCTCCGTCACCTCGTATACATCGTGCTGCCCCTCCACGTAGTTGAACACTGCAACAACAAGAGCTCGATCGCGCGAGTCATAACAAGATGAAAGCTGTTGGCCGCGACAATTTTTCTTAATTAGGAAACTGTATGTGTGTGTCGCCGTGGCGAGAGTGCGTACCTAGCGTGTCGCCGGCGGTGAAGTTGTACTTCTGAGACCAGGCGAGGTAGTTGAACCCGTTGGCCCACCCGGCGGTATCGCCGACCGTGTACTCCGTCCCTCCGGCGGCGTGGCGTGGAGCTGCTGCTAGGAGGATGAGGAGGATGGCGGCGGCTCTGGTGGAACAAAGCGAGACGGCAGCCATGGTTGGTCCTGAGGGTCAATGTGAAGTGTTGGGGATCCCTGATGAATGCTTTGGCACTACCACTGGTTTACTACAGCCTATACGAGCTGTCGTTGTATCATTTTGGAGGATTAATCTATGCTTCCATATGAGGTTGTTGAAAGGTTGGCCTGGTCATCATCAGATCAGCACCAGATCGCAACATCTGAAGCTCTGTGTTTTTATTAATCGTTATGTATTTCGTTCCACAAATCAGTTATGTGTCCAAGCATATGTGTACCTGGTCAAAGTGTAATGCTTTGCTTCCGGTGGATGGAGTCATGGAGATGGAAGGCTGCTTCTTGTTTCATCTGCTTTGACTTTATACTGCTCCTAATAAGTCAGCATTACCATTTCGTAGCAGGTTTTGTGACGAGACTTGATCAACTCAAGTATGGGCTGAATTACTTCGGCTTTGCAGCCCAACTGGTGGCACGCTGGCCTGCCGCCCTCATCTTCAAAGCCTAGCCCGTGTAAGGTGGGCTGAAACCATAAGAAATCGTCGATCGCCGTTATTGGGTTGGGTGGCTGTAAGGTCCAATATTCCGTGGCGCCGCCTAGTTTCGGCTGGCGCGGCCGTGTCGTGCGCGTCAACTCCAAGCCGCGCAGCGCAGGGTGCGCGACGGCACGGCATGCATGCGCGTTGCACGCTTGACCGCATGGTACGTGACGGTCGTCGTCATGTTGGTGGTGTGACTTCGTACGTCAGAGCATCCGCTGGCTTCCGGATCGACACACAACGCTTTTGTTTCAGGGGTTTGTCACCTTGTCCGGAGAACGGGGGCTTCGCGGAGAAGCCAGAGGTTGGGCGCTAAGCAAAACCACAAGGCTAAGCACCTTTTCGCACACTAATTTTTTGAGTAAAAAAATTAGGCTTTGGCTTATCAGATAAACGAAGGTGCGCGCAGCAGGCGTAGAGGAAGGTACGTAAGCAGCTACGTGCATGCTTTACTTCCACGTAACCTCTCCGTCCCAGCCTCCCAGGCACAGCCGCACAGCAGAATGATTATCTCGCCGTCGCGGACGCAGGTTGATGTCGACGCGCGCCTCAATCGATCGATCTGACGCCAGTAGGAGTAATTCTTTGTCTGCATAGAAAACTTATTGGTCATGCGTTCATGTAAATAGGCTGAAGCTTAGGAACTCCACAGCAAATATTGTTGCTTATCAGAGCTTCGTTATATTTTAGCGCATATATATTTGTGTAGAGAAACTAAGCCATGAGCTACGTAGGAGTATATACCTAAGGACTGAATTTTTTTTTTCGAGGATCCAGGACTGTGAAATTTAACTGAATACAATCATTATTTTTGGTGGAGAATTAAGAAAGCATTGACAAGATCGTCCCTCGGCAACTCCTTGTGTCCGTCGCCACAATTAATCCCGAGCTACTAATACATGCAGAAACGCAGCCGTCTGCGGTGGCACCAGTGGGTAGTAGTAGTAACTGAACCTTGGGGCCGCGCCCTCACCACCACGGAAAACCACCTTTCGCCGTGCGATGCCGTCGCCGCACACGTCTCCCGCGCGCGACCGCGGGCGCCGACGCCACCACCACCACCGCTGCTTTCTTTCTGTGTTCGTTCCTTGGCCCCGAAACCGGGCGACACCACCAAGGCACCGAAGCGAACCATACGCCTACACGTTAGCCTCTCCCCTCACGTTGGCCGCCCGCCCGGTCCATTCCCACCCAACGGTCAGGTGCGCCCGCAGCACGTCCGCCGCCGCAACACCGCGCATCGCATCCACCCACCCGTGCCTGGCCCGGCTCCCTGGCCCACACGCCAGCGCAAACGTCTGCGTCGCAGGGGCACCACCAGACCAGACCACGCCCGGCCGCACCGGACCGGACCGGACGGACCAAGTCGGTTTCGCCCCGCTATAAAGCCCGCGCCGCGCTGCTCCTCCGACCCGTTTCATTCCTTCCAGATCGGCCCAACACAACACACCAAATTTTGGATTGCCTCCCCCTCCTCACCTCTCTCTCCTCTCCACGGAATCAAGCGACGCAACCAGCCGCGCGCGCCTCCGCTTCCTTCCTTCCTTCCCCCGCCGCAGCCAGCCGCGGCCATGGCTTCCTCCTCGGCGCCGCCGGCGTGCGGCTGGGAGATCGAGACGGGGTTCTTCACGGAGGCGGAGCTGGCGGCGGCGGACCATCTCGTGCAGCTCAGCGGCAGCGGCGAGCAGGCTCCGTCGCCGTCCTCGTCCTCCTCGTCGCCGCGGTCCGTGAACACATACACGGCCGCCGCGGCGTGGGAGGAGGCGGAGGTGGTGGCTCCCGCTACCGCTAGTCGTCTCGGCGGCGAGGAGCTGGACAGGAGGGCGCGGAAGCGGTACCGCCTGCTCTCCGATCTCTACGCCGCCACGAAGCCGACGACCGGCGCTTCCGCCACAACCTCCGGCGCGAGGAAGAGGAAGCGGCACGGCGTGGCGGACGGCAAGGCGGCGATGGCAAGGTACGGGGATCAGAGCTGCTCCTAGGCTAGGGACCGAGAGATGGGAGGGAAGGGCTTTTGTGCAAATTACCGCAAAATGTAGGGGTGTCGTCGCTATGTCAGTGCTTTTGCTTTATTTTCAAAGTAGAGGAAGAAGAAGGGGAACAAGACAAGGGACTACAGCTTGTACAGAAAGTTGGTGCTAGTGCTGCTAAGACGTTTTGAATTTCGAATCGATTTGAAAACCGGGACAGCAGGATATTTCCCGGTCTCCAGATCTCAAAAATTGAAGTGCTGGTACCACTACAGCAATAGTAATGCCGCGTTTCCTTTCGATTGTGTGGGCCACTGAGGCTACTCTCAACTTTGAGAGAGTTTCATTCTCATTAAATATGATGCCATGTCACTATTTTAGATGATGTGGCAAAAAATTAATAAGAAAAGAGGAGAGATTAGTTTCATCTAAATGAAACTATGTGTACACGATTTTTAACAAACTTGTGTCTTGCATATAATCCTAAGAAACAACAAAAATGAAACCATGTATTGTATAGAGTGTTTTATTGTTCAAACAAATGCTTTAGTGTTTATGTGACAGCTTTGAAAACAAGAAAATAAAATACACCATTGGGACTAGCCTGAATGAACCATCCCTTCCCTTGATTTTTCTGTCCCCATGGCCGGCCAGCCCGAAATGTCTCGTCTCGGGATCCGTAGGCTCCGCTCGAAAATTTGAAAACCCTCGCCGGCGCTTCCTTGTTCCTTCCAGAACATTCCAGGCGCACATGGTTCGCGCGCTGCCGACTCCGAACCCGAACTGCTACGAGTATCTTCGCTTGCAAGCATAGTACGAGTAGAGGGGAGTATGTATACGTGATTTGAATACGAAGCACGAGGTCTGCGTCGGCGGTCGGAACGTTTCAAGACGGACGGGTCTTTTTGCCGGCGGCTCTGTTCAACTTTGGAACCCGATTGGAAGCAGAGCTGCCGGAAGATCGTAGATCAGGTTATAAAATTAGTTAACGTGACTTGGATGGCTGCTTTGAATCGGCAACGACGACTCGCTGACAGTCCTTGATCGAGTCGTCGTGTCCAGGCACTATGTTGCGGTACCCATTTTATTATGCACACGAGCTGTTCATTAGGAGTCTGACGGTGTTTCTCCTCTGGGAAAGCCATTGCGTAAACGAATTCACCACTTGTCGTCAGCAGATTTGAACAATTAGTTAACTGTCTGAACCAGCTTTGCAAGTGCGCAACTCCCAATGGCTTGGCCCTGGAATTAGCCTCTCCGAATCGAGCTTTTGGTTGATCATGCACGCTGATAATCTTGCTCATGCACGGATAGCATCGCGGCAGAACTGTCTACAGGTGCTTGCATGCTACTATTAAGGCGTGATGTTAATCTGTGCATATAACTCTTCTTTATTCGCATGGCGTGATTTCACGTTCAGAGCTTGTTAAAAGATCGATCACTAGAGGGCTCAACGATTCTGGTTCTAGACCCCTGTATTAGCGGCCCAGTATTTCCTCTTGCATCCCGTTCTGTTCTGTGTGTCGACTTACTGTCTTCATCGTATCTATAGGAACTATTCTCGCCCTCTTTTTTTGGTTGTGAAAATTAAGGTTTATCGTTGCCTGTCTAAAGCGATTATTATCTATCAACCCTCTGGAAAATGATGACTCCTTATAATTACTTAAGCAGAACGTTATATGTTGACTGAATGATAAAATTGGCACTTTCTAGCAGCAAATTAATTTGGCACTTTCTAGTAGCAAATTAATTTGTACGAGGAGCTATCAGTTTGTCCCAGTTTACCTTCCCCAGTTCTGTTCTGCTCAATGCTTATATGTGACTTCAAGCCTTTCAGCGTGGATTTGGCAGTTGCATGTCTGCATAGAACTGAACCGTCGTGTTTTTAGTTTGGCTTGTTTTGAAATGGAAAAGGCACTTTGACTAAGTGGTCGGCTAGATGTGTCACTACTCTGCCAAAGAAACCTAAGCACTTGTAAGTGTATGACATTTTGTAAAGAAGAAATTAGGCAACGGTTGCTAAGTAACGTCATGCCATCAGCCATCGAGTTTCCTTGGCCTAATATCTCCTAAGTAACGACCATTAATTCTAGGTATTGGCAATGTCAGGAAGTGGCAGTTCATGCCGAAAGTCATTGACGCGGTGCCGAAACCAGTAGCTTTCTCTCCTGATATATACGGATGGGAAAACTCGTTGTCCTGGAAGGATGTTCAACTCAACAAGTTACATCTAATCTTGGCAACGGACACGTTGGAACTCCACAACACGCAAAGATTTTTCCATAACTGCGAGCATAACCTACATTCATGGACGACGCGGGGTCACTCAGAATCCAAAAGCTCGAAGGAATCGAAAGTGCATGGAAGATGACAGCGACATATAGTAGATTTACATATTGTAACAGTGGTTCTGTCCATAGTTACAACTGTTAAGCACAAACCGTGAGTGTTCCATCCACAAGAAAGCTAGAACGTATTAATTATGCAGTTCCCAGTACACACAGACTAACCTCATATAATTACTTCATGATTTAAAAAATACTCATGCAGTGTTTATCGGTAGTGCAAGAGGTTTGGCAATTATTGCAAGAACACACTCGCATGAAGCATGACCTGTGGCTTCTACGTACTACTCTCGTGTGCAACAAAATGAATGTTTCCGGTCAAATCCCACACATTTGGGAGGAACTTCAGTTCCAATATTTTCCGTCAAAAAAAAAAAACTTCAGTTCTAATTGTTAGTACAACCTGACAAAAAAAACTTTGCACCATGAAAGTCTGGATAAGTTCGATACTGGATTATAAAAGGAAATCAGTGGAGTTTCTAAAGATATCATTAAAACAACAAGACCAAGGCTAGCTGATATGTTACGTTTTTTTTTTTGCGAGTAGTTGATATATTAAGTTATTAACAGTAAAAGGAAATAAGGAAAACTAAAAGGTGAAAACCAATGGCAGACACACACACACACAGACACACAAGGGAGAGAAGGCTGATGAAGTCAATTATGTATGAGTACCACATAATACTAAAAGTGTGACGACCAGTCCAAGTCAATTCTTTTTACTCTCACTTGACCACGAAGAATGTATAGTCCAATTTCGAGCTTTGATTACTAAAATTAGTTTATGATAGTCAACATAACAATTTCATGAATGGATATACGCAACCAATGTGCTTGAACTTTATCTCTAACATCAGTTTTGAATCTCCAAGCATTGAAACTACTCCTTATACATTATTTATTCTCCATCATCAATTCCTTTCCGGCTAGTCTGACGCTACAACAACGACGCATAAACTTTTAGTTTCTGGAACAAAAGAGAGATGGCTTCATTAATAACGGTCACCTTTGAGAATCGTTGCATAGAAGGACCATCCAATGAACACTTTTACAATCAATTTTCAATTGGAACACAAGTGTCAACATCGCACAACAATCCTACAACAAATTTATGCCCAACCCACAAAACATTAATAAGCTTTTTGAGCTGAAGATCAAGATTTATTCATAATATTATAAAATCAAACAAACTCCAGCACAACACTCGAGCTATAGGTGCATACCATTTGGCATTAGCTTTGAAAAAAAAAAGACACACCAGCTTTCAATCTTTATCGGAAGTGCTCCAGACTTATTCGAAGTCATCACATCCTTTTTTAGCCACTAACATGTTATGAACATACATACATACCAAAAGAAACATTAATATCAACCATTGAAGACACTTTCATTAACGACAGCCCAATATATACTTTCATTAGCGACAGCCGAAGATATTCTTTCATTAATTGCAATCACCTCATAGAATCATTGCAGGGTGAAAGATCTTAACCAGACATGTGAATTACTTTAAAACAATCAGTTTATCTTCGTTGATGCTCTATTAATATGATTGGTCAATTATTAGCTTCTTGTTAAGTTTTGTGACTTTGTGTGGGGCACGCAAATTTGATTGATCATTATTTGGAGTCGTTTTTTGCTCCTATAGAGTCGGTTTTTCTTAGCATAAGATCTGCTCAAATCCAGTTGTCACTTAGCCAGTAATATTGGTTTTGATTTAAAACCGGGAGGTAAACGACCATCATCGGCGGTAAACTTTGCTTCTTGTTAAGTTTTGTCTGGCGCACGCAGATTCTATTCATCATTATTCTTTGAAGTCGTCTTTCGCACTTGTAAAATCTCTTTTTCGTAGCCTAAGATATGCTTAAATTCATTTGCCGCTTAACCGGTAATATTGGTTTTGGTTTAAAACCGGGAGGTAAATGATCTGCACCGGTGGTAAAATGTGAAAACTGGTAAATTGCTGGCCGGCGGTAAATCGTGTCGTGTGGTTCGAGCCGGACCGGTTTCAGCCACTGTGGATGAGCCACACTCAGAAACGAGTTGCTTGCGGCAGAACGAGACGATAGACGACGAGGGCTAAAAAGGCAAAGGGGAAAAATTAATTGGGAGGTTGAAGAGAAGAGCCAGCCGAGAGAGGAGCGAGCGAGAGAAGGCAAAAGCGAGGAGGCCAGGCCAGAGCCAGACCAGGCTAAATTAGCCAACGCTCGTCCACGGCATCCTTCCCACACCAATCGTCCATGAAAACCCTACAGCAGCCGGCGAAGCCTGTGGTGGCGCCGGGGCCCAGCAGGAGGCCCGCCTCGCCGCCGCCGGGCTACGACTTCACGGCGGCCGAGGTCTACGCGGCCGACGTGCTCATCTTCCTCCGAGAAGGCAGCACGTCCACGGGGGGCACCCCGGTGGTGGGGGAGGGGGGCTCTGTGGCCTCTGCGGTCTCGGGATCTTCCTCCCCGCGCTCGGTGAACGCCCCGCCGGCCCCGGCCCCCGCGCCGGCGCAGCCGGTCTTGCCCCGCGGCGTCGGCGCCGCTGGCGATGCCGAGGAGGAAGAGGACGAGCAGGAGGTGCCCGGGAGCCCGCGGAAGATCAAGCGCTGCCGCCCGATCGCCGAGATCTACAGCGCGACGCGTCGAATCGGGAGGCGCAGCTTCAACAACATGGAGTAGACGAGGTAGAGCGGGGAGGAGAGAGGAGAGGGGCTTGCTTGTGATTACCTCTAATCGCTAGGGGGTAGCTTGTTGTTTGCGCGTCAGTCTGTGCTTGTTCTCTCTCCCAGTCCTCTCTCTCAGACTCTCACCAAGAGAGTGTGAATCGGAAGCCCGATCAACTGTAAAAACTTTTCCCCTTGCAATAAAGCATCGGGCTTGCTTGCTTGCAACCATGGCTCGATCAGTCCTTATGGCTATGTTCCTGGATCACCTGGATTCGATCAGATCTTACCTTTGCGGATGCTTTTTGTTTGGATGTGGTTAATTATTAGCCTCGCGATTCACATGTGACTCGGTGGATTTAGATACTCCGGTCGATTTGCATGATGCTATTTTTGCCGACAATGAACATTCAATCAGATCATCGTGGAATTGTTTTGGTTGAATTTTGGAAAGAAATTGTGACCTGTCCTAGCGCGAGGAAATGTGTTTTGTGTTCAGCAAAAATGGAGGAATATGGAAAATTCTAGATGGTTTCATGTGCGTTGATCGTTGATCGATAGATGGACAGGGGATTTCCTATGTAAGCATTAGGTCCTATTCCAGAGTCATGCAACAATTTTCAATATAGTGCGATTGCGAAGCCTCTGACACTAGCTCGGAATTAGGCTGCGCAAGATTCAGAACTTCTTGGGGGCTTTTCCCCCATGAATCTAGTTTTTCTAGGTTGGTGAGGTCATTCTCCCAAAAAAGATCAGTTATTGAGTTTCTAGTGAGGGCGTAAATGAGTTACAGATCAAGTGAACACAAACAATTCACACTCTCTTCCCATGGTCCGTAAGGTGCATGACCTGGGAATTGAATATTCTCAAAGTATGCATATAAATATATAGCTAGTCTAGTTTTAATTAGCAAAAGTTGGATCTAAATTTCTGTATAAAGTTCTAAGAACCACTACAAGTAAGTATTAACACAAGCAGAATGAAGTAGCTTGGCCTCTTGATCCTGAATGATTCGTCCGATCAAGACAGATCATGTGTAGCACAACTAAATTGCTCTAGGCTGGCTGGATCCTTGCTCGGGGCAGGAACTCCCCGTTGCATCAAACTAGCAAATAATCAGAAATCAAAGAAGAAACAGTTAGCACAACACAATGCACATAAAAAGGTTGTTTTATTTGAATGGTCAGAGAAGAGAACTGGCGTTTTGAATTTTGATAAGATCAAGAGAGCAAAGTGCACGACTTTAAGATGGTAAGATGAGTAGCATGACGCAGCGATAATACTCCATATTCCTCAGCAATTACTAGCTAGACTCTATTAGAGTCAAGTAGTAATTACACATGGTGCCCTGTCGGTACGACGGGAACTGCCTCACTCACAGCACTCCCCGCATACTAAGGCGCGTTTCTGATGGCAATCTGTCCCCAGGCAGCAAAGCTGGCGCAGCATGTGCCCACAATTGTGAGCGAATGGACCTGGTAGGTGTCAGCTTGTACGACGCCCTTCTGTGGGAACTCTGAAGGATCATACACTAAACATACAGCTTAATTTGAGATAACGGTAGTCGTTACTTTGTGCCCTGACTACAAGGATAATGACCTGCAAGTTTGATTTCTATTCTATAGTCGCTTAAGTATGCAACAGTTGACTGATTGGACTGACGAGGCGACGATCAAGTCAATCAGTCAAGTCTACCTCAAACAAATAGAAACGTCTTTGCCTTTTTACCTTCTGAAAAACAATAGCAAAACCATGGGTCCTGATGCATACGCAGCGAAAATCTGCAGGACTGATGCGGTTGGCAAGGAATTCACATGGCTTGCACGGAAATTCACAATTATGTGTCCAAGCACTCCCCGCATGCTAAGCAGTCATGCAAGAAAAGGAAGTGCTAACAACACACGTTGGGGAACATGTACACACCACGGAAAAAGGCAGAATATTTGAATGAATTCTAACACCACATTTCTTTCAGAGTACCGACCTAGCATCTTGTTCAATATATAAGCAGTAAACAATGGAAAAATACATGGTTGATCAGCAGCGAAACCAGATTGTTTGATTACACCAAGTCTGACAAAAGTGGCATTCAACCCGTTGTCCCTGAGCCGAAGGACTTCACGATGGTGCTTACTCTTGCGCCAAAGCTTCTTGAGGCAATCTTCTTCCCTGGGACATGGAAGGGGTTCGATACTGCATCTACATACGCTGCATGGAACTTCCTGAAAAACTGACAAAAATGAAGATGAATATGAGCTGGTGTTCTTTTCCTCCATAGGAAAGCCAGCATGCACCAAACAATCTCATGTAAATTCAGAAAAATAGACTAAATATAGAATTTCTCAGAGAACAATTTCATTCGTGATAGAATGGCAAACTGAACTACTGTATCCTGATGTAAATATCTGTGCATGGTCTAGGTACCAAGTCATACGTGTCCGACGCTTATTTTGTCAGGCTCATTTTAAAATGGTACAGTTAGTTAGATTAAGAGCTTACATTTCGGGCATCTGCATCTTTGACATCAAGATCAGTTGTGACCATGATAAATTTGACCTTTGTGTTTGTTAAATAGCCATATCTGTACACAACAGATCACAATGATGTGTTAGTAATAAGCAGCACAACACCAAAAGAATAATAGGATCTGCTTCAGCAGCAATATTCAGCTGGACATGGAAATATATACATAGCTAAAAGCCATTCTATTATATTCTTCATGAAGAATCCAAATACAAGAGCTTCTGAGAAGGGAAGTAACTTATTTCTGAAGTTTCAACAAGTATGGAAGCTGAGACTGTCAATCAAATTTGGCAATAACTGGAATCATGGAAGAGGCTTACACTTTATAATTCTCAGTTGGATATAGAAGACCCAAAAATGTTTCATTCAATGTAGGTGCGCTCCTTTTTGGATTGTTTACTGTCAATAGAGTGAATGTAGGGAAAGTAAGAGAGTGTATCAGATCAAAAGAGTGAATGACGGGAAAAGTAAGAAAGTGTTTACTGTCAGCAGAGTGAATGCAGAGAGAATAAAGTAAATATACACATAGGCCAAATGACACGAGAATAGCACTCGAATAATTGATGGCTGTATTCTAAACTACTCGCCAAAGTACCACACGCGTTAAGATTAGTCTGATGAGTTGGAGGCGACATCGACAAACATCAGTTATAATCATCTAGAACCACTACGCCTACACACGCCAAAGGACCACACGGGTTAAGATTAGTCTGATGAGTTGGAGGCAACATCGAACAAACATCAGTTACAATCATCTAGAACCACTACGCCTACACGCCAAAGGACCACACGGGTTAAGATTAGTCTGATGAGTTGGAGGCGACATCGAACAAACATCAGTTAAAGTCATCTAGAACCACTACGCCTACAATCATGCTCAAGCCATTGCAAAGCAGGTCTGCAAAAGTTAACCGTAAGTTTTGTCCTCATATACCACATGATTTGAGTGTGCTCCTTAAGCACAATCTGGGTCGCGCGTCTACTCTTACCATTTACTCCATTCCTTGAGTAATTACAAGAACGGATTTGGTCAACTAATCTAAAATTGGTGACAGAGATTCCAAAGTTGAGTGTTCTACCAGCGCATTCCATTCTTCAACTCCACTTCGATACCAAAGCACACGAGAAGCGCACTCAAAAGGTTGATGGCTGTATTCTACACTATACGCCAAAGGATCACATGGATCAAGATTAGTCTGATGAGTTGGAGGCAACATCGGAAAACATGAACACTGCCTCCACGCATGCCCAAGTTCACACAAGGCAGGTCTGAGTTTTTGTCCTCGCATAACACGGTATGAATGTGCTTCCATCATTAGCCCAATCTGGATTAACCATAGTATTACAATTAATTCATTCCTTGGGTAGTGAAAACAACAGATTTGGATCAACTAATTTAAAACGGGTGACATTGCTTCCAAAATTGAGCGCTGTATCAACACATTCTGTTCTGTAATTCCACTTTGACACTAGAGGACCAAATTACATGAGAATAAAAGAGTGATGGTTGTATTATACACCCTACATGACGACGGACCACACTTGTTTAGTCAGATGAGATGGAGGCAACATCCCCACTCAGTAAGATTAGTCTGATGAGATGGAGGCAACATCGCCAGTCAATAAAGTCCGATGAGATGGAGGCAATTTCCGCATCGATCGGTTATAATCGTCCAGAACCACTATCTTCACGCATGTTCAGGTCCTCGTAACAGCAAGCTCCCACTTGCTCAAGTTGGATCAATCCACTACTATTAACATTTACTCCATTTGTTAGGCAATTACAATATTTCAATTCGAATCACCAAAAAGTGGCGATTCAGTTTCCAAACTTGAGCGATTTTATCGACATCGGCGGATCAGACACATAATTTGAACCAACATGACTCACAAATCGTAGAAGTGGAGAGGGTTAACAAACGTGCAAATTTCGTGAATTGAAACTAGGTAGAGTCCAAGCTATTCCCAGCTCACTAGACACAAGCCCTTCTAGATCCGGATCATTATGGGTGGGGCGGGGAGTTTAGCTACCTCGCTCATCGATGACGTCGAGGGAGCAGTGCACGATGTGGTGGAGTTTGAGGGCGTCGTCCGCCTCCGTGAAGCTCTGCAGGTACAGCGGATTGTTCTGCAGACGGAAAAAAGATGAAATTTTCACTCAGAGCAGTCAAGCGGCCCTAGCGGAGGGATCGCATCGGATCAGATCTGCACTACCCGACGCGACGGGAGAGCTGCGGGTTCCTGACCTGGTGACCGACGACGGCGACGCAGACGATCATGTTTCCGCCGGCGGGTGAAGCGCAGCGAGTCGGTCGCCGGCCGGCGGCGTGTCCTCCCCGCCCGCTGAGTCTTCAGGCCGCGACCGTGACGCGCACTAGCTGGGCTGCACAGCTCGGTCGGTCGGCCCGTAGCGTGAAAACGGCCACAAGAGCCGAAACTCAAGAGCCGAAACTCAGTGGCCGATCGGGCGGTCCAGAAGAGCCGAAACTCAGGGGGGCTGTCAACGAGCCGAGCTCGAGCCAGCCCAGGCTCGAGCTCGACAAGAGGGTTATCTGCACAGACTTCCAACAAAAAAGAGCTCAAACGCAAAAGCCAAATAAATGATGGGAATGGGATTGAAACCAAATCAACGAGAATTTTTTTATTATTTAACCTTTTTTTAATAATATTTTAATAATAACCCGAACGGAACTGATTTTGCAGATCTAGCCCATTTGGTCGCGGGTAACGTAATGCCGCGACCAACAAGGTAGTCGCGGCAAGCAATATGGCGCGGCCGAACGACACGTCAGCGTTGACGGTCGGCGACCCGGAGTCGCGGCTATCTGTTTGCCGCGACCAAGAACCTAGTCGCGGCATTCCGATGGGCGCGACTAAGCTCCTGTCGCGGCGTTCTGTTTGGCGCGATTCGCATGGTACTTAGCCCCCGGCCGCGGTCCTCTCCTCTTTCTTCCTCCTCTCCTCGGTCCCTCTTCCTTCCTTCCTCTCCTCCGTCCGACCCCATCGCCCCAACCAAAGATTTTTCGAATCCGGCCGTCCTAGTTGGTGAATCGAGCCAAAATAGCGGGGCTACGCCTCTCCAAGGTAACTCCTCCATCTTGTCCAACTAAAACTGGAAATGTACTTCATTTTCGCGGGTTTTAGGTACTTAGGGTTTTAGGTACTTAGTTAGGGTTGCAATATAGTTTTTACAATTATCGTGACCTGAATGTTGTGTATAGATGAACAGACATGTAGGAGGAACATCATAATATGAATTAAATTATGCATGGTATTATGGCAACATAACATTTGTGAATAATTAGAAAAAGGAAAATAGGAGAAGGTTTTGACTGTATTTAACTTCATTGTAGAATGACGGGAATCAGGAGGTACGAATGTCCCGTTGAATGTATGTGGGATGCTCCGGTGCCGTCTCCATATCCAATTCCGAAGTGCCATTGTAATAGTACCCCCGTTGTTACACAATCAAGGCATCCATTAACTGCGGCGCGTGCATACTTCTGTTGTGCAAAAAATGTAAGTAACATTGTACTGTTAAATATGTTGCATAGCCAGATAAAATACGTAAACATGATTCATGAGTTTGCTATTGTAGGGTATTGATGGATGCGACTTCTTCCAATGGATCGATGGTCCAGAGAAGTATGATCATAGGATCCTTTTGGTACCATGGACAGTAAAGAGGGCACCTTTCGAGAAGTTCAAGCGGTGGGTGCCTCCTCCCCCAAATCCACCCATAATGACTAGGGAAGAGAAGTTGGCAAAAGCAGCGGAGCGTAAGCTTAACCCTCCGATGTGCAAATGTGGTTATCGGGCTGAGATAGAGAGGCCGCCTTCGGGTTTGAAATATTGTCCTTTTGGAGATGTCCTATAGAACTAATGGTTGGTGAAGTATATTTGTCTTTTATTTGTATGATTGCCGGAGACTTGATTCGAAATGGTCATTGATTTTGTATTGTTTGGTGAAATAATGCAGGGCAACAAAAGAGGTTGCGACTTTTGGGAGTATCCTCATGGTCCGAAGTCACACTACCCCCATCCGGATTCTTTGCCTGATGATGTGCTGTATGGAGAGAAATTGCCATGTTGGGAGAGCCCACCTCTGCTGTGTCGTTGTGGAGTGCGTGCTAGGCAAGGAGTTGTACCATCGCAGCTAGGGTATGGATACTACTGCGGCAACACAGTGGGTGAAGACGATGAATGGGTGAGTCATCGTATTGAGGTCCTTATGGGGTTGGGAATATGAGCGATATTAAGTACTGTGTTCAATGTTGTGTGCAGGATACCATAAAGTGCGATTGGGAGACATTTGAAGGAAAGGAGAAATTCCTGAGGGAGGCGAGGAAGAGGGGCCCAGAGTACTATAGGAAAGCCTTGGCCAATAGAAGGAGGGAAATGAGGCATAAGTATCTCACAACGCCGCCAGCTTTTATTTACAAGACTATATGTTCTGAGTTGAAAGTCGAGCCCCATCCGTTGTGTGAGGGTCCAGAGGCAGAGGTGGTAATTGAGCATTGGAGGCGCAATCGTGATAAGTATCCTCCAAAGAGTTGTTGGTCGTTGTTGGACGCCTCTTATAGGTTGAGGTTCAACTCAGCAAGAGAATGCATGGATTGGGCTATGACAAGAATGAAACAATTATGTGATCCTGTTTATATTGAGGAGAAGCGGAGGAAGGATGAGGAAGCGAGGAGGAAACGGGCCCAGGAAGAGTATGAGGCAAGAGTGAAGGACCCGAATTCGTGGGAGCATTACTTTTACAAGGTGGCTGAGATAAAGAAGAAGAGAAAGATAGAAGAGGAAGAGGAGGCAAAGGAGGAGCGTAAGAGGAAAGCGGAAGAGGACAGGACGGCCATTCAATTGATGATGGATGGTGAAGCTATCGACAAAATGGTGGGTATTGCAAAAAATTTACAAGGGGACAAATCCATTGAGAAGAATTCTGACCATGAGTGATGACATATAAGATGTTCGTTGTATTTTGGTGTTGTAAATATGAACAACGAATTATGGCTTGTAATACTAATTAGGATTGTAATCGTATGTGAAGGTTGGACTATCATGTAATGATGTCATGTCGTGTGTAATGATGTCATGTGGTGATACTTTAATATGTGTTTAATAGTGACCTCAATTATTTAGACTGAGATGTGCATGTCCAATTGATTTTGTTAAATATACGTCGGTGGACCGGAGATGTCTCAGTACAGTATGATGTTGTTGCCATGGTCAATAAATAAGAGAAGCGTTGGCTGGGTCATCCACCAAATTAACATAGTATCATCTTTTACAATAATGTCTATGCAACATAAACATAGTAATAATTTATGGCCATCCGATAGGCTTGTGATGCGGGCATTTACAGAACAAATCAATACACATTGGGGTACTGTCATCATTGAGGATGCTAATAGTTGGTATGTCTGATGTAGGTTGTGTAGTCGTTGCAGCCTCTTCAAGCTTTATTTCTAAGTCATCAATGCGGGCTCGTAGGTAATCCATGTATAAAGCGGTTGCGGCGCCTGGCTTTGTTGCATCACGGTCAACAACATCTACTATTACTTTAGCGATTCTAACTTGTGCGTCATGCAAACATTCCTTGTAAACAACCAATTTTCCTCGTTACCCAACTCTAACAAAACATAATGAGCTCTACCACCTCCACCAGCATCTAACTGTCCTCGAAATCTCAACCCATGTTGAACACCAACAAATGACTGTGCTTTTGTCTCGACTTCACTATACATGGGTGGTTTCACAAATGTGACAACTTGTTCGGACATGTTAACCAATTCCCCATTCCGATCCACCGTTCCGCCGAAAAATATACGAACCACTCGCTCCATCTGCAAAAAATTTACATACTATTTAGTTGCTCCATCAGCATACATGCAATATTTGAACCCATATATATGTCACATGAGCAACGGGAAACAACTACATTTCCATAAAATTCGTCAAGATTGCGGGGTACCTTGCAGTAGGCCGACGATTTGGACTCCAAAAACGATACGGCCGGATCAGGTCGCACGGAGAAATGAAAGGCGGACGCAGAAATGACAGGGGCGACCGGCGGAGGGAGAAATGAGCGGACAGTCGACTAAAACATGCTGCGGGGGGACGTTTATTTCCCCATTGGTCGCGGCAAATTGATCGGCGCGGCTCCTCCACTAGTCGCGCCATTCCATATGCCGCGACTCCTGGGACTTGGTCGCGACATTTGATTTGCCGCGACTCATGGCTGTGCCCTACGTTTACCAAGATCATGCATCGTCCACGAACATAAATTGACACAGGCAACATCACATATCCACAACCAAATTCCACATAGTTTACCACATAGTTCACAACAAACATTTGCGACATATCAACACCATTACACAAGTTCCAACATCCGAACTATTAATCACTTCACAAAGCAAGGTGGGCTCTAAAGTTATTAGACATAGCAGCATGTTAAATCACGGCCCCAGTGTGTAGGGCTTCCTCTTCTTCCTCATACGGCCAGGGGCAGTGGGAAGGACATTGCCGCTCTGAACATCCTTCCTCCTTCGTGGTTGGGGACGCCGAGGAGAGTGCTGTGAAGAGCCGGGTGCATCGGGAAATTGGGACATGCCAATTACCTCCTACAATATCGACGAATGACACAATGGTTCAGCTCACTTACATATAAGTATGCATGTTCGTGTACAATGAAAATAGAAAGATTGAAGAAGTTCGTGTTCAATTGGTTTCCAACAAGTTACCTGGTCATCATAACAAGAATGATTCTCCTCTTCGTCATTGGCGCCATCATCACTATCCGACGATTGCTCACGTGCACGGCTGGTGGTGCCAACATTACGTGTTGCGGATGTAGAGGGTGTTCTTGTGCTGGACCGCGACCGCGTGCGTGACGGAGCTCTCTCCGATCCTTCTCCCTCCACGATATCATCTTGTTGAATGCAGTTCAACTTCAGGGCAAGCCGCCTGCAGCTCCTACGCACCCGCTGCGACGAGGAAACCCAAGTTATAACAGATTGTGTTAACCACATGCACAAGATAACTGAAAATGCAGATTATAGGCAAAGCTTACCTGGGCAAAAGCTCGTAGCGCTCCCAACTCTTCTACCGATCCTTGAGGGTGGCGCAACGCATGTCCCGCCTCATTAGCAAGCCGGCCCATTTGAGTCGCCTTTAATTAAAAAAACACAAACTCATCGATAATACAAACAGACATGAACCAAATTATTATAACGGTGATACGAATTACGCACCGTGTAGTTGTGAAGCGGGGCTCTCTCCGACTGAGTGGCTACCCGAGTAGCCGCATCGTAGTCGTCTATGAGGTCATCATCGTCGTCCGAGTCCTGTAGATCGGCAATATGGGCAGCACTAAAAGCAGGTCGAAGGTGCAGACGAGAGTTCTGATGCAACCATTCCAAGTATTCCTTGAACGCCCCTGCCCTGTGCGCCGGTCCGTTGTATGGCCATGTCGTGTGCTGCCCTCGTGTGTCCCACATAGAAATGTATGGTTGGTGCTTCTCTGCCCAGTCAACGGCTCCCCTCTGCTTCCTCCTGTCGTACCTACAGAACCAAATAAATCAATATATGTAAATTTCTCATTTATTGATACGAATGCCATAATTTATCATTTAGGGATACAATACATACTTGTGAAGAGTTTTGTTTGTCGTGGGGCATGCCACATTTGTAACCTGGAGCCTGTCAAACTGACGCATCACGCGTTGTGGGAGGTGCCACTCCACAGCATAATAAAAAATAAGGGGCATCTCCAACCTCCAAAACTCCGCATCACGGTTGCACAAAGGACTCAGTGGCATTTGCATTATCTCATCACGGTCATACGGGTGCCACTCGACCTAACCAATATAATGCAGCGACATATGTTCTGTACTTGTTACGAAACATTGCAACAAAGAAGTGGAAATAACTGTTTTCTGCAGCTATAGAAAAGTCACCTGATGCTGAGTTAACACATCGAACTCGTTCATGTACGACATGTATCGTCTTTTGGAGTTGCCGACCACATTTATGCAATTCTTCCAAAGGAACCCAACAGTTGGCAAAGACCCTTCGTCCTCAAATGGCCACTCCTACATTACATAGACAAAAAAACTTTCATTAGTATCGGCAACATACATATAGATGGATTGTTCAACAACATTCAAAATTACCTCCACGAGTGCACGGTCCGGTCTACCAACAGGAAACCGCTCCCACATCCAAACCTGTAGCAGGTACAAACAGCCTCCAATGCCGGAGCCGGGTCCAATCCTCTGGCACGCGTCACAAAGCTGCCGGTACAAGTAGGCAAGCACTCCCGATCCCCAGCTGTAAGTGGCCATAGTCTCCCATGGCCCTGCGATAATGGGAAACACCATCCAAGATATGGTGCTTCCACTCCCATCGGGGAACAGGAACCCGCCAACTAAGTGCCACAACCAAGCCCGAGCGAACCTCTCAACCGTGTCTTCTTCCACATTTTCAGCATGCAATTGACTGAAGTTCTCCATCAGCCAAGCCGAGCTGACCCCAGTCGTCCTCCTATCCTTCACATTCTCCTCAACCTCTGGCGGCCTCAACCCCAAAGCAGCCTCAACCATGTCTCTCCATCCCGCCGGCTGCACCATGCCTGTCATGGCATGCCCGTCGATTGGGAGACCCAAGATCATAGCGACGTCTTGCAAAGTCACCGTCAACTCCCCACAAGGCAAGTGAAAAGTATGTGTCTCTGGCCTCCAACGGTCCACAAGTGCCGTGAGGGCAGGTGAGTCCGTTAGAGGCAATCCTGCAATAACCAACCGTGCTAACGACAGCAACCCCGCCCGTCGCATGTACGGAGCGTAACGCTCATCCCATGGCATAGGCTTGTGGGTCCGCGACCGCAAACGAGTCAGCCCCTGCAACCAAATACAATTACAGTCACATTACTGCATACTCAAATTTTAAGAAAGACTTACATTATGCTTTGTGTCAAGAAAAATTTATTACCTGCCCAAGGTCAACAAGATGGTGAGCGCGGTGCTTGTCATCGTACAACGTGTCAAGGAGCCGGTACCGCGGGTGAGGAGCCATCTCCCTGCACAACGTTATAAAAAAGATTTAGGTAACCACTATACATAAAACCAAATCATCATTCCTATTCAACGTTCCAACAACAATGTTTTCCATCTACAAAGTTTCCCAAACGATTTATTACTTCCCTTCACATAATTACAACACATATAACTACATATAACTAATTCACCTTTATATTATCACATTGATTAACATTGCTGGATAAATGGCATGCAAGCCATAACCACACGGTCTATCTACAAAGTTCTCCAAACGATTGTATACTTCCCTACACATAAATGCAATACATACAACTACATATACCTCATTCGCTCTTACATTATCTACCCGATTACCATTGCCTAAAAAATGACATGCAAGCCATCCTACACGTCAATCACACATTACAATCCATCCTTCGAGCGATACACGACCTCCGATTAACTTCGATTCGTATCAAATATATCACCACGCATCCTTCTACATGCTAAACCCTAACTACCTAAATCCGGTGAAATTCAACTCTATATGGAAATGTAATTGGACAAGATGGAGGAGTTACCTTGGAGAGGCGTAGCCCCGCTATTTTGGCTCGATTCACCAACTAGGGCGGCCGGATTCGAAAAATCTTTGGTTGGGGCGATGGGGTCGGACAGAGAGAGGAAGGAAGAAAGAGGGACCGAGGAGGAAGAAAGAGGAGAGGACCGCGCCCGGGGGCTAAGTACCAGGCGAGTCGCGCCAAACAGAACGCCGCGACAGGAGCCTTAGTCGCGCCCATCGGGATGCCGCGACTAGGTTCTTGGTCGCGGCAAACAGATAGCCGCGACTCCGGGTCGCCGACCGCGCCATCTTGCTTGCCGCGACTAGCTTGTTGGTCGCGGCATTACCTTACCCGCGACCAAATGGGCTAGATCCGTAAAATCAGTTCCGTTCGGGTTATTATTAAAATATTATTTAAAAAAAGGTTAAATAATAAAAAAATTCAATCAACGAACAACGAAAGAAGCAGACAAGCCCAAATGGTACGCTCCATCTTCTTTGTGTCCTCGTACAAATTAATTCGAACATATGCTGATGGACGCCGAGCTTCAGCATATGTTCGGATTCGGCTCGTTTGGAGCTCCAGCCGAGCTCGAAAAGCTTTTGTCTAGCTCGGGAGCTTCAAGCTTTTTTGATAGCCCTGCAACCAGTTGCCGGGTAAATAAACACAAGATCGAAGGTGTGTATTTCATTTCACATCACATGATAAAGAGAATAGATTACCAACGAAGGCAAGCTCAGGCAAAATCCGTCAAACGAATGTAGTCCTTGCTTTAATCTCGGTGTTTATTTTGTCTAACCATTGTGCTCATGTTACAAATCAGAACGGCGCTCTGCCATAAGTTCACAGAATAACATCCAAATGTGAGATTTTGCTTCACACCAGATACTAATTTAACAAAAGCATTGGCTGCACCGAACAGCAGCACGAGTAATTTACACATTCACTCTTTGGTCTTGAACCATTGCTGGATTCCCTGGAAGATGGATCTGGATCCTGTGCGTGCACCAATTGTCCAGAGCAGTTCTGATGAAGCACCTGAAGAACAGATACTGAAGTGAGATCAACTGCCTCGTCTATAAGCAAAAAAGCAATATGGTAAGTGCAAGGGCTTTATATATCCATTTCCTTTGGAATCGTATAACCCAAGTGTCTGAATAAGTACAATAATAGTTCTATAAACAATCCTGGGATGAGTTAGTTTGCTGGTTGAAATGCCACAACGTTTCCTTTCACATGTACCCCCTCTGTTTTTTAGATACTGATGACGTTCAGACAGCAAATCAGTAGCATGTTTCAGTTCATTTGAGCTGTCCGAAAAGTCTAGAATTCAAGAGCGGAGGTAGTATTAAAGCAAAATGAAATATTAGAAAAATGCAATCATGAAGAAAGATGTGATAGTTCTGGGAATGGTGCTGCACTGAACAAGAAATCCCTTTAAGCAGCATCCAAAGATAAAATAAAATCCATGGTATCATCACTGATGCATTCACAAGAAACAGGTATATCACTAAGTTCGTTGTTAATATATCTGCAAACATAATTTTTACACATCTTATCTTTATTGGGAAAAGTTCATTTTACTCCCCCAAACAATTCACTTGGTCTGTTTTACCCCCTGACCAAAATCTTGGCTACATTTACTCCCTCAAACAATTCAGGTTGGTGCAATATACCCCCTATTGCGATTTGTCTTTTTTGTTTATCGACGTAGAAGTTGAATTGAAGCTAAAATTTTGCATGATGATAGCTCACACGACAAGCTATATTAAAATAATTATAGCATATTTTTTGACATATTTGTATTTATTTATTGTTAATCTCTATTAAACTATGTAAGTAGTATCCAAAAATTACGTTACTTGTTGTGGTAATTATCATCACACAAATTTTGAGCTTCAAATTAAATTTGTATACCAATGAACCCAAAAAAAAAAATCATGGGGGGTATATTGCACCAACATGAATTGTTTGAGGGAGTAATTTAAGCCATGTTTGTTTAAGGAGTAAAACAGACAAAGTAAATTGTTCAAGGGAGTAAAATGGATCTTTTCCTAATTTTTACACATTTTATCCTTATATGATAATAATAGTGACCCTACTACCAGCTCGAAAACTAAGTCGCTACACGATGCTCAACCACTCACCGTTCTACAGTCATAAGGATAAACATATGAACAAAAGACAACACATTTTTACCAATCCTTGTGTAGTACATGTTTACCAATCTTGATAAACCATAAATGGCTATACGATCATTACAACCCCATGTCCCATACAGGTGTTGAGATCTTATTAAGAAGAACTTCACCTAAACTAGCTCAGTCCCTACTTATTTCACTGGGCAGCTGGTCATGATTCTGCAGTTGTGCTAGGAGCTCGTCAAATTGGGACAAGAAAATGACTCCCCAAACGGAGGACAAAATTGGCCAACACATCAACTAAATAGTGCCGAGGTACTAACAAATAAAACAAGGGAACAACACCTGGACATCAGGAGCATATTGCAATCATCCAAAGATAAAAGTTGCACTGCAATCCACTCAGTAGTAATAGAAAGATCGATACCAGATATTTAACAAAATAAACACAACACAGTTCATCTGTAATGAAAAGAACTCACATGATAACTCTCCTTGAGAACAATCCACCCAGTTTTGTTCAATATCATGCAAAGATAGCTACGTAAGTGAATACAAGTGATACTAGTATTGCAAACAAACCAAAACACCTTTTTTTCGTTTCCGTAATTCGTGTTTCCAGAACAGAATCCAGCCACACATTTCATCCAGTGAAAAGTTACAAATCTCAGTTGAATATGGCATACCCTTATTCGATAAGACATCAAACAGAATTAAACAACAGCCACATCATCCTAAGGTTACATCAAATTTTGGCTCTGCTACTGGAGTTGCGGAAGGGGAATTCGAAGTGGTGGACTCACGGCTCAGCTCTTGACGAGCCTCCAACGCTGGAGCGCCCTGGAGACGGGCGGCGTGAGCGCGATGGTGATGGGGATCCTCACGGGGAGCAGCGCCTTGTTGCACAGGACCGCGAGCGCGAGCGCGCCGCCGCTTGACGCCACGAGCTCCGCCGTCCGGTTGCGCGGCCGCTCCCTCTCCGACCCGCCGTGCAGCACCTCGCTGCGGTTGGGAACGGCGGCGGCGTCGGACAGCGCCTCGTCGCTCGCCGCGGGAGCGGGGGCCGGCGGGGCCTCAACGGCGACGCTGGGGGAGATGCCGACCTTACGGAGAAGGGAGTCGACATCGACGTTGTTGTCTATGGCGACGTAGAGGCCAGTGATGGTGGCGCAGGAGACGGAGACGTGGACTCCGAGAGCCACCTTGCCGTACTTCTTCATGAGATGCTTCATCCTGCCGGCGAACGCCATGGCCGCGGCCCTGCCGACGGCGAGGTTTGGGTTTAAGATTTACGGCGGCGCGGTGGCGGCTAGGGTTTTGGTCTTTTGGGCCGGATCGGATCGGTCGAGGCTGAAACGAAGGCGATGGATGGATCGGTCAGACGGTCCGAGCAGACACTAGCCACCGCGCGAGCCTTTTCTTTCTTGTGAAACCGGGCAACCCGGTCCACCGTCCACGGCACGGATTCGCAATTCTACGCACTCCATGGATACGGTTTCGAACTCTTCCACGCACAACAAAAGTATATGGCAATTAATTTTGTGGAGAGCAATTTAGCACCGAGTTAGAGGCCACATATACCACCACCCCATGGAGCAAGTTGTCATAGTAGTACTACTCAACTCGCGTAAAGATCAAAATACTTAGAATTTAAAGAATTGTCAAAATCCTAGCAAAAGATAAGAGGAAAGAAATAATGGTTGTAATTTCAAACCTAAACTGGCTTTTTATATCAAATGGAGGAATTAGTCATCTGGCATGTTAGATGAAAGTGAGAAGAATATTCAAACATGCAAATGATTAATGTTTTTAGAATATTTTTCGAGAAAACTCGAAATACACCCTCGACGACTTCGCACACCAGTCTAACGCGTTTTTGCGAATTTAACTGGATGTCACGACTTTGTTTCATTAGGTTGCTTCATTTCTCTCACAGATGATGTATGAATCTTTTTTTTTTCTTGCACTGCATGAAGTGGCAAAAATGCAGTAGCACTAGATCATGGTAAAATCATCCAAACCATATAGGGCCTTTTGGAACACAGGATTATGAAAACGTAAAAATAAGAAAAATATATGATTTGAGTTGCACATCACTTTCAATGCTATGGGATTCTAAAACACAAGAAAGTCTTCAATAAAGCCTTGGGATGCAACACATGAAAAAAAATACAAGAATTAGAGGAGAGAGATAGAAACATAGAAAAATTTACATGAGGTTGAACCCATGTTATATTCTTCCAAAATTCCGATGAAATGAGGCATAGAAATATATAGAGTTGAATCATTTGTTATGAAGAGTCAAGTAGAAAAAATTTCTATAAGATTTTATTCCTTCAAAATTCCTCCACAAATTCTATGTTCCAAAGGGGCCATACAAGGAAAAGATTACCCAATCAATTGCGAAAACAAAAACACGGTCGATCAGGCAGATAGTATCTGTTGTGATAACGCTATTGACGGGAGAGAACAACAACAAAAGTAGACAAGAGGCGAGACACAATGTAGGGTGGAGCCTTCTCTTTATTATTCTGAAAACTTCTGTAATTACATCATGGGGTGCTCCACTATTTATACTCGGGGTAGGGGGTCTCCTTCCTACTAGGATAGAGAGTCCTTTGGTAAATTGCCCACATACGGAGTAGGACTAGGATAGGTTCTCCTGGAACTTCCTTTCCTCCTCCAACAAGTATTATTATTATAACACTCCCCCTTGGGCATTTTACGACGACACACATGTCTCATTAAAAACTCCTTCATAAAAACCCAGTGGGGAAAAAATGGAGAAAAGAGTACATAGTACCATTGCTTCATATTGCACACAATGCCTCCTTAAAAACCTCTTCTTTTGAGAAACCTTCAGGTAAAAACTCAAATGAGGGAAAAAGAGTACAATGCTATATTCTTCTAGAATTTACTATATTGTCTTCTTGACTATAGTGTTAGGATTTATGTGTTCAAGGGAATTCTCCCCCTGATTTGCACACATCTTTAAGTCTCCTCATTCCTATACCATGCCTATGCTTTTCAAAAGATTTAGCAGGTAGGGCCTTAGTGAACATATCTGCAAGATTATCACATGAGCGAACATGAGTCACCATAATTTCTTCATTCTCTTGCATTTCATGCGTGAAGAAGAATTTAGGTGTAATGTGCTTCGTGACCTTAGACTTAATATATCCCTTTTGTATTTGTGCAATACAAGCTGCATTATCTTCATAGATAATAGTAGGGGTTTTACTCACTTCAATTCCACATGTATTCAGTACATGGTGAGTAATTCTTCTTAACCAAGAGCATTCTTTAGATGCCTCATACAAGGCAATAATCTCTGAGTGATTTGTTGATGTAGCTACCATCGTCTGCTTCGTAGATCTCCAAGAAATTGCAGTTCCACTACAGATAAACACATAACCAGTCTGCGAGAATGATTTGTGTGGATCCGACATGTACCCAGCATCTGTATATCCTTCTAGGATTACATTTCCTTTCTTCTGGAAGAACAACCCCATATCTTCTGTTCCTCTAAGGTATCTGAGGATATGCTTAATGCCATTCCAATGTCTTCTGGTTGGAGCTGCACTAAATCTTGCTAGTAGATTAACAGCAAAGGCAATATCGGGTCTTGTACCATTTGCTAGATACATCAACGCTCCGATAGCACTTAGGTAGGGATATTCAGGTCCCAATACTTCCTCATGTTCCTCTTTTGGTCTAAATGGGTCGGTCTCTAGATCGAGTGACCTCACAACCATAGGGGTTCTGAGTGGGTATGCACTACTCATATTGAACTTCTCTAATACCTTCTTGGTATAATTCGACTGGTGCATTAGTATACCTTCTGGGGTATGCACTAGCTGCAAGCCTAGGTAGAATGTAGTCTTTCCTAAATCCTTCATTTCAAATTCAGATTTCAGGAATGAACTAGCTTCCTCGATGTCTTGCGTCGTTCCAATGATATTTAGATCATCGACATAGATGGATATTATACAATATCCCATCTCTGATTTTCTAATGAATACACAAGGACAGTCTTTCATTCTTCAGGAATCCTTTCTCCAGTAAAAACTCACTAAGCCTATTATACCACATTCTTCCAGATTGCTTTAAGCCATATAGTGATCTTTGCAGCTTCACACTATATAAGTTGCGTTCTTCTTCATTTGGGACTTTAATTCCTTCTGGAACCTTCATGTGGATTTCAGTATCCAACGACCCATACAGGTATGCTGTCACAACATCCATCAATTTCATCTGCAATTCCATATTTACTGCTAGAGAGATCAAGTACCGGAATGTGGTTCCATCCATTACAGGTGAGTATGTGATATCGAAATCGATACCTGGTCTCTGCGTGAAACCTTGAGCTACTAATCTCGCTTTGTATCTTACGACCTCATTCTTTTCGTTTCTCTTCCGGACGAATACCCATTTGTATCCTACGGGATACATTCTTTCAGGGGTGAGGCAGACTGGTCCGAAGACTTGTCTTTTGTTAAGCGAGTTTAGTTCTGCAGTGATTGCTTCTCTCCACTTTGGCCAATCAGAACGCTGCTTGCATTCTTTCATTGATTTGGGTTCTTCAACCTCATCAATGATGTGGGCAATCTTTTCTGCAAAATATATGTCGACATTCTGGGCTCTTCTATCATACTTTTCTCCTGTCTCAACATAGTGTGTTGAGTTCTCCATGATTCTTTCGTCATGGTCCAGATCATCACTTATAGGTATGTTCAGATCTGGAATATCCGGTTTCGGTACTTCATGTACACTCATTTCACCATTCTCGGGATTCTCATTAGTACCAAGCTTACGCTTACGCTCCATCGGACGTCTCCTAGGAGGCTTAGCTTGCTCTTGTACTTTGGGTTTCTTCGATACCCTTGCAACCGGTTCACTCCCCCTCTTCCTAGCATTTCTAGCTAGTGAGGTAGTGGCTCTAGTTTGGAATTCCATTTGAGCTCCCACTTCTTGGGGTATTTCAATTCTTTCCGGTGCATTTACTGCTGGTATATGAGATTTCATAATTCCCTGTGTGTTGGTGAATGTCTCTGGCAGTTCATTAGCAATCCTCTGCAAGTGGATGATATTCTGAACTTCTTGGTCAGTTTCTTTAGTGCGAGGATCCATTCCATGGATTCCATGAGTTTCCCACTCTATTTCTCGGCATTCTTTCTTGAGGTACAATCCTCCCCCTAATGCCGGGAAATGGTCTTCATTGAAGATACTATCAGCATATCGAGCCGTATGCAAGTCTCCAGTGAGAGGCTCAAGATATTTTATGATCGATGGGCTCTCAAATCCCACATAAACTCCAAGTTTACGTTGAGCTCCCATTTGTGATCGCTGAGGTGGTGGGATAGGGACGTATACGGCACATCCAAATTTCTTTAAATGAGAGATATTCGGTATCTTCCCTTGCACTAATGCTAATGGTGATTCTTCAACTTTAGCAGATGGTCTAAGTTGTATGAGAGCAGCAGCGTGTAGCACAGCATGTCCCCAACAAGTGGTAGGCAGCTGACTATGCAATAATAGTGGTCTTGCAATTAACTTGATCCTCTTAATTAGCGATTCTGCTAAACCATTTTGCGTATGCACATGAGGAACAGAATGTTCTACCTTTATTCCCAATGACTTGCAATAATCATCAAATACCTTCGAGGTAAATTCTCCGGCATTATCCATGCGAATGGATTTAATTCTATGCTCTGGAAAATTATTCTTCAATTGAATTATTTGGGATGTAAGGCGTGCAAACGCATGATTTCTAGTGGACAATAGACATACTTGACTCCACTTCGAGGAGGCGTCTATTAATACCATAAAGTATCTAAAAGGCCCTGAGAAGGGACTAATAGGTCCACAGATATCTCCTTGTATTCTTTCAAGGAATGGTGTATCTTCTGCATGAAGTTTTAATGTAGAGGGTCTAGTTATCAATTTCCCAGTTGCACATGCAGCGCAAAAGAAATCTTCAAGATTATTAGGAAATTGTCTCGGTTGCAATTCATGCCCACTAGAATTCTTCAAGATTCTGCCCATCATATTACTTCCTGGGTGCCCAAGTCTTTCATGCCATATTCTGTATGGTTCATGATTCTTCAAGATCACTTTAAACGCAGCTAAGCCATTCTGTGGTTTAATATAGGTGTAGTACATGCTTTCCTTAAAGGAGGGGAAACTTTCCACAATAGTTTTCTGATCTCCGTGCTTCTTAGTCATGATAAGACGTTCTTCGCCATTATCGTTATTAGTTTCTACATGAAAACCATTTGCACGGATATCTTTGAAGCTCAGCAACGTTCTAGTTGCGTCTGGATATAGTAATGCTGCTTGGATTACTAATGTCGTTCCATTAGGGAGAGTAAAGGTTGCCCTTCCGGAACCCACAATCTTTCTCCCATTTCCAATGAGAGTCGTTATTCCTTCTTCATACTTTCTGAGTGTTTGGAAATAACAAGTATCCCTAAGAACTGTGCTAGTGGTGCAACAGTCTACAAGACATAGTTCCTCTTCCATTGTACTACACTTGTAGGCAAAAACAAAGGCAAATACTTCAAGAAAAAGCCAAATAACGACAAGGTAAAAGAAAAACCAAGGCGATTATATAGACTGCAAGTACTATATATTAAAAACGAGGTCTCTACTAGAGATTACATTAATCCACTTAATTCATTGCAGGAATTTAAAACTAAATGCATAACTACTACTCAAAACCATCTACTAGATAGTATTATAACTAGGGAGAATTATTTCTGTAGCGTCCCGGGTAATTAAAACACCCGAAACTCCGTGTTTTCCGTACTTGCCCCAGGATCAATGACAAGTACACACGGAAATCACAGTGGAACCATAACCATATCAAAATTAACTATCAAGTTTAATTGAAATTTACAAAACGTTGGCTCAATGGCCGACGAAATACCTTAACAAATAAACACAGCGGTAACATAAAGGAATTCAAATATCTAGCGTGTGCCCCGTGTTCATCCCACAGGCAATTGACTGGAAGTTGAACTCCTAGAAAGAACGGCATCGTTCCTCACCGAAATCCTCGTCATCTCTGAAACCAAGTTATCGGAGGCAAGCAATGCGGGTGATTAATAAGAAAACTATAATTATATGCAAGGCCAAATAAAGGAAGGTATAATATGGGTAAATTTGCATAAATGAGCAAATGGTAATCTAAACTTGATTAATGAAATAATTACTAAATTAAATTGCTTGAATATAAATTGCATAAAGGTAAGTACAAGTAAATTATCATATAAATAAAGTGACATACTTGACTTCCATGTCAAGTTCCTATAAAATCATTATCTAAACCAATTCATATATCAATAATCATCATGATCAATTTTAATCCCAACCATTCTCTAAACAAAGTCCTATCATTAAGGAGCTTGAGACCGCAAGCACGGCCATTCGAATGGATTAATTACTCTGCAGAGTTTGTACGCTGTACCCATGGACAGTGAGTGACCGTCTGTGGTGTTGCAAGCACCGTGCACTCACGAAGTGTGCACATCGGTATCACGCATGACGTTTTCATTAGCCGTTTGTTAACCTTGCCTTCCCTAAATTGTAATAATCCCTCCGTACCTACCAGCTAACATCCCAGAGGTACAATTTTCCCCTCCTTCAAATATGGATAGTTAGGCAGGAATTAAAAGGGTACAATTCATTGTGTCAGCAAACTTTGATCCCACACGTTATAGTAATGGGAGCCCCTTCGAATAATCCCACCAAAAATCGGGGAATTATCCGCACATTCTCTACTTCTAGAAGACAAGGTAACATTCAACTAATTACTTAGCCATAGCCGTCCCATACCAGCATCCATGGTCGCACGATGTTTCCTTAAATCAAGTTACAAATGTACCGGTCCTTATGCGATGCGACGGGTCTCCAAAATCATGATTATCAAACAATCATTAATCTAATTTAACATTATCACATCAAAACCCGTCAACATCTAAATTATCATCATATATCATCAGCAACAACTTCCCATCAACATAATCCGTAAATTTAATGATTATACATGTACTTACATTTATACAAAATATCACTATTCATTTTAGCAAGCTTAATTAGCAATTATTTATATTATGAAGCTTAGAGCATATAGCCATTATGATAGCCCAACCTATGGTTACAAAAGGGGATATAATATAATTCAACAAAAGGGGATAAAATCAAATAGGTAGTATCTACCATTTCCCAAATGAGCATTTTTAGTGATATAAATTATGCACAAATTAATCCTACATATTAAGCACTTAAATGCATTTGCAAACATAGGATCAAAATGATCAAGGGGGTGTGCTTGCCTCGCACCTTTATATACATAATTCATACGACGATCTTCAAGTGTCGATCTTCAAATGTTGATCTTCACGTGATGTAGTCCTCCGACGATTCACTCACGTTTACGATAAACACCGAGAGATCCAAATAAAGTCATCGATTGAAGATCCAATAAAATCTACAATAATTAATAGAAATATTTCGAATAAAAACCAAAGAGTATGATCATGGAGTGTTTTACGAAAATAAATATGTATTCAGAGTTCGTACGAACGGACTACACGTTATCAAGTTCTATCGGTAAGTAACTAGAAAAGAGGTCAACCGAGGTTTACGTGGTTCCATTTACTTTTCCGTGATCATTTATTATAATATAAATTCCTGGCCTTATATAGGCCATATTCACCTAGACAAATTATTTATGACCTATTTTCTCTTAAAAGAAAGTATGCATGTATTTCATTTAAATTAATTAAGGCAAGGTTAACATGATGGTATGGGTAAATATTTATTTATTAAATTCCTAAAGGAAACATGGTGAGATGCATATGGCTTATTGATGGTGATTGCGTGCATATCTATTATATAAATTCTAAATTATTTCTATTAATGAACATGGGGTTGTTCAAGAAACATGAGTAAATAAACTAGATTTACATAGCAAATATTCTTAACGTGATTTACATGTAAAATGAGGCTACATGCTCCTAATGTATATGGAAACATTCCTATGGGTTAAGATCCTATTTTATTTTCTCTAAATATTATGTGTTTTGAATGCATACATATGATAGTCAATAATGTGTTGCAATTTACCTAAATTACTCAAATTTAACATATCCTATGGATCTATATTTATTGGTTATTTTACATGGTTTAGGTTTTATGAGCATGGTGCCATAAACCTATGTAGCTTGAGTATTTAAATAAAGCAAGAGTGCATAGAAATGCGGGTAGAAACTATAGGCATGAAAAACATATATGTTGTACATGCATATTTTCAACTAGATATAAGTACTATTGTTTCATCGTTCTTTATTGAATTACTTATGTAAGGCTACATGTATGACTATGATGTGCAACATATATTCATGAGCATAGAATGTAAATAAATTTATATACAATGCATAATAAGTTTACTTACTTAGGTTAATTAACTTAACATGAAAACTAAAGTTTGCACAAAACTATTATTTTATACTACTTGTGATAACTAGGGCAAAATCTATATATTCTAATTATAGTGATGGCATGCAGTTCTATTGTACAAATAACAATTAAATTCTTATAAAGAAACATATGATTTTCTATGAAATGAAGCAACTCTACATTTATTTCTTTTCAAAATTCCTATGATCAATTATGTGTCTACAGTGGAGATAGATTCTGAAAAGTTCAAAAAGTAACCTAATCTTATTTATTTTCCATATGCAAATTCCCTAAATACTTATTTTTTTAAACTAAGCATAAAGCTAACTTATTTTCTACTAGGAATTTTCCTAAATACTTATATCATATTTTTTATATAAGGAGGAGCCTAAAAACATAAAGAATTTTTCCAGCTATTTTCCTAAATTTTTCCACACTATTCTTCTATCTATTTCATACTAAAAACATTTAAACCAAAACTGGTCAATCGGGTGGTGACAAGTGGCGGCTTAGGAGTGATTTAGTTCAAATTAACGTATGCACAGTGAACACGGCGACGGAACGGCTCGCCGGCGGTGAACTGCGGCCAGTTGACGTCGACATCCTACACCAATCGATGCGCGAGCTCAAGACCTACACTCCGGTGGTCGCCTCACCGGCAGTGGTGCCCTGTAGCGGCGGCGCGACCAAAACCTAGGCGGCGCGGCGGCAGAGCTACGGCGATTTGCGCGGAAACGACCACGGCGACGTCGACTTCACGCGCATCTAGCATCTATGGGCTCCTAGGAAGCTCACCGATCAGCCGGCGAGGACAGAGACGGCCGGAGACGAGGTCGTCGTCGATGGCGGCGGCGGAACAGGGGAGACAACGGCGACGAGATGTCTCCGCCCAAATTCCTAGAGCAAAAGCAAGGGGAACCGGATCAGCATCGCACAGGGGTGTCAAAAGCACAAGAAATTGAGGTAAAGCTCACCGGAAGAACTCGAATTGCCGGCAATGGCGGTGGCGGCCGATTTTGGGAAAAACTCAAATTCACGTCACTCTCTTCACTTCTCTCATCGAGGACTGCTCGAAAAGCTTGGAGAGGGCCAGAGAATGTGCACAGGAAAGCAGCTCGAGCTTTTGTAGTGGTTTCAAGGCGGTTTGCCGTGGGGACGCACTGACGCGCTCTGCGCCCTCGTGGCGAAAGGAGAATGGAGAAGGAGAGGAGGCCCTGGATCGTAATCGTGTGTGCGAGAAGCTGCGCGGAACTCCGTGGCGTGCGTGGCAACCGGTTTTGCGGCGCTGCAGTGCGGAGACAATGGGGAACAGGAGGGCGGCGCCATGGCGGCGAATGGCGTCGCGCGGGCGCGCGTTGCGCGGATCGTCCTCTCCTCGTCCGCGGTGCAAAGTCAGCGCGGGAACAGATGAAGGCATAGACGTGGCGTGGTTTGTGAGAGGAAGAGGCGAGAAACCGGCTGCGACGTGGCGGGGAAACGACGGCCGGCGTTGGGCGGCGGCGCGGATCGCGGCGCGGCGCGTCGCGTCGTGCGCGCTGGGAAGGAAAAGGAGAAATGGGCCGGCACGGGCTGATGCAGGCTGGACCGGGCCGAAGTGAGCTGGTGCTACTGTTAGAGGAATGGGCTGAGCCCAAAATAACGAGTTACTATTCTTTCTATTTTTCAAACTGGCTGAGAAGATTACAAATTTTCTACCTATGCAAACGATCTCTAAAAATTCTGAAAAATTCACAGAAATTAATTCTCTGTGATTCCTAGTGATGGTGAATTTTGGGGAATTTTTGGTAAAGCCAATTTCCCACGAAAATTCAGAGAGTTTATGTGCACATATAATTGTCATGCATGTATGAGTTTGAAAATTCCAGAATTTACTCGAATATAAAATTCAAACATGAAAACCAACTTTCAATATGCAAACCTCAAATAGGAACATCTCAAAATCAAAACCATAAGAAAAGTATTTATTTGAAGCCAAAAGAGTCAAATTAACATTTTATTTAGAAAGTTTCCATCGAATTTATTTTGTAGCTTTAGAGCTTAGGTTAATGAGCGATTATTTTTCTTAAAAACGACGGCCTAGGGGGCCGGGATGTTACAGTCTACCCCCCTTAAAAAGAATCTCGTCCCCGAGATTCCGCAAAGTGTTAGTGTGGATGTTTACGAAGGTTAGTTTCAAGGTGTCGAGATGTTCTTTGATCTTCGGCGTGTCACATGTAGGGAACAATCTTCATGTATTCTTCGATATGGTAGATTTCTTGAGGTTGTTCTCCGATGTAGTGTATATGTCCTTCATGCTTGATGAACATTGGTATTTTGAGGAAGAGGAATCCTTTTAAAGAAATTTTCGGGGTTTTGTTAACATTTGTTAGTAAAGATTACAAAAATTTTCTTCAGCTCATAAAAGAGGTTAGTACTCGTTTGATCAGAACGTTGGTAGAGTTAGATATATCTTACGTCCTACCCCCCTTAAATAAATTTTAACTTATCATTTATAAAATATATGGAATGCAATGCACACTAGATAAGTTAATTCCTTCGCCTTTAAGGCTTTGTAGTAGGGGATCATCTTCTTACATTCTTCTTGCTTCCTTCCTCGATGCTGCCATTACTTTCTTGTTTATGAAGTCTACTCGCTTCCTCCTGGTATAGTTAGTTCTTAGTCCTTGATATTTCTTCATAAAACTCCTTCCCTGTTTGGACCCCAACATGAAGCTTCATCTTCCAAGATGTATAGAGGTTAACATTAAATCTCTCTTGCGTTGTCATGGTCAAGTATGTTATCTCGTCGCAAGGGTTAGCATATATTTTCTAGCTCTAGTTTCGTCAAAAGTTAGTGAGTACACATGATCAAAGGCAAGGTTGAGTTTATTCAACTTTAGGTGTAAAAACTTTCAAAAATAAACCTAAAGCAAGGAAAAATTTGAATGAATCTTGCAAACATTTTGTTTTCGACTAAAGATTATTTTAGAAGATTCTTGTTCTAGAGAAATTAGGACAGGATCAAAATACAAGGGGATTTCCAAAGAACTAGATGGAAGTTAGAAGTATGTAGAAATGAATCCAATGGAATTTCATGTCGTATAAACAAACGAGTTTGCAATGGTAAAACAAAACCAATAAGATTGATTATAGAATCGTTGAAATGCTATGAGGCTCGATAAATGGATAAAAGCCACAACAATTGGCATTTCTGAAAAAGGGTTATTAAGGCAATGAGATTACTAAGTTGGAAGTTTCAAGGATAGTTTAGAAACTTATTTCAAAGTTTGCAAGACAAATTTATAAGAACAAGATCAAAATTAATCCTAAAGATTGAATCACTATAATAGCAATGTCATAATAAGAGGTGTTTTGCATACAAAGTCAAGTTGACGCGTGGCAATAGAAGTAAATGGGATCATATGATACGGAAATGTTGGGATATAGTAAATGAATTATTTTATTGAAGAAAGGAAGTTGAGAATAATGGGCTAACTTTCTAATGAAATTTGACATTAAGGAAATGATGAGTGGAGATTGAGTAAAATGGATAGGGTGAGCGATGAAATTTGTCCATAGATTTTGTAAAGAATATTTACCATCTCGATTGACGTTCAAATAAGGATGATAACAGTTTATGACAATAAGATGTAAATATAGAAAATTATTCCAGAATTTACAAGATGGCTTCCTTGGAATATACAAGACCAAAGAAATTTTTTTCAAAAAATTAAATTAACATAGAGCAATAGGTTTCTAGGCTTCGTGGAACATGAAGGTCAAAGTTTTCATCAGATCATATATAAAAAAAAAATCAAGGTTGATTCTAGAGACCACATCAATATAGATCATGTGATCTCTTGGTTAGACAAGCCAAGAAAATACGGTCTTCAATTTAAGACTACCAGTGGATATCGGGATCAATGGATATCGAGCTAGTAAAATAAATGAATTTTACCCCAAGGTAAGGTAGCTAGACCAATAGGATTGGTTATGTAATATCGCAAATGATACGACAGCCAATGAAGGAGAAATGCTACCACATTTGACATTCGAGGAAATGGCCACCAATCCATGCGAACATGGTTAAAAAAAAAAAAAAAAAAAAAAAAACATCAAGAATAGGTTAGAAACCAATTCCAAGGTTTACAGGAGGAGCACCTCAGGATTGAATCGAAACTGATTTAAAATTTGAGTCAATAGGAACTCGATGCCACGATGAAGGGCTTTAAAGTTAAGATCAAAATGATATATGTCAATATGAGCATGCCTAATGATGCGGTACAACAATTACTAAAATATGATCAATGAATTATAGGTAAGCAATGGGACAACTCGACAAGAAATTTCATGAAAGTTTCTACGCTTGAAATTTAAAGACATTAAGAAATGCAATCATCATGCTTTGCAAATCATGATGTGATATGATCATAGGAGTACCAAAATTAAGCGCAATGCATCCCACTATCCTTAATTAAATTTATTTTCAAATTTTTATATCTATCTATTCATTAACCTTAACCCAAGGTATCCGGCAATTTAGAAATCCATTACTAGAAAACTTGCACTCGATTAGATAGTCCATCGAGTATTTGTGTGAAAACCAAAACACTGCTTAAATCAACAATATCTGGTTCTGAATGTTGAGATAACCAAATAATCCGCTTAATATTATAACATCATGAGAAATCCAGATAGTCCATAATCCCAATAGAATGACATTTTCCAATAATCCATGAATCCGAGATATAATAGTCCGAAAAATTAGATTATCCACTGAGCTTTGGAATATTCATACAATTCTAAATAACCAAAATAATATCCAGTAGTAAATAGATATCCTCTGATCAATGCCGAAGCTAAGCTCATCACGCTGCCATAGCATACCTTGGGACATTAACTTCCTTAAATTTTTCATTGTTAACTAACAAAGTGTGAAACATGACCTTATATAATTGTATCTATGATGTTATATTGTTAAAGTCAGTCTATATGAACAAAGGGAGGAGAGTATGCTAAAAATATGTGAAGGATGAACAAGTGAGAGTAAGATCCTTTTGAAATTGAAAAGACTATCAAAAGGAGGATAACAACAAGGATATGATAATTATACAAATATCAAGGGTACAGTTGACCTGAAGGGTCGATGTTCAAAGTAACAGCACTCTAAGATAAAAGGAAGGTTTAGCTACTCATGAAAGAAAGAAATTTGGTACGGTCCTTCGATGGCGCTTACCGACTTAACAATGAACCGTGGGCGACTTAATAAGAGCTAGAAACATGGAATAGATCAAATAATAAAAATGTTATCGAGTCAACAAGAGATATAACATGGCTTTACTATGAGGTAGGTCATGCTTGAGAATGAATCAAGAAAAAGTTCTGATATACTCGTTCAATAAAAAGTGTGCAACTAGGGAGGTTAAGAGGTATAAGTTAGCAACGTCACAACGTTAAAGTTAACATATGTCGTGGTCAATATTAGTATGATATTATCCTAGAGGAAAGTTTGCAAAATTTAAATTATTTATTTTAGCATCAGATTTTATGTTTCCAAAATAAAACACCAAAATCACATAAGACACCAAATCGAAAAGAACGAGCAAATCGACCGCAAATGGAATCTCCGGGATTTTTGAAAACAATTTTCTTCTTATTGATTATATTCATAGGTCTTTATGGCATAACACTTTTAAAATGCCATATAATCCTACCTTAATATTTTCTTTTTACGGCCTATATATCTATACCTCCTAAGAAATTTTGAGAAGAAAAAGAAAAGAAGTTCTAATACTCATCATTATGCTTTTCCTCTTCTTGCCTAACTCTCGATAAGATATCAGAAATGGAATCAGGGAGGAAATAGAATCAAAAGCAAGATGAGATATAATAAAGAATATTTAGGATCAAGGTTGGGAAAAGAAGACAACGTTCTTCTTCTTCTTTTTCTCCTTAACTAAGAAAGAGATGAGAGTGGGTAAATAATTTTCTCAAAATCAAATGAGAATATAAATGAGAAAAGAAACTAAGATTCAGAAAAGGTAGAGAAAAATTCCTATATTTTCCTCAAATATATTGGAGAATTTTGAAAATATGGCTTCAATTTACTAATCTATTCTAACGACCGGTCTATCTAGGGTCAACCTGCAGTCAATATAGCTCTGGTACCAACTGTAGCGTCCCGGGTAATTAAAACACCCGAAACTCCGTGTTTTCCGTACTTGCCCCAGGATCAATGACAAGTACACACGGAAATCACAGTGGAACCATAACCATATCAAAATTAACTATCAAGTTTAATTGAAATTTACAAAACGTTGGCTCAATGGCCGACGAAATACCTTAACAAATAAACACAGCGGTAACATAAAGGAATTCAAATATCTAGCGTGTGCCCCGTGTTCATCCCACAGGCAATTGACTGGAAGTTGAACTCCTAGAAAGAACGGCATCGTTCCTCACCGAAATCCTCGTCATCTCTGAAACCAAGTTATCGGAGGCAAGCAATGCGGGTGATTAATAAGAAAACTATAATTATATGCAAGGCCAAATAAAGGAAGGTATAATATGGGTAAATTTGCATAAATGAGCAAATGGTAATCTAAACTTGATTAATGAAATAATTACTAAATTAAATTGCTTGAATATAAATTGCATAAAGGTAAGTACAAGTAAATTATCATATAAATAAAGTGACATACTTGACTTCCATGTCAAGTTCCTATAAAATCATTATCTAAACCAATTCATATATCAATAATCATCATGATCAATTTTAATCCCAACCATTCTCTAAACAAAGTCCTATCATTAAGGAGCTTGAGACCGCAAGCACGGCCATTCGAATGGATTAATTACTCTGCAGAGTTTGTACGCTGTACCCATGGACAGTGAGTGACCGTCTGTGGTGTTGCAAGCACCGTGCACTCACGAAGTGTGCACATCGGTATCACGCATGACGTTTTCATTAGCCGTTTGTTAACCTTGCCTTCCCTAAATTGTAATAATCCCTCCGTACCTACCAGCTAACATCCCAGAGGTACAATTTTCCCCTCCTTCAAATATGGATAGTTAGGCAGGAATTAAAAGGGTACAATTCATTGTGTCAGCAAACTTTGATCCCACACGTTATAGTAATGGGAGCCCCTTCGAATAATCCCACCAAAAATCGGGGAATTATCCGCACATTCTCTACTTCTAGAAGACAAGGTAACATTCAACTAATTACTTAGCCATAGCCGTCCCATACCAGCATCCATGGTCGCACGATGTTTCCTTAAATCAAGTTACAAATGTACCGGTCCTTATGCGATGCGACGGGTCTCCAAAATCATGATTATCAAACAATCATTAATCTAATTTAACATTATCACATCAAAACCGTCAACATCTAAATTATCATCATATATCATCAGCAACAACTTCCCATCAACATAATCCGTAAATTTAATGATTATACATGTACTTACATTTATACAAAATATCACTATTCATTTTAGCAAGCTTAATTAGCAATTATTTATATTATGAAGCTTAGAGCATATAGCCATTATGATAGCCCAACCTATGGTTACAAAAGGGGATATAATATAATTCAACAAAAGGGGATAAAATCAAATAGGTAGTATCTACCATTTCCCAAATGAGCATTTTTAGTGATATAAATTATGCACAAATTAATCCTACATATTAAGCACTTAAATGCATTTGCAAACATAGGATCAAAATGATCAAGGGGGTGTGCTTGCCTCGCACCTTTATATACATAATTCATACGACGATCTTCAAGTGTCGATCTTCAAATGTTGATCTTCACGTGATGTAGTCCTCCGACGATTCACTCACGTTTACGATAAACACCGAGAGATCCAAATAAAGTCGTCGATTGAAGATCCAATAAAATCTACAATAATTAATAGAAATATTTCGAATAAAAACCAAAGAGTATGATCATGGAGTGTTTTACGAAAATAAATATGTATTCAGAGTTCGTACGAACGGACTACACGTTATCAAGTTCTATCGGTAAGTAACTAGAAAAGAGGTCAACCGAGGTTTACGTGGTTCCATTTACTTTTCCGTGATCATTTATTATAATATAAATTCCTGGCCTTATATAGGCCATATTCACCTAGACAAATTATTTATGACCTATTTTCTCTTAAAAGAAAGTATGCATGTATTTCATTTAAATTAATTAAGGCAAGGTTAACATGATGGTATGGGTAAATATTTATTTATTAAATTCCTAAAGGAAACATGGTGAGATGCATATGGCTTATTGATGGTGATTGCGTGCATATCTATTATATAAATTCTAAATTATTTCTATTAATGAACATGGGGTTGTTCAAGAAACATGAGTAAATAAACTAGATTTACATAGCAAATATTCTTAAGGTGATTTACATGTAAAATGAGGCTACATGCTCCTAATGTATATGGAAACATTCCTATGGGTTAAGATCCTATTTTATTTTCTCTAAATATTTATGTGTTTTGAATGCATACATATGATAGTCAATAATGTGTTGCAATTTACCTAAATTACTCAAATTTAACATATCCTATGGATCTATATTTATTGGTTATTTTACATGGTTTAGGTTTTATGAGCATGGTGCCATAAACCTATGTAGCTTGAGTATTTAAATAAAGCAAGAGTGCATAGAAATGCGGGTAGAAACTATAGGCATGAAAAACATATATGTTGTACATGCATATTTTCAACTAGATATAAGTACTATTGTTTCATCGTTCTTTATTGAATTACTTATGTAAGGCTACATGTATGACTATGATGTGCAACATATATTCATGAGCATAGAATGTAAATAAATTTATATACAATGCATAATAAGTTTACTTACTTAGGTTAATTAACTTAACATGAAAACTAAAGTTTGCACAAAACTATTATTTTATACTACTTGTGATAACTAGGGCAAAATCTATATATTCTAATTATAGTGATGGCATGCAGTTCTATCGTACAAATAACAATTAAATTCTTATAAAGAAACATATGATTTTCTATGAAATGAAGCAACTCTACATTTATTTCTTTTCAAAATTCCTATGATCAATTATGTGTCTACAGTGGAGATAGATTCTGAAAAGTTCAAAAGTAACCTAATCTTATTTATTTTCCATATGCAAATTCCCTAAATACTTATTTTTTAAACTAAGCATAAAGCTAACTTATTTTCTACTAGGAATTTTCCTAAATACTTATATCATATTTTTTATATAAGGAGGAGCCTAAAAACATAAAGAATTTTTCCAGCTATTTTCCTAAATTTTTCCACACTATTCTTCTATCTATTTCATACTAAAAACATTTAAACCAAAACTGGTCAATCGGGTGGTGACAAGTGGCGGCTTAGGAGTGATTTAGTTCAAATTAACGTATGCACAGTGAACACGGCGACGGAACGGCTCGCCGGCGGTGAACTGCGGCCAGTTGACGTCGACATCCTACACCAATCGATGCGCGAGCTCAAGACCTACACTCCGGTGGTCGCCTCACCGGCAGTGGTGCCTGTAGCGGCGGCGCGACCAAAACCTAGGCGGCGCGGCGGCAGAGCTACGGCGATTTGCGCGGAAACGACCACGGCGACGTCGACTTCACGCGCATCTAGCATCTATGGGCTCCTAGGAAGCTCACCGATCAGCCGGCGAGGACAGAGACGGCCGGAGACGAGGTCGTCGTCGATGGCGGCGGCGGAACAGGGGAGACAACGGCGACGAGATGTCTCCGCCCAAATTCCTAGAGCAAAAGCAAGGGGAACCGGATCAGCATCGCACAGGGGTGTCAAAAGCACAAGAAATTGAGGTAAAGCTCACCGGAAGAACTCGAATTGCCGGCAATGGCGGTGGCGGCCGATTTTGGGAAAAACTCAAATTCACGTCACTCTCTTCACTTCTCTCATCGAGGACTGCTCGAAAAGCTTGGAGAGGGCCAGAGAATGTGCACAGGAAAGCAGCTCGAGCTTTTGTAGCGGTTTCAAGGCGGTTTGCCGTGGGGACGCACTGACGCGCTCTGCGCCCTCGTGGCGAAAGGAGAATGGAGAAGGAGAGGAGGCCCTGGATCGTAATCGTGTGTGCGAGAAGCTGCGCGGAACTCCGTGGCGTGCGTGGCAACCGGTTTTGCGGCGCTGCAGTGCGGAGACAATGGGGAACAGGAGGGCGGCGCCATGGCGGCGAATGGCGTCGCGCGGGCGCGCGTTGCGCGGATCGTCCTCTCCTCGTCCGCGGTGCAAAGTCAGCGCGGGAACAGATGAAGGCATAGACGTGGCGTGGTTTGTGAGAGGAAGAGGCGAGAAACCGGCTGCGACGTGGCGGGGAAACGACGGCCGGCGTTGGGCGGCGGCGCGGATCGCGGCGCGGCGCGTCGCGTCGTGCGCGCTGGGAAGGAAAAGGAGAAATGGGCCGGCACGGGCTGATGCAGGCTGGACCGGGCCGAAGTGAGCTGGTGCTACTGTTAGAGGAATGGGCTGAGCCCAAAATAACGAGTTACTATTCTTTCTATTTTTCAAACTGGCTGAGAAGATTACAAATTTTCTACCTATGCAAACGATCTCTAAAAATTCTGAAAAATTCACAGAAATTAATTCTCTGTGATTCCTAGTGATGGTGAATTTTGGGGAATTTTTGGTAAAGCCAATTTCCCACGAAAATTCAGAGAGTTTATGTGCACATATAATTGTCATGCATGTATGAGTTTGAAAATTCCAGAATTTACTCGAATATAAAATTCAAACATGAAAACCAACTTTCAATATGCAAACCTCAAATAGGAACATCTCAAAATCAAAACCATAAGAAAAGTATTTATTTGAAGCCAAAAGAGTCAAATTAACATTTTATTTAGAAAGTTTCCATCGAATTTATTTTGTAGCTTTAGAGCTTAGGTTAATGAGCGATTATTTTTCTTAAAAACGACGGCCTAGGGGGCCGGGATGTTACAATTTCATGTCTCCATGCAAGTCTTCTAATTCTTCTCCAAGAAGATCATCTTCATCCATGAGATCATCATCCAGAGACAAATCTCCAGATCCTTCAAGGTTCTTGTTGTCATCTTGTGGTGTACCCATGTCCATCTTCGCGATGTCTTCTTCCTTCTCTTCATGCGAAGGTGACCCCTCTTCAGGTGGTGGACATTCCAAGAAGTGTGCTTCCTTCTGGATTTTCTTTTTCGTGCCATGAAGCTTCTGGTACATCTCAGCAACATGTTTAGGTGCTTTGCATATGCGTGACCAATGGCCATGCTCACCGCACCTATAACAATCTTGGTTTTGTTCACCATATGCTCCCCCTTTAAGCGTCTTAGGCTTAGCGTTCTTCTTCTTGGAGCGCTTAGCTTTCCGCTTACCCTTCTTTGATCCATTCTTTGGACCCTTCCCCTTATCATCCTTCTGGAATGAAGTAGCATGTGCTTCTGGCGGTGCAATTGAGCCAGTGGGGCGAGACATATGATTCTGCATAATAGTCTCATCCTCCCCCTGATCTTGCTGCAAGGCATTGCTCAATTGTACATAAGTTTCATACTTTTCTTTCTTGTATTGCCTACTCACATAAGTGAGTTTGGGGTGAAAGGTAGTGAGAGTCTTCTGTATAAGATCTTGATCCGTAAGATCTACTCCACATAGTTTCATGCGGGTAACTATGCTATACAGAGCGGTGTTGTAATCCTCAATAGTCTTGAAGTCTTGGAAGCGTAAGTTCTGCCAGTCACGCTCCACTTTAGGCTTTAAGACAGATTCTATCTGCTCAAACCGATTCTTCAATGAATCCCACAAGACTTTTGGATCACGTTCAGTCATGTACTCATTCTTCAGGGTAGTACTTAAATGATGCCTCAGGAAATGCAGTGCCTGAGCCTGCAGCACATTCGTTGCAGCAGTATCTCCTTTTTGAGGTTTGATCGTCTTCAAGAGATCTTTTCCACTCAAAAGGATTTCGGCATCAAGTGACCAAGACAGATAGTTTAGGCCATTCGGTGCCAGCACTTCAAATTCTCGTTTCACAAGATCAGACATCTACAAGATGTATAAAAAATAACAGTGCATAAGTTTACTTCTTGTAAACCTAGTTGGTAGAATGCATAAAGTAATGGATTAAAAACTCGGAGCAAGTACTAAAACCATGTTTCTATGATTAAGGCACTTTTAATCATATTTTAATTGCTTAAACATGATATGCATGATTTCAGATCAAGTTACACAGAAATTTTGCACAAACAGGAGGATTATACAGCAAAACAGCAAGTATTTATGTTTCTGACATAAAAACCCTTAAAACCAAGGTGTTATATGCAATATAACATTAATGCAGACAAATTCCATAGACTACAGGGTCTATTTGCAATTTTTCTGGGTCAAATCGTAATTTCGGAACAATCTGGACCTTTTTGCAAAAATTTAGGACTGCGGGTTCTAATATGGAAAACTTCAAGGTCTTTTCTGCAAAAATTCAGGACTTAACCGCAATTTCTAGCTTTTCAGGGGGTTTTTCGCAAAATTTCAGATTTTTCCGATTTTCCTCGTATTTTTCGTGATTTTTCCGAAATCAGGCCGGCCTGTGGGCCGAACCGGCCCACCAGGCCCACCCCGCGGCCCGGCCCACCATCCCGGCCTGCCCGACCGGATATAAGAGGGAGGGGCGGATCGGGGCGAACCCTAATCCGCCTCATTCTCTCCCTCACTCCTCTCCCTCACTCCCGAGCGGCGGCGGCGGGCGAGCTCGTGCGACGAGCTCGCGGCGGCGGCGGCGTTGCAGTGCCATGGTGCGACGGCGCGAGGAGGGTGGAGGCGGGGTCCCCAGGCGAGCGCTTGCGGAGCTCGTCGCCGGGGTAGTGGTGGTCCGCGGCCCCGGTTCGTGGAGCGCGGAGGCGGAGCGGCGTCACGCGGCCTTCGGGCCCGGCACAGCTAGGCGGGAGGACGGCGGCGGGTGAGCTCATGGCTCACCGCCGTCGCGCGCGAGGAGGACGATGACCCAGGGCCCCCCTTGCGGCGGAGGGGTCCCGGACCCCAAGATCCGGCGGCCCCGAGGTCAGATCCGGCGACCTCGGGCGCGGATCCGGGCTCGGCGAGCTCGTGCGAGGCTCGCGGCGGGTCGTCGTCGTCGCGCGGTGGCTCGGTGGTGCGGCGGCGATGCGGGCCCCGCACGGCGAGGAGACCGAGCCAGGTCGAGGTGCGGCTCGGCTCGCGGGTTCGGCTCGCGGGCGTAGCTTGCGGGCTCAGCTCGCGGGCTCGGTGCGCGGCTCAGGTAAGTCGGCACGGTAGTCGGCGGCGAGGTTCAAGCTCGTCGCCGGTGTGCTAGGGTTAGGGTTGCAAGGTACCGGACATGCAGGCCCACATATGCGATCGTTGGATCATCCGTTGGCTCTACAGTTTGTACTCCGGCGAGTTCCATCTCCCCGGTTAGGGTTAGGGTTAGGGTTAGGACTAGGGATAGATCTGCAGTCTCCCCCTTTGTCCTAACTTTTTCTGCTTCTCGCACGGATTATGCTGTGTGGTGGCCTTCGAGCCACCAGTTTGTACATGGTGTGAACGCCGGCGATGCTTGCTGGCGATGGTGGCGGCTAGAAGCCCCACCTCTGTGTGTATGCAATGCGATTCATGATGAACTACTGCTAGGTGTAGTTTAGACAAAACTCGGTTTAAAAAAACCGAGGCCAGATGCAAGGGGTTCTACCGATCCTAGACTGCAGCGAGTCTACGCGATCAAAGAACGACAAGATCGATCTGCTAGATACCTTCGGGCTTGTAGTAGTCGTTCTCGTTGATGCAGGCGAAACTCGATGCCGTGTAGTCGTTCCCCGTCAACAGCTTCGCGTTGGCGCGGACGTCGATGTCGTCGAGCACGGAAATCGAGGTGGCTCGATTCCCGAGGTCGGCGCGCGAGGCGGCGCGAATCCCGAGGCGGCGAATTGAAAAAACTCGTCGATTCCCTTCTTCTCGGCGACTTCGGCGGCTTCTCTACCAGCTCCGTAGAGCGTGCTGATAACGTGTTGTGATAACGCTATTGACGGGAGAGAACAACAACAAAAGTAGACAAGAGGCGAGACACAATGTAGGGTGGAGCCTTCTCTTTATTATTCTGAAAAACTTCTGTAATTACATTATGGGGTGCTCCACTATTTATACTCGGGGTAGGGGGTCTCCTTTCCTACTAGGATAGAGAGTCCTTTGGTAAATTACCCACATACGGAGTAGGACTAAGATAGGTTCTTCTGGAACTTCCTTTCCTCCTCCAACAAGTATTATTATTATAACAGTATCCACCAAAATGTACTATCATCCAAAGACAGAAGCACAGTACTTGCAAGAAAAGAAAAGAAAAGAGGATTTGGAAAACTTATCCATCCACAGGCTTCCAGTGGGCCACCGTCCAGGTCCCCCGGTATACCGCCCCCGTCGTTTCCACGGCCTTCCTCGGTCTTTGCCTCTCCTCTCTTTCTTTCCGCGCCGTTCCAGAAGCCACCACGCTCTCTTCGCCGCCGCGCCGCAAAACAGCTGCCCCTCAGAGACTCCATCGCAAGCCATGGCTTTCGCCAGCTCGCTTCTCCCGGCGCCGCCCTCTCGCGTCTGCGCGAGCCCGGCGTCGGAACTAACCTTGCTCTCTCCGGCCAAGAAGGGAGTCAGGCTCGCCGCCGCGTGCCGCCGGGGAACCCATCTCGGAGGTAAAGCCTTCGTTTCCTCTACCCAGTCCCTACCTCAAGCCTTTATGTTTTATTCTGCGCCCTGCTCGTTGAATGCTAGAGTTGCTCGTGCAAGGTGTTTGTAGAAATGCCGGGATAGGGACCATTCTGAGTGCATATGCCAGAGTGGAATTGGTGAAAGGCAGAGCCCAGAAGAACAACAGGCGTCTGTGTAGGGTTGCATTTCTTTTGAGTTGTTGTTTAGTCCATGTGCAATCAAGCAAAAAGGGGCTTGTGTAGTTATCATGTTTCCTCTTTCGCTTCGTCGTACATGTATTGTTTGCAACAAGGAAAAAAAATCAAGAATTCCATGTGCATCCCATGACTTTGCTGAGCTAGGAAATCTAAATGTAGGACCACTGTCATGTGAAATTTGTTTATTGGGTGTATATTTTCCTTTCCTCGTTATAGCCTAAAAATTAGCAACCAGGTTTAATTATTTTCACATGAATTTCTAATTTCTTTTCGTTTGGTTGAATAATTAGTGAGGGCTGAAATGAATGCGTCTGGGACTGCATTGGCTGTTGATGCTTTATCAGAAGTTAAACATGTGCTGCTTCCAATTACTGATCGGAACCCTTACCTTTCTGAAGGCACAAGACAGGTTCATCTTTTGCTTCAAAATATTTCCACAAGTTCCTTGTTCTTTTTGCTAATTTGCTAATGATTATGCAATTACATGGCAAGATATATAATCACAACCGCTCATCTCTATTTTCGTGTAAAATGCAATAAAAATTATAAGTGGTCTCGTGACTGCTGTAGCTTTCCTTCGATAGTTGCGACTCTTTGATTATACTAGTCATTTCAGCAAGGAGTTGTTAACTTTTCTGATTTGAATTGTTTTAGCACCAGGCACTAGAGATCTTTTGGGTGATTGTCAGCACCATTTGATTTTAGCCATTGCTTGTATAGAATGACAATCATAGTAAGGAAATTTGTTAGCTGCTCAATCATTTTTCCTTCAGGGAGTACTTTTTGTTACACGCTATGGCACCATCACTGCCAATGGTGGCTTACCCGTAATACTTGTATCAGGCTGCAGCAACAACTGCCTCTCTAGCAAAGAAGTATGGAGCGGACATCACTGTCGTTGGTATGATGTTCTTATTGAAACGTTTCGTTTCTCTGGTCTTGCACAATTTTCCACTGTCACAGAGCACAGCTGATACGTTCTGAATCTTTTGTTCATTAAAGTTATTGATGATAAACCAAAGGAGAAATTCCCAGAGCATGATACTCAGATGTCAAGCATCAGATGGCATCTCTCAGAAGGTTATACTCGAGATATTTAAGTCAGTGACACTCATTCTTTTGTGCTACTTTGTTTCGGTAACCTTGACATCCTTCGCTTCAACAAAGGTGGGTTTACGGAGTTCGGATTGATGGAGCGTCTCGGGGAAGGGAAGAAACCGACAGCCATCATTGGAGAAGTCGCCGACGAGTTGGAGTTAGACCTGGTTGTCCTAAGCATGGAGGCAATCCACTCGAAGCATGTTGATGGGAATTTGCTAGCTGAATTTATCCCCTGTCCTGTTCTATTACTCCCGCTCTAGCATGCACATGATTGGATTTGGCTCATGTCTGCTTTCAAAGCTGGCAGTCTGTTTTTATCTTTGAAGATGTATAATTCCTTCCCATTGCCTGGATAAGTGGATAGTATGCATTGGTTCCAACTTACATTTGTGTTATCATGATGCAATTCTGCTAGACTTCTGATTATGTGAATATTGATGAGAACGAGATTTACTCTCTTTTAGTCTTCCGTTTCGTTTGTTCAGTTTGAAATGCGTGCATTCGCTACGGTTGAAATTATTACGTGTCAGGATAAAAGACCTGGCCAAAGATGCTATTTTATGTCTCCTTTTTCAACGCGAAAACAAGGTTAAATGAAATAAAAATTTCATCACATAATTGGAGATGCGGGGTATCGATCCCCGTACCTCTCGCATGCTAAGCGAGCGCTCTACCATCTGAGCTACATCCCCTTCGATGGAAATTAACATTTTTTATTTTACATGAGTAAAAAACAGAAAAGAGCTGCTCGTCAAGCAAGGGATGGTCGATCAAAGGGATTGCTTCGGGACATCTCTCTTTCAAGAGGCAGCGGGGATTCGACTTCCCCTGGGGTACAACAGTATGATTTTTAACCAATGAGCATTGATAAATTTTTTATCTTCTTTTGCGAATTGACGAGCATTGATAAATGACACGGCATGAACTTGATGAATATCATGTAAGCTGCTGGTGGGTGCGGCAGAGTGCTAACTTGCCCTGTTTGGAAGGGATTTTAAAAGTGCTTGCCTCATTTTTTAAGGAGCTAGTCAAACGGTTCAAAACAAAACAGATTCTCCTTCTCTCATCAAGAAACACTTCTCAATTTTGTACTAGAATCCAAAAGCCACAAACACGTAGCTTCTTATGACTTCACTCATTTTTCATTAGTTTCATAAAAGAACGCATATGCTACGAAGTAAAATAGAGCTGAAAATGCGGCCACAGGACGCATCAAACGTGAAAGGTAAATAGAAGAGCGTCTGAAGTTCTGAACTCAAACGTATGAAAACAACGCAGTTAACTTGTCGTTGTCCAGAAATCAACTGCTACTGCGTTGGATACAGATACAACTTATAACAGAAAATATAATGTGCTTTCTAAACCACTTTTGGTGATAAAAAAATGTTAACATAAATCACACTGAACGATTAAAAATTTGTAACATCCAAGCAATCTGAGGAGCCAAAGAGTTCTTGTGGCAGTTTAATGAACTCAACTTTCAAAAGAGAAACTTGAAACAGAAGATAAAAGGACCAAAAGGATCCGCCAGTCTAGAAGTCATCATCGTCTTCCTCAGCCATGTGCTTCGCTAGTTCTTCCTCCTGCTGGAGCCTTTCACGCCTCTTCTCAGCACTCTCCTTTTCCTTGTGAGAATTCGGAGGGAACCGCAGTGCCTTGACTGCCTCGTTGTGCATGTTCAGGCAAAATGCTATCCTAGAGTTGAAAGCAATCTGTGGCTCATTTGTTGAGTAGACATCGCCAGTTTCCTTCGACACCATCCAACCATTGGCATGGTCAATGGTGGCATCAATCGCCCCATCCCTGATGGCTTTGGCCACAATGCTTTCTGCATCTGCAACTGGGTTCGGGGAGTCCAGCCTCAGCTTCTTGGCAATATCAGCAAGGGAAATCCTTGAGTACGAAATGCTGATGTTTCGAAGTCCTGTCCTAATGACATTGTGGCGGAGCCTCACAATCAAATTCCGGGTCCTGTCCGCACTAAAAGTGCTTGAAAATTTGTCTGCGACAGCTCTGAATAACTCCAGGTCTCCAACTCGAACAGCCTAAAGAAAATACATAAAAAGCAATCAGAGTTGTGGCATTTCGCAGAGCAGGGAGCATGGGAGGGGGAAGGAGGGAGCAATTGCTCACATTCGTAAGTTCGAAATATGGTGTCAAAGCCGCCTTCATTCCTTTCTGCATGAAAATAGTCCTCTCTGGTATTTCCCCTAACAGTAGCCTTACGATTATAGCCCACTTGTTGCACTGAATACGGAATCCTAGAGCTGCAGTGGGTGCCTTTCGGGCAGCTTGCAAGAGGCTTTCTTTAGCATCAGTGTATTCCAACTGAATTGTCCTGATTTTTCCCAAGTAGAACAAATATCGGCAGAACTGCAACAACAATAGATGTCAGTACTTTGTAAAATAATATCTTGACATAATCAGAGGGCAGATCACCATACCCTGATGGTCATACGATAAACAATCAATCTCAGGTAAAAAATTGCTGAGTCATAATATCCAATGCAAAATAAAGTAGTCGAAGACAGGGCAAGAAGTGAATTAGGCCCCAAATTACCTGTTGATTAGAATGTGCTTCAAAACGTGGTGCCTTTGACCTAAGCTTTTCTGCCTGATCGTACAAGTTGTAGTGCAGGTAATTGCGAAGAAGCAGATTTAGAAGAGTTTCCTACATTAGAGACAGAAATCGGTTCCTATAAACTTGACAGCATCTAGAAAGTAAAATTGCTCTCGAAGATCAGGGCACCAGAACAACCTGACCAAGCTCGTCGCGGTGCAAAGTTGCCATTCTGTGCAGCGCCAATAGAGTTCTGTAAAGCATCAAATGCAAAAGTTGATATGTAAATAAGAAGATGAGTTCACTTGGTACATACGAAATACGAAATTCTGGGGAACAACCTAAAGAATGTTTTGTTGGGAATCACTTAAGTTTAAATACTCACCCACGAATTTCAGCAAGAGTGTTGGTAAGTTCATGCACATATGAGAAATAGGAATACAGCCTACAAGCTAAAACATCAACTGTTCTCCTGTTGAGATTCTTCAGACGTGCAATACTTGTCGAGGCACATACTTTAGCCTGTGAAAAAAAAGAGTTTAGCATGTCCCCTTATAAATATCAGTGGAGGTAAATCCTGGACATACCTCATCATATTTCTTGTTATCAATAAGGAAAATAAGCACAAGCAAGTAACAGTAAATTTCAATCTCTGGGAGACCATGCTTGATTGAAACTTGAGCTGCTGGAGCCACTGTATCAACTTCCATTTCACTTCCATCTTCCTAAAAGAGGTGATAGCATATAAATATTAAGAACCAGTGAAAGAGAGAAAGTAACGAGCTTAGGATTTTCAGTTTGTAAAAAGCAAGCATAACATATAAAAAGGTTTGAACTATCGAGCAGACAGCACAGACCTATTTATTTATTTATTTTACATAAGCTTCAATAGTGAAACACTTCTGCAGTTTTGCCCAATAGGAAGTTATCAGTTATGCATCGCTCATGCATTGGAAAACTGTAGCTAGATTACAAATTCATCTATCCTATCAACAAGCCAAGCGAATCCAGAGCACAGATCAACAGATCTAGTAATAATTCATAAGACGTGAATGCCCTGCTAGAAGTCTTGATTGCATCACCATAGAATAGTTAGGAACCAGGCCACAAATTAAAAGTTTAAAACAACTGCATGATCGGAACTAGCAATGTTATTACTTATTATGTATTTCAAATTACAACAGCAGTCAATAATAGCAGGTGGTGTACGATGCTAAGGACTAAAGAAAAGAAAAGGCACTATCACTATGGATTTTCAGTTCCGAAGTTTGAAATATCAAGCAGCCAGCAGAAAGAAGGGGCCTATTTTTTCTACATGAGCTTCCATGGTGAAACTCTTTTGCAATTTTGCACAACTGGAAGTTATCAACACTCATAATGCTTTATTAATAGAGTACACATGTTTTGGAAAACTGATATGCATTCCTCTATACTATCAAAAGCCAAGCAATCCCAAGCGCACAGCAACAGACAGACCACAAATCACAAAGTTTTCTACATTAGGAATTTATAAGACAGGAATATCCAGGTAAAGTCTTCACAGTATCACCAAATAATAGCTCAGGAGACAATCCATAAGTTAAACAAACTGTATGACCGAAGCTGTTTTACTCTGTCAGTCTTACAAAATCAATGACATATAAACTCGGTCACCATGTATTTATAAATTACGAGTATCTACTAATTAGCAGGTGGTGTTAACAACTTAACACGACACTGAAGTCCAATCACAGAGTACCTTGGGCACGAGGGCGGAGAGGCGAGCAAAGGCGTCGGAGGACGGAGGCAGTGCGAAGGAAAGGAACGCGTTGACGTCACGGGCGGAGAGGCGGCGGCGGAGGGCGATAGTCAGGCGGACAGCCCGCGAGATCCGGCGGACCTCTTTGCTCAGCGATCCCGCCTCGATCACAGAGGATATCTCCTTCAGATCTGCACGCGACGAGGCGTGGAGGACCACAAGAGTGAGCTGCTGCTGTCTCGCGCGACGACGAAGGCTTGACAAGCTAGGGTTTAGAGAGAGTGCGTGAGGAGAGTCTGAGCAGGGATACTCACGTTGCAGAGTGGATTGAGTAGGCGCCGGAGCGTCGGAGGGGGCGGCGGCGGCCGCCGCTGGCTGGTGCTGGGGATCGCCCATCTCGACGTCCGACATCTTGGCGTCGGCGACGAGGTCGAGGAGGAGAGGGGGGGAGGTGGGGGAAAAGCTGCGAGCCTGGGACTTCGAGTTGAACTGAGGATGGGTTCCCCTTTTCTTTTCTTTTTTTTCTTTTTACTTTTAATTGGTGCTGCTCTAATTAAGTACTTTTCGGTGTTTTTTCTTACTTTTTTATTGGCCATCAAAACTAGAAAACTAGTTTAAAACTGACAATACAAAAACAAAGGAAGTAGTACTTGGTACAAAAACGGTTCATATTTAAAGTTCCGTACTTTTTATTGTCTAGTTATCTCGCTAAGGCCTCAATTTTCACCTTCATCTTTTGCATCCTAATCTATATATCTTATATAAGCACAACCCACTAACAATCATTTATTGCTATAAAGCTAGCCTCTCATGAGGCCACATCACTTGAAATATTTCAGCCATCAGATCATAGTCTACAAAGCATCAAGTCCGTTAAATCATCCCCTGGTGTACATCATGATATCTTATACAAGCACAACCCACTAACAATCAATTATTGCTATAAAACTAGCCCCTCATGAGGCCACATCACTTGAAATATTTCAGCCATCAGATCATAGTCTACAAAACATCAAGTCCGTTAAATCATTCCCTGGTGTACATCATGAAATCAATTTCATTCCCTCCGCCCATTCTTATATTTACTGGTGTAGTAATTGGCTAGGAGGAGAGGGCAGCATAAACACCTGCGACACCCTATTTTAATTCATGCGTCACCAATATTAGTAACTCCCCCACTATGCAATCGAGAGACCAATGATATTGATGATGGTATTAATCCTCCACTAATCAGTGTCTGATCAGCAATTCTATAAAATCAAGGGTCCTCACAGTCCATATAGACATTTCAGCATTTTCGGCGGATACTAAGAACCACCAAACACCAATACCACCCCAGAGTCAAGTCCCCTATCCATATCCATATATGCGCAGTCTTAAAAAATAAGCATGTTCTATTTTTGTTGTTCTGATTTGATTGTGGATCCTTTTCTCACTGACATCTTTTCTTATTTGTCACAGCTTGCTGCATGGATTTGTACTAATGGTGTGCAATAAAGGTACTAAGATATGTGCTAGGCATAAATAAAGAGAAGATCTTATCTAAAAGAGGTAAAGAGAATAGCAGAGGGGTTCGTAGAAGAAAAAAAAACTCTGTGGAGATATTTGATAGTAAGTAGTTGATTTCAGTTGATATATGTTGTCCTTCCCTATACACTTTTCTTAAAGTCAAAGAAAATGAAATTACATCAACTCATTCTACTTCTCAGAGCTCAGTAGAGAAGTTAATCAACACAACGAATTTGGGAAGTTTACCAAATTCATTGCACTACTTTCTTTTGCTAATTAAGCATCTATGTAAATATCTCTCTATTGTATATAGGAACATAAATTTATGCCATGAGTCAGGTGACACTAACATTGAAATTTGCCAACATATGCCTTTATTCTCAAAATTTTCAACTCTTCGGAGTTAATTCAACCACAATATTCGTCTTTGTATCACCAAAAAGGTGATATCTAATTATTCTAACGAATCAATCTCTGCTTTTCGATAACCCATTATTTTTTTAAAAAATAATTGTTTATCCCGCAACAACGCGCGGGGTTTTCACCTAGTGTCATGTACAAGGAGGGCGCATTTACAATTTGAAAACGTGTTTGTTTCTGCGGACATATTAGAGAGGATAATTGTTAGAAGAGAGAAATAACTAGGTGGATGTATTTAAGCATTCATTTATATTGGAGAGACAATTTCGTAGGAGTGCTATTACGTGTGTTCTCACTTTTTAACCATTTATGTCATAGATCACTATGTAGATGTCAAAGCATTCCTCTTCCTCTCCAACGGGTGTTGGTGTCCATATTTCGTGCTGGATACACAAGGTCGAAATAAAAACAGCTCTCAGATCATACGACTCTTCTAGCCTCGAACTCCTATCGTTTTTTGTTGCTATGTATAATGAATACGGTGCGTGGCACTGGTGTTTGAAGCATCAGTGCTAACAGAGACCTTTATGATATGGCACTTTAGCGTTAGAAATGCAGCAACTTACAAGCACCTTTGCTTTAGGGATGCCGGCACTCCACGCATCTAAGCATTAGAGGTGCCATGGCATTTGTTGATAAGATACTCCATTTTTACTTTGTTGACGTTAGGACTTATCAACCCTGTTCCACCAAAGGATTTCGTAAAATAGATCACGGATCTATATGCCTTAGACATGGTAAGCATATAATAATTCATGCAAACTGAACAGCTAGAGGTGGCACGAGCATCACGACAGAAACTTGCTAAGACACTGTAAACTGAACTTACATTTCGAAGAAATCCTACAGAAGATTGCACATTGCAACAAACAAGATTTCGTTTATATAAAAAAAATTGAAAGAATGCCCTGCTCTAAACCTTTACGAACACAGCACTACAATTAGTTTAAGACATCTACCGGAAGAAGGAAGCATTGTAAACACGCTAACCTACAAACCTAGTCAAATATCAAAACCTGGCTGCATTCTAACAGAGAATGTCAAGCTTATACAAAGTATAATGTTAACTGAAACAACACAGATGATACATTTTTCATATTTGGAGCAGGCATCTTCATAATAAGCAGCTTATGCACCAGCCACAGCAGCATGCATCACACCGTTTGCGTTGCCACCACGCCCTCTGCCTCTGGCTGGGCCTCTCCCACGGCCACGACCTCGACCACGACCTGGTTCCAAATTCCATCAGATTAATGGGGGTATTACATCACATACAAACTACTAAAATACAAGGCAGGATGCCCACCTCGGGCTGGAGCAGGAGCCTCATCGTAATAGCCACCGTCCTGTTGGTAGCCTCCGTCCTGTTGGTAGTCGGGCTGGCCACCATAGCCACCTCTCCTACCACGTCCCCTGAAACCACGGCCTCTTCCGCGAGTATAACCATTGCCCATATATGCAGGAGCGTGGTCATCCTCCCAACCACCGTCAGCATAGTCGTTGTACCCATTTCCTAAAACTTAGTGTGTCAGAAACACTTGTGCATTCAACATGTTTTTGTGATTAATTGATTTACTTAGCAGCAATCAGCCTCACCACGTCCACCTCTTCCCCTTCCCCTTCCTCGCCCACGACCTCGCCCTCCACGGCCCCTCCCTCGGCCAGCAGGGGAGTGCGCATCTACAGTTTGAAGTTACAAAGGATTTAAGAAGCAATGCAGAAAAATTTAAATGTTAGGAAGAAAAGGTGAATCTCACCTTCGTCATTTTCGTAATCAACCAACGGTTTCACCTCTTCAGCGGGCAAAGGAGGTTGATATCTGCTCAAATGATTAATTTAACATAATTACTAACTTGTTGCTAATTTATGAATCAATACAACATGCTCTTTACATTGTATACAACCATATGAGTAGTGAATAGAAAGGAATTTCCAAAGAAAGGTACAAATAGGGATTAAAGAACACTATACATACCCAACAGAGGACATGTCAAGCTCCTTCTTTGAAAGAGTTATAGTGATCATAGAGACGTGCCTCGTTGTCTCAAGCCTGCAGAGAATTTTAGATACAATATCAAGGTCAATGAGTTACAAAATTAACATGCAGATACAACTCTATCCTAAAACGATACATGCTACTTACGGAAGCAGGCCTTCCTCCAATGGCTCCCACGTATCTGTAATATCAGTAGATCCAGTTGTGGTGTTCTGGTGGAGACCAACAATCCTCCTCTGCACAATGATAGAACAACCAATCAAAATCAGGTCACACGTAATATTTTGCAAGCACTGGGACCATTTGAATTACCTTAATCAATTCAGCGATCATGACGGTTTTGTTGATCGCCCTTCCCATGGCCTTAAATACAACTTCATCGGAACCTTTGTCCTTCATGTAAGCAATACGTCATGTTGCAAAGCATCAGCCACACAGCGTGATACAATTTAGAAAGAAAAACCATCACACGAAATTTGACCATACAAAAGTATTGTAGGATATTTGTTGCAGAAAGTGGCCAGGCTATTATCTTTAGAAATAAAGCATTCAGCAACATTTTCAAGAAAAGAAACACAAAGCATAGTATTAAGGGTGCCGCCTGGGCAACAAGGCACTCCAGGGTCACAACTCGGTGCAAGGGCCTAGTTACCCAGGCTTCACCCAGACGCCTCACTGCCGTCAAAACTATGCTTCGTACTAACAATTACACGGCAAATTTTTGCAGAGCACAAACCGAAAGGATGACATTATTTGAGGGGAATGCGATTCTAAAGGATAGAAAATGTTGAGCAAAAGACCAAAATAGAAAGAAGAATTTGATGGTATGACCATCATCAATTCAAAGAATAATGACAGAAATAGCATGTCATGAACCACCATTAATTTGATGGTATGATCACCATCAAGTGGGTGAGTGATTGGGCACTGACGACAAGAGCATCTACTTACGGCTGTAAAACCTGATATCATATGTTTTGTGTTGCAATTGGCGCATCACATCAGAAACAATGCAAACACTTTTGTTGGAAAGCCAATATCTCATCTAATATCTAGACCCGATCGAAAAAGATTCAAAAGACCTTGCACTTGTTTGTTAAGTTCTAATGGTGCAGATTGCTGCATTATCCATGAGTTCGACACCATCAAACAACAAAACATGTTAGACCTTACAAGACTGGGAGCTAAAAGATGGTAATCGAATGGCCTCACCATCCTACTACGGAGCAAAGCATTAAAACACAGTAGTGCTGGTTCTCTAGATTGCATCAGAAAAGTGAAGCTTTAGTGCATGGTTCACCAACTCGTACGGTCCAATCATTTGGTTTACTTTTTAATCACTTCCCAAAACGCCCACTAATCTTTGACCACGCCAATAACGTACACTACTCGTACCAAACTTTATGGCGCTAAAGCGACAATTCAAACAGCGCAACGGCATTGATTATTGAAACACACTCCATAGCGCATGAGCGGGCGGGTGGCGGTACCTGGAGCAAGGCGGTGGCATAGGTGATGTAGTTGCGCATCCTCCCCTGCGTGGTGATGCGGATCTCATTCTCCTTGATGGGCGCCTCCTCCCTCGGCTTCTCCACCCTCTGGTACCGGTCCATCCTTCTCTCGCGTCCCTGTTGCTGCACGCGCAACACAACACAATGAGAAACCCTCTCAGATCCGAAACTACGCGTCCGCGGCGTGCGGTGCGAGTGCGCGAGCGCAGGGTATAACAATGGAGAAGACGGCGGCAGCGAACGCTCGCGGCGAAAAAGTGGTGCAGGGGCGGTCGCCGGCGGTTACCTGCGCGGCGGCTGTTGGGCGGTCGGGTCCGGGCGCGGCGGTTGCTCCTGACGTCGATGCGTGCGGTGGTGAGGTAACCGCCGGATGGATGGGAGGAGGAGAGTTTTATACGGCCGCCTCCGTTCGGGCCGGGAAGAGGAGAGACCGGGTCGGCTGCCGCGCGCGCGTCTAGGGTTTTTGCGGGTGCAGTTACGAAAGTGCCCCTGCCTGTTGCGGGGTTCTGCGGGCAAGAGGATGCTGTATGGACGGATCGATTTCAGCTGGCTGTGTTGAGGTGTACGGTAGAGATTCGCTTTCGTGGAGGAGGTATTTGGGCTGCCTGGGCCTCTATTTTGAACGACTTCAGTTTGAGTCCAATGGGCATCGCACTTTTCTTTATAAATCAATAATTCTCCCAATCAAAAAAAAATATAAATCAATAATTCTGCTTAAGACGTCTAAAAAAAAATTCTGCTTAAGACGTCTCAATAATTCTGATAGATGTATAGCAATTACTCCCTCTGTTTTAAATTGCTGTCGCCGTTAATTTTTGAGTTATGTTTAACTATTCGTCTTATTCAAAATATTTTTAATATTATGATATACTTTGCTATGATTTGTTTATCACCCAAAATTAAAATATACTTATAATTTTGCATATTTGAGCTAATATTTGAATAAAACGAACGGTCAAACGTAGCTCAAAAGTCAACAACAAACAGTGAATATATGTTAAAATATAAATTTGAAATTACTATGCTTATAACAATTAATTATTAAAAAATAATAATAATTATGCTAATATTTTGATATTTAAAAATAAATTAAATGTCTTAAAAAAGTATAGCTCTATTAAGAATCAAAACATATTAGTATATAAAATAAGATGAAAAGTACTATGTATAAGTTAATCAAAATTATGAAGACAATATTGTTTGACATCTAGAAGGATGTAGTATGTAAGAAGATAATAAAGACTCAAAAAGTACTAAGGTAGTAATAAGGTTTTCAAAAATTTAAACAGGAATGAAATGTTGCAAATCAAAACTTATGACAAACTGGTTGAGGATTCGGTAATCTCCTTATCACAAAAATCATCAGCAAAGGAATTGATGGGCAAGAAAAACAAGTATACGCCAGTATCACTATTCACTCATTCTACAAAGTCAATAGACCTGGAAGTTTTATCTATATATGTACATCCACCTCAACGCAAACCCTGGGCGGGAGCGCATTATTACAAGATATATGAACATGTAAAAATCAAACAAAAATGGCCTAGACTCATCCCGTGTTCTATCCTGTAATTCCTACTCCAAACTATGGACACAAGCCCAAAGAATGTGATCCTATACGTAAATCGATACATGGTAATGATGCTTTATCTAAAAAAAATCAAAATTCTATTGTATATTTGGGTGTCTAAAAAAAGGCTATCATGTGTAATTTAGCGGATCAAATAATCGTGAGGAATAGCAGAGCAGCGGCAATGAACAAGTTTGCGCTTAAATGGTCTTGTTGTGAAAAACTTGCAGAAGGTTGCAACACGTTGACTTGGGTGCCATTAGGTGAAGCACCCTTTGCAGCTTCAGGGGTGTAACTGTTCGGTCCCAATGCGGGTTGAGGTGGAACAGAAGAAGGATTTGGGTTCACCGGAAGGTTGCTTGAACTGTCCACGCTGTAACCTGGTAACAAACACAATATGTAAGAGGGTATCATTGTAGTTTTCAGCTTTCGTACATCGGAACCGAGAAAACATCAAGATCGATATGAAGGTGCTTACAATTAAAAATTTTCCAGCCCAAAACCATCCTCTCTCGATCAAACACAACCTTAAGTCCAGACATAAAATTCTCTGCACCAAAGTTACCAGGTAGTGTAAGAAAATTGACATACGTTATCATCAAAGCATTCTACAGAGACAAAGTTTACTGAGGCAAATAACGTAGTAATTCATAGCGTGATAATATAGGGGCAAAGGAACATCATGAATGCAGCAGGCATGTTTTTAAGCAGTAACAGTAAAAATAGAGGCTTAGCATGAACAAGAACGTATTAATATGAAGGAGCATACTAACAGTAGTACGGATAATTCATTTCTATGGTTTGTTTGAAATGAAGTAGTATATCTACAGAATTTCAGGGTATTATAGAATCGAAAATATTCAAATTGAAAAAGAAGGTTTAAGGAGTTTACCCCCTATTAAGTTAACGCCCTCGCTCTTCATAATAGCCAAGCAATATCCAATTGGGTTCTGTTATGAAAAAAAGAGTCATAATGTAAATACGAATAACCAAAGTCAGTAACAAAGATGAAGAACAAATAGGACAGAATGTCAATTTTATCTTACAGATGAAGTGTCCGTTATGGTAATTATTGGATCATTGACAGGAAATACACTTCCACCTTTTGCTGTGAGACTTATGTTTGGAAGATTGACAGGTCCCTTGGCACTGAAAAATGCAGCAATAAATCAATGAGGTTTAGACAGACACCAGTATGTGAAAATGCAAAGTATCAAGGTCTGCTCAAGTTCACCTAGATGAGATTACCTCACAGCGTAGCAGTATTCAAATGGTAGGGAAGAGTCAAGTTGGGTTGGCTTATCTTGGACTTGTGAATTGAACTGAAAAGAATGAACAAGTATAAGAAAGAACCATAGCAAAACATGAAAAAAGACGCTCATAATATAGACATTATACTTACGCTGTTAGTGATTTCTGTGTACATTGGGTCGGATAGAGCCGTGAATGAGGTCCCAGAATCAACAATAGCACTAAACTTGGTGCTGATCGATTTACTTCCCACCGTAGCTCCAGTTATGCTTATGTTGTAAAATGGACTGTGGAAACAAGATATAGCAAAATTAGGCCAACGAACTATTTCTCGTGTCTGAAATATGTGCAACAGGAACATACTTTTGTTTATAGATATTTAATGGAGTTTCCTGCTGGTCTGAGCTTCCCATGTCCCCGAAGTTGATTCTGCCATGACCATCTTCTCCAAAGCACATGGAGAAGGAATTGGCAGCAACACCTTTACTTGCAAGCATACTAGGAACTGATTTGCTGTTCATACCAAGCCCAAGCAGACCATTGGGCGCAGCACTGCCTAGGAACGAACCTGTCTGGATCTGTCCACAACTGAACAATTCACACGAGATTCAGAACATGGAATCAACATACGAATGAAGTGCATCATAAAGTACGTACCCGAATGTTATTGGGACTGTAACAATTTTTGGTTGTGTGGTGGACTCAGTTATCATGTACAAGACATCCTCAACTAATACACCTGAGGATGACGTGTTGTCAGACAAGTATTCGATGCTGTAGGGCAACTGTTACTTGCTGATCGGCAGGAACCCTGGAGGTCACACAAATCGCTACTGCACTGGACCTTCCGGCTAGTAGTCGATTTCTGAGGGCTGTACACATCGAACTTCAAATCCTGTTCAAATCCGTTAATACAAAAGAAAAAGGAAATTAGTTGCAGAATAGAAATAACACTAGGCGTAGAACCGAGACATGTATAATTTGGTGACAGTTCAACTTTCTGGGACTGAAAGAACGTCCTCTGTTTTTCAGAACAAAGCTACACATATATAGGACCAAAGGCATGGCTGTTCTTTAAGCCCGACAAGGTTCCAGCTGAAGCTATCACGCTTCTGGAAGATTTCTACGACTCACAGTACACATGCCATGTTTGATGATGCTTCCATAACTTTGCTCTTCTCAAAATATGCTCACATGATCATGCAGTAATTTCGTACCATTTTCTAATATGGTTGCTCGAAAAAAAAAAACAATATTATCTTTATCTTCGTATGAGAGGCTCAGCTCTAAATCATACTAACAAACAGTACTTGATGAACCAAGAAGAAGGTGAAGAAGCCGTACCCCGTAGTTGGGGGAGGTGAGGGGGGCGCACTTGACGCAGTCGCAGGGCACCCAGAAGAGATCGCTGCCGGTGTCGAGCGCCACCAGGAACGTCACGTTCGGCGTCCCCAGCGCCACCACCGCGTAATGCAAGCTGCACAAGCAACACCAACCACCGCGTGCTTTAGGCCAAAAAGCGAAAGGGAGGAACAGCTAAACAGCAACCCCGCAATGATTCAGTCCCCGAATCGAAGCGAAGTCGTCAGGAAGACGACGACGAAGAAGACGACGGCAGAGCGGCAGCAAAGCCAGTGGGACTCACAATCCGAAATCGTTGAGCCGGTAGGTGTCGTTGCCGTCGGCGAAGGCCACCTCCCCTCCGGCCGCCGCGGCGAGCGACCGCCGGCCGAGGTCGTGCCCGGCCAGCGCCGCGTAGTACTCCGCCGTCCCGCCGGCGGCGCGCTGTGCCCCGTCCGCGCCCGCACCGCCGCCGAGTACCGGTGGTGGACGTCGAGGCTCAGCGCCTCCGCCGCCGACGCGGCCACGGCGGCGACGAGCAGCGCCCGCGCCAGCGCCGCCATAGTCCGCGGCATGGGAAAAAGGGAAAGCAGAGCGAGGGAAAAGATGGCAGCTTTGGCAGCTCAACTTGGAAAGTCCCCGTGTTCGGCTGCCGGCCGCTATTTATCCGGGATTCGGAGCCAGGGGGAGAAGGAGGAGGAGGACGGGATGGAAGTATCAATGTGTGTGTGTGTACCTGCCGCCCGCCTGCGACTGCGAGTGCGAGGTGGCCGGTGCGGTGGTGGGGGTGGCTGGGTTTCCGCGGGAAGGGTGGGTGGCAGGGCCCGCCGGCAGAGACGGAATGCGGCGGGGACGTCACACGTCAGTGCGCTGGAAGTTTCGCTTTGGCCGGCCTAGGTGTGGTCGCCTGGTCCGGCACGCTTTTCCCCCCGCGATTTCGGTTTTTTTTCCCTTTTTTGCGTTTTCAAAAGTTTGGCAGCGATGGCCGGGTTGAAACGTTCCTGCCGGCTCGAGGAAGGCTTCTTCGGTTCGGTTCAGGCAGAGAGCGACGACGAGGGGCGTCGTGTGTGCCGACTGATCAGGAACTGACGAGTCTGATGGGATGTACTGTACAAAAGCTCAGGAACGGGGTCTTCAGTGTACATGTGGGAGTAGCTTTCCTGCTGTTACTGTCGAGACCGACGGATCGAGCGCGATCACGGTGAAACCCAGTTGGCTCAACAGATGGACGTGTGGGTGATGCTATCAGGTTCAGATAGGAGGACGATGAGTGGACAACGGATGGCACAGCTCGGGCCCGTCGTCCCTCTGTCGATGATAATTCAGATATTTGTCTTCCTTTAGTCTGCTGTTGCTTCGCAACAAAGATTCTGCAGGTTTTAAAGTCGCGATATGTAAAAATGCGGAGGATGTGTGATTTCCTAGCCCTGATCACACGAAGCGAAGCAACATAAAACAGGGGTCGGTATCTGTCGCTCTGTCTGCGATGGTCAAGTCCTTGCTGCTCAGCAACATAAAACAGGTTTTACTTGGAACCGGTCTTCACCCGCCGCTGACTCGTTAGTCCTCGTCGTCGGCCGTCTGCGTCGGACGTGAAAAACGCATTGGGGTCGCGGACGCGGTCGTGGCGCGGCGCCTGGCCGTGCTCGGCTCGGCTTGCCCGCTCACGTGATCATCGAGTTTCAACACGGCGGCAAGCCTGTGTTTGACCGGGAAGGCAGGCGGGTCATTTTTTTCTCATTTTTCGCTAGACTTCGAAGTTCAGACAGGCCGTATGATCCTACAGCAGTCAGCACACGACGCGTGCTGGGCCAATCAGCTAGACTCTTGTTGCGGTCGTGAACCGTAATTTCCTTTGCAATTTCAAGCCGCCGGCTCACGCACGGCCGGCAAATACCGTACTTAACTGGCTGGACATCTGGAACCGATGGCAGGAGCTCAGCTGACATTCACAGATTTGGAGTACAATAAAAAGGCTGGCTGTTGACTGTTAAGACGTTTATGTTGGAAGCAGGGCGGAAGGCATTAGGCATGTCCGACATATACTTGGATGGATCATATACTTGGATGTGCAATTTAGATGACAAGATCTGATCCACAAGGCCTGATTATAACTTGCAGAAAACGTCACACGTGAACAAGAGTGAACATGACGGGATATTGATCCGGGAACCACCTAACCGGCGATCACACGCCGGCGTTACCTGCCACTGCCAGTGCACGACGCTCGCACGACACGTCGCCCATATCAACAGCGATGGCTGGCAAAAAGAAAATTCAGAAAAAAGGAAAGAGAAGATGGTTGCATTACAGAGAGAGGTTCCACCGCAAAATAAAATAAAAAAATAGAGAGAGGTTATCATGGGAAACTGACAAATGCGCCGGGAATCTCAACATCATCCATGTCGTCAGTCCCTAGCCCCTACCCCGTGCCTGCTGATCCCTTCGCTTCTCGCGACTCGGGGCTGATACGTGTATTGTCAGACAAAACCGGCGCCGCCCCGCCACGCACGTATCGGCGGATCATACAGACGCGGACGATGGCAGCCATCATGGAGACGCGACTGATCATTTGAGTGGCCACACAGATTGAAGTCGGCGTCTGCCGTCTCCATACAGGCTGCCATGGATCCATACGTACCAGTACGCGTGGCTCGAACGCTACCTGTGCTGCTAGAAGATGTAAGTCAAACATTCTAGAAGAATGAAAAAACGCGGCCAGAAGATGACCAGATCGATCGATCATTCACCTGATACATGCCGGTGTGGTCTGTATGCAAGCACGGAACACATGCGACGGCAGACAGCAGCCGGAGGCCGGAACAGTGCTTGACCCGGCGAACACCATCGCACAAGGCTGCGGGCAGGCGTAACGGTGCTAGCCAGCCACAGATGGTACGGATCACCCTGACACCATTTCCGTGTTAAGGTTAGGTCTCCAGGTGTTCCATCACGCAATCCCAGGACGATTTGATGACCTGTCCGATCGAACCAGGGCGAGCTCACCTGCTCAGGTGGCAAAGCAGACGCAGGGACGTGCACCTGATCTAGTTTTCGGCAGCGCTAATAGCGATCGTCTACCGAACTAACAGGCTGAAACCCCAGCGATCTTAACACTTGCCTACAGCAATAAGTAGACATTCAAGCCCATGTGGCCATGTAGCAGCTCGCTGTGAGGTGATTGCAACCCACATCGTTCCATCGGTCACTTCCTAGAACCAGGGGAAATAGCAGATCGGAGATTGGCCGCTCATCAATAGACCAAACTTCTGCCAAATGCAGCGATTTTATTATCACTCATGTCAGTCTTTAGCTATTTCGCCTGGTTTCTATAACCAGAACAACTCTAATAGTACAACAGAAGGTTACAAAATGCTGTATTGATCACAGGGAAGTAAACACTTCCCTGCCAGCCGAGCATGTGCATCCTTCACAAGACACTTCAGATACTTACAGAGAAGTAAACACTTCAACCCTGTCACCATGCTGGGAAACGAGAGGATCCAGGATGCTGATCCATGTGTTGTAGTCGATTGGGGACCCACCTCCAGGCTGAAGAAAGCCATTCACAAAGAAGAACGGCGCGCCAGCGACTCCTCTCGTGCACCCATACTAAAACAGAGCAAAAACATCAATCAGACCCGGTTTTCGGATAGATGTTAAAGAGTTTTAGCACTTCTGATAGTTGGCTTGCTGCACCAAGATAATCTAACCTTGAATGATACCCTCGCTGCCAGGTCAGTCCTCACATCGCTGAAGCCCGAGTGGAACTCGGATACTGAATTGCCAACGGTTTGAGCTGCCATCTTTGATATTTTTAAAGTTACAGCGGTGCTTGATAACGAGGAAGTTGCAGCATTGTAGAACTTTTCCTGTTTGTATTCATCAGTAAGGCAATTTTAATATATCCAAAAAAACTTTATTAATATTATTAGTAGTAAGGAAAAGATTGCAGTAAACGAAACTTGAGCTGGATAAGACCTACATATGCATGTGCTGATGGCTACAAGTCCAATTTGTTAAGCAATAATAATGTTTCATGATTTACAGGAATAGTGAGAGCAAGAATTTTTTTTTATTCTACAGTGTTGTTTCCTGAGTGATAAAATACTTGGCAGTTAGCAAATCCATATTTGAGTATTTTGCCAAATAGGACAGCTCTATTGGCATATGGAAAGGATAAACCATTGTAATGGAGTGAGTTATTGACCTGCTTTTTGAAGAACAGCTCCAGTAATGGATACGTTGATGATGTGTTCAACTTGTTAGCAATGTAAAGTGCACGGCAGGCATGGAATGCATAAGTGTGGTACCTGCAGTTCAACATTAGAGTAGAAAAAATTAAGATATCTTCAGCTCCTTCCAAGTTTCGATATAACAATAATAATGTATTCGTCCAATCTCAAAATCCGAAGTCATTTGAAATAATGCTGGCAAGCATATAGAGCAACCATGGCACCAAGAAATATGTAATAAAAGAAGGCAGCTTGTATATAACAAGGTGCTGCCCAAACTGAAACTTTTACTACATCAGATTAGGGAATTATAATTATTGATTCAAAATGCTACTACATCCAGATTTTCTTTGATGTTGTTAGGACACAATGCTTAGTACAAATACGGAGGTAGTAACATCTTTTGGTACATAGTTAGACACGATCAGTTGACTCTGACGTCACTTCACTGATCATGATGGGACATTCTTCGAATAAATCATAAATTTCATGATTTATCAGGAATTGAATCCAAAGTATTACTTTGTCTGGAGTAATAATCAAGTACAAAAAGTCCTAAGACAAGTAATCTTTTATTACTGTCACCAGTCATCAAAACAACCAAATTGGAACAATATCCTAGCAGGAGATGCAATCCTTTGTCAAGAAAATCATATCCGCCCACCCTAATTGCGAAATAAGTGAACAGATGAGAAAGCGATTGGCTTGCAGTTTAGGGGAAATGAACTACAGAACAGTGGCAAAAAATGTATGCAATCTAATGTAAGCAGCAGTTATGGTACCTAGAATATGTAAACCATGTAATAACTAAATTAAGACAACTAAGACAACCCTCGCCAGATTTAGTAACTACAATCGCTGGCTTGATAATCATCAGCTTTTGTTATATAGTTGACACATTCACAAGATTCTGACATGCCAGGTTAGCCAAGTACAATCATCAATTTCAAATTGCATCATCTGCTTGGTTCACATTGGCACGTGCACCTCATTCTGACATGTCAAGGTTTTGCTTTAGGAAATAATAATTATGAATGTTATTCTGTGTCATTTCATACAGCTATTATTGATGGAAACTTCCAAAATAAAAATCAGAAATATCAGAAGTTGCGACTGTTGCCAGCCAACAAAATGTCACATCTTCACATTCAGTAAACCACACCAACAAAAGCAGAACCATATCCATTCAAAGATCCTCTATGACTCTTAAATACGTGACACAAACTAGGAACCAATTGTATTGCAACTATCCCATCCCATCCGTTCAATACATAACGCTCCAAAACATTACCAACTCAGTAACACTATAAGCACCTCAGGATGTGCTTCTGGCTTCTCAAGTTTCAGAGACATCCGACTTTTGGATCTCCCAAAAGCCAACAGACAAAAGTGGCCAAACAGCAGGGCTGAAAACGGTACGGGAAAATCCCGTTCCGTCCTGTTACCGTTCCCGGAATCCCAATCGTTTTCAAATTACCGGGATAAAAACGGGACGGTACGGAAACGGGACGAAAGAAAGGGAAACGGGAGCGGAAACGGATTGGAGTTTTTCCGTCCGTTTCAGCGGGATCCCGTTTTCAACCGGTAATATCCCGGATTTGATCCCGTTTACGGTCTTCCGGTATTCAGCCCATTAGACAATAATACTTGGCCCATGAAGCCCAGACCAAATTCTCCTCCTGAACCCTAACGCCCAGCCCCCTCCCCACTCGATTCCCACGCCTCCACCAGCCGCCTCCACCGCTCCCGCTCAACGCCGTCGCCACCCGTGCGCCGGGCTAGGCCCGAAGCTCTACTACTCCCCCCGCTCCTCCACTCTCTTGCTACATCTCTGCTCCAGCTCCACCGCCTCCATGGCGCGGCCCGGCCTCGACCGTCCGTTGTCCGCCTCGCGCTGCTACTGCTTGCGATCCTTCCGGCCGTTCTGCACCACGCATCCGAGCCCGACCTTCCTTTTTGTGCCACGCATCGCAGCCATGCTGTGATTTTGCTCATATGTGTGCGCCTTCATCCAATTCTCCAGAAATATGGAATTTTTTAGTACCCTCGAATGAAGTGTCCATTGTGATTTTGAGGATTCAAACTGAATCACTGAACTGATAAGCACAAATTGGCAAAATTGTACCAATTTATCAGTGCAGCAGTGCGTGAAAAGCTTGTTCAGAGTTTGGTATTTTGCCAAATTGGTTACCTAGGCCTGATGAAATAGTTGTAACTGACAAAAGCAGATGGATATGGCACTTTGTGCTGAAGCTCCTGTTGACAAAAAACATCACTACAAATATGTTGTTGTATTGGGTCTATGTTCCCGCATTATGACCGATTACAGACCGATTCCGGCATATACCGTCCGGATTGGTTCGTTTCTGGACGACCGAAACTATCCCGATCGTTTCCGTTACCGGCTTTCCTGTTTTCGTTTTCGTCCGGTGATGTAAATGTGGAAGTGGAAACGGTTAGGGTGTTTTCCGACCGTTTCCGTCCGTTTTCAGCCCTACCAAACAGGCACTGAGTCTCTACTCTCTAGCATTTTTCTTTTGATAATCAATTCCAAGAGTGCATCCTACATCACAGTAATGTGACCAATTTGCAGGTCCTCAGAGTTGTTAGGTTCATTAGTGCTAATTATTATTTTTGACGAAATAGTTAGTGCTAATTATTCAGTGAGTCTATACAGTCTAAATTATCAGTGAGACTATACAGTCTGGCCTAATTATTCAGTGAGACTATACAGTCTGTAAGATTACTCGCAATTGCTAAAATTACTCAGGTAGTGTACTTCAGCAAATTCCGTAGCTACCTCAGATTGATACTCATACTCCTATCTTGAAATACTTCAAAATCACACAAAATTTCGCCTGTATGGCCAAAGAAAAAAGAACTGAAGCACTACAATTACTACCGTGATCATCATACACCTCCGGAGAGAGATTACCATATACACAGACAAACACGCACTTCTTCCACGTACAATCATATCAGGAAATCTGAACGGGTAAGGGATCAAAGAAGCGGTGGCGTGTTCTTACGGGAGCGGGAAGGGGTGGACGATGAGGGAGACACGCGGGGCGTATCGCTCTACGGCGAGCTTGAGCGGCTCCCAAGCGTCTCGGCTGTCGGGGCAGAGCGGGTCGAGGAAGGCCTCGACGAGGACGGTGTCCTTCCAGGCGGCGGCGGCCCCGCCACCGTAGGCGAAGCCGTCGTAGCGCGGCGGGACGGAGGCCTGCGCCTGGAGGACGAGGAGGTAGTAGGAGCAGGACGCCGCAAGGGCGGCCGCGAGGAGCAGCCGCCGGAGCAGAGGCGCGCGCGCAGGTCTCGCCATGGGATCGCTCACCGGCAGCTGTGTGTGGGAGTCGCCTAGCTGGGCCCCGAAATGCTCGCGGAAGTTAAGATCTTTTTTCCTTTCTCTTTCCATCCATTGCTTTCGGCCGTTTCGATTCGGGCCGAATACTCAAGCCCATGATAAATTATTGTAAGAAAGCCTAGGAATCTCAGCTTTTGAGTGGGCCGAGATTACTAGGCTAGACTATTCGTGCTTCGATCTTTTTTCTTTTTCGGGAGGAATGTGCTTGAATGTGGGGGATAAGATTTTTCGGTGAGATAAATAAATGGATTAGAAATTGAATAAATGTTCCGGTACAATACACGGCCAAGGAATGTGCTTGAAGTTCAGATCTTTTAGTTCGCAAAAAAAAAAAAAAACGGCGACTTGCTAGTCGTACTCACTAGTAGCAGAAGGTTTACGTTTCCTTTGCTAGAGATAACTTCCTCATCCCTGTGTTATCCCTCCCTGCAAACGCCTGCCGAGCGGCAGTCAAAACAGAGTCGTGCAGCGGATTTGACGTGTGCCCTCGAAACAGTGCGATCGATGGAGCACACCGGCAGCGGTAGCACGCCCTGCACCGGACGCGACGTGTCCATGGAACAAGACAGGCAGAGAGACACGCTTCCGGCGTGCACCGGCCGGCGGGCGGGCGCGCGTAGCACGGGGCGCTGACTTGTTTGCCGGCAGCGCAATCGCACAGGGGCCGTACGTAGCCCGTTGCATCAATCAGACGAGGCTGCGCGGAGGCAGGCGGAGGCAGGCACGGTGCCGTGCGTCAGGCAGGTAGACCGAACCCGGCCGCACGCGGGGGCCACACCCACGGCGACAGACGGCCAGCAGTCAGAAGTCACGGCCTCCTCGTCGTCGATCCGGCAGAGCCCTGCTCGCATCACTCCCTACGGTTCGTAGCCTTTTTTTTTTTTTTTTTTTTTTTTTTTTTGAGGGCAACGACCCCGAAGGGTCCGGATAACTCCATTACTTTCTGGAATAGAAGTACAGCAACACAAGTACAACCCCTTTTACAGAAACATCCTTTAGGAAATAGAAAATTACAACCACATGCTCAGCTGCTTGAACGAATTCCATCGGAGAAGACGACGATGACCCAATCGCCTCCAGCGCCAGATGCCAATGGAGGGTGGCAAAAACAGGAAGCCTGCCAGGCGACCACCATCGGCCTGTTGAAGAGGGCACCTTCTCTTGCACTTGGCAGCATGAACAGCAAGAAACGCTGCAAAAGCTGCAAGATTCAATAGCCTCCATCGAGGAGGTTGAAGAATCTTGGTTAGCGAAGATCACCATCGGCGAGCTCTGGACGCCGCAAATTAAGCCAACCAAGTTGAAACCAAGAAGGTCAAATGTAAGTCTTTTGCTAAGCTTAGGGGTTGCAACACACTGATCCAGAAAGAGGAGCACTAGGAGGAGATCACGCACACCAGAAAGACATCCGGCGGCGGAAGCAAAAGGCATCACGCCTACACCCTCAAAGGAAAACATTAGGACTGAACTTACTAGCACCAGAGATGACAAATCGCTACCGGATGGAAGCGATAGACGGTAAACAACAAGAACTGCAACTAAGAAACAGACAGCATAAACCTAAGCTAAAGCTACCACTACACAAGGGGATGGGTCCCTCACCCAGGCCGACGCCGGCAGGAAGCCGGAGAGGGAGGGGAGGGGCCGGATCTGGCCTTACAATGGAAGCTTTTGTGGAGATTGGTTGTTGGGGAAGAAAGATGAACAGTGGGGAGCGAGAGAGCCTTCCGGGAGTTCTAGAGTCCGCGAACCGGAATGGTTGCGTCTGTGCTGTGCGGTTCGTAGCCATTGGTGTACCAGGCTCGTAGGCTTCGGCGCATGCCAGTAGGCCTACGTACTCCACACCCCCCCTACCCCTACCCCCGGATTGGGAGGAGTAAAGAAAACGGCCGAAAAGAAAACGGCGACGACGCGCGAGTCAGGGGGCACTGACATGCTGGTCATGTAGAGCGTTGGACCCGCGTGTCAGTGACAGGGTAATGTCGTCACGTTGCTGCAGAGAATGCTCGTCAGCGGCGGTGTGGCTCGATGCATGCATGCTTCGGTTTCCTCGCGGAGTGGCAGCCTTTGCGGCGACGCATCCCCCTTGGCCGTTCCGTTGGTTCGTTGATCGTTGCTCGTTCGTCCCTTCTTCCCCACCCGTTTTACCCGTCCCCTGCCGTTGGCCGTTCGTCCTCCCACATTTCACCCATCCACCGTTGCCCATTGCCAGCTCGCGATGAGAGAGAGAGAGAGCGAGCAAACTGGCTCAACAGATTTGTTGTTGAGTTGAAGGAGGGTGGTCCGTGGTACGCGCTCCGGTCCTGCTCCTGCTCCACGTAAATAACGAATCAACGGGTCAGAGATTTGCTCACGAACCGAGCGGAAAGGCAAAGCAGATCATGGCGTCCACGCTAGTAGTACTCGCTACACGAGGTACGGGAGTACGTACAATCGTGCACAGGTAGAATACTACTTGAGATCATACTGTACTCTCCTCTACTCCCACATCTACAAGTCATGTGTCGTGTCAGAAATTGAAAAAGTTGCTTGCGCTTATCCGTGCAAAAGACACGATCCTGGCGTTTCTCCCGGGGGGAACGTGACACGTGAGACGACGAGCCTTTTTCTGTACTTGTGCGCTCGAGTCTCACAGGCAGGGGCTGGCCATGGGAAACAACCGGGAGGGAGGCCGCGAGATCGGTGAGCTCATGCGCGCAGGCTAAGGTCAAAGTTTAGCTTTAGCACGTCGTATGTGGTGGAGTTGGAGTTTATCTTACCACTTTTCCTGAAGAATCCTCACTGACGCATGAAGATCATGTCTTCACTGAACATACGTACAACCAGTATTTTTTTCGTCACCTTTCTAACAGGTCTTACTTCTTCCGGCAAAAAAAATAGTTGTTCTTCTAGTAGTAGTATACTATTTCCTGTTATAGATTACGAGAACGGAGCAGACACAGGGACGATTTCAGGGACCATAAAACCCGGGCCTAATTCTCGTGTCGCCCACCAAATTATGCTGAAGCAAGCAAAGCAGCAGAGGCAAAACGCAGCCATCCGACCGGAGTCCGCTGCCGATTTGCCGCTCGCCGCGGATAACGACGCACTCGTTACTCCTTGTAACTTGGGCTCGCCGGAGTAATTAAACAACCGCGCAACTGGGGGCATGTCTACTCTAGTTGTTAACCCTTCTGCATCACGGCTAACGAAGCGATTACAAAAACAAGCTCCGATGAGCTTAGCTGCAAACCCCACAAAGAACATAATCGCCGCGCTCGCTCGAGCCCTGCTCTGCTCCCCGGATGGCCCGTGACGCGCGCACTCTGCCGCGGCGTATCATCAAAAGGATGGAGCTGGGACGAGCGCAATGATGGGGGACGGCACGAGCCAGTGCTCCACGGGCATGGCGCCATGCAGACGCACGCTGTGTGTGATGGCGAGGGGCCGGCCCTGCCCTGTCTGCCTGGAACGGTGAAACACGGCGAGCGAGCTTTTGCGGCCAATCGATCGAGTGGCATGGATGCGAGGGGAGCTGCAGTAGCCACCGGGCGGGGGTCGACTCTGTACTTCGGTCCTGTGCGAAAATGGGTTGGTTGGATATGGATCGTGGCATCGGAAAATCAAACGTTGTTTCTTGTCGGATGGGGCGCACGGGAAGTGGGGTTAATCACATGCTCTCAGTTCAATCAATGTCTGTTTTGGTGCTACGTGTGGTATTGTACCTGCGTGGCTGATTGGCTGCGTCCTAATGAGTTTCACTGCTTCGGATCATCATTGCTTGAATGAATTGGAACAGCCACAGCCGTGAATGCACTCAGAGTTTTATTAAGAAAAAAAGACAAGTCAAGCTGTTGTTATATTCTGTGTCACGTGAGCAGAAATGAACATTTCTGCCCAAGTCCTTGATATTTTCCGTTATTGGTTGCATGGAGAAGTACTCCAAGTAGTATATACATTCAGCCTGTTCGGTTGGAGGATGCAGTTGCAGTTGCAGTTTTTTGTGAGAGAGGAACACTGTAGCGGAGAAAAGCAGCGCTGTAGCAGCCAGAGGAGAAGCAGCAGCAGCCGACTGCTTTTCCTCCAGCCGAACAGCGCCATTATTCCTCCAAGTTTCTATTTTGATCCTAGATTAAAACAGGAATTTGATAGTATGATGATGTCGCTTGGTTAGCTCCTAGACAAAAGCCTTTAACAAGATTTGGACATGCTGATCAAACTCCAACTCTGTTTTTCTAGTCATGTAATTATTTTTTGTTTTAACGTAGTTCTTTGTGTTTTTTTTAAGAAGAGTGGCTATTCTTTAAACTTGTGCTTCAAAAATTCAAGAGTTTAGCTACTTTTTTCCGAGTTATTAAAGAATTTGAGCTTAAAATATGTAGTAATTACTTTCGCATCTTTTTTACACATTTATTTTGAAGATTCTTTTTAATTTTTTTGAAGCAAGATGGTTTTACAAGACGAGTGGATGCAAGTAGCACCAGGATCTCGTTTCGCCCACTCCACCTAAAAGCATGGTTTAAGACCTGGACAAGGTCAATGATCGTCTCACGTGAGCAACGAGGCCATTGTGTAAGAGTAAGGACGGGGCTCAACGGTTTTTCATGTTTTGCGTGAGAGATCTTGGGCCTGTTCGCTTGGCTGGTTTACGGCTTGTTGTAGTTGTTTAGCAGCCGGCTACAGGCAAGCTACATGAAACAGACCAGCTGTAAAAGGTTTCAGCGAACAGGCCCAAGGGTCATCACCCTCTCCCGTTCCCCCGCTGGTCATTTTTTATTTATAGAGACTGAGAAAACTCATTGTTCATAGCTGTGATTTTCCTTTCTAGCACCATTTTCCAGTGTCACTCTAGCAATTTCCCCCACCATAATGAAACTTCACTCCTCCCAACCCCACAAAACCCATATCTTCTGGCCCACATTAAACAAATCACCCAAAGATTCCTCTGCCATCATCACCAGAATTTAGGGCCGCCTCCTTATTCCTCCTCTCTCCGCCTTCCCCACCCTTTTTCCCCACTAGCCCACAAGTCCACAACCCACATCCAACAAAACTTCACTCCTCTCCACCGCCACCTGACAACACGAGGCCAGCACCTCCTCCCTCCCTCCTCCCTTTACCTCTGTCTCACAGTCACAGCCTCACACACCCCAGTGCTTTGACTTTGACTACCCATCGTCTCCCTCCTCTCACTCCCCTACTCCACTCTAAACCCTGCTCTAAACCTTGGCCAGGTAGGGCAGCCTTCAATGGGGAACTGCGCCGCCTCCCGCCTCGCCGGCGGTGGCGGCGGCGGCGCCGACGGAGGGGATCCCGTGGCGGTGTGCCGCGACCGGAAGCGCCTCATCAAGGCAGCGGCCGAGCGACGGTTCGCGCTGGCCGCCGCGCATGCGGACTACGCGGCGGCGCTGCGCTCCGTCGCCGACGCGCTTGACGTCTTCGTCGCGCGGCACACCGCGCCGGCGCCGATCCTCATCACGCTCCCCACCCCGACCAGCTCGCCCCCGGGTTCCCCCAAGCCGGCGCAGCCGCAGCCGCTCCCCTCGCCTGCCACGCCAACGCCGCCGCCGCCGGCAGTGCAGGAGGCGCCGGCGTCCGTTCCTTCCGCGGAGGATGGGGACAGCGGTGTGCAGACGCCGGAGATGGCGTGCCCGTACTACTACGCGCCCCCGGTGACGCCGCCGCCGCCGCCCCCTGCGGCGTCTTCCGTCGGCGGGTGGGATTTCTTTAACCCGTTCTACGGGGCGGAGGAGGTGACCGCGGCCATCAGCGACGAGGAGATGCGCGCGGTGAGGGAGCGCGAGGGCATTCCCGACCTGGAGGAGGCGGAGGAGGAAGAGGAGGCGGCGAAGGCGCCGGAGGCCAAGGCTCCAAATGCAGAAGCCTCGCTTGGAGTAGCCAAGCAGGAAGAGTCCAAAGATTTGGGCGAGACGGTGGGGAATAATGCCTGCCTGGAAGTGGCCGTGGCGCAGCCAGGGCGCGAGCTGCTCGCGGCGCTCAAGGAGGTGGAGGAGCTCTTCGCGCGCGCAGCCGAGGCCGGCAAGGAGGTGTCCGGCATGCTCGAGGCCGCCACACGCGTCCCCGAGCTGAAAGGTCCGGCCTTTACTCGATCCATTGCTTTTCCTTCCTGCGTTTTCTGTTTTTTCGTGGTAACTTGCTCGATCTGTTCTACAAATGTAGTGCGGGTTTGGATGTAAAGCAGGAGTTTTTGAGCAGTTCGGAGTTGGACAAATCTTTAATCCAAGAAATCCCTATTGTATACTGTTTTGGATTCATACCTTTTTATACTCAGTAGTCAAGATTCAGGATGGTATGAATGTAGATTACTGTTCTTATTTTAGGACCCCCCGTGCTTCTGGAGATTAGACAGAGCATATTTCTTTAAAAAGTGCCTTTAAATATTCCTGCCTGATGGAATGGCCGCACACTGTCAATTTGTTATCATCCTTTCTACTACTACTATGCAGTCATTTCATGGTCCTTTTGCATAGCTCTTTTGATGCTACTATTTGTTGCGCTCGATTGCAAAAGGCTATCCTTTTGGGCTGCAAAGGCTGAAGATTCCTGCTTGATGACGAACATCATGAATCTGTACTGTTGATTCAAGTTAGAACGATAAACAATTTTTCGGAGTACTGTATGACTTCGATTCGAGTTAACAGTATCTTTCCTGGTGCAGAAAACTCATCAAAAATAATCCATGCCATCACATGGCATCGGTCTCCATCATCCGTATCCTCATCCTACAGGAGCGAGCTGGGAGCTAGCTCGAACAGTTTATCATGGACTGACAAGAGTGAAACTAAGAGCGATATATTTGAAGACTATGGTGGGATGAAGTCCGGAAGTCACTCGCAGACTTTAGGGAGATTGTATGCTTGGGAGAAGAAGCTTTATGAAGAGGTTAAGGTGGGTTTGGCTCGTTGTCTCTTAATCTTCACTACGTCACTCCAATATTGGAAGCCAACTGATATTTGATTTTTTTTAGTTGCATAAATCTTAGAATAGTGCTATTTTCTGAAAGGGAAACAGAAGATAAGGGTGTAGTATTGTTTCAAGTCCCTATCTACAACCCTCTCTGAGACTCTGAAGGTTCAGCCACTGGTTGTTTTTGGCTGGCGCCACCTTGTCATCGCAAGTTTTTAGCCACAATAAAGTGATTAATTCTAATAAAAACCTGTTATCGATTGATGTGTGGTATATCCTTGTGTAAATTCATACTAGTGTGATCATCCTGAAATTGAAGTGATATGCTATTATTTTCCCTGTCGTGGGTAATATGTGCTGCATCGTATGTCCATGAATTACTACTTTATTTCTTGTCTAACCATGGAGCTGTCATGTTAGGGGTAACAAGCTAATGTGTTGTCAGTTATCTTTTGTGCACATGTGTTGAAATTGATTTGTCCAATCCTGTGCAGGCAATAGATCAAATCCGACAGACGTATGAGAAGAAATGTGTTCAGTTGAGGAACCAAGATGCCAAAAGTTCAGAGCTGCGATGTGCTGAAAAAACTAGGACAACTGTTAGGGACTTGTATACAAGAATCTGGGTTTCTTTACGAGCGGCAGAATCAATATCCGATAGGATTCAAAAATTACGAGATGAGGAACTGCAACCACAACTTGTTGAGCTTTTGCAGGGGTAAGCTTATATTCCATTCTAGTATACTTTTTGATAGTTTTCATTTCAATCCATACTAATGTGTTGGATGCTCCTTCGCAGCTTCACGAAGTCTTGGAAAATAATGGTTGACTCGCATGAAACCCAGAGACAAATAATGTTTGAGGTGAACTCATTCACCTGTCCCGCCTATGGTAAGTTCTGTAACGACGCTCAGCGTCATGCAACTCTCAAGTTGGAGGTTGAACTGAGGAATTGGAGATCCTGCTTTATGGTCTATATCAATGCTCAGAAAACATATATTGAAGCTCTTGATGGCTGGTTGTCGAAGTTCATTCTGACTGATACCATCCGATACTCCAGAGGGATTTCATCCATTGCACCTGATAGGGCTGGTGCACCAACTTTAGTTGTGATTTGCCATGACTGGTACACAACATTGTCGAAGTTTCCTAACAAACGGGTGTCATTCACCATGAGAAATTTTATCAGAAGTGTGAGAGTGCTATGGCTGAAGCAAGGAGAAGAGCAGCAGCAGAAAAGGAAGGTGGACAGCCTTGCAAAGGACATGGATAAAAAGCTAACTGCTTACAAGCGAGCAGAGAACAAGGTCATTGAGACCAAGCTTCCGGATTTTAGACCTGAGTTAGATGTGAAGCAGCGCATGGAGCACCTGTCAGAGAAGAAGGAGCTGATCAACACCTTAAGGAAGAAGGTCGAGGCAGAGAAGGCGAAGCATCACGCTTGCATGCGGGACACGCATGACGTCACTCTGAACGGGTTCAAGATCGGCCTCGCAAGTATATTCGAATCACTGACCGAGTTCTCAAAGGATTCAGTCAAGCTTTATGAAGATCTTTTAAGCCAAGCTGGTGCCAAAGATTCAGAGAAGGCTACCGAAAAACGGCCCGGTGTTGAGGGGCCATATTCGCAAATAGCGGTGGAAGCTACCTGAATGACGTTGTGCTCCTCTTAGGAGTTAGGATTTACTCTAGCTAGTTGCAATGCCCTAGTTTTTGGGCCCCCTAGAATGAATCTTTTGTCTGATTTTAGCTTGTAGATTACCGTGCTGTTTGTTGGTGGCAGGGTCATTCTTGTGGGCAACTACCTGCTTGTAATTATTCTTTTAGCTTTGATATCAGGAAGGATTCTCTCTGTTGCTTCTGCTGCTGTTTCCTTGTCGTAGTACTACCGTTTACCCTACCAGCCAGGCATCTGACTGGCATGGTGATGAGCTTAAGATAATGGGAGCATGGGACAGTTAACTCCATATATACGAGTATATTACTAGTATCTTATAAGGTGCTCGTACAAGGTTCCGTACAAAATTTAAGGTTCCGTAGAAGGTGCTCGTTTGAACATCTGACGATGCCCATCAGATTCAGTTGCTGTGCTTAACAAAAATAGCGTGATGTTTAGTACTACTAAGTACTGTACTTTTAGTACTACTGTGCAGGAACGATTGTAGATGGATGTCTTGAAACAGCGGCCTAGACCGCGCGCCTGCACAAGGGGCAGGACGCGTGCCGGAGCAGCCAGCCGTCGATGCACGGCAGGTGGAACGTGTGGCGGCACACCGGCAGGCTCCTCGCGCTCTCGCCGGCTTCAAACTCCTGAAGAAACGATCGTCAGAAGAGAATAACAACCAGACACAAACAACGGAAACGTTCTATGCTTTGCTGCTAGCAACGCCTGGCATTCACCTGGAGGCAGACCGAGCAGGCGACGCGCTCGCCGCCTGCGTCCACGCGTTCGTTCTCGGCGAACCTCACCACCGGGAGCGCGTCGATGTCCGCCCTCTGCATGCCGTTGGTTCCGCCCGTCTCGAAGATGTCGGGGACGTCGCCTTGCCCTGCCGGCGACTCCACTGCGCTCATCTGCACGAGCCCGATCGCGTCGTTACAGAGGTGCACGATCGCTAGTGTTGGCATGGAACAAGAGTTGGAATGAGCAGAGCACGGAGCAGCGAGAACACGCGAGGTGCGTACGAACCTGGCTCTCGACCGCGCTGAGCACGGCGGGGTCCACCTTCTCGCGCACGAGGCGGCCGGTCAGCAGGCTCCAGATGACGTCCAGCTGAAATAAAAAAGGCCAAGAAGAAACGTCGTCAGTCAATCACGGCAAGGGAACGGAACTTGGTTGGCCACCGGCGAATTGGCCTTTGATCGAATTCTTGACAATGATCAATCGTGCAAGCACCGACCACGTAGACGACGCTCCAGATGGCCGGCTCGTCGGAGCGCCATATCGCGAGGGAGGAGTCGACGACCTCCATGGACACTAGCGCGCCCGTGATGCCGCCGATGCCCGTCCCGCGCACCACGCCGGTCTCCGTCGCCAGCCCGATCAGCCCGCCGGTGATCGCGCCGAGGAGCGTCCCCACTGCCACGATCGACCAATCAATCAAAAACTTATTACACGCCATCAACAGCGTGCGCGCGGCGCACAACGCGACGGCGAAAACCTTTGCGATGAGAGCGACTGGCTGACCTGTGGCGAAGACGCAGGTGACGAGGCCGCGGGCGAGGCTCTCGGCCGCCCGGGTGGCCAGGGAGCCGAGGCCGTGGGCCGCGTGGTGCGCCGCGGAGGAGGCGGAAGGAGTAGGAGGACTCAACGGGGAGCCGGGGCGCGACGCGTCCATGTGCCTAGCTTCTTGCGAGCGACAAGCTCGTCGGGGGGAACCGGAGACAAAGAATTGGTGTGGTGAGAATTTGAAGGGCTCGAGGGAGGAGGAGGAGGAAGCGTGCAATTCGTCGACGACGCCGGATTCTATAACGGAGTATAGGTCGCGTTGTTAGGTCGGAAAATGTACGTGCCTGTCGACTCGGACGTGCGTGCGTGTCGTACGCGTGGATGTTTGACAATGGCGGGGGATCATCTCATCAATTGCGCAAACTAGATACTCAAGCAATCCCCTCCTGCGCTTCATCCGCCGCACCGACGGGTCCTGGTCCTGCTGCCGTGTGCTAGCTAGAACATGGTTCGTGAATCAGCAGGCGAAAGGAAAACCATCTTTGTCTGTGACGTGTGGTAGAACGTTGTTCGTGAACCAGGAGGTGAGGTGAAGGAAAACCATCTCACTCTCTCTGCCAACGGGAAAAGGAGGCGAAGCCGCCGGTGGTTGGAGCACACGATCGACTGACGGTGGCTTGTCTTGTCTGTGGATGTTGCGTCTCGCGTCGCTCGGTCGCTGTCTGTGACGACCGGGCGCGCGGCTAAGCCTTTTTCACTTCACCTCAAAGGGAATCGGCAACGCCTTTATGCCCCGTATCCCTTGACTATTGAGGCGCCGCCCCCGGAAGGCGGAAACTTGTGTGTCGCAATGTTCAATCTCTGCGGGCTACCGGTGAGCGGTAACGGAACAGAATCGTCAGCCTGAAGACGTCCGTGGCCGACGAAATTGCCACCTTACGAGCCTAGTAGAAAGATTTGGGCTCGGACTTGGACGTGAAGTAATCAGCAGGTGTGGGCAGGCATGCTGCACAAGTCTTGCATGCCACGGACAGCAGGTCGTTTTCGGCGACCCGGGCAACATTTTCGCCCGGCAGGCGGGATGGGCAGTGAGGCCTCGACCTGGTGCACGCACAGAGGGGTCCGGTGTGACGCGTTAATGGCGACAGCGCTGCGCCACTCAACTCGCATCTTCCATCGGCCCCCGGCAGGTGCATACCGGTGATTGTGCCAGACGGCGGGGGACTGGTCGCATCGATTTTCTTGGCTTGGCCGCCGCGAACCGGCCGGAGCGATGAGGCTGGGGCCGCTGGGCGGATGCAGCTGCTCCGCAGTCCATCGCTGTCGTGGCGTCGCGTCGCGCGCTACGTACGTACCTAGTGGGCCACGCGGAGGCCATGTATTGGGCTGCTGCTAGGTTACTTCGGCTCCTTAGGGCTGCAGGATAGCTTGCTGGGCCACTGGAATGAGAAATTTTGGGCTGGCAATGGCATATAACCTCGTTAGATAGAAACTAGAAAATTAGCACGCCGTTGGCGTGCCCTTATGACCCTTATTTTCAGGCATTGACGGGTAAACTAAACAATCTATAACTAATTTTTCACTCTTATCATCTATACAGATTTTACTTCTTTCTGGACTTCCAAATTGAAATGGTATTGCCCTAAAAAAAAATTGAAATGGTATTGCTGAGTCCTTTCTCATCAGTTCTGCAAACATTTTTTATTCTGCCGTAAAGAAGAAATCGTTATAAGTGTTGGCACTTTTGACAACACACACTTTGCTGTGAAGTGTTGCAAGTGATATGGAAGAAATTCACAACGTTTTGCATAATGTGTATGTTATAGAAGACAAAATCGGAATATTAGTAATAGAACATAAGGCCGATATAATTAGATTGTTCTAATCTTGTGACATACAGTAATAGAACATTAGGAGGACATTTAGATTGCAGTCTTGCTGAACAGTGAGGTTCTTGCAACATCACTATAACAAAAAAATCATTCTTTTTAGTTGTCTAGCTAGTATGCCCTCTGCCAATTTAAGTAGCTTCTCCATGATTCTTTAGGTACGCACGCTGGCATCTCTGATAATAGCGCGGAAAAGCAACTTCACTCAGGGTTGAGAATTGAAGAGGCTGCATTAGGAAACATTGCTTTTTATTTAATTTTATTTTCGATTGTTTATATGACCTGTTTTAATGTTCTTCAAATAGAATGATCTTTCCTGAATATTGTAGGTCTACAGACAAAGAAGAGTACCAATATGAATTGAAAACTTTAGTCTCCTAACAGGCAAACTATGAAAACGACAAAGGTGCTAAAATTGTTCACAGGTATAATATTGACTTTGCTGCTGATTTTTACACAAACTACAGGGGAAGCACCTCTTCATAAGATAATTATTCCTTATGTCTTCTTTAAACTGATGAGGTGACACCGGATATGGAACTGAAGTATACTTAGTGTCATCCTTTCTAATACAAATGACTTTCAAAGGATTTTCTAAACCATATGAAAGATGCTAAAAATGAAGGTGCTATGTTTAACAACAATCAGCATTCACAAAATTTCCAGAGATTGATATGAGGGAAGCATAGATTGGTTAATGTTGGCACTGCCCCTATAATTCCAACCAAGCTTACTACTCGATGCTAATAAAGTGCATCCATCACAAACAATTACTCCCTCCGTTTTTATTTATATGACACCGTTGACTTTTTCGTTAAACTTTGACCAACAATATAGATTTAAATAATTACTTTTAAAATGTGAAATGAATATCATTGGATTCATCATGAAAAGCATTTTAAGGTTAACTTATGTACATATCTATTTACACTAATATTTATAGATAAGATGAATGGTCAAAGTAACGAAAAAAGTCAACGGCGTCATATAATAAAAAACAGAGGGGGTATTTACGATCCAACCTTTGTACAGGCAATGTCACAAACAATAGGCGTGCAGCACATTTGAAATGACGGGGCGTTTGGCAACCGGGAAATGGGCATCAGGATAGGGATAGGAAAATTGGCTGAGAAATCAAGACCTTTCATTTCTCCATCACATTAAATCTCAACCATTCATTCCCTCATGCATCATTTCGCAATCCCTAACCCACCTGTCATTTCCCATTATCCAAACACCACCTGATAGTAATAAAGGAGTGGAACGAACATATGAGCTTCACAGAGGGTTCCTTGCCGTGTGATGATGCCAGTCTCTGGTCTGCTTCTCCATACATGGCGAATGTAAGGAGAGGTCCAGAAAGGTCTGCTCGGTTGCCTTGCCTTGTTGGTTTCCGTCCTGCGTTGCCATAAGCCACAGCCATTCCTCACCATTCTGGAGTCAGTTGGCGAGTCTCGGAGCGTCAAGGACTAGTGCAGTACGCCATGAACGGCAGCATACAGCGAGAACAGGGGACGTCAGCACTCGGCACAAGGGACTGCACATCGGTGAGATTGTGTTTTGCCGCTTCTCCCATGCTCCCAGCCCGCAAACTCACTGTAGCCTTGAGCGCGCCTCCAACACAGGGAACATCGCAGTAGTGGAATTTCGTCGAGCACCTCGCCAGCGAGGAAGCAGTGCCTCCTGTTAGACATGGGGGCATATGTGGAGAAGAGCAATCTTTACCCTTGCCTTTTCACGCCGCGATCGTCTCCATCTCTTCTCTGTGGCTAGCATCCTTGCCGTCATTCTCATGGGGAAGATGGAGGCTTGCACGGGTCGGAGGCGGGTGATGCCTCTGGTTTCGATAAACGGCGGAAGCTCGCCATCGCCAGCGTCGGCTTGGCCAAAGGCGCTGCGCGTCGGAGGGCTACGGTCGACGACCGGATTGCGACCTGGACCAAGTGAATTTGATGGAGTTGGGTTGCGGCTGGGGGTCAGGCGGAGGAGCGCTGCAACGTTGAAGCACTCGGAGGGGCGGCGCCGGCCGTCGAGGGGTCCCCTGCGGAGAGGCGGCGGGTGAGAGAGGCCGCGAGAGTTCGCGAGGTTTCGGTAGCGGGCAATGACCCGATCCAGTATGCATCCGACTGTCTATATCACAAGATTCGTTAATCGGACGGCAAATGTTAACGGGTCGACGTGGACGCACCCACGACCCGCGAATGCGACCGCATTGGGATATGTTAGAGATTCGGCCTATCTATTTTCTTCTCTTCTGTCTGATGACGGAGAGGTTTCCTGAGTCCTGAAGTGTTTCCTCTTCTTGGGCCCGCAATTTGCGAACAAGAATCACGGAATCTCCTGAGACAGCGTCACAGCGGCGGCTTAATAGCAGTAACAGCTCGGTTTTCCGTCTCTTTTGCATTCTTTCACCTGCAGTAATTCGGTTGGCTCAGTCAGTGTCAGTCAACGTCTTCTGGGTAAAAATCCGTCACCCTTAACATGTCAGCCGCAGGCGAGAGGCCAAGCGACTCGTCCGACAGATGCTGGGTCGCCGGATTCGCCGCATCGCCATGGAGACGAGAGCTGAGAAGCATCGAGCGCGCCACCAGCCGGACTGGACTCTGGGGGTCAAATATGTCGCCTACGTACTTGCCGGCGCCACGTGACACGGGCCTCACGGTTGCGTCCAGAACCTGCCCGCGCGCGCTACGGTTCACGCCGCTCCGCCGCCGTGCCGCTCCGCCGCCGTGCGTCACGTGCGAGCGGCCACCGTTCCGCGACGACGAGGCAGGTAGAAAATTCGAGACGACATGTTCCATGCATGGTGCACGCCAATGCGGGCACCGTGCAAGTCGTACGGGTCACGGTGCAGTGCGCGGTGTTACCAAAACGCAAGTTCACCCAACCCTCGCAGCGCAACCATGCAACACTTTCGTCTCGTTCACGGAGTACAAACTTCGCTTGCACAACACGATCGTCTCAGAAAATCGGTGCGCGCCGTACGTCGCCAACCAAAACGGCACTCGGCGGCACGAACAGTACACAAACGTCACGCGGCGCCGGAGGCCGCGAGCTTGCTGCTTACTTTGCGGATGCGGCGGCGGCGGCCATCTCGAGCTTCCGCCACCGGGCTTCCCTGACGGCGGCGGCGGCCTCGTCCTCGGACCGCCGCGCGGCGAGGTCGTCGACGCAGCGCGCGTACAGGTCGGGCGCCACCTGCTCGAGCAGGGACTTGACGCTGGCCGTCACCTGCTGCACGCACTTGCTCCAGTGCTGCTCCAGGTTGCTCTCGATGCTCGCCACGAACGCCGGCAGGATCCTCTCCATCAGGTCCGGCGACGCCGACGCCAGCTCCAGGAACCGCTCGTTGTTCCACACGTACAGCGCCCGCTCCGCCACCTGAAACAAGGCAATCGTTCGTCAACATGAGTGTGGTTCAGTCGCTGCATAATTCACCTAGCGCGATGAGGTAGTAGGAGCTAATTTCGTGAGGTTTTTAGCTTTCAATTCATCAAGGCTGTGAGTTATGATGCCTGCCAACGACGAAAGAACTTTCCAAGACTGGATTACACGACACGAAACGTGCGATGGATGGAGCGATATCATCGCCGCTTTCTAAAGCGGCTTTACCGAGATCGCATTGGTTACTTCGGTGTGAGTATATTCAGACGCAGAGCAGAGCATTTCCCCATACCGATCAGTCAGACAACTGTCGCCCCATTTCTGACACTGGCAATTCGGTGTTTTCTGTAGAGGCCGCATTTCCAAAAGGGAAAACTAACTGGCATTATAGTCTAGGGTAGCGTTCGTTTCATTTTAGAGGGTGCTGTAGCAGTCACATCAAAGATGTCGGCATGATTTATGTGTACTAAACAAAGTCAAATTACAAAACTAAGTCCAGGACCCTCCCTCTATTTTGCGAGACGAACGTAATGAGGGTAATTAAGCGGCGATTAGACGATGGTTACTGTAGCATCACTGTGTCAAAACATTGATTATTTAGGCTCGTTAGATTCGTCTCGAAAAATAACGCCCGTCTGCAGAAAGGTTTTGCAAAAAAATTTTATTTAGTACCCTAAATAGTAAGATTCCTTTTTACTTTAGAGGGTATAAACTTTAGAGGGCACTTTAGAGCCCTATCCGAACGGGGCCTATAGAACAGAATTGACGCGGATGGCGTACGTGAGTGAAGTCGACAAAGTAAAGTGACGACGTGAGGTCACTTTATAAAGTGACTTTATCTATGAAGCGCTATTCGGTGGCAGGGCACTTTTTTCACCCACATGTAGCCAACCTTGCATGGATGGGGCAAAGGTGGATGGAGCACTGAATCTGAATCTCCACCATAATCAAGGAAGTGGCGTGCCTAACGGTATGCCAGAAACTCGGAGTTCTAAAACTGAAAAGAAATTTATGATACGTAGAAAAGCATAGAGAAAATTTAACAAGTCACAGCAGTGGTGAAGACAGCACAAACCTGAGAGCTGGAGCTGCTGACGCATCGCGCAATCCGCGAGCAGATGGGCACGGCGAGCCTCTCGAACTGTTCCGGCTCGAGCACCTCGAGGATCTCCTCGAGCTCCTCGATGAGCAGCACCTCCTTCTGGCAGTTGGTGACGGGCCAGTGGCGCAGGACGTCCCTGACGACGGCGTCGGCGAGGCCCGGCTCCTTGTGCACGAACTGGAGCACGCAGTAGGCGAGCTGGCGGTGGTAGGCGTGCACCCAGCGCGTCCGGTGCAGCGGCAGCAGCACGCGCGCCAGGAACGCGCGGTGCTCCTCCTTGAGCGGCACGGCGAAGCCGTTGATGATGCTGCCGCAGATCTCGAGCAGCTCGGCGACGCCGCAGCAGTGGTGGCGCTCGGCGGGGGGCGAGGTGGTCTCGTGGACGAACCGCAGGAACGCGGCGGCCATGGACCGCCGCATGAAGGCGCGCTCGCAGGTGAGCTTGGAGTAGAGCTGGTGGTACACGGTCTTGAGCCGGTCGCGCTCGCGGGGGTCCTCGGAGGCGAACAGCGCGAGGAGGCCGGAGAGGAACGCGCGGTCCACGTGGTGGCGCAGCGTCCTGGCGTCGGCGGCCGTGACCACGGCGAGGAGAATGTCGTACACCGCCTGCAGGTGCGGCCACGCCGGGGCCAGCGCCATCGCCGGCGCCTCCTCGTCGTGGTCGGGTGGCGGCAGCAGCGGGCACGCCGGCGGCGGCATTGCCCGGAACAGGTTGGCGCCGACCATCTTCACCAGCGCCACCATCACCCGGTGGTCCAGCGCCAGCGGCTGCTGCTTGCCGGACTTGACCGCGGCGAGCACCTCCCCGAGCCGCTCCGCCTTGGCGTCCCGCTCCTCGACGCGCTCCGCGTCCGAGAACGTGAACACGCGGCTGCACGAGGCGATCTTGTCGATGAGGCTGTCGGCCTCGGGCTCCGGCGACGGCGGTGGGAGCTTGGCGGTCCCGGGCAGCAGGCCGTCCGGCTTCTCGAGCTCGAACAGGAACTTCAGCGTGGTTGACTTCCGCTTCGCCGACGGCGCCCTCGGCGCCGCCACCTCCGCCACCGCAGCGCCCATGGTCACCTTACCTCCTCCCCTCCCAGCGACAGCGTTGGCAGCAGACAGAGAGGTCACGAGATGAGAGAGCAGCTCGCTCAAGTGGGCGCGAGGGCGAAACTTAAGAGGCGCGCGGGCGCAGAAGACGCCAAAGCGGGGGCGATGGTTTCGCTGCTGGCTGGCTGGCTAACGCGTGAAGCGCTTGTAAACGCCGGGCGGGCTTTGGAATTGGAGGCCACGCCACGGGCTTTGCGCTTTGGTCCCAGGCAGGCGCCGAACAAGGATCGCCGGGTTCGCACTTGTGCATGTGCGGCGCATCCAAGCGTGGCTCGGCTCGGCTCGTCGCCGTCGAGGGGAGCCAGCAACGATGCGCGTGGCCGATGCCTGGAGCCTAGCGCTTGGACAGACGCGTCCGGATTTGGGTCGTTGGGGCGCTGGAAAGCAACGCAGAGATTTCTCAGGCCCAGTCTCCGTAGTGTAGTGTGGCGTGGCGGTGAGCGATCAGGGATTCAGAATTCGGAAAGCAATCCAGCGCATTGGATTTTGCTGGACGGTACTGCATGCACCCGCTTGAGCGCTGCGGTGGTCCTTCTCTCCCCTATCCGGTCCAGTCCAGAGCACAGTAGTAAACGCCAGTAAACCCGTGAGAGCGGACTACGGTCTGCCGCTACTCAATGGTTGTCCATCGCGGACCGAGTTGACTGCTACTGTACAGCATATCCAGCAATGGACCTCAAAACAAGGCTCCTACTTTCGTTTTCCAGAACAACATGCAAAAATAAAGGCTCAAAATCTAGCTTCAACTCCAGCAGTAAACTGACCTAAGATCCTATTTTGTGTGAGACATAGTAAAAATAATGGTGAGACCCATGAATGAGAGGAAGGATTGAAGGATCCTAGAAATAGAGGTTTGGAGATGGAGTTTGAGAGGACATGCAAAATGAGAGCCCAAGTAAGGTCCCTACTGGAGTTAATTTTTGACTCAAAATTCTAAATAATAGAGTAAAGACCCAACTAGAGGCCTTGCTGGAGATGCTCTAATCAGTTAACCCCATTCGCAGATGAGTCGAAGAAGAAAGAAACATGTGACGAGAAAAGGGAATGATGAGTTTACGCGAGTGCTAATACCATCATTCTGACACCTAACATAGCAAGCCACCACCGCTGGTAGCAATCGAACAAAGCTGTGAGTAAACAAAAAGGCGACAGGCATGGTGACTCAACATAAAAGATGATTGCATCAACTGACTACAGGTTAATCTAACGGACCACCGAACCAATCAGGCACATGATCTGAGAAGAAGCTCGATCGAGTAAAAAAAAAAAGTGGTTCACATGCAGCCGATGGCTACAAGATTCTGGTCAAGTTTCTCCAGGAAACTCATTCCAACCAAACGTCGCCGGGTGTCCGGTTGCGGCTCACGCCTGACATTTCCCTAGCCTACAAGCAAAAAAAAGATGCCCTGCTGCCAGTGCTGCTAGCAAACTTGCAAAGCTTGGGCTAATAGGAACGGATAGGTGCATCAAATCGAAGGGTGCACCAATGCATGCACCGGGAGAACAAAAGTGCACCGACCATTCGGTAGGCAACAAACAGCCAAAGAGCACATCCATTGCTGACATGGAAAAGTTTAGAGCAGCCAAGCGAAAAATGGGATGAAATACAAGCATTCAGTTTCAAAAAAGCGAGGTTGCAACATAAACGACACAGCTTAAGCGACGAAAAGTGCTGGAGCAGTGCTTACCCACTTTGTCCTCTCACATCGATCACGTGATTACATACAAGTTTGTTCATTATTGCTGCACAATTTAACACAAACAAGATACATTCGTACATGTGGGATTATCAGCTATTTAAAGATGCTGGAACAATGATAGAAGCAAATGCGAGCACAAAAGTTTACTTAATACTATGTCCCAAAAATAGAGCATTGACAATAATACATCTGAGACATATGTAGACCATGAAAACAGCAGACCTAACGTTCAAAAGCAGCAGAATTCAGGATTACAACACAAAGGGGAAGTCTGAAAATCTTGTTTCAAGCAAATAGAAAACAGACATTTACATTATCAGTTCATGAGTAATGGCTGACAGTAGGTATTCTAGATGCATTCGCCAACTGAGAAAAGGGACATAAAACATGTTCCACACTTGAGACTAGTTAATTCTGCAAGCTAATAAAGATTTAATAGTAATAGGCAACTAGTTATGCAGGCAAACGTCCACTGATAGTTCAAGAAAAATGTGAATTCAGAAAACATGACAATGTTTCAAGCTGAAGATTGATGGTACAGAAAAAAAAGGAATGCCGTCACTACAAGAATTTAATTTGCGCCACTACACACAGTCAAGGACATATGTGAGATGCTGCCATGCCATTAAATAAGGCATTCATTTGTTGGAAGCAGTTCAAATCATGTGAAGCAAGGACACTACTGGTCCTGCAACGTACGTTTCTGCACCTCAGTTAAATGGATGCCAACCATGAACCTTCAAGATACTAATAACTACTAAAAGAGTGAAACATCCTAACCAAAAAAGTTCCATAAAGCTCAAAATAATTTGAGAGGTACACTGTATTGCTTACACCTAATTCGTGCAGTACAACCTTCCAAAGCTAATAGCAGAAACAAAAATAGGGCAAAAAAGGCACAATTGATTCCAAGATCATCATTGGAGGTCTTTTTGCATCAGAATTGCAAACCTAGCAACAAACGTATGGCCACAGGAACTGCAAGGAGATAAGATTTCATCATATGAGTTTACCATATCTAAACTTTTCTTGCCCAACGCTGTACCCTATCATGCTAACCATAGCTTCACAAATAATTCTAACCAAATCAGTGGAAGGCAGAGGTAGTGCCTCAAGATTTTGGAAATTTCACCTGATCACTTCTACTCACGAAGCATTATTAGTGCAGGGCAATACAACACCAGAAAAGTTACCTTCATATGCGATTACACTTTAATGGGCATCCTGAATTTTGCAACCTGACACTCTGTAGCAATCAAACATATGATTTTCAGCAAGCACTCCACAAAGCATCATCTGATGGGCGGTTTATGAAACCCCGATCAGCCATCAGTTCAACAAGCTCTTCATGCTTCATGAGTTGACCAGACTTCCTCAGAAGCACTAACACCATATCATACACCTGTTTTGAGGGTTTAAAGGACTTATCCTTGACCATTTCCCTCAATGTTGCGTGTGCACGCTTCCAGTTCCCCCTACCACAGAATGCCTCAATCAGAGCTGCATAAGTGTTCGCGTTTGGCTCCACACCTTCTGTATCCATGTCCTTCTTCATCCTCAGAACCATGTCCATGGACTTCTCCATAGTGAACAGTCTAATTAGCAAATTATATGTCACAACATTTGGCTTGCATTGCAGCTCCCTCATTTTTTCACACAACTTGCGTGCAGCATCTATATTTCCGAGCACAAGCACCAATCTGAACATGGGGTTGAAAGTATGGCAGTCAGGAACACACCCTTTTGCAACCATTTTCGCAAGCACTTTCAGTGCAGCATCAAGGTTGCCCTGCCCCTTCCCACAATGAGTCTCGATCAAGAAATTATACGTGATAATGTCTGGCTCACACCCTAGCTGCCGCATCTGATTGTGCACCTGCAGCACCTGCTCAGAACGCCCAGCCTTAACATGTGCCCGCATGATAGCGTTGAACGTCGCCGTATTTGGCGGGCAACCAGAATCAATCATCTGGCATAGGAGCTCCTGCGCACGGGGAACCTGCCCAGCGCGATACATTGCGTCAATCACAGAAGTGTAGGTATACACATTTGGCATGATCCCTGATTGCTTCATCTCGGCGAACACACGCTCCGCCTCATCGAGCCGCCCTGCACGGCACCAAGCGTGCACCACGGTCGTGTAGAGCACAACATCCGGTGTGAAAACAGACTTGTAGCTGTCGAACAGCGCCTGCGCCTCACTGGCAAGGCGCTTCTTGCCCAGAGCGCCCAGGAGGGTTGCCAGGGCGGCGGGCTCCGGTGCGCCGGCTCCGTACTCCTCCATTCGGCGGAACAGCTCGGACGCCTCAGAAGACTTCCCAGCCCTGACGTACCGGCGTATCAGGGCGAGGATGAGCTGCGAAGAGATGGGGACGCCTCGCTCCCGCATTTCGTCGAGCAGGTGGCGAGCGAGCGGGAAATGGTGGTGCTTGGCGAGCAGGTCTATCATGGCGGCGTAGAGATCGGGTAGGGAGTCGGCGGGAAGGGAAGGGACTAGGTGGTGGAACAAGGAGACGGCCTCAATGATTGGTACGCCGCGGCGGAGAGCGAGGAGGCGGCGGAAGAGGTGGAGCGGGAGGTGAGCGGGAGGCGGGGAAGGGAGCAGGCCAGAGATCGCCTCAGAGAGGGACGGAATAGGGCCGAAAGGCGGGGAGGAAGGGACCTGGACCGCCGGGTTGTCGCGCTGGTGGTCGAGGAGCGCCTCGTGCAGGGCGTCCAGGAGCTTGGTCTCGGCGCGGGTCAGGGGCGGGGACGAGGTGTCCGTCTCCGTCTCGGGTGGCGGTACTGGAGCGGCGTCACAGAGGCAGCGCAGCAGGATGCGGCGGCCGGTGGCGGCGAGGTGGTGCTTGGGCTTGAGGAGGAGAGCCATGGCGCGGCGGGCGGGAGGTGGCGCCGTGGCGGGCTGGCCGGGACGAGAGAGGTCGGTGGGCAGTTGCCGGCGATGTTGGAGTAGGGTTTTTGGGTTTGGAATTTGGAGCAACTTATGTTGGGCTGCGGTTTGTATGGAATTTGGGGAGCGAGGCCTTTGACCAGTTCCAGCCCATGAAGGCCCTATAAGATAACAGGCTGCTTTCTTTCAGCCCATAACCTGTGACGAGGCTTTTTTTTTTTTGAATCGAAGACTAGACGGACGCTTTTGCGGGGTCAAAAATCGCTGCGGTATCTAAAAACAAACAAACTGGTCTTCTTCGGAATTTCTGGTGGGGCTGCAAAGATGGTAAACGGAAAACATGTTGGGTTGCGTGGGATGATATGATTCAGCCCAAATATCTAGGTGGCCTTGGATTCAGGGACCTAGAGTTGTTCAACCTTGCTCTATTGGCAAAACAGGCCTGGAGGATATTGCAGGATGGTAGCTCGCTGAGTGCTCGTGTGCTCAAGGCGGTTTACTTCCCTGATGGGGATTTCCTAGAGGCGAGGCTTAGCTCTTCACCGTCTCGCGTCTGGCGATCAATACTTGATGGACGGGAGGTCCTAAAACAAGGACTGATCAGGAGAATTGGTACGGGCGAGAATACGAATATATGGTCCATGGACTGGCTGCCGACTACTGGAATGAGGAGACCAGTTAGGAGTGGCACGACTGACCCACCTCAGTTGGTCAGTGAATTAATCGACCCAACGACAGCTAGTTGGGACAAGTCAAAGCTCCATGCTTACTTCTCCCCAGTTGATATTGAAGTGATTATGAATATTCCCTTGTGCACCCGTCGCCAGGATGACTTTTGGGCCTGGCATCATGAGAAAAGTGGGATTTTCTCAGTTCGGTCAGCTTACAGGATGCTTGCTTTCAGTAAATTTGTAGTAGCTCATCCAGGCAGATCCAATACAAAGAAGGAGGAGAAAGAGTGGACTACCCTATGGGGAGTTAAGGTCCCCTCGAAGGTGAAGGTGTTCTTGTGGCGATTGGCGAGAAGCTCGTTACCATCGAAGGATGTCCTCAATCACCGCAACATGGCCGACAACAGCGCTTGCTTGATATGTGGGCAGGCTGACTCATGGAAACATTCATTACTTGACTGTAACATGTCAAGGTGTGTTTGGGCTCTCGAATGAGAAGAAATCACTGAACATCTAAGTGGAATTCGGGAGCGAGACTCGAGAGGATGGCTGGCGGCAGTCATGGAGTCACTTGATCATGACAATCTCATAAGGGTGCTGATCACTCTGTGGGCAGTCTGGTATGCCAGGAGGAAAGTTATACATGAAAATATGTTCCAAAGTCCTTTATCTACTCACTCCTTCGTGACCAGATATGTGTCTGAGCTGCTGATGACAAAGCCGCAGAGCGAGAAGAAGACAGTTGTGCATGGTGGGCATCCTCGATGGATTCCTCCTTCGACTGGTATGGTCAAAATAAATGTGGACGCAGCCTTGTCCAAGAACACAGGTTTTGCTTCAGTGGCAGCAGTTGCTCGAGACCAAACTGGCTTGTTCTTGGGAGCCTCGGCTCTGGTTGTAGACGGCATTATGGACCCTGAAATCATGGAGGCAATTGCTTGCAAGGAAGGGCTGGCACTAGCGAGTGACCTGGTTATACAAAATTTCAGATTGGCATGTGACAATGCCAGCGTTGTGAAGAGCATTGCAGAAGCAGGGATGGGCTCATATGGACACATCGTCCAGGAAATTAGAGCTAGAGCGAAGGGTTTTGCCAAAGTCGACTTTGTTCATGAGAATCGAGCGTCGAATGTCGATGCACATAATCTAGCTAGAAGTAGTATTTTGCCGCACTAGGCAGGCATGTCTGGTTCTTATCGCCGCCTGATGGCGTTTGTAACACCCATGATATTGATACTTAATAAAGGGTGGCGGTTTATCTAAAAAAAAAAATTCTAAAAACAAACAAACAAAAAAACACAGCGGTGGCGTGAATGGAACGAAGGACAGCCTGATGTGTAGTTGTGTACTACGATCTTATCATGAGAACGGAATGGATCGTGTGAACGAGAAAACGTCGGTCTCGAAACGGATGGAAGAATTGGTGTCCATCGCTTTCGTCATGGAGAGTATCAAGCCATAGGGGTGAAAGTGGTTACGGAATTCCCGTCCGACCGAGTTTCGTTTCCGAAAAAATGGTTTCGTTTCGGACCGTTTCCGATTCTACCAAACATAAAACTTGGTATTTCTAATCGTTACTACCTCTACATGCATTTCTTCAATAATAATTGATTTAGAAATATGGTAAATTTCCGACCGACCGAGCTTCGTTTCCGATAATGGAATTCCGTTTCCGATCGTTTCCGACCGTTTTCATCCCTATCAAGCCATACAGCGGCAGTGGTGGTGCTTCGTCAATCTTTGCCCATTTCTCCTCTTCAATTTTTTTCTTTCCACCTGGTCACGGGTCAGTTTTCTATGAAAAATTCAGCTGCCAAATACGTACGACGAGCAGTAGTCTGCAGTACTTGGTCATGCGAGATGACTATTAGTACCACCTACTATTAATTAATGTATATACGCACGTGTGCTCGTAGTTTGTTATACCAAAAGAATGTTAACACAGGACTGCGTCTTTATGCAGGGTGGGCAAATGTGTTTCTGCTGATGAGCCATGGCTAAGGTAGTAAAGCACTAAAGCTAAGCCATGTGTGGTGGATATACGCATGGACGAGGGGGCAGAGGTCAACCTGCTGCTACTACAATCCTAAGCGTGTCCAGACAAATGTAAACACGTGAACTTCACGGGCGATCGCTACGACGCCAGCAAGACGTCGGCACCGCCGCCGCTGCCACCGCACGGGCGCATCATTCAGCGGCCGCGTGACGAGGAAACACAGGCACAGCGCACCAACCGCGGCGCGCCCGTGCCCGTGGGCGTACATACCACACCTACCGACGTCGACACTGACGGACAGGGTCCTGCGCTCTTGCTCTCGCCGCGCTCGCGGAATTACGGTTCTCGGCAACCCGGTCTCACGCACCCATCGCTCGCGGCGACGCGCGAGTCATAGAAAAACCAATTCAAAGCTCACGCACCGGAATAGATCGGATCCACGTCGGTCCGGCCCGGCAAGGAGGGAAAAGGTATAGCAGCGCCCACTGTGTGGCCGCGTCGCCGTGAGATTTAATACCAGCAGCGCGCGCGAACCTACTCCATCCGGGCACCCGTTTCTCCGCTTTGACCACGCCACACGCGATTAGCAGCTCTCCGATCCCCATCAGGATTTATTATTTACTCACCAAACCTTCATTAGCCGGGGCGGTATATAAGCCGCTCATCGCCTGCATCGACAAGCAGAAAAGCAACACGCTACCACACAGCTAGCTGAGATTGATAGACAAGCAAGCAAGCAAGCGAGAAAGGCCAACGATTTCGGCCTCATCATCATCGTCGTCGAGCAGGAGAACAAGGACCACGTGCGCGCGTGTTACTCGATCGAGCTAGCTTGATGGAGAAGCCGGCGAAGCAGCAGAAGAAGCAGAACGGGAGGTCCAAGAGCTTCACCGGCGCCGGGCTGGCGTCCTTCCTCCGGTCCACCGTCGCGTCCTTCTCCTCCACCTTCCCGTCGTCCTCCCGCGGCGGCGGCGGCGGCCGCTCCTCCTTCAACCACCGCAACGCCTTCTCGGGCCCCATCGTCTCCATCGTCCCGCCGGAGGCGCGCCGCGGCGGCGGCAGGAGGAGGCAGCAGGCGTCCGGGTACCGGACGCCCGAGCCGTCGTCTCCCAAGGTGTCGTGCATCGGCCAGATCAAGCGGAGCAAGTCCAAGAAGCAGGCGGCGGCCAAGGTCAACCCGTGCGGCAAGAACGGCGGAGCCTGCCCGCTGCCTCCGCGGCCGCCGGCGGCGGAGGCGGGGAGGTGCGGCAGCCGGCCCAAGGGCTCGCTCGTCAAGCGGGTGCTCTTCCGGCGCAGCAGGTCGCGGTCGGGCTCCAGGTCTGGGAGAGGAGGGGGAAAAGCGGCTGGCGCCGTGGCGGCGGACTCGGCCCCGGCGCCGGCGCCGGCGCGGCGGGGGGCTCGGGCAGATGAAGCGGTTCACGAGCGGGCGAGCCGCGTTCCAGGACTTCGACTGGCATGAGGCGGAAATGAGGGTCCATGAATACGACGACGGAGAGGAGGACGAGGGGTTCGTGGCGCACTCGGCGCCGCTGGTGCTCGGCGGGGGGGTGGTGGCGTCGGAGCCGAAGAAGGAGGTGAACCTGTGGAGGCGGCGACCCATTGCTCCCCCCACTCCGCTGCAACTCCCCTAGATTCGGCGAGCTGCATGCGCGCGTTCTTGCGTGTATGTTCATCGCTGCGTACTGTGGCAAAGCCGGCGTTCTTTTGTTTGTACAGTCTTGCCTCCTGTGTGACGATCATACAAATTTAGTTGAGTTTTAGTTGCTTATAGGCTGTAAAAAGTGGTGCAAATATCTGGAAATGAATTAGCAAAAGAAAATACAAATCTTTTTTTACATCTTATCCATAATATCCATTGCAATCACCAATTATGCGTTTTGCTATGACAGTTTCATACTAAGATGAAACCAAATGTATGGTTCGAATACAACAGCACAACTAAGCCACAATGCGCTTATCCTTTTTGTTTTTTGTATCAGTATGCGACTAAACGAGAAGAATAACTGGCCTCATTCTCAAGAAAGTTATATACTTGCGCGGTGATAATTAATGACGCCCAAATAGTCAGGCGGCTAGTTTCAGCATTCTCGTCTAAAAAAAAAGTTTCAGCATTCTAGTATGGTTGCTCCCATGATGGCCCTATTTTTCTCCACGCTTTTTCTCTAGAAGCATTCAGCGTGAATGTTTTTGAGAATAGTCAGCACAAGTTATTATATACTACTAGCACTGAAAAGTAGATATGGGGCGGCCAAATGAGAATGGCCGTCGAACATGTATAGAGGTTTGAAGCATTCAGATTCAATTCACTTTCATCTCAAAAATAAAAAAATAAAAAATTGCACAACATATCTAGGTTGAATAATCATCGTACATAACGCTGAATTACACACACACAAATGATTCACTAATGCTAACGATCCAACATGCTTATCGTTAAATTTTATGCATGAGCATACGTGCGCAAGAATGGAACACCACTGCTTACTTTTCTGTTCCACTCGAAACGTTTTAAAATCTAGACTGATGATCCATACTTCTACACATGCATGCGCATGGAAACCGGGGAGATGTTGAAAAAGCCGGGGACATAAATCTGAACTCATATCGCTTGTGACACAACAGAAGACCAAAACAAACAAAGAGAGCACTGTCTTTCCTTGTCCTCACTTTTTTTTTTCAGCAATTCCTTGTCCTCACATGTTTAGCACGTTCCATGCGTGCTCAACATGCACACGAAGAAAGGTGAACGACAAAGTGATAAAACTGTGGGCCACTATCCCCAAAGGCGAACCAGTACTGTGGGCCGTAAACCTGAGCCCATCTAGAAATGCTCCCCCTACTACTACCGTGAATCCTATACGTAGGTCGCCCGAAGGGATTGAATCGATCGGACAGCTTTGAGATTCGTGCAAAAGCGCATCCGACGGTCGAGTTCTTTTCTTCCTTCTCCAGTCTCTCCGACGGCGATGGCAACGGCGACGGCCCGGCGCAGCCGGGTTAGCGCGGCGGAGAGCGGCGGCCGCGGATCCGGCGGGGCGGAGCCGCCGGAGACGATGGAGGAGGCGGGACGGGGGCGTCTCGCCGGAGGATCCCTTAGTGCGCGGGATTTGTGCCCCCAAAATCTCCTCCTCCTCCTCCGGGCATAGAGGCGGACGAGGAGGCCGGAGGGCGGGGGGCGGAGGAGGCGGGCGGGCGGCGGAGAGAGGCGGCGGGACGCCGCGCGCCAGCGGTGGTGGCTGACGGGGTGGCGGTGGACGGGGTAAGGGCGGGGGCGTCACTTCCCACTGGTTTAGCGTGCGGCGGCGGGTCGAGGTGGCGGAGGGGAGGCGGCGGGGACGCCGCGGAGCCGGGCGGGAGGCGGAGGCGGCGGGGGCGAGCACGACGATAACGGCGGCGGCGGGAGCGAGCACGACGGCGCGGGGAAGAAGAAGAAGAACGCGCCGTGGGCCGTTCTTGCGCGGGCCGTGGGCTGTTCTATCGAAAGGATTTCGTCGGACGACCTACGCATAGGGAGTCTACTACTGGCTAAATTGGCTCAAAAAAAAAAACTACTACTGGCTGAAGCGGTCGGGTTTTCCCAAGAAAATTGGACCAGAGCGTGCAATGGCCATTTTGGACGAGGCGCTCCCATCAAAAGCTTCTAGATGACCACAAATTTTCCTTAAGGAAAAAAGTGGACCACAAATTTGCAACGCCCCATCAGCGCCTCTTAGGCTTTGCTAAAAAAAGTTAAAAATAAATCAGCGCCTCTTAGGAATGAAACGACACCACGCCAATTTGCAAGGCTGGTTCTGTTTAAGGCTATGCTTGTATTCACTTTTTAAATTTTTAACTAGTTAATTTTAGTCAATTTAAAATCAAACATGACTTATTAAAAATGATTAAACTTTTAGCCAGCTCACCTCCTACACGTATAAGTTGTCTTTTTAGACAACTTATTTTATAAGTTGTCTTTTAGACAACTTATTATAAGTTGTCTGTTTAGTTGTCTGTGTACGAAAATCAAGATACTCACAGACAGCAACCTTCTGTACCACTGTGAGTGCCCTTAGCACGTTCCATGCGTTTTTTTTGAGATTACACAGTACAACTCAGACACTCACAACGCACGCACACTCATCCTATGAACACACGTACGCAAACCCTACCTCTATGAGCATCTTCGAAGACTGAGCCGGCAAATCTAGAGATACGAAGTCACCACTGGCGCCTCGCTGTCGACAGGAGCGTCGCCTATCACTGAAAGCACAAATGCCGTTAAATCTTTGAAAATTCGCTCCCACAGGGAGTCGAACCCAGGACCTGAGAGGTGTTACTCGGATGTCTTAACCACTAGGCCAAGACCCCTTTCACAGCACGTTCCATGCGTGCTCGACATGCACACGAAGAAACGACAAAGTGATAAAACTGTGGGCCACTATCCCCAAAGGCGAACCAGTACTGTGGGCCGTGAACCTGAGCCCATCTAGAAATGCTCACCCTACTACTGGCTGAAGCGGTCGGGTTTTGCCAAGAAAATTGGACCAGAGCGCGCAATGGCCATTTTGGACGAGGCGCTCCCATCAAAAGCTTCTAGATGACCACAAATTTTCCTTAAGGAAAAAGTGGACCGCAAATTTGCAATGCCCATCAGCGCCTCTAGGAATGAAAATGACACCACGCCCAATTTGCAAGGTTGGTTCTGTTTAAGGCCAGTTTGTATTTATTTTCTAAACTTTTAACTGGTTAATTTTAGTCAATTTGAAATCAAACATGATCTACTAAAAGTGATTCAACTTTTAGCCAGCTCACTTCCTAAACTTTACCCTTTCTAAAAGTGACTAAACATTGAGAATTAGTAGAACTAGTTTCATCAATTAGAAAGATTAGCCAGGATCCAAACAAATACCTCTTAAAATTAAATAACTAAAATATTAATTGATTAATGTTTTATTAGTTAAAATTAGCTGGCTAAAAGATCGCCGAAGTCCAACAACTACCCGAAGCCTGAAATTGGCCGCTCTCATTCAGAAGCAACTTGTTTCATGAAACGTTTCAAAAAAAAAAAAACTTGTTTCCTGAAAAATATCTACGACGATACGGAGTGAGCTAGCTCCGCGATGTGACAGACCGTGGGACGCTGCCATTTCACCTTTTTCATTCTTGCGACTAGTCGCGGCCCCTTCACCTGTACTCCGGGGCACCGGCGAAGTGGCAAGACGCCAGAGCCGGTCCCGTTTTTTCTCGACAAAGACCTCGCACAGTTGAACACAGGGCTCAGCGTCGAGGCTGACACCCGGCCACTACTCTTGCCGGCTGTCGATGGGAGAGCGCACACGGAATGGATCAAAGTAGTAGTATCTGAAGGAGGCCTGAGACGAGACCCAGCTAGTAATTAATTAAACGCTGAATTCGTGAATGGATCAAACAGAGGTAGTATTCGAGACTTGCATGGAACGGTAGTTTCAGCAACAGTGAAGATGTTTAAAGGACAACAGTATCAAATAATACGGCCTGTGAGCCTATTCCAGTATCAAATAATACGGCCTGTGAGCCTAATCTTTGCCGTCCCAAAGTCCCAGTTACGTGAGCGGGGAATATCCTCTCTCTAAGAAGAAGAATGAGGAAGAGCTGGAATTGACAAGCGGTCTGATGATAAAATGGCTGCATCATCAGTCCGCGCACCCACGAAACTCTGGCGTGTAATCCAATCACACTACTACACCAGCTGGGCAGCTATGGCAAAAAGGATCCTTGCTTTTGACACCACCAGCTTGTTGGCTGTTGCTAAACTTGCTATCACGGTTTTCTTCCGAAGTTACTAGTAGACCACAGTATTGGCGAGACCGGAGAAAGGCGGCATATAATACATCTATTTGTTTAATCCTTCATGATAATCTATAAGCAAAGCACAGATGATTCGTAAAAAAGCCTTATCTTTTCCTTTGTAATCATGGAAAAGATGATTCTTGTCTAATGCGCAACGCAGCATCGTCAAGAAAAAGGAAGCGCCCAAAAAATTTAATGGCGGGCCCCATTGGAATAATGAAGCAGTCGTGACTTACAACGCTGTTATACTTTATTTTTTTTCCCGCGATGGGTGTTATGCTTTCATTATGTAGCGCTTAGACGTTAAGCTACACACATATACTACCACAAACGCTTGCAAGTTACAGCGACAGCAGAAAATGGTGTCTCGCTGGTGGCCAGGCACGGCCGGATGAGGTCATGGGTCGAGTAGTTTACTCCCGGCTCAATCAGTTATGCGTATCCGTCGACCACGGAGTTGAGCTGTTCGCTTCGCGAAATGCTGCCGATCTTTGTGACAGGCTGACAGCGCTGCAGATCTGGAAGCAGCGTTGCAGATCTGGAAGGGAGGAAGCGACATCGGAGAAGCGGAGGTTGTTGTCGGGGGGTGTTCGTTTACCCCCCTCTAAACTTTAACACCTCACATCAAAAAGAATCTTACTATTTAAATATATTTTTATTAATTTAATGACAAAACCTATGTCACGACTCCCCCTCTAAATCACGAGACGAATCTAATGAGCCTATTAATCTATGTTTTGCTCTAGTGATGCTACAGTAACCATCGTCTAATCACGCCTTAATTACCCTCATTAGATTCGTCTCGCGAATTCGAGCGGAGTCCTGAAATTAGTTTTGTAATTAAATTTTATTTGTAATCACAATATTTATTAGAAAAACCCTCTAAAGTTTAGGGGGTGTTCGTTGAACTGCCGCTAAAGTTTAGACCCCTCTAAAAAAGAGAATCTTACTATTTAAATTTTTTTTATTCATTTAATGACAAAACCTATGTCACGACCCCCCTCTAAATCGCGAGACGAATCTAATGAGCCTAATTAATCTATGTTTTGCTACAGTGATGCTACAGTAACTATCTTCTAATCACGCCTTAATTACCCTCATTAGATTCGTCTCACGAATTCGAGCGGATTCCTGAAATTAGTTTCGTAATTAACTTTATTTGTAATCACAATATTCGTTGGAAAAACCCTCTAAAGTTTAGACCCAATTCAACGAACACCCCCGACATCTGTTTGCTTATGCCAACGCCGCGTCAGCGTATATTTTTGGCCGGGTAGCATGGTTGGACCAACGCGCACGGCAGTAATACCACATCGGCAGGTTAAGACGTCGCTTTTCGTGGATCTCATGCGCACCACTCTACTCAAATTGGGAAAGGGGGAATCTACCTAACTTGCTCGTACATCACCTGTGCCTGCTCCAATCGGAGTATAGTAACCTGCTTCCCCGACGCGCTGCTGATCAAACTGGTTAGAACTGGCACCGAAAAAGCGATCTGCAGCTGGAGGCACACGACACGAGCATATCAACCCTGTAACACTTCGTGGTTTATCTGGTGTGCTCACTCCCTGTCAGAAACGGTTGGCCACAAAGTTTGTACACGCGGCCGTGCACGAGCGGTTTCACTCCCGTTCATTCCGGAACCGAACGAGCTGGCAAAGTTGGGTTTGGGGATCTGGCAAAGTTGGGTTTGGGATCTGGTAAGGGACAGCGCCCGCCCAGAGTAGCGTGCGCCACGCCAAGCTGGGACGCCCCCACGTCCTACGCCGCGGCGGCCCCGGTCTCTCCGCGCGTCCCCTTCCAGCGCAAGCCACCTCGCCGGTGCTCACGCACCGTTGATTGAGTTGACCGCTTCCGCTTCCCGCGGGGCCACGCCACCCACACGATCGGCGACGTGCCGCGCCCCACGCCACCACGACACCGTGGGTTGGTTTCCGTAGGCGCACCAGATCACAATCACAGTCACAGGAGGACGGGCCACGTGAGCCTCGGCTCACGCACTGCATACCTCTATCTTACCGCTCGACTGCAAAGCCAGCCGCACGCCTATGGAGGTGGGCCATGGCGCGTGATCCGATCTCGAGCGACCCACCTGTCAGAGGGCGTTGATCTCAGTCATTTTTGCAGTCGACTTGGGCCATGCCGCCATAGAGGCGGGCGACCGTTGCGTTGCGCCGCCCATCCCCCGACGCCACTTCTTGCGTTTCACGTTTCACCCCTCCGGTCACGCAGAAATGACACCGTAAAGTTAAACCCCCGACCCGTCCTATTTCAGGCGAAATCGCCAGCCAAGTCTCGAGATCCAGCCTCGCCGCCCACGCTTTTTTTCTTTTGCCGTTTTTCCGTCGAGCGCAGGTGCTGCGCACAGCCGAGCTTGCCGCACACCGGAATCCGCGCCGCGGGGGGTGTGGGCCGCGCCAGAAGAGAAGAGGCGCCCCTCCCCGCAGATTGGACGGCTCTGGTTGCTTTGACGGCACGCGCGCGCGTCCCTGAGGCTCCGTCGCCGGCGATGGCGTCGTCGGCCGGCGGCGAGTCTCCGGCGAAGAAGCCCGTCGTCCTCCTGCACGGGGACCTGGACCTCTGGATCCTCGAGGCTCGCCTGCTGCCCAACATGGACCTCTTCTCCGAGCAGGTCCGCCTCTGCTTCGCCGCCTGCCGCCTGCCCACCTCCTGCGCGCCGCAGCACACGCGCGCCGCGCGCGCGCGCGGCCACCGCAAGATCATCACCAGCGACCCCTACGTCACGCTCTCCGTCGCCGGCGCCGTCGTCGCGCGCACCGCCGTCATCCAGAACAGCCAGGACCCCGTCTGGGAGGAGCGCTTCGCGGTGCCGCTCGCGCACCGCGCCGACCACCTCGAGTTCCAGGTCAAGGACAACGACACCTTCGGCGCGCAGCTCATCGGCACCGTCACCGTCCCCGCCGACCGCGTCCTCTTCGGCGAGGAGGTCGAGGACTGGTTCCCCATCATCGGCACCAACGGCAAGCCGTACAAGCCCGACACCGCGCTGCGCCTCCGCTTCCGCTTCCACCCCATCGACAACAACCCGGCCTACCAGCACGGCATCCCCGGCGACCCCGAGCGCAAGGGAATCAAGGACGCCTACTTCCCGCTGCGCCACGGCGGCCGCGTCACGCTGTACCAGGACGCGCACGTCAGGGAAGGGGACCTGCCGGAGATTGAGCTCGACAAGGGGAAGGTGTTCGAGCACAACTCGTGCTGGGAGGACATCTGCCACGCCATCCTGGAGGCGCACCACATGATATACATCGTCGGCTGGTCGGTGTACGACAAGGTGAAGCTTGTGCGTGAGCCGTCGCGCCCGTTGCCTGAGGGTGGAGACCTTACGCTTGGAGAGCTGCTCAAGTTCAAGTCACAGGAGGGCGTCAGAGTGTGCCTGCTCGTGTGGGATGACAAGACGTCGCATGACAAGTTGTTCATCAAAACGGTGAGTAGTTATCTACTATTTCCAACTTACCTGCTTTGGAATGCTATTGTCTCCATGTGATGGCTTTGGAGTGCTGTTGTATCTATGTGATGGTGACCCAATGGAAACGAATTCGTTGATGTTGGTCAATGTATATGATGAAACGGGGGCAGTTGTGATGCTATACATTCGTTGATGTTGGTGGGCTTGAGTCAATCCATACATCGGTCAAGTTGAAGATAACAAATATTTTCCTTTTGTAGCAGCATGTGAAATGGGGGCAGTTGTAGCACTCTGCTCATTACCTGGACATTTTTATTACAACCATTCCCTTTATTTTCAGTTTACCACGAACCGTAATCTTGCATATTTGACAAATGCTAACTTAAGCTGTGCTGGAATCTACTAATCATTCTAATCCTTTGGTGTCTCCTTCTGTGAGCCTTTCCTTGCTGCGTCATCTAATACAAAATCCCCTTGTTCTTTTGCAGGGTGGAGTTATGGCGACACATGATGAAGAAACTCGGAAGTTTTTCAAGCATTCCTCAGTTATCTGTGTTCTTGCTCCTCGATATGCCAGCAATAAGTTGAGCATTTTCAAGCAACAGGCAAGTTTTTGGCAGGACTTATAGTTTGCATGTTTATATAGGTTGTAAGACATGTGTAGGGGCATGTGCCCTCAGTCACCAAACATTTTGGTCACACTTGATGATCTTAAACTTGTAGCTGGCAGGTTGTTGGGACTTTGTTTACGCACCATCAAAAATGTGTGCTGGTTGATACACAAGCCTGGGGAAACAAGCGGAAAATTACAGCTTTCATTGGGGGTCTTGATCTTTGTGATGGGCGCTATGACACACCTGAACACAGACTTTTCAAGGATCTTGATACAGTATTCGAAAATGACTATCACAATCCTACATTTTCGGTGAGTCCTATTCTGCTAATATCTTTTACATAACTTGTTTGTCCCTCCAAAACGGGGCTTGGGGTTTAAGCTTCTCATTGGTGATTGGTGGTGCAGTTTTGCAAAGTACAACTGCATGCCATCACTTGATACTTCTTGTGCTACATTACATGCATCTAATTTCTAATTTTCTTAGCATTATATGTATTCTCTTGATGCAGGCAGGCGCAAAGGGACCCAGACAACCATGGCATGACTTACACTGCAGGATTGATGGTCCAGCTGCCTATGATGTCTTGACAAATTTTGAGCAACGCTGGCGAAAGGCAACAAAATGGCGTAGCCGATTTAAAAGTGTGTCTCATTGGAAGGACGATGCGCTAATAAAACTGGAACGCATATCATGGATACTTAGCCCTACAGCTACTGTTCAAAATGATCATCCTAGTTTGTGGGTTTCAAAAGAAGAAGATCCTGAAAATTGGCATGTTCAGGTCTTGATGCTGCCCTTGAATTTCTAATTTTGCGAATAATCTTGAAATTTGGAATGGAATGGTTAATATTGGTTTTCTCTGCAGGTATTCCGATCAATTGACTCTGGCTCCCTAAAAGGATTTCCTAAAAATAGCAAAGAAGCTTCAAAGCAGGTTAGTTTAACACATGTTGATTTGCTGACTTCTAAATATAGTTGCTATTGAGCTATTTGAAATTTGATAAGAAGTAATAACTACTCTATGGATTTCTGCAGAATCTTATGTGCCGAAAGAACTTGATAATCGATAAGAGCATCCACACAGCATATGTCCGGGCAATCAGATCTGCACAACATTTCATTTATATTGAGAACCAGTACTTTCTTGGCTCTTCATTTGCTTGGCCATCTTATGTGAATTCAGGTTTCAACATTTTCTTATCTCTACCATGTCTTCTGCTTCCATTGTTCTGTAGTTATACCATAAACAGAAATAGGATGTAGCAGATGTTTCTTTTTTCTTTCTGTTTTAGGTAGGTCTCTCTTTGTCTCTTCTGTACTATTGTTTCTGATCTACTGTTGTGTCTTCATTATGTTTGTTTAATGATTTGTCATGATACCAATGTGGCAGGTGCTGACAATCTGATACCAATGGAATTGGCCCTCAAAATTGCAAGCAAGATTAGAGCGGGGGAACGCTTTGCAGTGTATGTAGTAATACCAATGTGGCCTGAAGGAGTCCCTACTACAGCCTCTGTGCAAGAAATCCTTTACTTTCAGGTAAGTAACATTATGTATTGAAATCAGGAGGTCTTTTGTGCTCTGGTTTACCTTGTTGTAAACATTTGTTCTTTCTGTCTAAGGTGGGTTATAGTTATGTGAAATTCTAAGAATTGTATATATAATCATATCATCAAAGTTCTATCCATGAGGTAAAGTATGTTTAATTGTGCCCTCAATAGGTATTGTGTTGAGCCTCGGGAATATTTACTTAGATGTGTAGATGGCCACAGGATACTTGATCTTTAACCAATAATTTTCAAATAGAACCCATGTTATATATTTACAAAAATAGCCCGCAGGGTCTTTAAAAGCTAAATATGTTTTTCACCATATATTGCAGTATAGTTGAAGAAGAATTTAACAAATACAACTCTTGAATTCTCTTTACCTTGCAGTCTCAGACAATGGAGATGATGTACGGAATAATAGCAGACGAGCTCAAGGCGATGAATATTGAGGATGCACACCCTCAAGATTACTTGAACTTCTTTTGTCTTGGCAATCGCGAAGAACCATTATCAAATAGCAGCCCAGATTCAGATAAATCTACAGATAAAAGTGCAGCTGTAATTTATCTTTGCTTTTTTCTATCATTTCTTTATAAGAAGAATATCATGTTATTCCTACGAAAACTGTTGATTGCTTGTCATGTTTCCACCGGCTACTTAACTCCTCATGTGTACACATTAATAGGATGCTTCTTTGCTCCATAGAAAAATGAGTTCATATGGAGAGATGTCCTGGAAAACGCTGGTACATTGGATTGGAGGGTTGCCCTTTTACAGTAGAGTTTTCAGTTAATGATTAAGTTCTTTCTTGTGGTCAGTCATTAGTACAATAGCTGCGAAACTACACTGATTTAGCGAACAGTGGTACAATAGGCTCTACCTTGTTGACTGTGCACATATTGGTTGACCTTTTGCATTGATTCCTGCCTTGGATGGTGTGATTTATGATTCCAGTAAATCAAGCCTCTGGATTTTATTACATCCCTCCTAAGATTTTTCTCTATATACTATATTTTCATTTATGTCATTGAGCTCTTGTTTGTCTGCACATGTATGCACTCACATACGTATTTAATTCTTATGTTCTCCCATATCTATAGGGATTGGCTACAAAACATCGACGGTTCATGATCTACGTTCATGCAAAAGGGATGATTGTGGACGACGAATATGTAATTTTGGGTTCAGCAAACATCAACCAGAGGTCTCTGGCTGGTACTAGAGATACTGAAATTGCAATAGGCGCATACCAGCCTCATCAATCATGGTCTACAAAGGGGATGCATCCTCATGGGCAGGTTTGTGACTCATTTCTTGAGATCGTATCTTCTCTGTCCAATGTCACTCGTTACAAGATTGCAGAATGCCTTCATTTTAGTTTCCTCCATTTTGTGCTAATAGTACTGAGTTTCCTCGCTTTACCATTGAATAATAATTCGGTCACTTCTATACCTACCAACATATTGTTTTCCCCTCCAGATATATGGATACAGGACGTCTCTCTGGGCAGAGCACCTTGGAATGGTTGATGATCGGTTCAAAGATCCTTCAAGTTTGGACTGTGTAAGGTTAGTGAATCAAATAGCTGAAAAGAACTGGAAAAGGTTTACAGCAGAAAAAATAAAAACATTACATGGGCACCTGCTCAAGTATCCGTTAAAGGTGGAGGCGGATGGTAAGGTCGGCCCACTGCCAGACCACGAATGCTTTCCTGACGTTGGTGGCAAGATTATCGGAGCTCCAACTTCACTTCCTGATTCGTTGACCATGTAGCTTTTAAGTACAAAGCATTGACTCTCTCAGAGTTAATATCCTTTGTATCCTCCTGTGACGCCCATGGTATTTAGCGGTGGTGGTGGAGTTGTGCTTCAGTAAAGTTTTCCTTCATTTGTAAATGAATCATATGATAGGATCCTTGACAGAGCAGTCATTTTCATTGGGATTATATAGCTGTGTTGAACATTTTGTTCAACAATGTCTTGTACATTGTTCTAGTTTGATCATCTACGCAACATAATTTCCGTGATGGAAGTCACGCATAGCTTTTCTGGCAAGAACGGTGACAATTCTAGCCGCGGCTCTATGCGTCCATGTCCCCCTCGACAATACTGCTTCCAGATGGCTTCATCACTCCTCGATCCTGCATCAACCTCCTCACCATCCATGCGTCGTCCCACCTCCCGGCGTCGTCGTACATCTGCGCCAACGCGGCGTACCGGCCTGCATTCGCTGGATCAATGACGAGAAGCTTCTCAGCCGCAAGCTCGGCTAGTTCCATGTGATCGTGCAGCCGGCAAGCGCCGAGCAGCGCGCCCCAGACGTCTTTCCCCGGTTCAAAAGGCATGGCTTCGACGACCCCGAGCGCCCGAGACAGCTGCCCGGCGCGGCCCAACAAATCGACGACGCAGGCGTAGTGCACCTGCCGCTTCTCCACGCCGAGGACGCCCATCGTGTCAAAGACAATGAGCCCGTCTTCGACCAGCCCACCGTGCGCACAGGCCGAAAGCACGGACACGAAGCAGACGCCGTCTGGCGCAACACCGTTCGCCAGCATAAGTTGGAACACGTCCAGTGCCTCACCGCCATGGCCGTGGCTCCCGTAAGCCTGGATCATTGCGCTGTACACAGATTGGCTCCGGTCTTGGACGCGGTCGAAGAGGGCCCGGGCAGTGTCAAGCCGCCCGCACGCTGCGTACATGGCAACGAGCCCGGTCGCCAGTGCGGCGTCCATGACAATGGCACTCTTTACGACGTAGGAATGCGCCCACAGGCCTTCGCGCACGGCCGCCAATGCCGCGCAGGCCGGGAGCACGGCGATGAAAGTGACGTGGTCCGGCCGGCTGGCCGCGCCGCGCCGCACCATGGAACGAAGCAGCGCGACGGCCTCGTCCGCGTGCCCGTTCTGGGCGTACCCGGAGATCATCGAGTTCCAGCCCACGACGTCCTTCTCGGCGACACCGTCGAACGCCTTCCTCGCCGTCGCCACGTCGCCGCACTTGGCGTAGAACGTTACCAGCGCGTTGCCCACGAAGACGTCGGTGTCTACCCCGGCTCTGACCGCGAGGGCGTGCACGGCCCCGCCGGCGCGCCCCCCCAGCACCGGCGCACGCCGTGACGAGGAACGTGTACGTGTAGCGGTTCCCGCCGGGCCACCGACTCGCGCGCATGCGTGCGAAGAGCGCGAGTGCCTCGTGAGGCAAACCGGCGCGCGCGTAGGCCCGGAGCATGACGTTCCAGAGGAAGGTGTCTCGGTGGGACACGCGGTCGAACACCTGGCGCGCGCACACCACGCCGGCGCGGCCCAGCGCGGCGTAGCGGGCGACCAGGCCGGAGGCCACGAAGCGGTCGCGCACCTGCCCCGAGACGACGGCCTGGGAGTGGATCTCCGAGAGGCGCCTGGAGTCGCCATGGAACTGGAGGAGCCAGACGTAGCCGTACGAGTCTCTGGCTTGTGGCTCGAAGGTTGCTCGTCGCACTGTAGAGAAGCATCTCTGCATTTTTTTTTTTTTGAGTTGGAAGCATCTCTGCATTGCCTAGCGGAGTTGCGGGTTATGGGCCTTCGGCAGCCTTGCTCACCGGTTGTTTGGTTGATTCATGCAGACACGAACGACTCAGCCAAAGATGCCTGAATTCCTCTTGTTACGACTGTAGTATTTTTTTTTTCGAAATGCTAGTAGGAATGTAAAATAGAATGGGCGCTGATGAACTTTCAGAACATATCTTCTACTACTATTTGAAGATGAAAATGAGCCACCATTTTTCGCTCTTAAAGTCACGAAATTACAACGTTAATCGATAAAAAAGACAAAAAAAATCTGACCGTTAATAACAATAATCTGATTTTCACGTTTAAAACAAGAGTCCATGCCCATTCATAAAAATTCGGGCTGAAAAGAAGAAAAGGAAAAAAAAAAGTATCCAAACTCCATACGATAATGTACGAGCATCTCAAAAAAAGCCCCATAAACTCCTCTTAAAATAAAATATGTGATTAAACTGCATGTTTGTAAACCATGCCTTGCAGTTTAAATTGGATGAAATACGTCATAAGTCTCTGGATATACATGCTTTCATGTTATTATGCTCGGAGTAACCAAGGATTCAAATAGTCACATTGGGTGTCTTATAGTTTTTCAACCACCTCTATCGTGATGTTTGGATAGCTATGGGTATTTTTGTTCAATATCGAATTCACTTAAAAAGTTGAGAGCCATTGATAATAGCTTCCAACTACCCCTGTCTTCATCATAATGTTTAACTATTATTCCATCTGTTCACAACATGTACATTCTTTAATTATCAATACTCAACCCTTTTTGACATTAATTACTGATAGAAAATTCATAAAGATTTTAACAAAAAAATAATCTCTACAACTCATGAATTGGGAGGAGGTCGTCCGCTCCCGAAAATTCCGTATTCCGCCCCCCGCTCGACCAACACGCGCGCGCCTGGATCCGAAGTCCCCGCTCGACCAACACGCGCGCGCCTGGATCCGAAAACCTCGCTTCCTGCGACCCTCCCGGCTCCCGCTCGCGCCTGCGATCCGAACTCCACGCCCACCACGCCGCCAACTGCCCGTCATCCCCTCCCCCGCCTCTCCCAACTCCCGAACGCTTCTTCCTCTGCGCAACGACTCGGCTCAGCTCCGCTCCGCCCTTGATTTTCCGCTTCCGCTGTGCGAATCAGGTCGCCGCCGCGATGCCGCACTGCCAACCTAGGAAAGGCTGTCGCCGCTTCCGCCGTCGCGGCGCAGCGCTCTTCCACCCCCGAGCCCACGCCGACTCCATCGCACGAACCAGATTGAAAAGCACGTCAAGGAGCCGAGGAACTACGCCGCTCCCTCCGAGCTCCCTCCGCGACCCCCCGCCCTCGGCGACTTCTCCATGGCGGCTGCTCCCTCCGCGACGGCGACCCCCCTCGACGACGGTCTCCACGACAGCAGATCCGGCCCCTCGACGGCGCGGTGGCGGATCCGACGCGAGGGCGAAGCTTGCCCCTCGCGGTGCCCAGATCCGGATTCATCTTCACCGCGCAAGGGGTGGGACTCTTGGATGGCGGCAGGCGTGCGTTGGAGGCAACGAGGTGACGGCCGCCATTCCCAGCGCTGCGTGCGCGTTCAAGGCGACGAGGCCAACAAGGTCTCGAGCTCTTCTTGGGGACTTCTCTTTTTTTTTTCTTTGAAAGAATAGATGCATCCTTATGCTTGCGTTGTGCATTCTTGGGGACTTCTCTTTTTACCTGTCTGTTCAGAATTAGTTGCTCAGTTTAGATTAGAATTAGTTCAGGACTCAGGAGATGTAGTGTAAGCAAGAAGATTAGCTGCTGTGTTCAGAATTACCTGTTCGTGTTAACTGCCTGTTGGATTAAAACTGTTAATGAAGAGGGAACAAAATATATAATAAAGAAACCATGACAATTTTTTTTTTGTACCAAGCAAGTAGTACATGTGCTGTTATGGAGCTAGACAGCAAGTTCTGAGAACTCAAGCAACTGCCTCAGTTTTCTGTCTAGGAACTGTGTTTGATCTATCCCACTGAAGAATTAGATAGTTCTTTTGATATTGATAAATCAAATAGCTTAATGTGTTTCATGTCTCCTCTTAGTTGCCTTATTTGCTTCAGTCTCAATTATTTGGGTGCTCTACTAAGTCATTGTGCCCTCAGGTCAGCAGAGGCACTTGTAGGGCTGTGATGACGAGGGTTACAAGGAGGAGCAATAGTTACATGTCAAGGTTAGTTTGCCTTTTTCATATTTCGGTCTCTTTAGAGCAACTGCTGCTTCCCATTGAATACGGCGTTCGATCCTTTGTTTATTCCTTCCCTTTTCTTAATCCGTCCTTTTTTCTTGCTTTTCTAAAATGCTTGTTGCTTGCTTGTCCATTCAAAGCTGAATTATAAAATGGTAATCACAAACTATACCCTTTTCACTATCAATAATGTGTGACACTTCAATTAACCTCCAAAGTTTTTTTTTTGTCTAAACAATGCAACTCCTGGAAGCTATTTTGCTTGAACAATGTAGTGTACAAAATGAATTTATTAACAAATATTCTGTGTACTGGATGATATACTCCTGAACAAAAATCTTTATTTTCATTGGTTCACTTCTTTTTCTTTTTTTGAAAAGAACAAAAACTTCTCTCCGAAGCAATCTGATATCAGCAGCCTGGGAGCAATGCCCTTTGTTAATTTTGTTTGACAGAACATCATTTTTGTGTGTGAGAGATATAAATGATAACTGGTGATAGTTTTGTCTTACATGACATAAATGTAACGATGATGATTCAGTTATGTTATTTTCTGAAGTTTGAAAGTTAGTACATAATGGTTTAAGACATTGGTAGCATACTAATGTTTTGTATACCTGCTGAATACAGAGGAGTTTATACATGTACATCGTTTTTTAAAAATAGCAAGACGATACAGAATCGACAAACTTTTAACTTGATGCTAGCATTAAGTAATAATAGCACTGGCTTTGTGCAGCTTCGGTCAGACGACCACTTAAAAAAGATTTTTTACTTTTAAGTGTGCAATATACAATCCCAATAGTTTTGATCATAATATTGTTTTTTTACTTAATAACTGCTGCCAAAATGTATTTGTGCTGGTCAAAACTCCAGATGCAGTTTTTCAGATCAAAGAGATGGGAGGACAGGGTTATTCAGACTGCGGCTATAGTCTTGCTGGTACGTATTCATATTGTTGGTATCCTTTGTGTCACTGATCCAGTCTTTATCAGTGACGGCCCTAAGAATGTGAAAAACTAATATGCTTAAAACATGTACACTAATCTAGGATCAGTACTGGTTGGTTTTTGCTTTACGTTGTTAATTGTATGGAATGCTAAATAACGACATGTGATTACTGTATGGAGTGCTTGCCACCGATCCGACTAATTTGATGGCCTTTGGTGCTATACAGTATTTGCCACCGATCTATTTTGATGGTAACTGGGCGTCCCATATTTGTTTTGATTTTTCATGTGTTCGGGAGTGAGCATCCCCTTTAGTCCACATATATGGATCTGCAAGGTCAAATCAGTCCACCGATCTATTTTGATGGTAACTGGGCATCCTCTTCTTTTTGTTTCTTCTTTCAATCCTACGTTAGATTAAGTACCTGATGCTATGTCATATGAGACTTCCTCATTGCTTAACAGTTTAAATTTCTCATTGCTTTCAGAATTTATTTTCAGAGGCCACTACTCTGAACTTTTCTACACCAAATTTCGGAATTGAAATAATATGCTGGCACATTCTGATGGAGGCTGGTCTACTTCCATCGATCGAGGCTGGTTTATCGATTTTGGTCAGCTTCGCCCTTAGTTAATCTTGCCTTCTTTGCAATTTCTTGACATCAGGCGCAGATGGGACATTTGAAAAAGACTGGTGGTCGAGCACCTTTCGCAGACCTATCCATCAGCGACTGCAGCCCAAATCAGAAGTCGGCCAATGAACAGTCAGAAAATGTCAATAGTAAGGTACTCAAGAGGCAGAGAGGTAGGGAGTGAATGAGGCAAAAGGGAGCAGCAAATGACTGCTGAGATTGGGAGAAAATAAAAAACGACATCAAAAGTATCAACTTGACAAGGCAAAACCAACACTTCATATCAGTTTTCTCACTTGTCATATTATACATGTTTACCTAGAATGTTCAGTTCATCTGTCGGCAATGTAGCTTCAATGTGTTTTATGAACAGATTGACAATGTAGCTGTTTTCATTTATTGATATAGTTTCAATATGTTTCTAGACAGATTTCCACTTTAGTATCTGAAGTGAAGCTCATACTGTGTTGCAAATCTTATGAATCTGAAACTGAATGCAAGTTAATATTAGTCCTTGTGATGCTGAATCGAGCAGTATTATATTGGGTGGTTGCTGGTCAAGAGAAGAGCATCATGCTTTCACGCCAGCAATTGATTGTAGATCTGTTCTATGTGAATTATGCCATTTTTACAATTTTGTAGAGGCCATTTATATTCTCTTATCAATTCTCTTGGTACATTCCTACAAATCTGTGTTCCCTTCATTGCATAATACTTTTGGTGTACTATTCTTTTGTTTATTGAGAAATAATTTTGAAATGGTAATAGGTGCATAAGCGAGAATTCTTCCATTTTTGCAAATTTTCGCTTTTGTTTCAACCCGTAGCAACGCACGGGCACTCACCTAGTGTTATTAGATTCGTTATGAAACTGCTATCATAATTAATATTCAATTTTAAGTGACATATTGTTTATAGATATTATCGGTTGATATTTAAAAGTCTAGAAATGTTTACATTGTGGATGGAGGAAGCACCACGTCATAATTTCTGTCAGGTAGGAGTGTCATTTTCAATTAGATTTCAACTTGCTGATTGCAGCAAAGTCCCCATCTATTCACTAAACATCTATCTATCTTTTTTTATAGGTAACAAGTCAAGACTCAGTTGGCTTCGATTCAAAGATGTAGCAAATTGGATCTTAATTGGTGTGCCATGTTGGCGCATAGAGTGGACAAAGACTCAATTGGATCCAAATCACACAACCATGCAACTTTATGATGTTGTTGAAGCTGGATCAATCCAGCACGCTGCACATGCTGACATGCACGACAGACAATGCAAGTGCAATTATGCAAACCAACTGTTGGATGGCCAGGTGCATGACATCATACATGAAGCATGACCTTTACTCTTAGAGAAGCTACAGCCGCATTGGCTTTGACTTTCGAGAAAGTTACAACCAAATACAACCACCGATCAAAATCGACCATCATAAGAAGTGAACAATGGCTACACTAATGAAACAATGCAAACAAAAAAAAAACCATGAGAACATTTCCTATCTGCAGCCTTTATTGTCTTCCTAGGAAAAAGAAACCGCGATGAGCTAGAGTGACATAAAAGATTGAGGTTCTAATCAAGCACAAACAACAACTTGCTAGCTAAAAAAAATCAGAAAGTGCCCTCTGTTGGGAGCGTCAAGATGCCCATATGCGAAGGTAAATCTTGCTGTAGTTCACAACTTCTGTACTTATATCTCATCGCACACAATCTTTAGTAAGCATAATGAACTTTATGGACCATGTCATGGTTTATTTCAATTTCTAGAATATCAGGTCAACTTTGGCTCCCGACAAAGTCTATCTGATTTGATGGCAACCTTTAGTTTCATGTTATACTCCTTACCTTTAAAAAGACGCTGACATAGGTAGTTGTGTTATTCATGAACGGCAAATTTGTCTGAGACACACTGAAAAACGATGGCTTCGTCTGCAACACACCAAGAAAGTCAAATTTATCTGCAGCACACTACGATTTTGAAACCTCTTGTCTATGACACACTATGACCATTTAACAATTGTTTTCAACTTTTTTATCTCAATTCATAAGATACATTAGAATTTGAAACTTGACACCAATGTACATTGTTGCATTGTCTATCATTAAAAAATGGAGGTAGATTTTATTCTATTTTTTTAATGATTTGATCGACAAATTAATATTAAAACAATGATCACGCGGTGCAAACAATCAAAAAAAATCTAGCTTCATTTTTTAATGATAGATAATCCAACAATGTACATTGGTGCCAAGTTTCAAATTCTAATGCATGCTATGAATTGAGATAAAAAAGTTGGAAACAATTATGAAATGGTCATAGTGTGTCACGGACAAGAGTTTCCAAAATCGTAGTGTGCTGCAGACAATTTTGATTTTGTTGGTGTGTTATGGATGAAACCACAATTTCTCAGTATGTCCCAGACAATTTTGCCATGAACTTATGAACTTATGGGGTGGGTATGCATTCCAAGGAACTAAAGGTTTAGACTTTGAAATTCTTGTATTAAATTGGTGTCATTATCATGATTTATGCTATGGGTAATGTTATATAAGAGAACTATGTGGTCTAACTGTATTTTTTGAAACTATATCTTGCAATATAAATTGGATGAATACATCATACATCTGCGGATATACATGCTTCCAAGTTATTTTGCTTGGATCAACCAAGGATTCAAATAGTCACCTTCTATGTGTCTTTAGTTTTCCAACCACCTCTATTGTGATATTTGGATAGTTATGTGTATTTTTATTCGATATCGATTTCACTTAAGAGTTGAGAGCCATTGATGATACCTTCCAACTACTATGCCTTCATCATAATGTTCTACTACTATTCCATCTGTCCACAAACATATACATTCTTTAATTATCCATACTCAACCCTTTTCAACATTAATTACTGATAGAAAAATTCATAAAGATTATAACATAAAAAACAATGTTACTAGACTCCTTATGAAATCATTGTCATAATTAATATTTAATTTTAAATTATATGTGACATATTTTAATAGATACTATTGGTTAACATTAAAAAGTTTAGAATCTTTGCATTGTGGATGGAGGGAGCACCACGTCATAATTTCTGTCAGGTAGGAATTTCATCCTTCAATTAGATTTCAACTTCCTGATTGATTTTACAGCAATGTTCCCATCCATTCACCTATACATAGGTATGAAAACATTTACCCATCTTTTTTTATAGGTAAATGCAAGTCAAGACCCGATTGGCTCCAACTCAAAGACCACATCGAATCCTAATTGGATGCCATAGCGCGTAGAGTGGGTGAAGACCCAATGGGACCCAAATGATACAACCATGCAACTTTAGGATGTTGTTTCTACAATTTGAGAACACACGCACCCAAGTAATATAGTCAGACAAGTTTATAAACCAACAATGCACTTTAAAAGTAAACATTGATTAGCTAGATTGAAAAGACAAGCACAACCCAAGCTGGCAACAATATGAGGAGGAGCAAATAAATGGAAATAAGAATGGTTTATAAGGATTATAGTGGTTGTAATGAGCTGGTGGCGACGCGAAAAGTAAATGAGATTGAGCTTGCAAAGATGAGCAAAATCAGAAAGCATAGATTTAAAGGAGTGGTGGTGGCTGTGGTCATAGAGGTGATGAGGTGGCTGCTTTGCAGAAAATGAAAATCACATTCTCTAATTTATAAAATTTATGACAAAACCCAGGTCAATTCCAACTTGATCGATAACAGGAGCACAAAATGGCGAACCGTCTATAAAATTTGGGTCGAGGCAAACATTGCTGCAACCATGATCGGAAGAGGTGTTCATCATTGACTCATGCACGTCTACCACTGAACATGCCGTCGGGTAGCTGGGGCAGCTGCCCCACTCTGCAGTATGGGGGCGGTCCCGGCGCAACTCAACCTCCTTAGTGTAGCGCATAATTCTGTGTTGTCTTCTGCATCCAGATTTAACCAAACCAACTCATTTGCACCCACCATTATATCTTCCATAATGTTCATGACTTCCAAAGAAATCCATGTTATAATGGTCCTTATCAATTTGAGCAAAATATATAGACATATATTGTTACAACTTCAAACCACATACAAAAGTCTATATATGTACATATGCGGTCACGAAGACTAAGAGTCTAAGACCTTATATCTACCTAGTAAGAACTCCTAACTGACGAACAAAACATGATAAAGACCTATTCCTAGGAGACTACCATATATATCCCAAGGATAATATCGTAGTTGTTATCTGGAAAGTCGAATTAAATTGGGAAATAGTGATTGCACAGGAAAATAGAGGTCGTCTAAAAAGAAGAAGACGACCATCTTTCTAACATAAAGACAAGACAGAAGGCAACACCGTCAAGAACCCTTGCCCGCCTATATATAACTAGCACAGGAAGACACGACAAATGCGAGGCATACGCTTACTAGCATAAATCAAGAGTACCAAATTCGTTTGCAGGTGCATCCACGCACGTACGGCCGGAAGGTGTAGGACAGGTAGCCGTCAATGGACGCGAATACAGTTGTAGGGTGTTTCAGGGATAGGACCATCCTGGTGACTGGCTCAACTGGCTTCCTTGGAAAAAGTACTGCATGTGTTTATATTTACATAGAGAGCTGCCTCGTCTATTTTTCTCTGATCCATCAGTCTCTTGGGTTAATAATCTTCTGCATGTATAACTGATGCACAGTGCTGGTGGAGAAGATGCTACGAGTTCAGCCAGGTCTGAGAAAGCTCTACCCGCTGGTGCGGGCACCGGACGACGCGGCCGCTGAGCAGCGTGTGCTGGACGACGTTTGTATCTAATTTTGTATTCTTGTTTGTTTAAATTGTTAAATTTAATTTCAATTGTGTCCATTCCATTCCATTCCAGAGAGAGAGAGAGAGAGAGAGAGAGAGAGAGAGATGTTAGATCTAATTAATCTAGATCAAAACAAGTGCTTAGTGCTAACAGGATCATCTAGTCGTAACAGATCATAACTAGCAACTAATCTAATGCGGAATTAGGGTTAGGTTCGGTCAATTACCAGCAGCAGTAGTGTCCATGGCGCTGGGTGCAGAGGCGATGACGAAAGCTTGAGGTCGAACGTAGCGTAGACGTTCTTTGAGGGTTCTCTGGCGAATCCCCTCTGGACGGTAGCGAGATTGCCCCACAGGAGGGTGGCGGACTCGTGCTTCCGAGCCTTCCAGTGCGGCTGAGTGATCGGTGGCTAGGTTAGGTCAACGGGCGACCTTGGAGGCGTGAGACCCTCCCTTATATAGGGTGCACTGTAGACTCGGGGCCGAGCCCGTAATTGGGCTTATTTCTGCCTTCCGATCATGGCAGAGTTGGGCTTTAGGGTTTAGGCCCAAACCGGATGGATTAGGTTAGGTAAAACCTCCCCTCTCCCTCAGGTCGGTTGTTGACTGAGGTCAACACTGTTGGTGGTTCTAAGTACCTCTTTTATATGCCCAAAACCACCAACATCGTACCATATTCCTCCATATTCTCATCATAATTATGTGTTTTACCTCTAACCTTGATGAATTCCACATGTAGTGTCGTTTTAGTGCTATATTGCAGAAACAGGTGAAAAGACGACAAAATGGCTCTTATATGAGAAGTATCGAAATGAAGCCCGACTCGCCATGCAAGGAGGGCTTCCCACTAGCCCATGGCACCTACAAGACACCTCTGGACGTCCATGGAACTCAACATGCAAGCCCAAGGTCGTGGCCCAATGCCTAAGGATTTCTAGAAGGTTTATCCGGAAGGAAAGATCAATTCGCGCAGTCCAGAAACAGCACTGTATTGTCACGCGGATTTCAAGTTCAAGACGTGCTCTAATGGGAATCCAATGTAAAGGAAAGTTGTAGATCTCGTCGAGAGCTTTCCGGAACACATATGGATTGTCCCGTTTGGATTCTGAAGCTAGGAGATATAGGCCCCGCAAGGAAACCTACGCAGAGGAGACAGATATTTTGGCATCGCATATTTGGGAACCAAGACGGCCGAATCTGGAGATCCAATGAATACCAAAGTTGTAGATCTTTTCGAGGGCTACGAGATAGAGTCCAAGTTTGCCTCATTTGGACTCCGAACGTGGAAGTTATGGTTCGTGAAAGGCGGAGCTGCGAAAAGGAAAATCAAGTCCGAATTGGAAACGACTCGTGCCGATCGGCACGACTTGGGTGCCGACCGGCACCGACCTAGAATTGCTTCCTTTCGCCTCCAAACGCCTCCCCACTGTATATATAACCCATGGGACGCCCTAGGGTTAGAGAGCCGCCGCCAGAGGGACAACACAGCTAGTAAGTTTAGAGCCACCGGGGCTTTGCCCCGTTCTTCATGTTCTCTAGTTGTTGATCAAGAACCATTGGTGCTAAAGAGGTGATCCATCGAGGTAGGCCTACTAGATGGTGATGTATCTTGCACTATGTATTATCGAAGTATGGTTGAATATGTGGATGAATGGTTTTGATTATTGATTGCCTGGATTTTATGGTCTTTACATGCACTTGTTCCTACGCTTAGTGACGACTAAGTATTAGATATTATCTTAATTGTGGTGGCAATAAGAGGTGAGGGATTCAATCTCTCACTATCTCCATTGTGGTTAAGGTAGTGTTGGGATCTTGTAATGCGCCATAATTGCACGTTGTCTCTGTACCCCCACAGCCGCTAATGCATAAGCGATGATCCTTGAGATGATGTGTAGAGTAGGAAGAGGTCAGCGACTAAGGCGATTGGTCGTGACAGGGCTCGTCGGAAAGGGGTCTTGACCTACCGATCTTCGGTTATCAATAATTGAGTAATCCCGTTTATGATGCTATTTGATTAAGCTTCTTGGTTACGATCTCAACTAGCAGACTTGGCTAACTTACCCCGTGATCTAATCAGGTTCCTTAGGCCATTCAAGCAATCTTCGTGCAATTTAGCTCCTGTGCCGATCGGCACACCCCTCGTGCCGACCGGCACAACCCTCACTTTCACCCTTTTTCATGCTCTTGTATATGCAATGTGTACTTCATGCTAGGATTGATTCGTTAGTAGTAAACCCTAAACACGGTTCTCTTGCTGATCCCTATGGATTCGATATAAACCTTGGAATACTCTGAGGGAAAAAGCTACAATGTACACCGTCCACTTGCGGTATATAAATGTGTGCGTATAAACGACCAACAAGGCTTTTTCTGGCGCCGTTGCCGGGGATCAGCAACTCGAACCTAGGGCGATCTATCTAGTTTATCGAACTAATCCTATATCTTTTTATTGCATATGCCCTGTTTTTCTTTGTTTGTGTGTCCATTGAAAACAGGTACAAGGCTAGGCACACAACCTCCATAGCAGTAGGTGCTAACTTTGTTAGTGGCCCATCATCTGCTATGGAGCCCCTCTCCATGAAAGACTCGCTAGTGCCAATCGGTGCAACGCCCATGCCAATCGGCACCACACTGCTTGAGAGGAGGTACGCTCTTGTGTGTTAATAATTTTTTTTAACTAATGCTCTGCGAAGATTTGGCTTGTTTACAGCAATAGGTAATGGGAGAGAAGATTGAGGGCTATTTACCATGAAGATCGAGGATTTCAATTAATAACATTGAAGGCATGGTGGATATTCTTGATCATGAGTTGTTATTCTGTTTGCTGACTTTCCGGAGGTGTGCACGTCAGTATAAACGATTGCAAGGCCTACAAATTTGACATTCTGAAAGAGCATCAAGTCTAGTTTCCAACGGTTCAAGTCTCGCATTATTTGGAGCTTCCTACAAGGATTTATGGCCAAAATACGAGATGCTGCGCAGGCTGTTTGGATATTTCGCGAGAGATGCAAACGATTGGAAGTTTGAGTCAAATATGGAATTAAAGTCCAATATCCACGTGATCTCTGGGTTTCCAACATTTAGAAGACTTCCTTTTGATGATTGACACGGATTCAAGTCGTTCCAAACACGGAGTTTGAATATTTGGAAGGTTTGAATTCAATTCGGATTCATCGCGAGACAGCCTGACATACCTTCAGAAAAACGGCCATATCTCCCTCATACGGAGTCCGATGAGGACGCACGAGTACTCGTTGGAAAGATAATTTGATGCCCGACGCAATGGCATAGGTCTCAGCCTCTAATTCCTCCTGGTCGCAGCTCAGAAGCACAAACAAGTCGTCGGCTGGAACAGGACATGGCAGATTTCTTCGGAATTCTTCTCTCGTCAACTTGGTGGATCAATAGGCAAGCTTTGAGAAGTTGCATCGACTTTACATCATCATACCTTGCTGGTGCAACATTGATCAAGATTCACAAGTCATAGGACAAGCCGACACATGCTCCGATGCTTGAAAAGATGAAGTCGTCAAGATTCTCCGGAAGACGAAACAAGAAGCTGAAATCATTGGTAATTCTGTAAGTTCTCCGAGCTGATCAATATATGAAACTTTTATATCTGGATAGAGCTTCAAGTTTTCTTTCCAACGCATCAAACGGTGCTGGATTTGGATATTTCTACAAGGATTTATGAGCTAATCATTGGACGCTGCGCGAGCTGTCAGATTTTCAAACAGCACGCAGCCTTAGAGTAAAAAACTCATAAGTCCTTCATACGGAATCCGTTTGAGGTGTATGAGCACTCGTTGGAAAGATATTTTTGCTACCTACATTATGGTACAGGTTTTAGAACCAGTTTCGTTCTGTTGGTAATGCGAAATTCAGAGAGAACAGGAGCTGCGGATTATCAATGGCAAGATTAAGGAAGGAGACGAAGATGACAACAATGAAAATAGCTTGAGCGATTCTCCTATGAGCAAATGATCAGAAGTTGAACAAGATTGAAGATTCAAGAGCATTATATCATCTACACACATTGAGCAATATGCAACACAATAAAGACGGGCTATGAGTCAACCACGACGAAGTTTGCATAATACAAGCTGCATGGATATCATTGGGATCTTACACCAAGAACCATGGCTTCGCGACAATCAGGTATGTAAGAAGTCTAGCTATTAGACTATAACTAAAGCGCTTTTCGGGAGGCAACCCGTTGTTTTTGTGTCTTTTGTGTGGATTGTTTAGTGCTGCTAGGAGGGCAACCTAGAGTTTTTGCTTTGATGTGAGCTTTACCCAACTTAATTGATTCACTTGTGTCTAATTTGTTCTAGTTTAACTTTTCTTTTTAGACCACCATCATTATGTGTTTGTTTGCAAAAATCATTCACTGCATGCATAATTTGTGAGCACTTGCTTTGTTTCTGTATTTGCATAATTTTTTCCGCCTACATGCATTTAGCCATCTGATTTCAGCCTACCTAAGCCTTCAACCACTCATTTTTCGTATCATTCAGAGCTAAAACCTCTCTGTGCTGATCGGCACAACTCCCTTGTCGATCGGCACAACACCTAAATGCTTTTCTAAGCATTCCATCGCTGTCACATAACATGATCACAAGCCTCTGACTTTGCATATTCATATTCGCTTCATCACTCATAATAGCTTGGCATGATTACTTTCTAATAAATGCTTAAATACTTGAGTAACGTACTCCTTTTAGCAATTGTAGGTGTAAACATGGTGTTTATGCTTACTTGTTGAACAATATTGGACAGTTTTTGCCTTGCTATGTTTTGCATCATTCGCATTGGTTGGTTGCTAGTCTTTTTCAATGCGCTATCTTTCTAATCCAGCGGAGTTTCGCAATGGCTAAGTCATGAACATGGTGTTTAGACTTTAGTTGTTAAAGAATTTCGTTTTAGATTGCTAGCAATCTAGTTGTAAGCATGGTGCTTAGAGCTAGGTGTAAACATTGCTTTTGTGTTGCTTCCACGCCTCTAACTTTCGTTGCTAATATCATAAAACCTTTTTCTCCACAAAGTTTGCTTTGTTTGAAGACTGAATGATGAATACCTTTGATCATAGAATTGTGTCGGCCGCACATTCATTTAGCAATTTTGTGTGAACGTGGTGTTTAGACTGAATTGTGGAATAACATTATGGTCTTGCTTGCTTGCTAACATTGTGTTTTAACTTCATGCATCCACACTTGTGCACGCACGTACACTCATTAGGAATTTTTTTTTCTACTAGAATCAAATCGACACAAGTGAAACTTTGAAGTTGTTGTTAGCTGGTAGATATCCTTCTATTCCCGACCATCACCTCGGGGGTAGTATGTGTGCTTCAATTGTTTTGCAGGAATGAAAGAATCGATCTCACAAGTAGGAAGTTGAAGGAATTGAGGAGAAACAGCCGCATGAACAAGAGGGAGCAATGGGACAGCAGCTATAAGACGATGATCGAGTTGAAAATCCAGAAACGGAGCCGAAGATGGGGGGTGCCGACCGGCACCAGTCCTTGTGCCGATCGGCACCAATCCGTGTGCCGACCGGCACCACCGTTGTGCCGATCGGCACTCCGTTGTTGCTCCTACTATCAAGCTTCTCTCATGCAATTCAGCAACATCTTAAGCATGGGGGAGGCACGCTCTGAACTTCAATTCACTAAAAGGACGGTAACATCTCTTTGCTCCTTCTCTTCTCTAATCCTATTCTATACTCATTCGCTGATCTTGCCTTTGCTATCAACTTGGGTTTTGCTTTCTTTTATGGTGTGGTACCCTTCTCGTTTTGTTCATGCGGGAGGTTGTTTGTAATTTGCCACTTAGAATTTAGAATGGACAATGACATATCCCTAATAGCTACCTTAGGGTGACCAAATGTCATTACTCTATCTAGGGGAGCTGGCTTGTATCATCACCGTCTATGTGTTTGTGCTTTCACTCAAATAATGAATGATTATGATGATGACCTTGCTCGAGATATGATGAGAGTTGCTATTGTTGTTGGAACTTGCATGTATGATTCGTTGCATATAATTGTCCCCCGCTGAATTTTAATGAACTTGAACTAAGCACCAATTCTATGAACTCTATTTACTTTAGTGGTGGTGTTTGTTGACAGATGATTTGATAGAGACCCCATATGATTGAATTGTTCTTCATGACAACATGCTTTGCTCTCTAAAAAGAAAACTCCAACATAGCTTGAGTCCTTACTAATTTTTGGAAAACTTTAATGTCTTATGTCTCTAATCCTTGCAAAATATTGCTCTCTTGCATTGATCATACCTACCAAAGCCAAATATGCTACACTTATATGATAAACCTGTAGATTGGAACATGTAATTTAGTGAGTTGAGTCAAGTTTGTGTTCTTTTGGTATGAGACTTAGAAGCTGGCCATTCCGTTTGTGTAACTATCACTTGTTTTCTAGCCTTATTCATATTCAGCATTGCCTGTTCTACTCTGGAATGTGTGCATACTTCGCTGAATATTCCCACCTGTAAACCCATATTTCTTTTGGTGTTGTCCAATCCTTGTCCACAACCTATGATATGAGTTTCTCGTCGAGCCGTTGCACTATTTCTATGGTTTTATGCACAAATTATCAAGATATCTTGCTCAAGACGAAGATTTTCATCACCAAACACCTCTGAAGACTTTCTGAAGCGCAAAGGATCAATTTGAGGCGAAAACGGAGAAAAGTTGGGTTCGTGCCGACCGGCACAAATTCGTGCCGACCGGCACGAAGTACAAAATCAGCGAAAAGCCCCCTGTTATCTCCAGAAATCAAGTATATGTGTTTCAGACAGTCAAGGAGAAGAAATAAAAGGATTAACTAGTGCTTTTTCTTTTTCCACTTCCTATATGCTCGGGACGAGCATCGTTTAAGCATGGGGGAGTGGATCGTCATCTACATTCCGAAGCACTAGTTAATGGACTTCAAAGATTGTTGATGGAAGACCAAGATTGTTTATGTTATATCAAATTGCAAGAGTGGACTTCATAGAAGATTGTGCATAAAACCATCATATTCAAGTAAGTGCATTCAATTGGCTGAAACTCTATCCTTCCAACCATGTGCAATCCGATTTTGAGAACTTCATTTGTGTCTTGAGATCATTCTTTGCCATTTGCACATGTTCACCTTTCTAAAGCGTGTGTTTTCCTCTCTTCCATCATGTTATTCCAATGGCCTTTTTGACAAGTCTATGTAAAACCAAGTAGAACTATCTCTTGATTTGACAATATTCTAAGTTACATTATTTTGCTAGTTGTTTTCCCACCAAGCTACGCATAAAGCCTTCCACTAAATAATTATAGATAGGATCACTTCTAGTTGTTTGGCTTGTGAGATTTGTGAGATGAGAGTTGTCTTGATTCTTTGCAAGAGAGTGTTTTGTTTGGATGAATGAGACTGAATTTTTGAAAAAACTTTATTATCTTAAGGCCTAGTTTGAGGAGTAATCTGCTTTGAGAGTTGAAGCTACTTTATTTGATCATTGTGGTCGGTTCTAAGTCATAATCTGTTCCCCACTAGTATCTTTGAGTGGTAGAATTGGTGCAATATAAAACTTTTGTGCTATACTCTTAAAGCGGGTTGGATATGCATGTGTTTTGATGAATGCAAGTGAAGATGACATGACTGCAACGCTGATCTCTCCTTGAGAGGGTAAAGTGATTTATTTACTCGAGGACGAGCAAAGGTTTAAGCATGGGGGAGCTGTTGGTGGTTTCTAAGTACCTCTTTTATATGCCCAAAACCACCAACATCGTACCATATTCCTCCATATTCTCATCATAATTATGTGTTTTACCTCTAACCTTGATGAATTCCACATGTAGTGTCGTTTTAGTGCTATATTGCAGAAACAGGTGAAAAGACGACAAAATGACTCTTATATGAGAAGTATCGAAATGAAGCCCGACTCGCCATGCAAGGAGGGCTTCCCACTAGCCCATGGCACCTACAAGACACCTCTGGACGTCCATGGAACTCAACATGCAAGCCCAAGGTCGTGGCCCAATGCCTAAAGATTTCTAGAAGGTTTATCCGGAAGGAAAGATCAATTCGCGCAGTCCAGAAACAGCATTGTATTGTCACGCGGATTTCGAGTTCAAGACGTGCTCTAATGGGAATCTAATGTAAAGGAAAATTGTAGATCTCATCGAGAGCTTTCCGGAACACATATGGATTGTCCCGTTTGGATTATGGAGCTAGGAGATATAGGCCCCGCAAGGAAACCTGCGCAGAGGAGACAGATATTTTGGCATCGCATATTTGGGAACCAAGACGGCTGAATCTAGAGATCCAATGAATACCAAAGTTGTAGATCTTTTCGAGGGCTACGAGATAGAGTCCAAGTTTGCCTCATTTGGACTCCGGACGTGGAAGTTATGGTTCGTGAAAGGCGGAGCTGCGAAAAGGAAAATCAAGTCCGAATTGGAAACGACTCGTGCCGATCGGCACGACTTGGGTGCCGACCGGCACCGACCTAGAATTGCTTCCTTTCGCCTCCAAACGCCTCCCCACTGTATATATAACCCATGGGACGCCCTAGGGTTAGAGAGCCGCCGCCAGAGGGACAACACAGCTAGTAAGTTTAGAGCCACCGGGGCTTTGCCCCGTTCTTCATGTTCTCTAGTTGTTGATCAAGAACCATTGGTGCTAAAGAGGTGATCCATCGAGGTAGGCCTACTAGATGGTGATGTATCTTGCACTATGTATTATCGAAGTATGGTTGAATATGTGGATGAATGGTTTTGATTATTGATTGCCTGGATTTTATGGTCTTTACATGCACTTGTTCCTACGCTTAGTGACGACTAAGTATTAGATATTATCTTAATTGTGGTGGCAATAAGAGGTGAGGGATTCAATCTCTCACTATCTCCATTGTGGTTAAGGTAGCGTTGGGATCTTGTAATGCGCCATAATTGCACGTTGTCTCTGTACCCCCACAGCCGCTAATGCATACGCGATGATCCTTGAGATGATGTGTAGAGTAGGAAGAGGTCAGCGACTAAGGCGATTGGTCGTGACAGGGCTCGTCGGAAAGGGGTCTTGACCTACCGATCTTCGGTTATCAATAATTGAGTAATCCCGTTTATGATGCTATTTGATTAAACTTCTTGGTTACGATCTCAACTAGCAGACTTGGCTAACTTACCCCATGATCTAATCAGGTTCCTTAGGCCATTCAAGCAATCTTCGTGCAATTTAGCTCCTGTGCCGATCGGCACACCCCTCGTGCCGACCAGCACAACCCTCACTTTCACCCTTTTTCATGCTCTTGTATATGCAATGTGTACTTCATGCTAGGATTGATTCGTTAGACGAAATAGTAAACCCTAAACGCGGTTCTCTTGCTGATCCCTGTGGATTCGATATAAACCTTGGAATACTCTGAGGGAAAAAGCTACAATGTACACCGTCCACTTGCGGTATATAAATGGGTGCGTATAAACGACCAACAAACACAAAACTAACATTATCCCCCTTGACCGAATGGTCAACAACTTAAACTTAACTTATTTTAATCTTAAACTTAACTTACTCTAAATCCCTCCTCAGTAAACCAGCAAGCACCAGACCAATGCGTCGACAGCGGCCCACGGCACACTGGGACAGCATTACCCATAGTCTCCACTAGAAAACCTTGTCAGGACTCTTACTCTTATTTGGAGAAGATTTACGGCCCTTAAACCAGGACCTTATCAAGGCTCTCCACCAAACCCATATAAAGGACATGTCTCTCAAAGAGGTGTGGTGGTAAACCTTTCGTAAGCGGATCCGCAATATTTAACTCAGTACTTATATGCTTAATATCAATTACGCGGTCCCGGTTCCTTTCTTTCACGATAAGATACTTGAGGTCGATGTGCTTAGAAGCACTACTCAATTTCTCATTAGCGCAAAAGAAAACTGCGGCTTGATTGTCGTAGTGCATTGTGATAGGTCTCGAGATACTATCAACAATCTTTAATCCCGGAATAAAATTCTTAAGCCAATTTGCCTGTCCCGAGGCATCATAACATGACACGAATTCAGCTTGCATCGTGGATGCAGCAGTGACAGTTTGCTTAGCACTCTTCCATGAGATAGCTCCCCCGCTAGCATATAAACGTATCCAGAAGTGGATCTTAACTCATCTTTATCACCAGCGAAGTCGGCATCTGTGTAACATTCGACCTGAAGGTCGTCTGTCCTCTTGTATGTGAGCATGTAATCCTTAGTGCCTTGGCAATATCTTAGTGCCTTCTTAACAGCCACCCAGTGAGCCCATCCTGGGTTAGACTGATATCTACTAAAAACTCCGGTTGCAAATGCCAAGTCTGGACGCGTACAGACCTGAGCATACATCAAGCTACCAATAGCTGATGCATAGGGAACGTTCTCCATTCTTTTCCTTTCTAAATCATTCTTAGGGCACTGACCTTTATGAAGCTTATCGCCCTTTTGGAATGGGACAGGAGATGTATTACACTTATCCATCTTATACCTCTTAAGCATTTTCTCAATATATGCTTTCTGAGATAACCCGAGTATTCTTTTGGCTCTGTCTCGGTGTATCTCAATGCCAAGTACATACGAGGCTTCACCCAGATCCTTCATGTCAAAATGAGACGACAAGAAGTTCTTAGTCTCATGCAACATATTCTTATCGTTGCAGGCTAACAGTATATCATCAACATATAACACTAGGATTATTAACTTTCCACCCTTGGATTTGATATAGATACAAGGATCCACATCATTGCTCTTAAATCCAAATCTCTTAATTACTTCATCAAACTTAAAGTTCCACATTCTGGCCGCTTGCTTAAGGCCATAAATGGATTTCCTTAATCTGCATCCCATATGTTCCTTACCCTTAATGGCAAAACCTTCCGGCTGAACCATGTAAATAGTCTCATCTAAATTTCCATTGAGAAACGCAGTCTTAACATCCATCTGGTGCAGCTCCATATCAAAATGAGCCACAATTGCCATGATTATTCTGAGAGAATCTTTAGTAGACACAGGAGAGAAGGTTTCATTATAATCGACCCCTTCCTTCTGTGTAAACCCTTTAGCAACGAGCCTTGCTTTGAACCTTTCGACCTTCCCTTTAGAGTCACGTTTCGTCTTGTAGACCCACTTACAGCCTACTGGTTTGACTCCATCAGGAATTTCTACTAAGTCCCATACTTGATTAGAACTCATAGACTTAAGCTCTTCTTCCATGGCTTCGATCCATTTAGTGGAATTCTCACTCTGAACTGCCTCCTTAAAGTTGGCAGGGTCATCAATCTTTCCGACATCATACAAGTCTTCACTTAAGTATGTCTCATAAATGTCAGAAATAGCCGGTCTCCTTTGCCTGCTTGACCTTCTTACTTCTGGTTCATTCACAGCAGGTTCAGGGACAGGTTGAGGTTGTACTAATGGCGCATCTTGCACCTGTACCTCTGCTGCTGGCGCCTGGTGCCCAACGTCTGGCGCCGGGGCCTCAACTTCTGGCGCCTGCATCTCTGGCGCCTGAACTGCTGGCGCCTGAGTTACAGTGGGTGCCACTGTGTTGCTTATTTGGGGAGTAACTGGCGGTACGAACTGAAACACCGGCGTGGGTGTTTGAAAATCCAGATCGGGAAGCTCAACCCGCAGTTCTTCTAAACTTATGTCCCTCTTCGGGAAATTACCACCAATGTCTGAGTTTTCAAGAAACACCGCCTGTCTGGTCTCAACGAACTTAGTGTAGCGACCAGGACAGTAGAAACGGTATCCTTTTGACTTATCAGGATATCCAATAAAGTGACAACTCACTGTCTTAGAGTCTAATTTCTTTTGCTGAGGATCAAATAGCTTAGCCTCAGCGGGACAGCCCCATACTCTTAAATAATTAAGTGACGGTTTCCTCCCATTCCACAACTCAAAAGGTGTCTTGGGAACTGACTTAGATGGAACCCGATTAAGTATGTGGGCAGCTGTCTTTAATGCTTCCATCCACAGCTCAACAGGTAAACTAGAATGACTGAGCATGCTTCTTACCATGTCCATTAAAGTGCGGTTACGCCGCTCAGCCACTCCATTTTGCTGTGGCTCCCCTGGCATGGAGTATTGCGCTCTAATGCCATTTTCTTCTAAATACTTAGCGAATGGTCCCTTAACTTGACCATATTGAGCATGTTTCCCGTAATATTCTCCACCCCTGTCTGACCGCACAATCTTAATGGAGGTGTTGTGCTGTTTCTCAACTTCCTGTCTGTATATCTTAAATATCTCTAGCGCATCGGAGCGCTTTCTTATGGGGTAGATATGTCCATAGCGGGAATAATCATCGGTGAAGGTGATAAAAGAATCATAGCCATCAACCGAAGTCACCGAGAGAGGGCCACAGATATCTGTGTGAATTATTTCTAACACGCCCGTACTCCTGGTAGCTCCTTTCTTAATTGTCTTAGCATATTTTCCCTTAATGCAGTCGATGCACTGCTCTAAATTAGAGATGTCTAATTTCTCAATTATTTCGTCCTTAATGAGACGCTCAATTCTCCCCCTCGAAATGTGGCCAAGGCGACAATGCCACAAATTCGAAGAGATGTCTAATTTCTCATTATCACGCTTAGGCTTAAGTGAAGTAACATTCATCACAGAATCATTAAGAGAGAGCATATGAAGCATGCCTTGACGACTAGCAAAACCGACATTAATCTCATTAAACTTAATCACACATTGTTTGTTGCCAAACTCACACACATGTCCTGAATCATCTAATGCTGAAACTGAAATTAAATTTCTCTTTAAACTAGGGACATAAAGGACATCATCTAAACGAAGCTGGAAGCCTCCTGGCAACTCTAAGTCGAAGCTTCCAACGCCTTCAACTTCAACGGCCGTCCCATTAGCCACTCTTAGGTTCGCTCCCCCTTTCTTATAGTTCGGATCGAACGGAATACCTTATGAATTAGAAATGTGCACGGTGGCACCTGAGTCAATCCACCAAGTATTAGGGGAAAAATCTGCTAAGAATAACTCATCAATGAAAGAAACAACATCAAACTTAATATTACCTTGTTGCTTCAACCATTCCTTAAAGCCTGGACAAGCTTTCTGAAGGTGCTTAGGCGAGTCGCAGAAGGAGCAGGACTTACCACCCTTAGACTGAGACTGGTGGTTCTTGAACTTATTGTTGTTCTTCTTGGGAGCAAAATTCTTGTTCCCTTTGTTCTTATGCTTCTTCTGGCCTTGCTTGCTGCTGCTAGCCTCATTCTGATTCTTAGGAGTGGAGTTAAGACTAAGGTTGCCAACCATGTTCACAACATCCTTCATCTTCTCAGTCTTAATGCGCTCTTCTTCTTCAACACAATAGCTGATTAATTCACTGATAGACCACACGGTCTTGTTGGTGTTGTAGTTGATTTTGAAGGCGTTGAATGTAGATGGCAAGGACGTCATGATGAAATGAACAAGGAAACCGTCAGAGATCTCCATCTTCATCTCCTTAAGCCTGTGAGCCATGTCACACATACCAAGGATGTGCTCCCTTATGCCAGTCTGTCCAGTATACTGAGAGGACACTAATTTCATGATGAGTGTACTAGCATAGGTCTTAGAGGAGCTCTTAAAGTTCTCCTCAATCTTAGCGAGGAACTCCTTGGCAGTGTAGTCAACCCCCTCTGAATTCTTAGTAGGAATGGCACCCTTAATGCCGGGGCTGATGGTGCCACTCATAACCATGAGAGCCATGCGGTTGGACTTTTCCCACTTCTCATAAGCCGGAGAAGCAGCCTGATCAGCAGCAGGAGCAGCAGGCCTTTCCTCCCTTAGTGCCACATCCAGATCATTCCATGCCAAGCATGTGGTGACCTTTCCCTTCCAATCCGGGAAGTTTGCTCCATTGAGGTTCTCAATGTTGCTAAGGTAGGAAGCAGCAGCATTGACGTTCGTCACTGAAAAATAAATAAGATAAAACTGAGCTTAGTAAAATATACAATGAAATGCAAATTAAGTGCATGATAATAACCCTACGGTGGTCTGATTAAAATCACACATATAAATTTCAATTTGCATCACCGGTGGGGAAAACAAACGAAATTCATCTTAAAATACTCATGATCAATCAACGGTGGTCAGAAATAATCACAAGTTTACTCTAAATAAACTTCACGGTGGATCCATTTAAATAGAGGCATCTCAAAGTATATTGGTGGATTTATACTTAAAATTAACATGAAACACCAACTTCTGAAATTTACTTACTGAAACTTAGCTTAAAACATTAATTAACAGGCAAAATGCTTAACTATAATGCTTAAAACTTAAGGGGAATTAATAGAAAAGCTTAATTCGAGCGCGTGGGCCGAAAATGAAAATTCCAGCCCAAAACGACGCTCGCGGCCCAGTCCAGCGCGCGCAGTGCGCGCGCACGAATTTTGGCGCGGACCCAACGCGCGCGGGCCAGCTGAAAGGGTGTCGGGCCAGAGGCCCGAAAACCAGTCGGCAGGCCGCCGAAGCGGCCCGACGCGCGCGCGAGCGCGCCGCGCACGCGGCCCAGCCCAACTTACGGCGGACGCGCGCGAGCCGTCGATCGAGGGGAGAGGAGATCGAGCGGCCAGGATTCGATGAGGTCGGCATAAAAACGCCGGCGAAACCCTAGCCCTCATTCTCACTCTCTCACTCCCGCTCCTCTCTCGCGCCTCACTCCGCTCCTTCTCCAGCTTTGCTCGCCGCATCGACGCGCCGGAGCACGCCGTCCCGCCTCGGCCGGCCGCCGCAGCGCCACGGGGAGAGGCTCGCCGACGCGCGCGTGCGAGAGATCGCGCGCGGCGCCGTCGAGTCCCTCCGCCGCGGTGCACGCAAGGCAGCCGGTGGCGTGGATCTAAGGCGGAGAGCACGTCGGCGCTTGGGAGCAGCACGACGGCGAGAGATACGGCGAAGGCGACGACGACCGGAGGCCGAGGCGCACGTGCCAGGAGCTCGCGCGGCGGACTGATGCCGCGCGATCCAGATCTGAGTGGTGGTGACGACGTCACGACGACCACGACGAGCTGGAGGAGACGGAGACAAGCACGACGACGACCCGGAGGCCATGGGTGTGCCGGCACCACCAGCGCGGCGGATCTTATGCCGCGCGGGCCGGTCCTGATGTCGGCGAGGTGGGGCCTCATCGGCGACCGGGGCGAGAAAAGAGGATGCCGCCGTCGCGCGCGCCTGATCTGATGCGCGAGCGTGGACGGCGGCGAGCAGAGAGGTAAGTCTCCGCTCTCTTAGGGTTAGGGTTAGGGTTAGGGTTAGGGAGTGCGTGTGTGATCGAAAACCCTGGAGCCCTAGAGCCCCGATTAGATTAACATAATTTCGTGACATGGCAGGATTAACTAGACTAATTATCCGAAACCCTAACTTAATTAATTAAAACTGAACAATTAAAACTTAAACTAATTAACTTAATTGCTTACTGTAAGGCTTAAAACGTGACTCAAACTGAGATTAATTAGACTTAAAACATGATAAAACTGACTGCGCACACATTAATCTAACTCAAACTTAAGCATGAATTAAAACTTAAGGCGCAGATCTAAACGGAGCTTAAAGATGAACTGACACACCTCTGTCTAAGGCTAGATCATGCAATTTAGGACTTACCTAACTTAAAACATTAACAGATCTAGCACAGGAACCGAACCACTAACTGAAAAGCTAGAGGATCTAATCGACTAGATTAGGCTAACTGATACCAACTGTTAGATCTAATTAATCTAGATCAAAACAAGTGCTTAGTGCTAACAGGATCATCTAGTCGTAACATATCATAACTAGCAACTAATCTAATGCGGAATTAGGGTTAGGTTCGGTCAATTACCAGCAGCAGTAGTGTCCATGGCGCTGGGTGCAGAGGCGATGACGAAAGCTTGAGGTCGAACGTAGCGTAGACGTTCTTTGAGGGTTCTCTGGCGAATCCCCTCTGGACGGTAGCGAGATTGCCCCACAGGAGGGCGGCGGACTCGTGCTTCCGAGCCTTCCAGTGCGGCTGAGTGATCGGTGGCTAGGTTAGGTCAACGGGCGACCTTGGGAGGCGTGAGACCCTCCCCTTATATAGGGTGCACTGTAGACTCGGGGCCGAGCCCGTAATTGGGCTTATTTCTGCCTTCCGATCATGGCAGAGTTGGGCTTTAGGGTTTAGGCCCAAACCGGATGGATTAGGTTAGGTAAAACCTCCCCTCTCCCTCAGGTCGGTTGTTGACTGAGGTCAACACAAAACTAACAGGAGAGAGAGAGAGAGAGAGAGAGAGAGAGAGAGCTTCTTAGAACTTTTTCTAGACTGGACAGGACTGGGCAGTGATAATTCGAAAACTAACTTACGTCATGAACAAAATCGTTAATGATATATACTTCCTCAATCAACCGAGCTCTTCTCTGTTTTAAGAAGACGATGAAATTTAAATGTTGTTAATTTTTCCCTATCTATATCCAAAAGGTTGTAGGGAAAGAACTCTTCGATGCCCTGCGACAAGAACATGGAGCTAATTTCCATTCTTTCATCAAAGAAAAGGTAACCCCTTTAGCTGGGACATCATACATGAGGAGTTTGGACTTGACAGCTCCCAGGTTAAGCAATTGTACAAGGAGATTGATATTATCATCAACGGAGCTGCAATCACTAATTTCTACGAGAGGTACGTATAACAGCAAAGAGATTAGCTGTATATCTTCTGTAAGGACGTTGAAATAGAGTTTATTGGGACGATGTGTAGGTATGATGTTGCCTTGGCATCCAATACCTTCGGAACCGCGAACGTTTGCCAATTCGCAAAGCAGTGCACTAAGCTCCAAATGCTCCTTCATGTTTCCATCTGTAAGTGTGTACGGCACGTTACGATCGAGCTGTGTTATTAGCTTGAAGAAACATAACTTACAAATTCCTCAACAGTAGCCCAAAGGTAGCATTGAAAGGTATGCTTGTCAAAATGTACTCAGAATTGTGGGATAGGTACCAAGGTACAAGAAAAGGTTAAGAGGCAAAATTGCGCATTTACGCGGCTAGACTTACTGTACTATTTAAAATATTTTTATATATTGTAAAAGTTTAACATAGTTTATTATTATTATTATTATTTATTTTGTACTTTATATATAGTAGAAATAGATTGGAGAATTTCTCATGTCTATCAATTTGAGTGTGAGATGAGTCATTATTTAGTGTCTTAGCTAACTCATGAATTTAATTTTGTTTTAGAAGTGAGATTGGTCCAAACGTGCTATGCTAAACAACTAACATATGTTATGGTAGGAAAAAGAACGTTTTATGCTACAAATAAATCTTTGTAGAAAACTTGTCATGCTAAAAATAAGAGAATGTGCTATGGTAGCTAGGCGCTGTATTTTTATAACGGTGTATATTTTGAAATAGGAATTAAGCTTATTTTAAATATTTTTATTGGAGTTATAGTGGGTAAATTAGAAATAAGAATTAGGAATATTTTTAGCTATTTTTTAAATCTGAATTTAGTTACTTTTTGGACTTTTAATGTCATAGCGGGTAATTTAGAAATAAATGTGAAGCGTGTTTTTTGTTACTTTTTATTATTCCAAATTTAGCTATTTTATACTTATAATAGTATGGTGGGTAATTTAGAAAGGTGGGAGGGGCATTTTTGACTATTTTTATTATTCCAAATTTAGCTATTTTATTAATATTTAGAGGGGTTTTGTGACTAATTTTTCCATAATGGCAATGGTGGGTACTTTTTTCTTCTTATTTTCTCGGATTAACGTGGGAATTTCTAGTGATGACTTCTTTTCTTGATCAATTATAATTTGGGAAAATAAATAATTTCAATATTTTTAGATCAATAATTATTGATACGTTTCCTTGATACTAGAAGAAAATCTCTCGGAGTTCAACAAAGAATTCGAGATTAAATCAAGCCTGGTAATCTACAAAAGAAGATAAAACAATGACGGAACATCTGAGCGTGTCCATCCTTTTGGTCGGCAATAATAAACATGGGGCATGGGACACATACTAAGTCTCTGTTTGGATTCACCTCCTAAACTTTTAGCTGGCTAATTTTAGTCAATTCAGATCTAAACATGACGACTAAAAGTGACTAAACTTTCAGCCAGCCCATCTCCTAAACTTTTAGCTCCTAGTTACTCCAACCCTCCTAAACTTAACTAAACATATAAAAAAAAAGCAATAAACACATGAAAAAGGCAAGAAAAGTTCAAAAACTAGAAACATTAGTCAGGGATCCAATATAATATCTCCTAAACATAGTTGGCTAAACATTAGCTGGATAAATGTTTAGTTGACTAATTTTAGCTGGCTAAAGGATCCAAACAAAGCCTAACTTTAGACATGTTTAGGCCGTTGTACATATATAGACGTAATACCTTACGTCCTATATATATGAGGGAATTGTATTGTGCGCCCTGTGCTCATGGTGGGTATGTACCCGTTGTGTGGATAGATACTACCCTTTTTTATCCGGGGTGCAAGGTTACATGGCATGTTTTCTATTCTGTCACAATAATATCTTTGAATGTAATTCTATTTAAGCTTCTTTAAGTGACATGCCCATATCTCAATATTCTACGTGCGCTCGTGCCGTCTCTTTCCTTTATTTTTTTGCAAATGAAAGGGAATTATATTAAAATATAAAGGAGTACAGACTTTTTACATCAAGACTCTGTAAGACAAATAAAATACAAAAGAAAACATATAAGTATTTTACTCATCTTTAACATCACTTGTTCGATCGAATCCGCTGAAGAGCAAGAACCAAATTGAAACCACCATGTCCTCTCTAACCGCTGATGAGAGACGCCTAAGTTTGTTGAAGCCGCAAGATTCACCGTCTTAGAACTCACTGTCAAGACGTATCTAATTCTTTAAACGAGAATGGGCCACATGTTCATCAGTAGGAAGAGAGGAAGATCCCATCTCACTAGTCCTTCAACGTTGCCGTCAGGACACATAATCCTTCATGTCGCCTTGTCGGGAAGGATGCTTCTGCCGTCGCCGCTGTCGTCACCTTCGCTGGTGCCGCCCTCCTTGATAGTCAGCGTGGCCCTAGATGTGAGGATACCCGAGGTTATGTATACGACAAAGCGGACAAATTAAAGCACGATGAAATGAAATGGGCTATTTAAAAGCCAAGTCCATTTAAATTTCATGGCGATGGTTAATGATCCAACAAATACTGAGAATCAATTCAGCTTCATGAGCTTTTTCTTTCCAGCATGGTGGAGGTCTTATATGGTACCTTTCCTCAATCAATGGATTATATCATTAATTGTACCTCCCCACAATTTATTATCAATTATTAACACTTGTGATATGTTGTTTACTACTAAACATTGCTAACATTGAAGAACTAGCTTCTTCTCACACAAGAGCACAAGCACATGCACGAAAACTTATTTGTACGGTTGACTTAGTGTAGTTAGAACGCTAGCTTAAAGTTAATTTTTAATTGATCTCTTAACAGCATATGTAGCCGGTGAGCAGGAATGCCTGCTACTGGAAAAACCGCTCCAGATGGCTGAAATACTGAAGCATGATTGCTATTTGGACGTTGAAGCAGAGAGAGAGTTGGCTAACGAGATCAAAGCAAAACATATGACGGCGCACTCTGGTGCTGATAATTCTCAACAGTTAGAAAAAGTAGCCATGAAGGACCTCGGCTTCAAGAGGTATGCACAGACCGTACCAATGTCTAATCATCAGTGTCCAATTATTGTTTGGATATATTACGCTTTTGTAGGATCACCCTAAAAAATAGAGTGATGTACTAATAAGACAATTCCTTCCTGTGTAAGCTTAGAATATCTATGGTCATTTTTAAATAAGATCATATATAATGTCTCCAATTTTAGGGCTAAACACTTTGGGTGGCCCAATGTCTATGTGTTCACCAAGGCTCTGGGGGAGATGTTGCTTGGCTCTCTAAGAGGAAACATCCCGGTTGTCATTTTACGGCCAAGCATAATAACAAGCACTTTCCAGGACCCGTTTCCTGGATGGATAGAAGGAATCAGGTATATAAATATATATATGAATTCCAACATGTTTCCGGGCGCATATATCAGATATAAGCAGGTCATGTGATATATATCTATGACTATGACACCATGTTAGTTATCATCAATATATATCATTACATTTTCTAATTTGGTACTTTTGGGCCGCCCGCAGCCATATCGACTTAACTAGTTGACATAGAAATTTCCCAAGATTTTGCAAGTATATATATGTTGGTCACCATTATTTTTGAAAGAAGCCTGACCAAGCTACCAGGAACTAGGTGCCTCGAATTAAGAAGAAATAGGCATCTAATAAACTCGAACCTGGGTGGTGGATGCGCAAATCCACGTCTCTCATCAACTAAGCTGATCTCGGTTCCTAAATGTTGATCGCCGTGTTACATAGTTATCATTTTGGTTGCAGGACAATAGACGCTTTGATTGTTGCCTATGCGAGCAGAAGCTTCCATGTTTCATGGGCAACGCCATAATTGATGCGGTTAGTGCTCACAGGCAATTTGTCACATATATAGTTGTACGAAAAAATTGAGAACTTAGCTAGTCTATGCAAATCTTAACTAAAAGGTAAATGCATAAATTTGATAGATACCAGGAGACATGGTGGTCAACGCTGCGATGGTAGCTATGGCCACTCACTACGGTGATGCGGGAACTCAAGTAGTTTACCATGCAACCTCAGCTCTCCAAAACCCCCTGTCTTGTCATCTTCTAGCGGAATCTACATATGCCTACGTTTTAACCAATCCTCCTGAGAAGATTGAAGGGAGGACCAAACGGTATAAAAGGCCACTATTGTTTAGCAGACTCGGATATTTCCATACATATATGCTGCTCGTGTATAAGATACCACTACAGGTACACGTATCATTTTTCCCCCTTCTTCTAAAGGTTATTTTCTCCCTTACCCCTAATTGAGATCATGTGGTGATCACTTGGATGTATGTCCTATGGTGTACAGATGTTGTATGCGGTGAATATATTACTTGGCGGATTATTCTCCGAGAAGCATAATAAGCTCAACCGAAGCTTCAATCAGTTCATGCTTGTAGCAAAATTTTATACCCCATATGCCTTGTTCAAGGGACGGTGAGCATTATTCAAATTCTATTTGTTAAATAGACATAATTGTGTTTCATCTGCACATATTTTTCTCTCTTAAAGTGATACATGCGCATTGACTCTATACATGATTCCTTGTAATGCTGCTTGGTCTTTTTTTTGCTCAACTGTAATCCCTGCGAAGGTTTGATGACACGAACTTGAGAAAGCTGTGGAGGACGACAGGCCAAGGGCACGGCGATGGATGCATGTTTAACATCGATCCCAATTGCTTCAGCTGGAGACAGTATTTGTTCAACACCCACATCCCAGCTGTTCTCAAGTCCAGCAGCATGAAGAAAGAAAGGCAAAGCCTGAAAGAGAGACCGTTGTTTCTCTGAAGGAATTATTTGCCATATATACTATAGTACAGTACAATGTTGCCTATTTCAGTCATTTGTATCTCTTCGCACCTGGCTACGACACCCCAAATATTTAGTACTACCTTGTTTCAATTTTCGAAATATTAATAGTATTTGTGGCCAATGTCACTACAATAAGATTTCCAACTTTGCTGAGAGTGTGTGAAGCATGCAAGTGGGCGACGGGGTTTTTGCAACAAACAAATTTATGAAATGAATATCAAATTAGAGGCAAGTTCTTCGGAAAAAAACTAGAGTAAATTTTGAGGTTGGATTTGCAATTAAGCTAAGTTTAATTCATTCCAAATCGCATGCCCGGTTGATACAAATTACGCGCGGTGCGGTGTATATTACGCCGGCCCACTACGGATGCTTGCATACTGCTCGGGCCGCCGCTCCTCCAGCTGCACTATGCCAGGCCAACGACGCTAATCCGTTGGGTTTTCTTAATAAGTAGTTTGGGCCGTGCTGCAAGTCTCTGACGCAGACGAGGCCTAATTAGAAGACAAGGAGGCCATTGGCATGAGACGAGCCCGGGACTGCGTATTCGTGGCGTACAATTTTAGAAGCCACGGCCCCTGTCGTACAATGAGGCCGGACCCCGTCGTGTCGGCCTTGAGAGAAGAGAAGCGACGACGACGAGCCCGGGAATGGCAATTCGCTTCTCTCAAGGCCCCTGTCGTAATGAGCCCGTCGTCGCGTCAGTGCAGCGCCTCGACTATGCTCTCGATCGTTTGCTCAAAAAAAAAAAAAAAAAAAAAAAAAAAAGAAAAAAATGAAAAGAAAAAAGGACTACGCTCTCGGTCGAGGTCAATCAGGTCACCGCCGGCCAACCAGCTGTAAGTTCGCCCGTGCCGTCCCGACGCTTCCCGTGAGACTACGATCCGCCGTCGGCAGAGGAAAAGACGAGCGAATTTGCACTGGCCCTGACTTGCTAGCAGCTGTTCTTACCCTGAAAGCGACGTACTTATTCGCAACTCCATGTCCAGTCATCCACCAACCAGCGGAATAAAGTCGTTGGTCCACTCCTGCGCTTTCGCCCGATCGACCTCTCGCAGCAAAATTCAAACGCAGATCGAGCACGCAACGAGTTGCCAACACTTCAACGCTTTCAAACCATCTCATGTTTCCAGCTCATCCTACAGGTAGCTCCAACACCGTCCTGGATGGAACCGGGAAATTCAGCTAAAAAACAATGGGTTTCACCCGAAAAAACAAACAAAAAAATAGCAAGGTTTCGCAGTCAAGAGGATATACAAGGGCTCGGGGGCAGGGTAGGTCGGACTCGGACAATCAAACGAGTGGCTGGTCGGTCAAGCATCCCGAGTTTCCGATGTTTTCATTCATTTTCAACGAGTAGGTCATTGCATCCTGACTAGTACTTGCTATTAGTGTATTTGTAAACCGTGCATCAAGGTCAGCTAATTAATTACTAATCATTTACAGGAAGAAGGATTGCTGACCGTAGCTTGTTCCCATCGGCGCACGCTGAACCAGTTGCGTTTGTGCCAGTCAAAAAGCTAGCGTGGGTGCAACTGATCAATTGGCGGAGCGGCTGGCATGACCCATGCAGTCTGCAAAACACAGTTTCCAAATTGAATTTTAAAGAGTATATATGTGTGTGTGAGGTGAGAATCCAAAATCGTGTTGGCCAAGTTCACAATCTTTGTAGTAGTTAAGGTTCTGCGGATATTCTTAGCGGCACACATGACCCATGCAAGCTGCAAATTACAGTTTCCAAACTGAATTTTAAAATTTAATGCGTGTGAGGTGAAATTTCAAAGTCGTGTTGGCCGAGTTAAGAATCCTTGGAGAGTAGTTAAGGTACTGAGGATATTCTTGTATATGAACAGATTCTTTGTCACGATAGGTTAGGTATTCTAATTTCGTGCCTTTTAATTAATCTGCATCTCATCTGCTCGAGATCAGAGGCTTATTACCCATCGAATCTCGAGCAGAAATGAAGCTAGGTGCAAGATGCATACATTTGATGTCGTTTTCAATAATCTTCAAAAACATGGATAGGGTAGGTAAACCCTCCCAAAATGTTAATTTTTGCTTCCCCACTTCGCCGATTCTCATCCTTGACGGTTTAGCCCTGCCAGCTGAAAATCAACATCAGATATAAGCCTAGCTAGGGCCAGAAATTGCTGCCTTTTGAGTAACATGAGAGGCCTTCACAACTGAAAGTGTGTAAAGATAACTAGAAACTAACGTCAAAACATGTAAAACTTATTGCTTGGTAACAAGAGCCTTAGGCCCTTAGCGCCACTCGTGCTTGAGGAGCAAGGGTAGTAAAATGCTGACGCCATTTTTTTTATTTTTGAAAAAGTATGCAGTCCAATATTACTCTTTTGAATTAGGAACATCTAATGTAGCTGATCAGTCATTGATTTAAATTCACAGACTTGATTGTCAAGAAATAGCTCATGCTTACCTATATATGACGGAATTTCAAATGTTAATTACTGCTGCTTCAAAACCATGATTTTTTTAAGTCCAACACTGTAGGCTAATTTAATCAGTTAGAACTTTGTATGAAGGACCCTTTTCTTTTTATGCTCGCCTACTACTAAGGATTGTTGACCGGCTGAGAAAGTTGTGGATTTGTGCAACAAATGGCTCGAATAGATAAATGATGAGACCACTTAACTCCAATCAATCTACCGCATTGCATAAATAAATGATGTGACCTAAGTGATGTGAATGGATATATTTCTATCTCTCATAACGGCAGTTAGAGGCATTCTTCATAAGCTTCAGAAACTATATATGTGATGGTGCCAAGTAGTAGTTGTGCAATTAAATATAAAGCAATTAGGGTGTATATGTAGTGAAAACTTGTCAACATTCCACAGCAGCAATGTCCGCTTGTGCGTAATATCATTTGACCAGGTCAGGTATCGTCTGAGTATTTATACTTCCATTTATAAAGATAACTCCTTAAGGGTGTGGGTACATATCAATGTTATAAAATGAAAAATTTAAGTGTTCATTTTATTTTTCAGATAATAATGGACTATTTACGTTAATGCATCAAGTTGCTAATTAATGCTTTGAAATTTATATTTTAAACATTTGGGAAGCTTTTTCGTGTAAAGCCGCACGCGCACTGCAAGAATCTGCAAGTTTCCCTAGGCTCAAAAATCAAAATTACTAGGGAAAGAGTAGAAAATCATATGATTGGCACCATTGCTTTAGTTACTAATTCTCCACTGAAATTTTTGGAATCAACGATAGATGCACACAAAGCGTTAACTTAGACTTTGCAAGATGTATTGAGGAGATCTTTATGAATATTTTTTTATAAAGTGAAAAGTGCAAAGGATCATTACTTAATTAAACCATTTATACTCTGACCCTCAAGTGGAATAGCTTATCGAAGATAGTAATAACTGGACCATGCGAAGACAGTCATTTAAAGATTTATAGTTATGAGCATGTAAAGTCTGAACTTAACTTGTGGATAATTGATTTGGCCAGTTTTATCAATTGGATTTGGAATATTCTCTCACGTACGAGACCAGCGCAATCTCAAAGTATGTAACAACATATTTGTAAACTTCATTCATATAAAAAAACATTTGTGTGATTTCCTTTAGATTTAGATAGATTGAATTCAACAGATGTCTACAACGATAGGAGGTCAAATTTACTGAATTTACTTTTCCTTGAGACGAAGACATAAACTGGTGCTGGTTCGATCATCATACGACTCAGTTTTGTTTATGCTTAACATATACCAGTGGTGTTTGCATGCCTATCTCACAATTCACAATAATGGATGACATCTCGTTTTTCAGGGATTTTCTTTTCCGGCTAACTTTATGTGCCTGTTGTTTCGGTCCCATATTATGAATTTTCTATTATCCAGATCAGAACAAGGGTCATATTAGAAAAATAGGAAAAGGATAAGAAAAACTGTGGACAGCCTTTTACTATATATAGTGTAATTTTTTGTTGAACATTTGTTGCCATCTATCGTCAATCAGAATGTAACTAATATGCTTCCTAGCTACATGAATATAAACTTTCTATTTGCCCGGGAAGGTAACAAAACTCTCAGAAATAACATGAATTTCAACAAAAAGGCATGTCAGAAATGGTTAAAATATTGACACATTTTTATTTCTTTTCTTTCTTCTGCTTTCTTAAGCAGTTTTTTTTTTTGAGATTACATAGTACAACTCAGACACTCACAACGCACGCACACTCACCCCTATGAACACACGTACGCAAACCCTACCCCTATGAGCATCTTCGAAGACTGAGCCGGCAAATCTAGAGATACGAAGTCACCACTGGCGCCTCGCTGTCGACGGGAGCGTCGCCTACCACTGAAAGCACAAATGCCGTTAAATCCTTGAAAATTCGCTCCCACGGGGAGTCGAACCCAGGACCTGAAAGGTGTTACTCAAATGCCTTAACCACTAGGTCAAGACCCCTTTCACTCTTAAGCAGCTTATGGCCATCTGAGAAATGAAAGAAAAAGGCCATGGTCCATGCACACTGGATCTACTTTATGTTGACTGGATCAGATGAGGCCGCTAGCTTCCAGAGGTGCTCCTGGGCCGTAAGCATCCGGAACATCCATATAGGTCCATACTCATGATTCATTTTTTTTATTAAACCATAACAACGGACAATTTTAGATAATCCTAAAAAAAATCCCGGCATTCGTAGCCATAACGTACATAGAAATGCATACCTTTCAGATGGCTAGTGTTCATATAGTACAACAGATAAAGGGAGCTAACAAAGTGATGCAACGCGCCATTTACTGATAGCCGGCAACAAATGTACACTTACACATTCTGTTCAGGATACAAGTAAAACGAACGAAAAAAAAGTACAATGAATCCATACTTCTACTTGAAAAGAAGGTACACTTCTCTTTTTTTGGAAAGTAAGAAGCGGTAAAGTAAATCAGCAAAAAAAGAAAGTGAATCCTTGCATTTCAGCATGAGTATGCCGCGTAGATCTTTATGTCCGCGGTGTCGAAGCCGTTGAACTTGGATCCGGCTGCCATGGTGTAGGCGCCCATGTCGTCGAAGACGAGCCAGTCGCCGACGCTCATCTCCGGCAGCTTGTACCCTGTGACGACCGTGTCGAGGGAGTCGCACGTCGGGCCGAACACCGTTGACGTGTACGTGGCCTCGCCGGGGGCCGAGCCGGCCAGCGGCCTGGGGCGCGGCACGTAGTGGTCCATTAAGATGCAGTTGAGCGAGCCGTAGACGCCATCGTCGATCCAGTACTCGCGCACCTCGCCGCGCGTGCGCTTCCCGATGACGCGCGCGGCGAGCGTGAACGCCTTCTCGGCGAAGTATCGCCCGGGCTCGCCGATCACCTCGACGCACGGAAGGTCGCCGAAGTGCTGCGCCAGGGTGACGTTGATGACCGCCGCGGCCTCGTCGAACGCGGCGTCGGCGGTGAACCCGCCGCCGACGTCGAGGACGCGCATGGGCGGCATGCCGAGCGCCGCGGCGGCGTCGAACGCCGCGCGGGCGGCCTGGATGGCGCCGCGGTACACGTCCACGCGCGCCGCGCCGCTCCCTACGTGGAAGGAGACCCCCGCGACGCTGACCCCCTCGCGCCGCGCGGCGAGGAGGAGCGGCACGACCTCGTCGGCGTGCGCGCCGTACTTGGTGCCCAGGTCGATCCTGGCCTCGCCGCCGTCGGGGCCCTTGATGCGGATGAGGAGCTCGCACTTGGGGTGGCAGCGCTTCACCTTGGCCACCTCCTCGGCGGAGTCGTAGGTGGTGAGGTTGACGCCCACCGAGGCGGCGTACTCGAGGTGCGCCTCGGGCTTGCAGGGGTTGGCGTACACAATGCTGCGGGGCTGCACGCCCAGCGCGAGCACGGCCTCGATCTCGGCGCGGCTGGCGCAGTCGAAGCCGGCGCCGAGCGCGGCCAGGGTGCCCAGCAGCGCCGGCTCCGGGTTGCACTTGACGGCGTAGAAGGGGCGCACGTCGGGGAGCGCGCGGCGCCACGCGCGGTAGAGGTCCACGATCTTGGCCAGGTCCAGGACGTGGAAGGCGCTCCGCTGGCCGGACGTGGCCGCGATGGAGCGGATGAGGCCGGTGACGGCGTCCTTCTCCTTGAGCTCGTCGCGCTTGAACGCCAGCACCTTCTTGTCCTTCACGCCGGGAGCCACCAGCACCGCCTGCATGGGGCTGCCTCCAACCATGTTGATGTTTGTGATGGTAACGTCGCTACCCGAGGAAGATGACGCGACAGGGGCTAGTAGCTAGATGAAGCCTAGCTTGCTTAGCCAAGAGCTCCTTCACCTAAAATACAAGGCAGAGAAAAGTATATAATGTACAGTTAGTTCCTCTGCTGCACCAGCCTTTAATAAAAGATTGTATTTGGAATGCCATTGTGCAGGTGCCAGAAAATTTCGATGCTTTTCATTCCAGAAAAAACAAAACAAGAGAACGTTTGGACGCATTCACGAAAGGATGAAATGCTGAATTGAGCATGCATGTCGCGGGACGTTTAGTTTGATGACTACATACATGTCTGGTCAATCAGCTTACCAGTGAGAGACAGAAGAACCGGCCGAATTCGAGCAAGTGATCGTCAAGAAGCGATCGTCAAGAAGCGATCGCTTTGGTGAGAAGAGCTCTCTTGGTGTGTTGCGCGGCTTGTTCGGGATGAGTTTGGCGCCTTATATAGCGCGCGCCCGCGGAGGAAGGAAGCATCACGCTTCGGCGGCAGAGGAGTGTGGGTTAGGTGGGCCGCAGCTCGACGGCGACGTGGTAGGTTTGGTGTTGCTGCGGTCAAATCGATCGGCCGCGCAATGTCCCTAGTTAACGCGCGGCCACACGAGACGAGCGCGGCAGTTGCAGCCCGCCCGGGCGCCCGGTTGCAACGCTCGCTCGCGACGCCGCGCGCGCGCGCCGGCGGCAGTTGCACCTCGCGACTTCGTCAGCGCAGGGGCAACCAGGGGGCACACCAGGGTAGGTGGGTAGAGGCTTTGAGCTCAATTCCATGTACTATTTTTTTTGCTCGGCGACTGCCTCAACAGACGGCGGCCCCTTCGTCCTTTTTTTTTTTTTAGAAGATAGGTGTCCCCTGCTTTATTCAAAGCAGCCGCTTCGTCCTTTTCCTCCCCCAATTTCATTCCTCGACTATTCCTTTGTTCACGCATTTGGGTCTAGTAGTCAAATGAGAAAAGCGCATGGTACTATAATCACTTCTTATTAGCTGCACTTTCCGGCTCATTACAATAGTCACTAGCCTATCAACCCGTGCATTTGCACGGGCTAGCAATTTTATAGATCCCCACATAAATTAAATGTAAGAAAAATAGAAATGATAGATGTGTTCAAAATGTCAGGTTTCTCAATCTATCTATTATCTTAGTATTTGAAGTTTTAAAGGAGCCACTATGTTCGCTCTCAAGATCACGAAATTACCACTCGGAAAAAAGAGAATATATAGACCATAGGATTTTATGAAGATTGAACGCTCCAGATTAATTGTCAAATACTACTAAAATAGCAGAAATTCGGAATAAAAAATCAATTCCATGTCAAACACAACTCACGAGAGGCTAAAAGTTGGGCAAAAATAAATGGATAATTAAATCATAAAATTCGGTTCTAATCTGCTACGGGTTCAATCAAGAGTTCTGTTCACCTACAGTTCATTGCGGATATCTATGGTTCACCTACAATAGCTTGATCCTTCACGTCTCTTTCTTTAAATATTTTTTAGATTAAGAAGATGTGGTAAATACGGGTGTATATAAAACGAAGCGGGGAGTGATAGAAATAAAAATATTTTGGAAAAAAAGAGAGTTGAATTGAGAAGTGAAAATGCTAACTATTTTAGAAAAACTAAAGAAAGCTAAGGTGATTAAAAAAAAAACCGGGACAAAGGGAGTAACATTTTGTGAAGCACTTTTAGCTAAACATCAAAATTAGTTGAAAGTAACGCAAAGTAAATCTAGCCGCGCAATTTTGCGCGGGACACCTTGCTAGATTTATTTAAAAGTCCATGTTATATAAAAATATAAGTAAAAATTCGAGCTACAAAATCCCTTTGCATGGAAAGGGAAACCAAAAGTCCAAATCTGACGGCATATCACAGCTAGAGTCCGAATCCAATTAAACCTCTAATTTTTTCTTTGTTGTCTCCCACGTATAGGTGTGTAGTAGTATGGAACCTTCAAGATTTTCAAGTGTGGGTGCAGGGCACCAGAAAAGGCATCTAGCTGATGCAGCCTCGGTAAATCCGGAGACAGCATGGTAGAGGAATTAGTGGCGGTCCTAGCATTGGTTCATCATGTCAACAAGCCAAGCTTTGGGTTTCCTCTGTGGTTGTGAATTTGGGAGAAACTAATGTAGCAGGGCACGGCATGCATGCAAGAGGGTGTGGAATGCTAAATCTGTAGGCACAACGTCACCTAATTTCAGATTGATCAATTTTTGTAGTGGATGGCAGATTGAGCGTGAAAAAGGTGAACCATATCGAATATAAATTGGGGATGATCATTACTTTCTTTGATGGGGCACACATCGAGCTGACGACTTGATGATAGACACGCAAGCCGCATATCCAAGCGTTGGGTGTACAGACTATGTCGTATGTACGCAGGAGGATGACTGGTGCCGGCGATGGGCTGTGAAAAACAACATCGTGGCAACAAGCGTGTCCTACATACGAGAGCATTGTGTTTTGTGGTGTACATTGTCAAGCTTTATCTGAATGCATACATACATCTCTACTCCGAGTCTCCGACTCTGTATACAAGCATGCATGCCGCTCGACCACAGTCTGGATCCAAAATTATTGAGAAAAAAAGGAAGATAATTCTTGCAGAGCAGTGGCAGAGAGGAAAATTTGTTGTTGACGACATTGACGGGAAGTGGGGGAGCATCGTGTGTTTCCAGGCTGCGAGGTCGGGTTTGCCGGTGGTGTAGGCCGGCGCAAGCGACGGCTGGAGGATGGGTGATCAACAGTAAGAACGAGAGAAAAGCAAGAAAAGCATAATGCCGCGTTAATCAGAAAAAAGAAAAGTTATAAGCCGTTGGATTTAATGAACATCTAACGGTCCAAAGGAGCCACCATGTTCGCTCTCAAGGCCAAAAATCACCACATTAATCATAGAAAAATAAAAGATATAGACCGTTGATTTTAATGATGATCTAACGGTCTAGATTAACCATAGATTCCATGCTAAATTTTAAACAGACAAAACTCGGAATAAAAAATAAAAGGAGAAAAATGTGCATGTTTGATTTGATAAAGAAAAGAACCACGTATCAATTGGTCAGGCAACGTTAATAAGTGGGGAAAAAAATCTTCATTGAACTGATAGAGTCCCAATGGAAACTGCCATACGAGATGCGTTATCTCATATATAAAGAAGCATGCCTCACGATCCCAAAAGTCAATCTACGGGGGCGACACAACTTCATGTGCATCCGACGAATTCATGGCGGCGTATCTGGCTACTCATTGCATGGACGGCGGCTAGGACGGCACCTTACAAAGGAAGAGGCACACGTACATATGTCGAATTAGACCGCATGTCGACGGTGAGAAAACAGGATTCAAAAGCGCCAGATCACCGATCGTGTCCACGGAAGCGATGTTAGGCCAATACCACCTAGGCACTTCGAGTGGCAAAGACAATCAACCATAGGTGAAGCCGTACGTACGTAGCAGTGATACGTCGGCACCGACTGCATGCGTTGACAGGTTAGGCTGTAATTCAAAACCCCAGCGACAGCGACGCTTTGACGTTTTGGTCCTACAGGTGTTCGTAGACCAGGGTCAGCAGCAGCCGAGAGGATATAGGATGCGCGGAGGGGGAATAACCATGTATTTACTTGGTGGCCCGAGCGATGCGGTTACGTTCTGGCGTCTCTTGAGACTGCTGGATGAGAGTTTGAAGAAGAGCAGCTGCCTTTTGTCATGCGGTTATGTTCAGGACAATGAGCTTAATCATGAAGGATTAGTTTTCATACAGATCGACAATGGGGATAAACTTGGGAGCGATCGGGTGGAGCAAAGTTGCTACGATGCAGCTGCGCTTTCATCAAGCAGGTCAGTATAATTGATCATTATACCAAGCACGGGTGCTGTCAATGGCCATACATGGTTCTACTTCTTCGGCACATCGTTCTTCTAATTTCTACTAGATATCCGGATCCTTATTCAGTTATTCTTGGGTCAAGGAAAAAAAAGAGCGGTGGCTTGGTGAATCAGTGAGTTCCCTTGGCCCACCCGACGCGACGTGGAAGTTGGCCACAACAGATCTTCAGCGAACACAGAGGAGCGTACGATGCGTCAAAGGTGAATAGATCAGGAAACTGGAAGTACAAGATCATCGCTGACAAGTATCAGGAAACTCGAAGTACAAGATCACCGGTGACAACTATCACGAAACTCGAAGCAGAAGATCGCCTGCGGCGAAACCTCATGTGATCGAGACGTGCTTCACAGACACCTGGAAATGGGGTAACATGAGAATTTGTTTTGAAGTTGAGGAAGCGCAACGTGATGGAAAGGACCTATCGGGAATCTGTTTCATTTTGACATATATACACACTCACTAACACAAGGTGATGACATTAGAAATGGGCAACCGATAACAAGCCACTGAGGAGAGTAATAGATACAATGTCCTTTTCTGCAACAAGATTTCTGCCTTGATTGTTTTTTTCTGCTTTGTTTGTTAGTTGTTTCGAATTGCTTTGTTGAACTAGATACATACAGAAGGATGAAAAATGACGATGGACAAACATAGTAAAAAAAAAAGGCAAGATGATGGAGAAGGATGAAAAGAGTAGAAGGAAGACAAATGAAATAGGGAGCCAATTTAGAATAGCATTTTGTTAGTAATTTTTTATTATATGTCACATACATGTCAAACAGGTCCTAATGAAATATTTAATAAAATAGTACTGAATTGACCAATGAACTATAATGAAAACACATGTACATGACCAAGTCCGTGCTTGAATGTTTATTCAGAAAGGTGTACCTATTATCCTGAATAAATTTCACACCTAGCAATAAGCCAAAATTAACTAGGGAGAAGTTTTGCATAGCTTGAATAATATTGGCTATGCTATTGAAATTGTCTTGCCCTGTACATTGTTGGTATTTCTTAACGATCACAGATAAATCCGCAAGCGCACGGAGAATACCTGTGCAGCATTTCACCCGAGAGTATTCCAAGGTATCGTATTTATATTTTCCATAGGGAAGACGATGGTTAAGAGAGTACTATGCTCATAGAATATATCTGTGCATTTAAATGGATCACAGTCCATACAATGCTAAACAATAATATATAGGTAGTGTGACACACAAGAAAAGGATCAACTCCAATATACATCCAAAGTCAAGTGGAGACAGAACAAAGAAAAGAGCTAAGTTCCTAATGTACTTCATTATACAGCTGCATAGTATACAACATACACATACATGCACACAACGAAGGTTTAGGCATGTGTACTCAAGCAAATTAGGCACCGGCTTACCCCTGGTCTGCCAGGCGACTCCGGTCTATAGCTCTATGCCGTACCCGAACATGGAGGGATACCGAGGACGAATAGGGCTGTCACCACCTACCGTCTACCTCAAACAGTCTGTGGGGCACGAGGCATCCAATGTATTCTACCAATCCAAGCACCATGCTTGCATTGTGTCACACTCGATTTTTATAAACATAAATCGGATGCAATCTACATGTATGCCAGGATCTGTTTTCATACATATAGCGGCAATATAGTGATACAGTTCTATAACGAAAGGAAACAAATTTAAATAAAACAAACCAGAGTTCTAAACACAGCAGCGGAAGAGACAACTCCAAGGCGCTCCACAGGCAGTGTTGGCGCTTTCTAGGTACCCATTTTATATGACAAATATGGTGTTTTTGATACCTTATTATGTCATTATAGCTAACAATTAACCCCATTATTATATATATGCGTAGTTTCTGTGTATTTGGAAGGATTTACAGGAAAAAGGTGGAAATAGAGAAACTACGGATAAAAAGCTGCTGGAGGCCGAAGACAGAGAAATGGGACTTCGTGCCGGTCGGCACAGGGCCTGTGCCGACCGGCACAACAGAGGTCGAGCCCAAATATGAAGCCCACTCGGAGAATATGAAGCCCAGATGAAATATCAGAGTCGGAGTCGGTGAAGTCCAGCCCATAACCGAAAGGAACTATAAAGAGGAGATCTTGGTCGCGAAACGGGAGAGACAACAAAGAGATAGAAGTTTTGACCTAGGTTGAAGGTTGTGGCGGCGATCACCGATCATCACCACCAAAAAGGGAGGTTGTGCCGACCGGCACGCAGCCGTGCCGATCGGCACCTGTGGGTCCACGCCAAAATTCCGCGTCCTATTGTAGCCATGTTCATGTGTTGCAGTATGATGCGTGAGTAGATCTCATATTCTCTCCGTGGCGAGGGAAATCTGGTTATGTAACTCTCACACTTACGATACTCTTTTGATGTGTTCGGTCTATGTGATGTTTTTATTTCGTATCTGATCAATACGTGATTATCACATAGTGCAAGAAACCAGTGGAGAGCTATTAACCCTTGTCGTGACAGGATCGGGGCGAACGAAACCACCATGTCTTGTAGAATACTAAACCTATCAATTGAACAATAATCCGAGTTGCATGCCAGTACCCCAAACCATAGGAGAGAATCCTTTTATAACCTTGTTACAACCGCAGGCCTTTTCATCTCTAAGTGGTTAATCAACCTTTTCACTCACACTTCTGCTTAATTAATTTGGTAGTTTAGATAATAGTTTAAGTTCCGCTTGTTCTCTGTGGTTCGACATTAAACCTTGGAATACTCTAAGGGAAAGTGCTACAACTGTACACCGTCCACTTGCGGTATATAAGTAGGTGCGTACAAACGACCAACAAGCTATCTTTCTGGCGCCGTTGCCGGGGAACAAGCCAGTTCTTTTACTATCTATTTATTCTACTAACCTCTAATCCTCTCTTTTCTAGTTTGTTTTTGTGTTTTCTTTCTGTGTTTTCAGGATGGGTACTCCTGAGCCGACTCATACGGTTAGGGAGCATTCACTACCGTCTCCAGGATTACTGATCCCACAAACTTCTGATGAGAAAGTCACTGCTTCGTCATACGTTCTCAACCCGACCATCATCAGCATGGTCGAGAACAGCAAATTCTCTGGGACGAAGGACGAGAACCCGTACACACATCTGCAAGATCTAGAAGTTCTCTGTCAGACCTTTAAGCATGAAGGAGTGCCTCAGAATTGGTACAGATGGTTGCTATTTCCATTTTCTCTAGACGAAAGAGCCAAGGATTGGTATAAATCTGCAGCCCGCGAAGCTAAAGGAAATTGGGATAAGCTTGTAGGAAATTTCTGTTTGCATTTCTTCCCGCTTCCGAAGGTGCAGAAACTGAGAAGGGAAGTGGTCAACTTTGAGCAAATGAGAGAAGAAACCCTCACGCAAGCATGGCTGCGCTTCCAATCTCTATTGAAGCAAGGGCCCGATTTGGGCATGAATGATAACTAGACCGCTCAGACATTCTACATGTCTCTCGAAGGGACCTTCAGGATGCATCTAGATAGTTCGGCTGGAGGGAGTTTCCTCGACTTAACTGCTACTGCAGGTCTGGATCTTTTGAGTAATATATCAAAAACTGAAGCTATGCATAGGCATTGGGAAGAATTCCAAGAAGATCCAATTCCCCTTGAAAGGTCGACGCTAGAAAAAGGTTCTTTGGGACTGAAAGCTGAAGCGGAAAGCTGTACAGTGTCTGAAGTTGAATTAACAGTAAGGACAGAAGAACCAGCACAAGGTGATCTGAAAAGACTAAGATTGGAGGAGGTGCCGACCGGCACAGCTCCTGTGCCGATCGGCACACCAGAGCCCCGCGTGCCGACAGGCACAACTCGTGTGCCGACCGGCACGAGGCCTTCTGTTAAGGGGATTTCCAAAACTGAAGCTGCAATATTAGAGAAGCATGGAAACAGCTTCGTGAATAAATTTCCAAGACCAGTAGGAGATCCAACCTTGAGTAATGCTAAACCGTTGGACGAGTTTGAACCGTTGAATTGGATTCCTATAGATTTCAGCTCAAATCTGCTAAGTATGAGGAGGACATATGACCCAAAGTATGCCTCTACTATAGGAGTTCAGTATAACTTCCCTAAAGACACTAGAACTTCAGAAATACTGGACAATGTTATCATTGGCGAAGTATTGGGAAAATTGTATAAGGACGATATGGAAATTGATCAGATGGAGGTGCAACAAGCAAAGAAGCTATTTGATAGTTGCTTTATCCCGTCGCCGTATGAAGGATTATGCGGAGTATATGCAGTTGGCCTTACAGAAGGAACAGAAGTTGATCCTTACATACCGTGCGAAATCGGGCATAGAAGCTTTCCTAAAGCACTATGTGATTTTGGTTCCCGTGTCAGTTTGATGACGTATGAAGCATTCATGGATATGCCTTATGACATAAAAGGAAGATTGCTAGGAACCGAGCTTGAGCTAATCATGGCAGATGGAAGGAGAACTAAACCACTGGGAGTTATCAAGGATATGAATGTTGAGGTAAAAAGGAACGCTATACCAGTGGATATTTTTGTTCTCAATAAAGGTGAGGTTGGAGTTGAAGATATTATTTTGGGAAGACCTTTCTTGAAGCTTGTACAAGCTGTTATTGATGCTGGAAAAGGTCACCTCAAATTGACTCTGGGTGGAGAGGAAGTCCTCTTTGAATTCAAAGACCCACCCGTCACGGAAGAAAGTGAAGACCCACCCTCTCCCCAGGAATTCTTTTCAGAAAAGGATGAAGAAATCAGTACAGGATACTCAGATCCGTTGAATATACTGTTTGAAGAATCAGACAGGGAAGAGGTGGAGATACAAGATGGTGCCGACCGGCACACAGACTGTGCCGATCGGCACGGTGCTGGTGCCGACCGGCACAGAGGTGAAAATTCTAAATTTGAGCCTTTGGGTAATCTGGATCCTGGTACAGCACCAGAAGTAGAACTGAAGCCGCTTCCTGACGGTCTGAGGTATGAATACTTAGGTGGAGATAGAAGTTATCCAGTCATCGTCAACAATGCTTTGACTAAAGAAGAAACAGAGCGATTGCTTGCTATTCTGAGGAAATACAAGAAAGCCATCGGATATAGTATTGATGACATCAAAGGAATAAGCCCAGCTTTTTGCACACATAAGATCAATCTTGAAGAATCAGCCAAGCCAGTTGTTGAAGGCATGCGACGATTGAAGGAAGGCATGAAGGAAGTTGTAAAGAAAGAAGTGCTGAGACTTCTTAATGCAGGAATGATTTATCCTATTGCTGATAGTGAATGGGTGAGTCCAGTGCATTGTGTACCAAAGAAGGGAGGACTGACAGTGGTACCTAATGAGAATAATGAGTTGATCCCTCAACGAACAATTACAGGATGGCGAATGTGCATTGATTACAGGAAACTGAATACAGCTACAAAGAAAGACCATTATCCGTTACCATTCATTGATGAGATGCTCGAAAGGTTAGCCAAGAACTCTTATTTTTGCTACCTCGATGGTTATAGTGGTTTCTTTCAAATTCCTGTTAGACCTGAAGATCAGCATAAGACCATTTTCACTTGTCCTTATGGAACTTATGCCTATCGACGAATGCCATTCGGTCTTTGCAACGCACCAGCCACATTTCAGAGATGCATGAATGCTATATTTGCTAAATTCATTGAAGACATTATGGAGGTATTTATGGATGACTTCTCTGTTCATGGTACTGATTTTGATCATTGCTTAGCAAATTTAGATAAAGTACTAAAGAGGTGCGTAGAAGTTGATTTAGTTCTTAATTGGGAGAAATGTCACTTCATGGTAACCGAAGGGATTGTCTTGGGGCATGTTATTTCTAACCGAGGCATTGAGGTAGACAAAGCTAAAATATCAACAGTTGAAAGGCTGCCACCACCTACTGATCTTAAGACTGTGCGAAGTTTTCTTGGACATGCAAATTTTTATCGCTGATTTGTTAAGGATTATTCAAAGATTGCTAAGCCATTGACGGAATTGCTGCAAAAGGACGTCGAATTTGAGATGAATGATGAAAGACTTGCCGCGTTTCGGAAGTTGAAAGAAGCCTTATGCTCTGCACCTATTATGCAACCTCCGGATTGGAATTTACCTTTTGAGATTATGTGCGATGCAAGTGACTATGCAGTAGGAGCGGTTCTTGGACAGCGAAAAGAAGGTAAAGTACATGCTATCTACTATGCTAGTAAGACTCTTAATGAAGCGCAAATTAACTATACAACAACAGAGAAAGAGATGCTAGCTGTCATATTTGCATTTGAGAAATTTAGATCCTACATCCTCAACTCTAAGGTCATTGTTTATACGGATCATGCTGCTATTAGATATCTTGTCTCTAAAAAGGAGTCGAAACCTCGATTGCTTTGTTGGGTTTTGATGTTGCAAGAATTTGATTTGGAGATTCGAGACAAAAAAGGGATTGAGAATTCAGTAGCAGATCATCTATCTCGTTTGGTGATTGAGGACAAGGAAGGATGCATTGGTGATGCCATGGCACAAGAGCAACTTTTTCGAGTTAAGGATTATCGAGAATCATGGATGCAAGACATCATAAATGGATTCACAGGAAAGCTGAATGATTGTAGCAAGAATTCAAGAAAGAGGATTGTCAGTGAAATGAGGAAATTCATATGGGATGATCCTTATTTATACCGATATTGTGAAGATGGAGCTGTTCGACGGTGCGTACCTCGCGACGAACGCGAAAGCATATTGGAAAAGTGTCATTCATTTGATTATGGTGGACACTATGGGCACTTTCGAACGCAAGCAAAGGTATGGGCTAGTGGATTTTATTGGCCTTCGATGCATGAAGATGCGAAAAGGTATGTTGCTACATGCCCCCAATGCCAAAGAATTGGAAATGTTAATGCTCGTAATGCTATGCCTTTGAAGTATAACTTGCAAGTTGATATATTCGATGTTTGGGGCATGGATTTCATGGGACCGTTTGTTAATTCTCATGGTTATGAATATATTTTGGTTGCTGTGGACTATGTGTCAAAGTGGGTAGAAGCGATACCATGTCGGGCTAGTACAACTAATGAATCCAAAACAATGTTGAATGAGTACATATTTCCAAGATATGGTGTTCCTAGAGTTATTATAACAGATGGTGGAACTCATTTTACTGGACATGAGTTTACTAAAACTTTGAAGAAGATGGGTATTGAGCATCGAATTGGAACAGCCTATCATCCACAGACTAACGGTCAAGCAGAAACATCTAATAAGCAGTTGAAAGGAATTCTCCAGAAGATTGTTACAAGAGAAGGAAAGGATTGGTCAAATAAATTGAATGGCGCACTATGGGCTTATCGCGCAGCATTCAAGACGCCAATAGGTATGACACCTTATCAATTTGTCTATGGAAAGACTTGGCATTTGCCTGTGGAGTTAGAACATAGAGCATATTGGGCGATCAAAGAGATGAATTTGGATTTAGATGCTGCTGCAATGAAAAGGAAGATTCAAATTAGTGAACTCGAGGAAATGCGCTTAAAGGCTTATGAGAATGCAGCCATCTATAAAGAGAAAACAAAAAAGTGGTATGATAAGAAGCTATTGAAAAAGGAATTTTACGAAGGAGATAGGGTGCTACTATTCAATTCAAGATTTCGGTTGTTCGGTAAAGGTAAATTGAAAAGCAAATGGGATGGACCGTATCTTGTTCATAAAGTTCTTCCTTCCAGAGCTGTTGTCATCATGGATGGGAAGCAAAATACATACACGGTGAATGGCCAACGACTTAAGGTATATCTTGAACCCGACACTTTTGAGTTAAAGTCATTTGATATATATTATGTTGATTAAGTGGTTGGGTGGTCGAGCTTAACGACGTAAAACAAAAGCGCTGTTGTTTTTGCTGTTTTTCTGTGTGTTTTCTGTTTCTTTAATTTTGTTGAGTCTTGCGAGGCAAAGTTGCCTCCGTGCCGACCGGCACGGAGCCGTGCCGACCGGCACGGGGAGTCCGTGTCGTTTTTGAGTCAGTTTTTGCCCTTCCTCCAAGACATGCTTCGATGACTTCCAAATTTAAGAGATAGAGTCCGTTTGGATCAAGAGAATTAAGGATATATATATATTAAGGAGTCGTCTCGGATCTCATCATCAAAAATCGAGCGCCACCAGAGTTTCCACCGAAACCCTAGAATAGAGAGCACTGCAAGGCGGCGGATTTGGCAGCGGGGGAGACGGTGCCGATCGGCACGGCTCCGGTGCCGACCGGCATGCCTGTGCCGACCGGCACAATGACGGTGCCGATCGGCGCAACGGCGGACTTTCACCAATGAGCCCGACTCTGCCATGGGAGAGCGACAGGAGCCTTAACCCCACCGAGGAAGATCCGATTGTCTGGTCTCACTTGAAGCAACGATGGATGTACAAGAGTGAAGCGGATGCGTTCAACCGGGAGAAGAAGGAGATGGATGAAGCCCTCCGAAGAAGATCAGGGAGGTGTTAGTACGCAAAGGTAAATCCAAGGTTGATGATGACACACCAGTCTCTGATAGGTACACAATGGATAGACTTCTCGCTATAGAACGTCCTTTGACGTATGATGATCTTATGGCCTTTGAATCAATCCTTACTGATAGCGAGAAGGAAGAGATAGACAGAGATTGCTTTCTGACCATCCATAGGTCTCGGCTTAATGATGGAAGGATTCTTGAAGGCGGTGCCGGCCGGCACGCAGCAAGTGCCGATCGGCACAGTGAGCTTCCACGTGTCCTGACTGTCTGGGAAGATCTCCAAGAGAAGATGATGCACAAGAACACCAGAGGTTTTGGATGTAAGTGTTTTTACTGTCAAAAAGACCATCAAAGGCAGATTGAGAATTATCTAGCCGATCCTGAATGCATCCCTACGACTTTCGTTTTTTATGATGGATTCCCCGTTGCCAAAGGGCGCATGACCCCTAAAGAGATCAATGATGAAATTCAGAGGCGTATTGACAAGGACAATGCTGCAAGGAGAATAGCACGCAACCTCGTAGATTTAGAAGCGTATTTTGCAAAGAACGGCAGCCGTGCCAGCCGGCACAGTGACGATGCCGACCGGCACGAGGTCAAGGTTGTTGATTTCATAGAGATAAATGATGAATCCTCTGATGATGAGCCAGAGCCGAAGAGATCAAAAGAAATAGAAGGAGTTCGGCGTTCCGTTCGTCTTTCTTCAAAGCCACGAGCAAGATATACCTCGGAATCGGTGTGCTATATAGAGACATCTCCTAAGCATGAACACCCATTAGCTAATCTTGTTGCGGAGGATCCGGAAGAAGATCCCGAGGAGGATCCGGAAGAAGATCCCGAGGAGGATCCGGAAGAAGATCCCGAGGAACCAGTGGAAGACGAGCCAGAACCTGTTGATGCCGAATCACCTAGTGCAGGAGGAGCTACAGGAAGCCTTTCAGGAACTCAGGGAAGCGCAGGGACGCGTCATCAGGCGAATGGTGGCTCGTGCCGACCGGCACGTAACCCGTGCCGACCGGCACCTAGGGGATTTAACAGAAACTCGCCCCTGCAAGATGAGCGTCATGATCGTCCCGCCAACTGTTGCCCAATCTGCAGAAGAAACATCGAACGTCTTTATTATGACATGGAAAGATGCCATAGGTACCAACGGGACATTGATTTACGAATCGATGACATGGAGAGCATGGCCGCTGCGGATTACTCTTTCCTCATGCAGAACATTCGAAGCATCTTTAGCATGTTGAGGAGGCATGGCATTTCAGATTAGGTTGGTCTAGTTGTTTTTCTTTTGCAATAGGGACATTGCAAGGTTTGAGTGTGGGGGATTCGCCCTTACACTTCTTAAGGTCGTTTGTTTCGGTTTAGCATGGTTTGAGTTAGTGTGTGAAAGTGTGAGAGTTTTATTAGAGAGTCTTTGAGCTGATGTGCTTAGTTAAGCTTCGAGGTCAAGAATGATTGCAATGTCTTGAATAAAGTTAGTGTTAGTTGTCAAATCGATGCGTTACCCCATATTCTTGATTTTATTTTTGACGATCGTTTTGCCAATCTACTTGAGTTTATTGAATAATCGCTTGGCTTTATATACCCACTTTTCGAAAACCCCTTCTATCATCATAGTTGAAGCTTGTGGCTGAAGATTTGATATTGTGCCTTACACTAAGCCAAATGAGATGAGAGAAGCCTACACATAAGCCTTTTGATAGGAAGACGTCTTTGTCAACTCTTTGCTCTTGATTACGACTAAGCTAGAAGGGAGAAGTTTCATTTGTTCATCTCAGTTTGCTAGCCATCTATCATCAAATTCTTTCTATCCAAAAACCGATACTTCATTGTTTCTCCCTCCTCCTTGATACAACCTACAAGCAAATGTGAAGTTCAGACAGATTTCGATTCAAAACATGCTCTGATAGCAGTCTGAAATAAAAGGAAAAGAAGAAAAGGAAGAAAAAGAAGAAAATGGGTCAGGTGCCGACCGGCACACACAGGTGCCGATCGGCACAGGAGAAAAATAAAGAAAAAGGTCAAAAAGAAAGGGGAAAATGAATATCAGAGGAAGTAGACTGCAGGAAGAGTTAAAATTTTCAAAGATCTGTATATACTTCAAGCTTGATCCTATCCTAATTCTATCTCGTTAATTCTCATCTACTTCGTATTCTCCTTAATCCTTGTGCTTATATTCTTCATGATGAAAACTCCCTTTTAGAAGGCATGATTGAGCAGATTGTTGACTTAGTTGTTCTTTCGATTCAATTTGGTTATACTACTCTCCGAGATCCACAAAAGAGCCTTATATTATAGAATAGGAGAGGGAAGGAAACACCTTTGAGTGATTGAGTAGAATCTGAAGCCTTTTGCATCCACGTGATATGAAGGGAGACAAAAATATTTGTTTAAGAAAAGCCTTGTGATTGATTTGGTCGACTCAAGTTTTGAGGTGAAATTGTTTTCAAAATTAAGAGAAAGTCTTGTGGAGGGATACTAATTTGACGAGATGATTAACATTAGCTAAGTCCAAGATTTGTGAGAGTTTTTGCTTCTTAGCATGATGAAAGCACGGTGATGATTTCCTTGGTTTGTATTGCTCGAGGACTAGCAATGATTTGAGTGTGGGGGAGCTGTTGGCGCTTTCTAGGTACCCATTTTATATGACAAATATGGTGTTTTTGATACCTTATTATGTCATTATTGCTAATAATTAACCCTATTATTATATATATGCGTAGTTTCTGTGTATTTGAAAGGATTTGCAGGAAAAAGGTGGAAATAGAGAAACTACGGATAAAAAGCTGCTGGAGGCCGAAGACGGAGAAATGGGACTTCGTGCCGGTCGGCACAGGGCCTGTGCCGACCGGCACAACAGAGGTCGAGCCCAAATATGAAGCCCACTCGGAGAATATGAAGCCCAGATGAAATATCAGAGTCGGAGTCGGTGAAGTCCAGCCCATAACCGAAAGGAACTATAAAGAGGAGATCTTGGTCGCGAAACGGGAGAGACAACAAAGAGATAGAAGTTTTGACCTAGGTTGAAGGTTGTGGCGGCGATCACCGATCATCACCACCAAAAAGGGAGGTTGTGCCGACCGGCACGCAGCCGTGCCGATCGGCACCTGTGGGTCCACGCCAAAATTCCGCGTCCTATTGTAGCCATGTTCATGTGTTGCAGTATGATGCGTGAGTAGATCTCATATTCTCTCCGTTGCGAGGGAAATCTGGTTATGTAACTCTCACACTTACGATACTCTTTTGATGTGTTCGGTCTATGTGATGTTTTTATTTCGTATCTGATCAATATGTGATTATCACATAGTGCAAGAAACCAGTGGAGAGCTATTAACCCTTGTCGTGACAGGATCGGGGCGAACGAAACCACCATGTCTTGTAGAATACTAAACCTATCAATTGAACAATAATCCGAGTTGCATGCCAGTACCCCAAACCATAGGAGAGAATCCTTTTATAACCTTGTTACAACCGCAGGCCTTTTCATCTCTAAGTGGTTAATCAACCTTTTCACTCACACTTCTGCTTAATTAATTTGGTAGTTTAGATAATAGTTTAAGTTCCGCTTGTTCTCTGTGGTTCGACATTAAACCTTGGAATACTCTAAGGGAAGTGCTACAACTGTACACCGTCCACTTGCGGTATATAAGTAGGTGCGTACAAACGACCAACAGGCAGTCGACTAGCGGCAACGCGACCTTCTCTGCATCATCTTCAAGTAGTCTTGGCCTCCTCACTGAGCAACATTTAATATATGGAAAAGCAAGCGTATGAGTACATACCGTACTCAGCAAGTGTGGGAAAGTATGACATGCAAGGCTATCATCAAGAAAGGCTTAACTCAATGTTTGCATCTATGCATCCTAATATAGACACCTATATCAAAAGCATCCTATTTACTAAGTGTGATGACAACTCCCAAACCAAAAGACAGCTCACCAGGTTCCCACCACCTGGCTACCAAGACTCACCAGGTTCCAACCACCTGGCTACCAACTCATCAGGTTCCCACCACCCGACTACCAACCAACCAAACCATCCAACTAATCATGAATAAGTCCAGGCTTGCTCGTGACCGTGAGCACGGCTGTCAAGACAGTTTTACACTCTGCAGAGGTTGCACCACTTTACCCACAAGTCATGATTCCATCACCCGTCGGTGACTAAAACCTCCATTATGCCGTATGCACACTTCCTTAGGTGTGCGGCCAGGAGACCACTACGAGGCCTTTACAAAGCGCCTTCAAACCTATGCGCACCCGCTAAGGTTCCACCGCTAACAGCATACTTAGAGTCCATTTTACCTCCGCTGCAGAAGCTCCCTCTGGCGCCACTAATCCACCCAATGGTGCACACAAAGTAAGAAGACATCTAATTAATTGGTCAAGCTGCTCCCATAGCAGTCTTGTGATGGCGCGGATATGCCGGGTTACATGCTCCATGAATCGGTCTTTAGAATCAAAAATAAGTACAAGCACAAACCAAAGTCTCGTGCGCGACGGCACCATATCAAACCAACCATCCTGCTCAGATTCCTAATCACCATGTCGCTAACCATTACCAATCCAATTTGTTGCATAGAATATTAGTAAAAATTAGGACACTTCCCAACCTAAACATAAAGCAAGGCTAGCATGAATCTACCCGAACATAGACACTACCCAACAGGGGACAAGGAATACTGTGGAAATTTCTAGTAAACCATATCGTAGGATTCAAATTTAGACAAGTATGCATCCAAGGAATATACTACAACTAATACTAAATAGGAGCAAGATGTTGAAGGAAACTTGCTTGTTCATATAATGCTGCTCAGTGGTCTTTTACTCTTGCTCTTCATATCCTCGCATCGCTTCTTCATGTCGTCATCAACACACGGACAACCGACAAAAGGAAGACACAAAACAATCAACAACAGTACACCAATCCGAGCAAACACATCATAAAAACACTATGGTTGGATAGATTACAACGAGATGAAGATTTAGGAGAAAGAATCGCCTAAATCGGAGCTACCGATAAAAAGATACGAGCAACTCAAGTAACAAGGTTGTTCTGAAAACTGTAGAGGACAGACAATGAAAAAGAAGAACGTGTTCCCGTCAACTGGGTGCACATTTGGGGACAACGTTTTGACATGAATATGCCTAATATTGTGGAACATGATAGGGACAAGATGATTTGGGCAAGGGTTCACCTGAAAAGGAGATCGATCCGTTGGAACAAGATGAGGTCGTTCTGTGACAGTTGATGGTGGCATCGCGTTCCTGGCAACATGGGAACAGATCAAAAGGAATCCGTTCTGCGGAATAAAAGATAACTTGGTGGAACACAGTTTGGCATGGTGGGGACAACGAATAAGCAGTTAAATTAGGTGGACAAAGATTTCATTACCTTGGTGCGCGCTGGACAGATCCAGAACAGGGAGAAACGGTCGTTGCGATTTAGATCCCGGAGCCTTCAGAGCTGCTCTGCCCATGAATTTTTGATATGTTGTAGGGGAAGTTGAGGCTCACCTTCTGGTGGAATTTTGCTGCATTTCGTTGGGTGGACCTCCAGGAACGCCAATGCCAATGCCAATTGGCGGTGGCGTGTCTAGACGCGAGAGCGGCGGGGCGTGTCGGCAGCCTGGCGGCGTGGTGAAGGGATTTAGGAGTGGGGAGGACGTGGGAGAGGTGTTGGTATTTATAGGAGAGGTGGACATGGTGTGCCAATGAAAGGAAAGGGGACAATAAAAATAAAATGCATTAAAATGCATTAATAGAGAGTTTAATGGTCATTTTCGTTCTTTTTGAATGAAAGCGGCAGGTGGAATGAATATGGACAGCCGCTTGACATGTAGGATGAGAGGGGGAGATGTGATAGAACGACATATAGAAACATTTATAGGATAGATGATGACGATGAAAACGAGAGAGATTCAACAAGGATTTTTTTCCAACCATTAAATTCTTTAACCTATATAATTTTATAAACTCATTTCCATCACATAAAACATATTCATTTTATTTTCTAACCAAATCTAGCAAAAAATGCTTCACATCCCAAAATAGAAATTTTGTGGTGTGACACATTGCTAAAATAGTATTCTAAATCCCTATAGCGATGGATCAGATCTAGAGCATAATCCTAAAGGCCATTGAACTCTTGCTTGGATATGTGTATGCATGTAAAACTAAGTATATACATGGCCTGTGATATGGTATACTATGTACTAGGACACGTGACAATAAGGCAATTATGTCCCTACTGCCAGTCCTCTAGGCAATACCCACATAACAAGCATATAAATATCACACTAGCACTATATAAGAAGATTATAATTACATAAGCAAGCCAATGGTCCACAACCAAACAAGAAACGCTTAACTAAGACAATACTATATGAAAAGAATAATACTATTAAATAAAATAAAGTCACAAAAAAATAAAATGATGCAAGAGCCATACCAGAATCTCCAAGAGATTTAGGAACTAGAGTAGCTCTACTCTAAGCCTAACTCCACTAAAGCTTGGAGACTAAAACTAATACAAGGGTGTAATTCTCTTCGTAGTGTGTGTTGAAAGTGAGTGAAAGAGTCTCTATTTATAGTAAAAGATGCCTTGAGAGAGTAAAGAAGCCTCCCTAAAAATAATAAAATATTTCTTAAACTATTGCTCATCCTTGGAGGGTAAGTAACAGGCAACTCCACCCACTCCAGCAACCAGGACCGTCATTCCTCTGCTCCCACGCGCGTGCTGACGTCATTGACGTCAGCGTCGGTTCAGCCCAGACGCCTGATCTTCTGTGCTTCATAACTCTCTTGTTCAGACTCCGGTTAAGGCGAACCATATATCGATTTCGATCGGCTCGACGAGAGCTTCAACATAGTGAACTCAAATATGTGGTTTGAGCATTTCTCACTTCATCATTATGGACATCTTTCATTTCTTCCTTGATGTTCCGTCCGTTATAGTAATAAATCACCTGCATCCATAAATTTACCAAAGCTCGTGAAACTTTATTAGTTTAAATAAATATGCGTATAAAAAATGCTAATTCTCCTTTATTTGTAGGAATATTGGTGGTCGAAGTTGGTACTTAACCACCGTCAACATACATACTCTCTTTGTTTAAACATAAAAGGATTTTTTTATCATGATCAAAGTTACTTTGACCAATAAAATTTATAAAAATAAATTATTTGAAATGTAACTACTATATGTTATGAAGATTTCATGAACGAAATTATTAGAACTCATGTTAACCACAGATCATTATGTTATAATGACTCTAGCCGCGCAATATGTGCGGGCCATCTTGCTAGTTATCATAGTATTTGAAGGTCCAAAGAGCCACCACGTTCGCTCTCAAGACCACGAAATTACCACGTTAATCGGAAAAAAGAGAAGATATAGACCGTAGGACTTTATGAAGATTGAACGCTCCAGATTAATTGTCAAATACTACTAAAATAGCATAAATTCGGAATAAAAAATCAAGTCCATGTCAAACACAACTCACGAGAGGCTAAAAGTTGGGCAAAAATAACTGGATAATTAAATCATAAAATTCGGTTCTAGTCTGCTACGGGTTCAATCAAGAGTTCTGTTCACCTACAGTTCATTGCGGATATCTACGGTTCACCTACAATAGCTTGATCCTTCACGTCTCTTTCTTTAAATATTTTTTAGATTAAGAAGATGTGGTAAATACGGGTGTATATAAAACGAAGTGGGAGTGATAGAAATAAAAATGTATTGGAAAAAAAGAAAGTTGAATTGAGAAGTGAAAATGCTAATTATTTTAGAATAACTGAAGAAAGCTAAGGTGATAAAACAAAACCGGGACAAGGAAGTAACATTTTGTGAAGTACTTTTAGCTAAACATCAAAATTAGTCGAAAGTAACGCAAAGTAAATCTAGCCGCGCAATTTTGCGCGGGGCACCTTGCTAGATTTATTTAAAAGTCCATGTTATATGAAAATTAAGTAGAAATTCGAGCTACAAAATCCCTTTGCATGGAAAGGGAAACCAAAAGTCCAAATCTGACGGCATATCACAGCTAGAGTCCGAATCCAATTAAGCCTCTAATTTTTTCTTTGTTGTCTCCCACGTATAGGTGTGTAGTAGTATGCAACCTTCAAGATTTTCAAGTGTGGCTGCAGGGCACCAGAAAAGGGCATCTAGCTGATGCAGCCTCGGTAAATCCGGAGACAACATGGTAGGGGAATTAGTGGCGGTCCTAGCATTGGTTCATCATGTCAACAAGCCAAGCTTTGGGTTTCCTCTGTGGTTGCGAATTTGGGAGAAACTAATGCAGTTGGGCACGGCATGCATGCAGGAGGGTTTGGGATGCTAAATCTGTAGGCACAACGTCACCTAATTTCAGATTGATCAATTTTCATAGTGGATGGCAGATTGAGCATGAAAAACGTGAAGAAACCATATCGAGTATAAATTGGGGATGATCATTACTTTCTTTGATGGGGCACACATCGAGCTGACGACTTGATGATAGACACGCAAGCCGCATATCCAAGCGTTGGGTGTACAGACTATGTCGTATGGACGCAGGAGGATGACTGGTGCCGGCGATGGGCTGGGAAAAACAACATCGTGGCAACAAGCGTGTCCTACGTACGAGAGCATTGTGTTTTGTGGTGTACATTGTCAAGCTTTCTCTGAATGCATACATGCATCTCTACTCCGAGTCTCCGACTCTGTATACAAGGCATGCATGACGCTCCACCACAGTCTGGATCCGAAATTATTGAGAAAAAAAGGAAGATAATTCTTGCAGAGCAGTGGCAAAGAGGAAAATTTGTTGTTGACGACATTGACGGGAAGTGGGGGAGCATTGTGTGTTTCCAGGCTGCGAGGTCGGGTTTGCCGGTGGTGTAGGCCGGCGCAAGCGACGGCTGGAGGATGGGTGATCAACAGTAAGAACGAGAGAAAAGCAAGAAAAGCATAATGCCGCGTTAATCAAAGTTACTTTGACCAATAAAAATTATAAGAATAAATTATTTGAAATGTAACTACTATATGTTATGAAGATTTCATGATCGAAATTATTAGAACTCATGTTAACCATAGATCATTATGTTATAACGACTCTAACCACGCAATATGCGCGGGCCATCTTGCTAGTTTGTTCTTATTTTTTAGTGTTCCCATCATCACCTGGTTGCACTGAGTGCAGTAAATGGGTCCTTGTGTGTCCTTTTAGATGTTAGGTCACTTCGGCTTCCATTGCAAACCTTTTCTACACTTTCACGTTAGAATCCCTATCTTAAATACTTGGCAACTGCAGCCTGCAGATTCCAAATTTTTCATGCTAACTTTATCATCTGGAAATAAATAGATTAGTAATGAGGAAGGTGCCGAGCGTCAGAGCCTATATTGTTGGCTGTTTCTTGTTACATGTATTATAGACAGATTATTATAACAATATGATTTTTCCCCAAAGAATGTGCAGGGGCGCTGCTCTTTAATTTAAGAAGGACAGAGAGTCACAAATTCAGTACATATAGATTATAACATGAATTGAAAAAAAAATACCTAGAACAATCCATCAGTAAAGGAGGCTAGATGTTATGTATATATTGATTTAAGAGGACAGAGAGTCACAATTTTCTTTAATTTAAGAAGGACAGAGACTCACAAATTCAGTACATACCAATTCTAACATGAATTGGGAAAAAAAAAAACCTAGAACTCTCAAAATCCATCAGTAAAGGAGGCTACATGTTACATACAATATGAAATTTAATTTGCAAGATCAAGCTATTTTTGACCAATACATGATTAGAGATAAAAGATCCTCTTATTAGTATACCATTTGGTATGCCAGATTAGGTCCGGTGTTCAAGTCTTCCCATTATGGTGGTCAGCCATAGGAAAGTTCTGAACCAAGAAAACTTTAGCATGATATTTTTTCCGAATAAATAACTTTAGCATGATTGAAAAGACATGGCGACCTGGTGCTTGTTCCTATAGAGTCCAAGTAGCAAGAGATACACATAGTACACTTCTTTTCGAGCAAGATCATGTTAGATCTAATGGCTATTATTTATCTTACTTTAATTTGTACGGCCGGATGTTTTGTTTTTTCGTGAGAATTTCTAGGACTTTTCTCCCGATTAACGTGGAGGCCTCAAAAGGAGCCTACAATTAGTAAATATAAGATACCAATGGGCCCGTTTATGTTTACGGTACCTGCTTACACGCCTGGAAACGGGGGTGTCGTACATCGGCTGCTAGGATTGGAATATCCTTCCGAGATCTTTCCAAAGTCTATTCCAAGATAACCGAGCCAAGCAACATCGTCATTTTAAGAATGAAGGCGGTAACGAGCAGAGTGCAGTACAGTGCTATAACATTGGAAAGGTGCTGATACCTCATTGCAAGCGGTAGACTAATCAGTATCCCGTGGTCTGTCTGTCACGTGGGCTCAAAGAAAGTACTCTTGCACAATGGGGATCCCTTTAGTCCAAGCATATCAAATTAGTCCTCTCGACCTCCCCCTCAAAAAAAAAAAAAAAGTCCTCTCGACATATATAGTCTTTACGTCTTTTATTTTTTGTTGTGGCGATGTGAAACCACGTGCAATATAGGTAAATAATATCTTACGTCTTATATTCTTATATTCTTTGTTGTGGTGTTGGTTCGATCCTCATACGACTCAGTTTTGTACTAAAAAAAACGAACGAAAAAAATACAATGAATCCATAATTCTACTTGAAAAAAGGTACACTTCTCTTCTTTTTTTTTTTTTGGAAAGTAAGAAGCGGTAAAGTAAATCAGAAAAAAAATGAATCTTGCATTTCAGCAGGAGTATGCCACGTAGATCTTTATGTCCCCGGTGTCGAAGCCGTTGAACTTGGATCCGGCTGCCGTGGTGTAGGCGCCCATGTCGTCGAAGACGAGCCAGTCGCCGACGTTCATCTCCGGTAGCTTGTACCCTGTGACGACCGTGTCGAGGGAGTCACACGTCGGGCCGAACACCGTTGACGTGTACGTCGCCTCGCCGGGGGCCGAGCCAGCCAGTGGCCTGGGGCGCGGCACGTAGTGGTCCATGAAGATGCAGTTGAGGGAGCCGTAGACGCCATCGTCGATCCAGTACTCGCGCACCTCGCCGCGCGTGCGCTTCCCGATGACGCGCGCGGCGAGCGCGACCGCCTTCTCGGCAAAGTAGCGCCCGGGCTCGCCGATGACCTCGACGCACGGCAGGTCGCCGAAGTGCTGCGCCAGGGCGCCGTTGATGACCGCCGCGGCCTCGTCGAACGCGGCGTCGGCGGTGAACCCGCCGCCGATGTCGAGGACGCGCATGGGCGGCATGCCGAGCGCCGCGGCCGCGTCGAACGCCGAGCGGGCGGCCTGGATGGCGCCGCGGTACACGTCCACGCGCGCCGCGCCGCTCCCCACGTGGAAAGAGACCCCCGCGACGCGGAGCCCCTCGCGCCGCGCGGCGAGGAGGAGCGGGACGACCTCGTCGGCGTGCGCGCCGTACTTGGTGCCCAGGTCGACCCTGACGTCGCCGCCGTCGGGGCCCTTGATGCGGAGGAGGAGCTCGCACTTGGGGTGGCAGCGCTTCACCTTGGCCACCTCGTCGGCGGAGTCGTAGGTGGTGAGGTTGACGCCCACCTCGGCGGCGTACTCGAGGTGCGCCTCCGGCTTGCAGGGGTTGGCGTACACAATGCTGCGGGGCTGGACGCCCAGCGCCAGCACGGCCTCGATCTCGGCGCGGCTAGCGCAGTCGAAGCCGGCGCCGAGCGCGGCCAGGGTGCCCAGGACCGCCGGCTCCGGGTTGCACTTGACGGCGTAGCAGGGGCGCACGTCGGGGAGCGCGCGGCGCCACGCGCGGTAGAGGTCCACGATCTTGGCCAGGTCCAGGACGTGGAAGGCGCTCCGCTGCTGGGGATTGGTCGACGCGATGGAGCGGATGAGGCCGGTCATGGCGTCCTTCTCCTTGAGCGCGTCGCGCTTGAACGCCAGCACCTTCTTGTCCTTGACGCCGGGAGCCACCAGCACCGCCTGCATGGGGCTGCCTCCGACCATGATGATGTGTGTGATGCTAACGCCGCTAGCCGAGGAAGATGACGCGGCAGAGGCTTCCTTAACCAAGAGCTCCTTTACCTAAAATACAAGGCAGAGAAAAGTATACGATGTACAGTTAGTTCCTCTGCTCTGCTCCACCAGCCTTTAACAGAAGATTGTCTTCAGAATGCAACACTGCCATTACACAGGGCGGGCCAGGGAGCCTAGGGTAAGAAATTTTCGATGCTTTTCATTCAAGGAAAAAAAAAAGAGAAAGTTTCGACGCATCCACGAAAGCATGAAATGCTGAATTGAGCACGCATGTCGCGGGACGTTTAGTTTGATGACAACATACATGTCTGGTCAATGAGCTTACCAGTGAGAGACAGAAGAACCGGCCGAATTCGAGCAAGTGATCGTCAAGAAGCGATCGTCAAGAAGCGATCGCTTTGGTGAGAAGAGCTCTCTTGGTGTGTTGCGCGGCTTGTTCGGGATGAGTTTGGCGCCTTATATAGCGCGCGCCCGCGGAGGAAGGAAGCATCACGCTTCGGCGGCAGAGGAGTGTGGGTTAGGTGGGCCGCAGCTCGACGGCGACGTGGTAGTTTTGGTGTTGCTGCGGATGCGCGGTCAAATCCATCGGCCACGCAGCGAATCACGTGACGAGCGCGCGCGGCTGCTCCTCGTGTGATGCGGAGCGCCGCGGCAGTTGCAGCCCGGCAGACCGCCCGGCTGCAACGCTCGCTCGCGACGCCGCGCGATTTCGCCAGCGCAGGGTCAACCGGGCATGGGGCAGGCCAGGGTAGGTGGGTACTTTTTTGCTCGGCGACTGTCTCAGCAGTCGACGGCCGTTTTGTCCTTTTCCTCTCCCAATTTCACTCCTGGACTCTTCCTTTGTTCACGCATTTGGGTCTAGTAGTCAAACGAGAAAAGCGCATGGTACTACGTACGTTCCCTTCTTATTAGCTGCACTTTCCGGCTCATTAGTATAGTAATACCAATCGGCACGTTTGTGTTTACGGTACCTGCTTGCTGTTACAAGCGTGGAAAGAAGGGGGGGGTCTGCATCGTCTGCGAGGATCGGAATATCCTTCCGAGAGCTTTCCAAAGCCTTTTCCAAGGCAACTGAGCCAAGCAAAGAATATAGGCGGTAACGAGCAGAGTGCAGTACAGTGCTATACCGTTGGACACCTCTCCCCCAGAAGATGATAAAAGGTGTTGATACCTGATTGCAAGCGGTAGACTTTTAAGTATCCCTTGATCTGTCACAGCGGCTCAAAGAAAGCATTATTGCAGGGTAGTTTTGACATGTAGGTGGTGTTCAATTTGGTCGTTTCCGAGTTTTGTTTTACTCTATCGCAAAGCATCTTCTACCGAGCTCATGTTGCCTGTATGTGATGATCGTGACCACCACGTGAATCACACAAATGGTCGCTGTTTTCCGCCCAACGAGTGAGGGGCCACATGTGCCTGAACATAAACACATTTTTAGCTAAAATCTGCAGATAAACACATGCCAAGCTCTTCGTAGCCCGATCTCATCAAGTGGGGTGGTAGCTGCGATTGTGTTGCATCGTTGCGCCTCAACGGCCTGACAAGCACTGGATTAAAAGTACGGATCTAGTGTCAGTTGTTTATTTTTTTAGGCAGTGTCAGTTGTTTATTATTCTAGGACTACAATTATTTTTTCCAGATTGTTAGTCTATGACTGGATCTGGATGTGGACGTTTGGCAGAGGAGAGGAGCCGGCGAAATGGCAGCTCCCGCACGATGGCACCCGTCTGCTCTCCGAGAAAAGAATTCGGAGTGGCTGGAACCTGCAGTACGTGTGCTCGTGGCCACGTGAATGGTTTATGCACGATCGCGGCATGCACGGAAGTCCCCGGGCTGATAAATGTGTTGAACTGTTGATTTCCCGATCGGCAGGATTGTCTTTACGTACGTCTTGTATTCGTTGTTGTGGCGATAAATCAGGTGCACTATAGGTAAATAACATCTTAAGAGAGAGCAGGCAGCCACGGGTCCCACATGAGAGGTCGATAGTGGAAGACACACAACCCGCCTACAGGGCAATGCAAAAACACACTAGACATAGAGTTATTAATCAGTCGGGAGGCCTAAACTAGTATAAATCGTGTGTCCCTTTTGATTGATCTTCATCTATGTAAAGCGCTCGTACCAAACTAAATATATGCCGATCTCGTCGTTTAATAGTGCTACGATAATTATAGTTGCTATAAATTTAGACATATTATCAGTCCAAATTCATAAAATATTTTATGAACCTAGACATTCAGAAAAGACTGCATTTTGTGAACACATGGCCACGTGACCACCAGCCATCTGACCGTTCAGGCCGTGGTGGATCTGGAGATCCGTGCAACGTGGGATTTTGTTTACTGAGTGCGCTGACCTAACAGATGCTAATCACCCTAGGGTCCCGAGGCTAGGCAAATGGCCTTTTTCAAATCTTCAGCTGCCGTGCCCAGGCAGATGCCCCTGCTATGGTGGTGCATGTCAGGCTATCTCCAACGGCAACCACCCAAATCCATGGCCCAAATGACCGAATAGGTCTCAATAAGGGTGAATAGATCAGACTGAAAAATGTCCATCTCCAACGGAGTCCTCAAATGGCCAAATACTAAATCCTCCAAGCCGCCGCCGTCGCCTCACGCCACCTTGCGCCGCCGCAGCCGCCGCCGTCCGCGCCCGCCCGAGCGACGAAGGAGGGGGAAGGGGGACGCCCGAGCGACGACGGAGGGGGAAGACATCGCTGTCCTGCCTGCCTCGGCCGCCATGGCGGCGAGCTCGGCCTCGTCTTCCTCGGCCTCGTCTTCCTCGTCGTCGGCCTCGTCTTCCTCTTCGTCGACCCATGGCGGCAAGCTCGGCGCGGAGGAGGAGGAGGCGGCGCAATCCTTCGCAAAGGTGGGGTGGGGCAGGGACGAGGAGGTGGCGGCGCAGTCCTTCGCCAAGGTGGGGTGGGGCGGGGACGAGGAGGAGGGCGGAGCTGGCTGGCGGGGACGAGAAGGCGGCGGAGCTGTCGGCCTCGGGCTCCACCGCGGGTTCGCGGCGGCAGGCGGCGGGAAGGGAGAAGGGGGGACGGCGGAGGGCGGCGGGGAGGGCGAAGCGGGGACGGTGTTTGGAGGAGAGAGGAGGGAGGTGGAAGAGAACAGAACAGATCAAATGGATCGATTGAGGATTGGGTCACGGAGCGAACTGACGCATTTCTGGGTCACGGAGGGAGCGGTGGCTAAAATGGGTACGGTGTTTGGGTCGTCTATTGGAGGCTTGTTTTCTGGGTTTAAGCACTCATTTTCGGTATTATGTGGAGAATGGGTATGCCCTTGGAGATAGTCTCAGGCCTGCAGAGGCTCGGTGCACGACGGGGCGCGAGTGAGGTTGGCAGGGGTGGGCCATGATCGGTTTGAATTTTGGTATTGGCTCATATCGGTTTACCCAATATCGGTTTGAATTTGAGTAGATGTAAAAAGTTCAGAAAATTTCATAAGCAGTGAGTTACTGCCAAAACGAACCAACTAAACCCGTATGTTGGGTTAACCATACCAAGACTACGCAAAGGTGGTCATACTAATCTCCTTAGATTAAATGTTTCTTTAACCGGGATTTTTAGACAAGAAGAATGAGAACAAGGAGGTTGCAGAGATGCAGAAATCAGTGTTCGGAAACAACAATACTCCCTCCGTCCCTAAATATAAAGGATTGTTGACTTTCAGACAGCACGTGACTATTCATCTTATTCGAAAAGTTTATAAAAATAATATTTATTTATTATAATTAGTTTCATCAGTAGATATATTTTAAATATAATATAGTTATTTTTATATTTTCATAAATATTTTAAATAAGACGAATGGTCAAACATGTTGTCTGAAAGTCAACAATCCTTTATATTTAGGACGGAATGAGTACACAAATAACAATACACAAATATCTTCTCTGTAAACAGTTGAATTCGCCACCAGATTCACTCATCGAACTACCGATCCGTTTACCCAAACCGTCAGAAATGGAGCACTGGAATTCATCCCCAAATTCATCACAACTCAATCAGAGATAAAAATATCCGACTCGTGAAGGCACACGCAAACGCAACACATTACTCTTGAGTTGTGATTAGAATATGAGATTCAGAAGACAGGCACGAGAGAAAGAAAGCCATTTCCTCTTGCCATTAGAATATGAAGCAAGCATAACACGATCAACAGCAGCACCAAATGATAACTAGAACTGTCTGCTTCTTGGGGGACTTGGTGTGGCGACCATCTTGGGCGACTTGGTGCCGGCCTTCTCCGCCTTCTCTCCCCTCTCGGCGGCCTTCTTGGGGAACAGCACGGGGTTGATGTTGGGCAGGACGCCGCCGTGGGCCCGTGGGCGATGGTGACTCCCGCCAGCAGCCTGCCGAGCTCCTCGTCGTTGCGGATGGCGAGGAGGACGTGGCATGGGATGATGCGATTCTTCTTGTTGTCGCAGGTGGCATTGCCGGCGAGCTCGAGGACCTCAGCAGCGAGGTACTCGAAGACGGCGGCGAGGTAGACGGGGGCGCCCGTGCCAACGCGCTGCACGTACCGGCCCTTCTTGAGGTACCGCCCGATGCGGGCGACGGGGAACTGGAGCCCCGCCTTCACGGACCGCGAGACCGGCTTCTTCCTCGGCCCGCCGCCCAGCTTCCGCCCCGCCGCCGCCTTCTTCACCTTGCCGCCGCCGTCCATCTCTCGCTCGGGCTCGGTAGGATCCGAGGAGGGGATTTGTTTTGGGATGGGAAATGTTTGCGAGCAAAAACAAGGGGCTGGAATGATTCGAAACCCCATCCAAAATCATTTCGGAGAAAGTGCAGTTGGCACGGAAGTAGAGCAATAAAAAAAATTTCTGCCATCTCGTAGTGGGCTCCCGTGTTACTCCCTCCATCCCTATATGTAAGGGATCGGGAGAGATTTTGAGAAAAATATCAGATGAAGGAAAAGACTACTATGCTCCGCAATCATTGTTGTCCCCTTTCACGCCCACGGCCTCCTCCTCCGAGCCGCCGCCACGGCGACTCCCGCATCTCGCGAGAGAGTAGCAAGATCCGCCTGAGCTAGCACCCGCGCAGCCCCGCCGAGCTCGCCCGCGCTCCACCCGGCCGAGCTCGCCCGCGTGTCGCCTTGCTGAGCTCGCCCGCGCCGCCTCCCAGGACCGCTGAGCTCACCCCCACCTAGGCCCGCCGAGCTCGCCCGCGTCGCCCGACCTCGCCCACGCGCCCCAGGGCCCCGGCCGAGCTCGCCCCCTCGCAGGCCCGCCAAGCTCGCTCCGCGCCGCCTGGTCCTTCTCCATGGCGTTAATGGCGGCCGCCTCCTCCATGCGCCGGCGTCGAGCTGCGCTGGACAACAGACGGCGGCGAGATGGCCTGGGCTCGTCGGCGAGAGGCGCTGGGCAGCGTCGGGCCGCCACCTCCTCCATGTGCCGGCATTGACGAGGGGACCAAATTGGCGAGGCTGCGCAGGTGCCACCTCCTCCATGTGCCGGCGCCGCCAGATCTCGCCACCGCCGCGAGCAGCTCACCCCTGATGCCCCGCGCGAGCTCATCCGTGCAGCAGCCCCGCGCGAGGTAGCGGCCATGGTGGCTTTGGTGGGCGCGACGAGGAGCTCGATCGAAGGGCGGCGAACCAGAGGAGAGAAGATGGGAAAAGGACAAGAAGGTCGGCCAGCTTTGAGATGAGAGCGGCAACGACGGGCTTCGAGCTGCGCAGTGACGGTAGCGGCAGGCGACGGCGGCGGGCCCAAAGGCCAAAGCGGCTGGGTGGGGAGCTTCGGGCGGCGCCGGCGATGGGTGGATAAGGCTTCGATGGTGGGTGGGGAAGAGAGGGGACGGGAAAATTCCAAGCGTGGGACCCACCTAGCCTCTACAATCCCTAATAAAAAGGGCCAAATTTTGAACCCTCCAATCCCTTATAAAAAGGGACGGAGGAAGTACCCACTGAGCACCAGCTGAATGGAGCCAGCCCCCACGTTGTTCTGCACCAGCCCCCACGTTGTTCTGCACGGCTGCACCCCACTACACGAGCGCAGCTGGTGCTCTGCATTCCCACCCTACGCCAGAAAGAATCCGGGCCTATATCCCTATTTTTCACAATTCATCGAAAGATTACTCCCCTAATTTCTCTGACAAACTCGATCGTGTTACTGTATCCACATACCACGTGTGGTAAAAGCAACGGGGGAGGGGGGGGGGGGGGGGGGGGGGGGGGGGGGTCACGTAGCCATATGCTCATGGCGCAAATATCCCATTCTGAAATGTATCCAGAATGTCAAATAAACTGAGACGAATGTCCAAAATTATCTTTGTGCTAAATAGTTTCACTTGATGTGATACCCTCAACTATCAACCTAGCTACTAGTCTTTCAACCTAGCTACTAGTCGTGATGCATTTTAGACTGTGTAGATCAACTCACGTACGACTCCGACGATGGTACGGCTAACAACTAGTTAAGCATTCATCTATTCACTCAGCCACACATCAAGCGAGTCGCAACACAGTCGTACAAACCCAGTCGTATTTAGCTACAGCTTTTCCCAGCACTTTATATAACTCATAATACACAAACATAGCGAGAGAAATATTTGAGGTAAAAGAGCTTCTTGGGCGTAACCCAGTCTCCATTTGCTTCACTCACATGCCTGTCGTACCACTGTGAAGTAGAGTCTTTCAAAGTGGCGTATGAGTGTGTATGGATTTTCATAATCTTCCCCATGAAACAGAGATCCTTTTACCAATGCAATCAGCTCTAGTCGAAACTCATAACTTGAAGCCATGATTGGTTTGGACGCTGGTGGAGGCTCTAATATTGCTCCTTTCGGAGCATACGCGTCGAAGATCGACGAGTGTGTCCATGGTATGATCATAATAAAAGAAAAGAAAAACAAAACAAAAAATACAAAAACAAAAACGGACGACTCTAGGTTCGAGTTTTTAGCACAGCTTACCGTTCCCCGGCAACGGCGCTAGAAAGCTTGTTGGCAGTCCTAAGGTCTAACAGAAATTAATCCGTAAGCGTACGGATACCGGTGTAGCTTTCACCACAAGGAGTATTCCTAGGGTATCGAATCCACATGGAACGAACCGCGTACTCGCAACTCTATCCTAGATAAATTATCCGATCAAGGTGGCACAGGGGAGCAGGAGCGCAGCAATAAATAAAAGGGTCTTCTTGCCAGGTAATCTATTGTTAAGGAGCTATGTAGTTTGGCAACTTGGTAAGGTCTTTTCTCTATTATCTATTTCAGGACACAAACGTGCCAAAGTAACAACCCGAGAATTAGGTTTAACTACTTTGGGAATCCGCCAGCTATTGAGAACTCTACAGACATGAACCGGGACGTGGTGGATTACAGAGACCGGTACGGCTGTCACACGTACTCGCGGCTACCATCCTCCGTGAGGTTAAGAGCAAATCAGGGATTACTCCAGGTATAAACACCACGTTTACACCTATCGTCACTACTAGCGAGAGCTCAATAAGCTAGTCTATGCAATAAATAAATAAATATTTAAAGCATACGTGAAACCCATAAATAAATAAAGTAGAATACCTTACTTTATTGCCCAACCGATAATCTCCTTACATGTTACCCGGCCTAAAAGACTCGGACGACTACTCTCAGGCGAGGAGCATACCCGAGGCGTCAAAGAAGTAGAGTCCCGGCATTCCGAGACTACTCACTCTCCTAGCCGCTCACTCACTCACTGCCAGCAGCGCTACGCTACTATCAAATGACTAACTCAAGTATGAATCAAGGTGCGAATTGTTCTGGAGCTGGACAGAGGTATTTAGAGGGTCACCAGGACCAGGAGCTACTTATAGCAGAAGATGGAGTGGTGGGCGCGCTACTCCAGGCCGGCCGGCCAAGTAGGGTGGCCGGCCAACCACTGATTGTGGCGGTTGGCCACCGTCCTTCTCCTGGACGGCTCAGATTGCTTCCTTATGGCGGTAAGGAGGTCGGTTGTCTCGTGGGGTCGGCAGAAGTTGATTGGCCTTTAAGTTTAGGCCCAACAGCCCATGTTCTAGAATGACGATTGTTCCTTGTTGGACTGAGCCTTGAATGCCACGTGAGGGGGCAGCAAAAGGCCTCTGGAGGAAAGATGGACTCCAGCGGGAGCCTGAGTAGACCGGCCGGCCTATGATTGGGCCGGCCGGTGGATTTTGGCCCCATTTCCTGTGATTTTTGTCCATATTACTTCCTGCATTCAAATACTCCAACAAAACTTGTGGAGAGCCATTAGCATTAAAGAATGTTCATTTTATCCTTTTTGATGGCTTTTATTGAATGGTGTTGACGGTAAAATTTGAGTGATAAACACCGCCAACAGCGGCACACCCATCATGAACGAAAATCAAATTTCCCGTGCGTACAAACAAGGCGTCCGGCGTCCGCTTCGAAATAGCATGTGCACGGCGTCGCATCCACTAAGGACCTACAACCCACCTAGGAGGTTAAGCAAAGTCTCACAGTACCATCACGACTAAGCTCATTTATCACGGCACACATCTCTGCATCTACCAACTTCGTGTACGGTAGATGGGTGGAGGTTCACTTGTCAATGTGCTCACGAAATCCGCTCTCCAAGACATAATGTAGGGTGGAGCCTTCTCTTTATTATTTTGAATAAACTTGTGATTTACATCATGAGGTGCTCCACTATTTATACTCGGGGTAGGGGGGCTCCTTTCCTACTAGGAGAGAGAGTCCTTTAGTAAATTGCCCACATATAGAGTAGGAATAGGATAGGTTCTCCTAAAATTTCCTTTCCTCCTTCATCAAGTATTATTATTATAACATTCTCTCTTGGGCATTTTACGATGACACACATGTCTCATTAAAAGCTCCTTCATAAAAACCCAGTGGGAAGCTAGATTTTTTCGATTGTTTGCATGGTTTAAAGGACAAATTAAATATTAAATAAATACGCTAACAATACAAACAGTCAAAAAAATCTTGCTTTATTTTTTAATGATAGTGAATGCAATAATGTATATTTGTGACAAGTTTCAGGTTCTAATGTATTTCACTATTGAGATAAAAAAAAGTTGAAAATAATTGTTAAACGGTCATAGTGTGTCATAGACAATCTAGAATCCTAGTGTGTTAGAGGCAAATTCAATTTTAATGATGTGTTCGAGGCGAAGCCACATCTTCTGAGTGAATAAAGACAATTTTTCCTTAGATCAATATACATCTTAAACGATCCATGGAACAATGCTAGCCTCGCTATGTCCCAAACCTAGGCCAGCTAGAAAAAGTAGGTAATAAATTTAAGCAGGTTTTACTATTCAAAATGTTAGTTTCTCTAAACTAATTATAGTCATTGGTTTGATCCGTGTAGATCTGATATCAGAAATTCACTATGAATGGTCATTATTAATGACAATATTAAAAAATAAATAAGGAGTGGCAGATTAGTACTTAGTAGTTTTCACAAATAAAGTCGAATTAACAATCTAATTAACCCATTTTTTATTAATCTAGTAAATAATTGGTATGTTACTGTTAGTTCTTATTAAGATGTAAGTTAGGGTTCATATCTCTCATCCTTTGGTCGCCACGATTCCTCATTTCTGCTGCCGCCTAGTGCAATTACAAAACTACTCTTACACTCATGGCTATTAGTTTTGAAAAATTAATGATTATTATTTTGGAAAGTAAATCTTCTCGTGAATTTTAACACTGAATTTTCAATTTGGATGAGCTGAAAATGTGGCGAATGGGTTTGGTGGATTATATTATAGTTTGCTTGGAAACACATGTCACTTTGTTCTATGTATTTCTGTGTTTCAAAAGGTTTGCGGTATAACAAGAAATTCCTTTTAGGCATGCTTTTATAGTAACGTTTTAATTTAAACATCAATATATCACTACCCAAAGACATAATTTTATATAATTTCGAACATGGATGTCCTTGCAACCCGGCGGCATGTTTTAGTTAACCATACACGATCCAACGGCGAAGGATGGTGCCGATCGAGATTAGTATAGAATTCGCCTATAGCACGGTCTTATGCTAATATTGAGAATGTGTCACATACTCCGCAGCATCCTGCCCTCGTTTTGCTCTAAGGCACACCGCCGCCGCTGCTTAGGCCTCTCTCTCTATCTCTCAGACGCTCTCGTCGGCAGATAAAGAGAGTTTTTTTTTAGGGGCAGATAGAGAGAGTGAGGTCTCGTCTCTCTAGTGCTACTATCAGAAGTTTGAGTTCTAGGCTTAAGTTTGAGTGTATTCATGTTGTATTGTTCGATGTCAAGATTTTGGTGTTCTCTTCTCGTTTGTTATGAGGTTGGACGATATTGGTTTCACCATGGCGGTTTTGACAAAGGTGGCGATGACAACGACATCCTTCTCGGTAAGATGATATGAAGAATTATGTGTCTTGACGGCGATGACAAGGCGAAGATGACGTTGCCATCATGGAAGAAGGTTCTCTGGCTCCTTTTTTTGTCATGGCTCGATCTGGTCACGGTAAAGGGCTAGTGAAATGAGATATTCCTCTCTTCCTATTGATGATTCTCGTTCAAAGAATTATATTCATCTTGACAATAAATTTTAAGACGGTGGATCTTGCGACTTCGCCAAAGTTTGGTGTCTCATTGGTGGTTGGAGAGGTCTTAGCTTCGATTTGGTTTTTGCTTTTCGGCAGCATCAATCAAATAAGTGATATTGAAAATGAGTAAAAAACTTAGATGAGTAAAAGATATAGATCTTCATGTAAGTAGTATGCACTTCCACATATTTTAATACAATCGTTTTTCATTTGCGCAATAGAAATTATTGAGAACGTGTCAATGTGACATATGGTAGATACGTTTTAACCATCACTATTAGACAAATAACATGCTTTTACGAAACCTAAAAGTGGTGCAATATTTTGATTGATAATCGTGAAAACAAACTAATGCATTCTCAGAAGGCTGCGATATGCAAGAGCTAGTATGCAGTTATGAACGCGAATATCAACAGAATCAACTTCCATTAGTTGTCCTATATATGTCGTCAGCAAGTTAAAAATAATCGAGTGGCATCAATTCGGACAAGCTTTCTCGACCCTGCAGCTCAGTGTGAATCTATACGACGAAAACGCACGAAAACGCGACCAAATCAAAGGTCAGCCTTGCCGATCTTTGTGACGAGAATTATTCTAGGATAAATGCACCAAGCCACGTGCGAAGGATATCGAATTCAAGCTCAAATTAACTAAAATAGCTATGGTATCGACTGAAGTCGTGAGGGGAGGGAGCGTTCAAACAATCGGAGAGATCGAGTCATGTTCATTTGAATCTTGGTTACGACGGCCCTTAACCAGTTAGCCGTTGACGAGGCTTTGATTAGGTGCAGAAAAATTGCATTAGATGATTGCGCTGACGTTTGAACCGCGGCGGCGACCGGAATGGTCATGCGCGCGTAGCTGCTGAACTCAACGGCCAATTGGAATTCAGGGTCATGACGGGGCAGCACACTCGATCAACTCACGCAGCTGAGAGCCTCCGTCCTGTTTCAGTGTTCCTTTTGTTTCTACTAACCGGTAGTACTAGTTGTCCACTACTAATCAACCCTGTGTGTTCTTCCTAATTAGTTTTTTTTTTTTTTGCAAGGGAGCCTAATTAATTAGTTACCGGCGACCTGTCCGCATTTCTAACATCGTTGGCGGTGCTTCCACACTTGACGGAAAGTAGCACGAGCTTTATTTTGACAACGAGCATTTCCATTGGAGATTAGTCTTCGATGCAACTATTAAAAATTCGGGTTCGTTCTAGACATATTACTGTAGATTTGAACACATGCATCAAACTGCAAGTACTTCCTGGAGTAGCAGTTACTAGCCTATCCTGTCTGGTTCTGCATAATTACTAATTACCGAGACAATCTACATGCGTTTCAGCAAAATTTGGCAGTATTTCCTCACTTGATGGAAGGTGGAAGGTGGCACTTGAATTCAACTATCCGTCGTAGTTTTCATCCCACTTTAAATATCACTGGTATTTTCAAGTAGTATCAATAATTCTAGAGTATTTTATGAGAAAAAAAATAATGATATCATGAAATCGGTGGGGGTGCAGGGAAAACCGGTGCCGACGCTAGGCGACGAGGTCATTGGTGGCGGCAAAGCGAGTTCGGGGGAGAAGGGTGACATGGATTTTGATGTGTGGCGACGCGACTTTAAATGAAATGATATAACTAAAATGACCGTGGTACACTTCGTGATTCCGTCATTATTATACTAGTGGTACTGTGCATAGTAAAACTTAGCATGGGTTATTATTTTGACAACAAGCATTTCGAGAGGAGATTAGTCCTTGATGCAAACTCTTGAAAATTGGGGTTCGTTTGAGACATCTGCAGTAGATTTGAACACGTGCATCAGGCTCCGAGTACTTGCAAAGTTGCAGCGGTAAGTTGACCATCACTTGTCCTGAACGTACTAGCAAAGCAACAAGCTAAGTATAACAGGAACCCAAGTACCCAACAACTACCAGGTGACAGCGGTCTTCACTACTGGCGGCTGAAGACCAAGCGAATGGGCAACTGACAGCCAGTTACCTCGCGGTCTCGGTTGAACTCCATGACCAGGCTTGCAGTGTCCTTTAAAGACCATGCAAGCGGCACGGGTTCACACTCCGGCGGTCCAGCACAACCTCAACTACTACCACACCGAACCCGGTCTCGCAGCTTCGTGCTGCTGCTTTCTACTAGTAGAGTGCATGCTACGTCTACCAGATTAGAATGTCCTGCAAGAAAATGCAAGTAGCTGCAGGCGCGTCGAATATTCGTCACACACAGAGAGCCTGTGACCCGGCTTGACCTTGCAGTCCAGGTTTAGGTGAGGGAAACAGAAGAAGTCGCTGGCCGGCCTGGCACCGGCGGTTGCCGGCCTGCCAAGTGGCAGCTCAACTCCGGCTGGGAGCCTAGAAACAACGGAGAAGCAGCAACTAAGCTGCGGCCATGGAGCGCGACACGTCGTTCGTTCTACATATGAGACGACGTCCCAACCTTCGCCTTCGATCATGGATTTTGTTGCAAAAACGGTAGGTGGGAAAAACTCGACGTTGAATGCAAACAGAGGTGGGTGGAGCGCTTGACAGTGAGCGCAGCCACAATTTTGTAGAGAGAATCGAAGAACGGATTGACGCGCCACCAACAAAGACCAACAAACCGCTGCTTACCCACGGCCGGCACAACTTGCAATTGATCGATAAATCAATCCGAAGATGCACCCTAGTTTCCGATGGTCGTAAATACGTATTTGTAGCTAAATTCGTAGCTGGAGACTGCGACGTTTTACTAGCTAGTGCGTGCCATGTGATGTCTACATGATCTGAAGAAATGAGTATTAGCAGAGGCTCGAAACAGTCAGCTTATAGGTACACAAGACTGGGCCAACGATCAGAACGTGCCACCCCTTGACGTATGTTTCTGTGTCAAGTGCACAGAGTCCTAGATAAAGCTTTAGTGTTCACTGAATAAAGCTAATGCCATATATTGTATTCTCATGACGCTGCACGTACTGATGTTCACTTTTTTGTCAACACGATTGAGTACTTGGATGTGTTCTTATACGCGGGAAGATATAGTCTTATTAGTTTTTAACCCTATTGGTTTCGTGTGTAATACAATCAACCACTAATTCAACACAAGTTGAAGTTCCTTGTAAAAACAAAAGGTAGAAAGTCGTTTTTTTTTTGACTGATGAGTTGATTTAGCTGCGTTTCGATCACCTGAACTGCTCAATCAACACACAATATTTCATAGGCTAGTTGAAGTTATTAAATTGGTAACTTGGAATAAAAAGTCTGTTTGATTAGACCGTTAATTTGGATTTTTCAATAACAGTATACCCCACTAGAATTCATCCAGTAGATGACATGTTCCTTTCTTTTTCTCATGATAGTGAAAGGCCCCATGATTGGCCATAGATTACTACATGACTTACTAAACATGACAAGATCATTTGTTCTTCACTGTGTGGATTAATTCACCATTAACTATGGTTACATTCAGATAATCATTGTAACGAACTCGTCACTCTAGAGGGAACCAATGTTAATAAAGAAACAGCTATACGATCTGTTCTTCGTTGGATAATGTTTTTTACCATGCATGTCGTGGAGGGTTTGGGGGAAAAATAATAGATCCAAATGTATCACAATGCGAATTACTGAGTTGTTTGTTGACGGAACCTTCTACAAAGTTCTCTCAAGTTTCGAAATTTGTTTCGAAATTTGTGTTTGACTCCAATATATTTATGGATTCAGTATGACCATGTATGAAATAAGCAATATTTGAGTTTTGTACTCCCTTCGACTTTTTCATTGGTGCCTTTGGACGTCAGAAACGAATCGTACAGAGTAACTTTGGTTTTCTCAACCCATCATTTTTTTTTGCGAAAAGGGAATTTCATTAACATTGAAGCATATTACATCATCTGATACAAAAACATCTCAATCAACGTCAACTCTATTGATGGGAGACAAGAAACCTTGAAAGATCCGCAAAGTCCACCATCTAGGATCACCATATCCCAGACAAATAAAGAATATTTCCATACTGTTCAAACAATGATTATAAAAAACTATTGTATTTCTTTTTAATCTTCTTGTGAGATTTTTTTTCAAAGTACAATAAAGATGTGGATGCTCTCTCACACACACACAAGACACAACAGAAATGTGCCTTGATAAGTCACAAACTCGAATGTATACAAGTTTCATCACAAAGAACCTAACTAACAAAGCTGTGCATATTAAAATCATTAGACCAAGTCCTTTGGTCAAGTTTCTTATAGAAATAAAATTATATTGGGAACTCAAGAAAAGGTCGAAAGGATAGAAAAAAAAAGGAAAAATCTATCTAGCTAGTGGTAGCCGGCTTCGTGTATCCAGCGACCACCGTCTCGTGCAGTCGCGCATAGCTACCACCGTGGTGGCGTGGTGCTCCTGCCTTCTTGGGGTTTCGAGTCTTGACCAAATATACAGAACGAAATACATACGAGCAGCCTAGATGAGGCTAGCAGCTACACCAAAGGAAGCGGGTGCATGGCGGCTAGGGCTGGACGAAAAGCTCGCAGCTTGCAAGCTGGCTCAGCTCGCTCCTAGCTCGGCTCGGCTCGGCTCGGCTCAAAAGCAAATGTTAATAAGCCAAGCTAAAGATCTAGCTCGTCTAGTTAACAAGCTAGCTCGAGCCAGCTCGTGAGCTGCTCGTGAGCCAAATGAGCTGAGAAAGATCTAGTTCTAAGTCCTATTTTCAATAATCTTAGTTCTCAAGACTATTGTGTGAATGTTCCAAATACTAAAGTGCGACGTTAATTTCTATTTGTAGCATAACTATAATTATTTGCATCTTAACCAACAAGAATTTAAATATAACATCTATAATTTTACACTGATCATCTACAATGCCCAGCTCGTTGAGCAAACAAGCTGGCTCGCAAGTTTAATGAGCCAAGTCAAGCTAAGTTTTCAGCTCGTTTCGATAACAAGCCAAGCTAGCTCGCTAGACAAACAAGCTAGACCAAGCCAAGCCGAGCCGAGCTCGGCTCGCTCGACGTCCAGCCCTAATGGCGGCTGCGCAAACAGGCTGAGCGGTAGCTACCGGTAGCTGATTAGTCGTTTCCAAAAAAAAACTCTTGGTTGGCTCCCTTGACCGAGCTCAAGCTTGTTTGAGGACCCAATCCGAAAGTTCGTGGAACTTGATGTGGTTTCGCACATATACCTACTTGTTATATACTTATTTTCCGGCTAATCCTAGCGCAGCCACCAATTAACTTAATCAAAACATGCTGTGAGGATGAATGCAATAAAAGTGAGCCACTAAATTAAACTTTCCGAAACCTCCCTCCTCCGCCTTTATGTTTCCACCATTTTTATCAAGCACTGCACATATATTTATCTTGAGCTTGATCTGAATCTGTTTTTAATTCTTTCATTAGAGCATCTCCAGCAGCACCTAAACGGATACCTATACCTACATTTTTTAGGTTTTTACCTAAATTTCTCTCTCTTAGACTCAAATTTAGGTCTCCATCTCCAGTAAACCTATATTCTCCACACTATGCGCGGGAACATCAACTGCCACACTCGGACATTTCCGACGCCACCGCCGTTCCTCGTCCCCACCAGTTCCGACTGCCGCCAGCCAGCATTGGAACCCATCGCCGGCCACCAGACTACTCTTCCTCCCTCCCCATGTGGCGGCTCCGACGTGTGGCGGCTCGCCGGGGCACGCGGGGCAGGCGACTAGCCAAGGAACACGATGCGTGGGGCGGGCGGAGCGCCTAGGAAGCAGATGCTGGTGAAGGAAGGGAGGAAGAGGGTGGCCGCCGGGAAAGAGGGGAGGAGGAGCGTGGCCGACGAGAAGGAGCAAGGGAGGGAGGAGGCGGCGGCCTCAGTCCGACCTACCCATAGGAGCTGCCATGGCGAATCGGAGCAGGTGGCGGGTGGATCTCGCCGAGGGAGAGGATAAGGCCATGGCTAGCTGTTTTTGCCCAAAAAAATCCTTGTGCAAAGTATTAGTTATTCATAGTTTTTCTTTTTTTTTGCGAAAGTTATTCATAGTTTTTCTATGTCTTGATTTGTTTTGAAAAAGGACTCTTGAAGATGAGAGTATTTCTAGAAAGTTTTATATGTATCTAGTTTTTGATACCCGTAAAAAGAAATCTAGTTTTAGGTAGTCTGTTGCGAGAAGCACAAAATGTTCTGAAAATCAAATACACTGCTGGAGATGCTGTTTAGTACGAGAAATAGTGGATGGGCCTACCATTTCACCAACCAATCCCTGTGCACCAGACCGTCGGCGTTTTGACGACTATTACCTCATCGTGATGGGCGGGGATGATAGACTGACTGCGAGCAGTCGTTTAATTTCGTTATCAAACCCGATCTCCATCCGATCCCTTCCTACATGTCGAACGTATCCGTGTCTTTATCAGTTCGTGGACTTGTGCGTCGCATACATCTGCATGGTGTGCACACGGCACGCGGCGTTGGGCATTTTCCGTTCTCCTCTTCACCATCTCTCGATGCTTCTTTGGATCGAAGTACAGAAGTTTGCCGCCTAATAAAATCTTTCACGTTGTACTGCTAAGTAGTGATGGAGCGAAATGCCAAGCAAAGCTCAACCACAATAGAAAGAGTGAACTTATTGTCGCCACTATTTTTTCTTTTGTTGTGTGGCTATGCCTTCTGCCAAAAAAAAAAGAAGGAATTATTTACTGAGACTGAGACAGATTAGTAGAGGCTGTATTTGACGTGGGCAGAGTGTGAGTTCCGGTACACTGAAACAGGGGACTCTAAGAACTGCATGTGGTTCACGCTCATTAAGGACAATGAAAGCATAACAAAAAATTATTTTCATCTAACTTATACAAAATTATCTAAAGGTTGTTTCCAAACATGTGAAACTTGTGCAAACAAGCTTGTTAATTTTTTTAAATATAGTACAACGCTCACATATATATTCGAGCACTCACCTTGTGAACACGCACATGCCTGCAAAGTCATCTAAGATGTCTTGTTGTCAACAAAGACGTTGTTTACAACTTAAAAAGTATTTAGTTGTAAATACAACACTTTGTTAAATCGAAGACTTGAACCGAGGTGATGTTTCCGTGGACAGCGAGACGCCAGTGGTAGGCGATGTTCCCGTGGACAAAGAACTTAGTCTTGCTCCTGGGGGGGGGGGGGGGGGGGGGGGGGGGTCTTGCACTCAATTTGCTTGCTCAAATTCATACAAGACCTGCGAAAGGACCTGTAGCCTAGTGGTTACAAGAGCCTCAATAGCACCTCAAGTCCTGAGTTCGACTCCTATGGGAGCGAATTTTTTAGAATTTAATGGCATTGTGTTTTCAGTGGTAGACGATGTTCCCGTGTTTCCCGTGGACAGCGAGATGCCAGTGGTGACTTCACTAATCTCGAGGATTTGTCGACTCAGTCTTCGAAGATGCTTATTATGGTAAGATTCGCATCATAGGAGTGAGTGTGCGTGCGTTATGAGTGTCTGAGTAGTCGCAAAAAAAAAAATCATACAAGGACCTGAATTCCCTATTACTCGTACGTACGACTATTAGAGAGATGCATGCGAGAAATCATGACTAGCTTTTTGAATGACATTTTGTGGTTATATACTTTCTTGCAAATCTATTTATCTTGACATTTGGTTGTTGGCATCTCGACTTTGTGCTAGTGTTTTCACGCATTACCCCGTGTGGTACGTAATTACGTGAGCAAGCAAGTAGATAGCCCCGGCGGACCACATTTTGCCTGCAAAAGACGTTCTCGCTACTTTCAATTTGTGAAACATGGTCTCTATAAAAATCGTAATTTGTGAAGTTTTTCCTTGTTCTCACCTTTTAGGGTCGTGCTAATTTTTTCGCCGACATGAACCCCGGAAAAGGAGAACGTATTTGGACAGCTTTTCCTACTAGCAGAGGGAGTTTCATGTGGTCAAATCGGACTCCACCAGCTCGTCCATACCATGCATGCTCTAGCAGAAAGTCCGACAGGCGGCTGGAATGTAATGCTAGTCGTTCGCAGTATTAGGGAAAACTAGTTTCATGGTCCCCGTCTAAGAGCATCTCCAAAAGAGCCCCAAAACCTCTCTTTAAATCAAAATAATGGGATTCAATAAAAAAAACCATCTCTAACAGCATCCCAAAACTACTCCCAACTTTTTCATACCCCCTAAACTCCCCTCGTTTGTAGCTACAAACAGGGTAAGAATTGGGATCCCCATTCCTTCTTCTTTCACAAGAATTAATGATTTTGGGGCCCCAAATGCTGACGTGGCCCAATCAAAAGTGTTTTGATTCATTTTTAACGAAGAACTGTTGGAGGAGAGAAGAAAAATTGTCCCGCATAATTTTTTAGTTGCTCCTAAAAATAAGTTTATGGACTAATTTTTTGGTAATCTCTTGTAGATGCTCTAATATTGTATTATAATGATGTTTTTGTTATTTTATTATTGTCTTAATATTTATTTTCTTCTATCTCTATTATTTCTAGTTGATTGTTTTTATAACGACAATAGTTATACTATATAGGTAGGTGAGTAATTTCTATAACATTTAAAGAGTATCTTGTACTAAATTTTATATAATGATGCCGGTGGGTAATTTTTAAAATATGTAGATGGTATTTTAGACTTTTGTTTTCATAATGGTACTGGTTAGTAATTTTTGTTTATTTTTTCTCTGATCAATGTGATAATTTCTAGCTTTTGAGAGAGTGAACGTGGTGAATGTATTTCTTGATCAAATATCAAGCTAATAGGTAGGTGCTGACTTATGGTTAAGTGCATAAGAGTTTTCATCAATAACAGATAGAGATTAAGCATCAGACTCTATGTTGTTTACCCAAACCTTGGCTGGTGTTTGCTTTACGTTGGTTCAGCCAAGCTGTTTGAGGTTGCAGCATACTGTGTTCGAACTTTGAGATAACTGAAAGCTGGAAATCTTTATGTAGACAAAAGGCCACTATATTCTATACGTTATCTATCTAAAAAATAATGTAAGCACGATAACTTCTAGCCGTAATAAGTGCCTCACAAGCATGACCCATGCATGCCTCCGGACTCTAGCTAGCATCTAACTTCAAGATTGTTGAATGCCCATGGAACAATGTCCATGCCCGACTATCGATATAGGAAAGCTCATGCATGTCAAGTACTCTAGACCTAGCTACCATTTATTTGGAGGTTGTTTACATTAAGCACGTTGTAAGAAACCGTCAACCAGTCCAGTCAAACACAGGAGAAGCCACAGCAAGGCTGAAAGAAAGTTCAAAGTTTGGAGCATATAATATTCGCTGAGGGTAAACCATAGCTAGCTTTCACCTACCATGTCCGGCGCTTGGTATGCTCAGTGTCCTCTTCTTCTATATAAACCCGACGGCAGGAGAGAAGCAAATCGTACAGCCCAAGGCGCCAAAGCAAGCAACAAGGACGAGTGTCGGAGTTCACGTACGACCCGAGCTATACGGCAGCGTGCAGCCATCGCTCTCCTGTTGCAAGCAAACTCTAACCTTTGCGCCAAACTAAAGCTTTCACCCATCGTCGACGAAAGAACATCCGCACCGCCGACAGCAATGGAGGTTAAGGTGTTGAGCTCCAAGCTCGTGAAGCCCGCCTACAATGCCGGCGTGGCGCCGCCGGTGGCCGACGAGTACATCCCCCTGTCCATCTTCGACAGGGTGACGTACCAGATGCAGATGGCGATCGTGTACGCGTTCCCGCCGCCGGCCCCGTCCACGGCCGCCGTCGAGAAGGGCCTGGCCGCGGTGCTCGCCCAGTACCGCGCCTTCGCGGGCCAGCTCGGCGAGGCCCCCGACGGGACGCCGGCCCTGCTGCTCAACGACCGCGGCGCGCGCTTCGTGGAGGCCTCCGTGGACGCCGACCTCGTGGACCTGGCGCCCGCGAAGCCCACGCCCGAGCTGCTGCGGCTGCACCCGGACCTGGAGCAGGAGCTCGAGGAGGTGGTGCTGCTGCAGCTGACCCGCTTCCGGTGCGGCTCCCTCGCCGTCGGGTTCACGTCCAACCACGTGGCGGCCGACGGCCACGCCACCAGCAACTTCCTCGTCGCGTGGGGACGCGCCACCAGGGGCCTCCCCATGGGCGCCCCGCCCGTGCACCACCACGAGGGCCTCTTCAAGCCGCGGTCCAATCCTCGCGTCGAGTACGACCACCGCAACAGGGAGTACTACCTGCCGTCGCCGGCCGACAAGCACGGCCACGGCGAGGGCGGCGCCGAGAACATCGTCATCCACAAGGCGCACTTCACCAAGGACTTCATCGCGGGGCTCCGCGGCAAGGCCTCGGAGGGCCGCGGCCGCCCGTTCAGCCGGTTCGAGACCATCCTGGCCCACCTGTGGCGCACCATGACGCGGGCGCGGGGCCTCAACCCCGAGGAGACCTCCACCATCCGCCTCTCCGTGGACGGCCGCCACCGGCTGGGCCTTCCCGCCGAGTACTTCGGCAACCTCGTGCTCTGGGCGTTCCCGACAGCCACGGTGGCCGACCTCCTGGGCCGGCCGCTGAAGCACGCGGCGCAGGTGATCCACGACGAGGTGGCCCGCGTGGACGGCAACTACTTCCGGTCGTTCGTCGACTTCGCCATCTCCGGCGCCGCGGAGCGGGAGGGCCTCGCGCCCAGCGCCGTGTGCAAGGACGTGCTGTGCCCGAACGTCGAGGTGGACAGCTGGCTCACGTTCCCGTTCTACGAGCTGGACTTCGGCACCGGCGCGCCCACCTACTTCATGCCGTCCTACTTCCCCACGGAAGGGATGCTGTTCCTCGTGCCGTCCTACATCGGCGACGGCAGCGTCGACGCATTCGTGCCCGTCTTCCAGCACAACCTCGAGGCGTTCAAGGAGTGCTGCTACTCCATGGAGTAGTAAATAAGGAGGGATCAAATCGCAGCTACAGTACGAGGCAAATTATTTCAAGCGGCGGGAGCCGTAGAAAAAAGACAAAAACAAACAAAACGTAGTTACGTGCCAGCGATCATGGTGGTGCAAATCAGGGTCGGTCCGGGTGCAAGGTGATTATTTTGGTTACATACACATTTTTTTCTGCGAAAGGGTAACATATACTCTTTCCGTTCTTTAATAATAAATATATGACACTCAGGAGAGTGATAAAATGCAGTTTGGACTAATTTTTTTTTTGTATTAAAGATCATATGTTTAAGGATGAAGATAGTAGTATTGTATACTTAAGTGAGGAGCTAGCTAGTCACGCTTAAGTACGTTTGTTTTGACTCTTGTTCTTCTTGGGGTGCAACTTCAAATTTTTTGGATGCTTGATTGCATGAATTAATTAGGGACGTCTTCGTGACTCTTCAGTTTTGAAGATATGCATTGTTGATTCCATTTGGGCAATGAAATGCAAATAATTCACATCTGTCTCAATAAAACGTGATGGCATGATCACTAGCTAGCGACAGTGCGCCAATGCTGTAACCGTGTCTCGAGTTATAACTTTGTCCAAGTCATTCCTATTTCTTTTTCTCTTTTTGGAGAAAGGTGACATTACATTAGTATTGGCTCCTAAAGGGAGCTAGCAGCAAATCTGGAGCACTTCATCGCTCCAAAAGAAAAAAAGGAAAGAAAAGAATAAAGCATGGAGCACTTCATTGCGCCTGAGCAGACGGCGGCCGACGATGTGCACGTACAAGCTTTATTTAACAGCTCCCCCCACTCGTTCAGCTTTGTTGTCACAAATTAAACACAAACTCTCAAAGCAGCCTTTACTCACACCGTGGAACATCATAGGTTCCTAGTCGATCACCACGAACATCTATCCCAGTCTCACAGATAAAACAATTACAAGAAAAAGGTTAACGTCAATCCAAACCATACAGAAGAAGTTGGTGGAGGCAGGCGGCGGGGTCGAGCCCCGCGCGCTGCACCTAACCGCAGAGGTGGGCGAATAGCCGCCATCTATAATTCGGCGGCCATCTCCGTCCAGTTTCTCCACACCAACCAGGAACGTACGACCATCAAAGACGCCGCGGCGCGGCCGACACGTGAAGTCTCCGCGCGCGGCTCCAACGACCGTCGCTCTCGTTCCCGCCGCGCGCGCATGTCCGCAGCGCCGCGCGCACCAAGCCCGCGGCTGAGCCTGAAACGCCCGTCCATGTCCAACCGAGAGCTCTGATACGCTACGCAATTTGTGAGACGGCTGCCGGCTGGGCTGGGTTGCGGGTCGACAGGCTCTCGGTCGGGTCGCGGGTAGGTGGACGACGACGGGGTCTCGCCCGCCCTCGCGATCTCGTGTCGTGTGTCGTGGCGTATGAGCCGCGCCTAGTGCCGTCGTCTCGGTCCGGCGACGTGGACGCGTGCCTTGGTTGCGTTTGACTGCGACTCGGACACTCGGTTGCTGTCGCTGATTTTTTTTTAAGATTACACAGTACAACTCAGACACTCACAACGCACGCACACTCACCTCTATGAATACACGTACGCAAACCCTACCCCTATGAGCATCTTCGAAGACTGAGCCGGCAAATCTAGAGATACGAAGTCACCACTGGCGCCTCGCTGTCGACGGGAGCGTCGCCTACCACTGAAAGCACAAATGCCGTTAAATCCTTGAAAATTCGCTCCCACGAGGAGTCGAACCCAGGACCTGAGAGGTGTTACTTGGATGCCTTAACCACTAGGCCAAGACCCTCGGATGGTAACCCCGCGGAATGAAAGGAGTTGGGTCGACATTCAACAAGGCCATGGAATGTGCTCAGGCACCGGCTTCGGCAAGGGCCGGGCCTGATCGGCCATATATGCTGTGTGTAGAAACAGTCGTACGTGTGCCGGCCCAGTCCACACCTCGACGACCGAGGTGGATCCTATATGTAGAGCGGGCTATGTTTAACTTTTGATAGAACAGTGTTTGAGATTCGTGCAACGACTCAAATTCGCGCAGGTGGAGAAGGGGATGGCTGAGAAGCTGCCACGTGTCGCTCTCTGATTGGGGCGGGTGGGAGGTGAGAGAAAAAGAAACGAATTTCAAACTTTAAACGCATTTTTGAGATCCAATATGAATATTTTTGAATTTTTTTAAAATTTAAAATTTTGGTCAACATTTTAAATATACTATGTCAACATTTTGTTTATACTATGTCAACATTTTTTTGTTTGTGGTCAATATTTTTATAAAAATGTTGATTTTATTTTAAACATGGTGAAATAGAACTACAAAAATGTTGACTCTTCTGTTTCAAAATGTTGACGCTCTGACTTGGACTGGACTGATTAGATTTAGTGAGTCATTGGGCCAATCTATCGTATGTTAACCATAGAACGCCCTGCATATAGGAGGTCCCGACGACCGATGCTACCCGCTTGCTGCCTTGCTGGCACAAGTAACAACTGCAAGCCAGCTGAACCGTCAGTTTCTTGCTTCAGCTGCGGTTATAATTGGACATTCAGAGCGACCCGGCTTCAGTGAGAACGCGCGCGCTGTTAATCTGACCCCTTATCTGCACAAAAGTTAATTTAGATACTCGCGCGGTTGACGTGACCTTCAATGGTAACTAAACAGGTAGTAACTTTTGACTGGGTGAAACGAAACCTCCTGCGATCCGTATCACCGGACACCTCGCGCGCTTAGTTTGAAAGAACGAACAGATTGAGACAAAATTCTCACCCGGCTCCAGACTGGACGCGACGGGTTGGATCAAAAAGTTCAGAAGGATCGATCGCATGTATCTGAACTCCATTGCGTCCAGAATCAAGGATACATACGAGCACGAAGTCATCATCTTTTTTTAGACCGAAGGCATTTGGCCCTGCTTTATTAGAAGTCATCATCTTTTGGACCGACCTCTCCGCCGTCATCGCCACTGCACGGCGCGCCTTGCACGCTCGACGGAGGCTAACTTTTCAGCTGATATATATCCTACTTGTGGACAAGCCACCACCAATCGCGATCAGGAATCTATGCTATCACGACACTTTCAAGACTTCTAGCTCGAAAGATTGAGATCAGATCGGAGAAGATAGATAATATGGATGCACTAACAGATCTGATGGATATATGAGCACTTTTAGGTTTAATTTAATATCGAAATAAATCATAAACATGATGAACAGATTACAGATTAAACTAGACAAGTCTACGCAAAATCGAGACAAGTCTATAATCATAGTAAACAAAGCAAGATCTACCATACTTCGCAGTACTACCGTACAAGCATGGATCAGATAGGCAAAAGAGGAAACATAGTTTTATAGAACACGTACTGTTGATCAAGCGGAGTAGTGGAAGCCGTAGCGGGACGACGATGTAGACGTTGATGACGACGAGCAGCAACTCCCGCACGCGACCGAGGAGGAAGACGAGCCGTGGTGGAAGCGATCGAGCAGTCGCGCAGAGCGCTTTCAAAAACCTTATTCGCCCTCTCCCGGTGCAGGAGCTCAGAGGACGATGGTTCCGGAGACCTGCTCTCCCGTTCGCCGGTGCACGCCGACGATCGGGATAGGGCAGACTACAAGCGGCGGCGCAGCAGGAGGAAGAGGCAAAACCCTAACTCGTGGTGTGTTATGGAATAGAGGCGGCGCACCGTACGTATTTATAGAGGGAGACCGCTAGGGTTTAGGTGTCCCACAACCGAATCGGTTTCCATATAAAACGAATTGGATACACAACAAAAAGAAACAGCAAAAGGAAGCCGCGCACCCGCAAGGCCTCGGACCAGATTTCGGCGGACCATTCACACAGGTGATGCGCGGCCGCGCCCATCGCCCACGCCCACGCCTGGCCCGGCGAGACGTGCGCGCGCGTGTGTTTCTTCCTTATCCTCTTGTCGACATACTAGCAAGAGAAGGTGAAGCAACCTTCTATTTAAGTAGGTTCTCCTCCACCTCAACTAGCAATATGGGACTAAAGAGTTTCACTCCCACTATCCATGAATGGGCGTTTGAGATTTTTCAGGAATTATTGGGAAATACTAATGGGTCATGCACATGTGCAGCCCACTAAATCCAACAATCCCCCACCAGATCTCAAAGTCCCATTTAAAACTTTACCAGATCCTACTGCTGTTTGATATACCAGTGTTTCAATGGAGACTGTTAAGTTGAACATCCATCTAGAACAATAAGCTGCACTCATTCACAACTTGAACAATAGACTACGCCTTGAATTGCAAGTTTTGTGTAAACAAGTTTCACTTAGAGTCAAAACTGATACTTGACCTCCAGTAGACTACCCCGCGGGTGGAGCATATAGGTCGTACTCCCTGGTCTCTTCATGAGCTTAACAGAGATCACCCAAGTCTCACAGACTGCGGCCTTACAACAGTCAGGCTCACATAGGTGTATTCTTTCAAAAATGTTCTGCAGGAAAACATCTTCGCCAATTAAAACCAACAGAATATATTAAGGCATTTGCCAACCTGCCATGCAGAAATTGAGAGTAATGCATCTTTACTCGAGTGGGTTAGGTAAGATACTCTGTAGTCATCCACTAGCTTGTTCTCCCAGATCCTAATTCACGGGATCTCCGATCACATAGGTTGGGTTACCGCTATGGAATGACTCATATGGGTCTCATACCCATCTCCTTAGATGCAGCGTCTATCACATTACGTGACAGCCCCTTAGTAAACTGATCTGTCAGATTCTTTGCAGTTTGGATATAATCCAACGATATTACTCCGGAGTTTCTCATTTCCTGACAGACTTCAGTCGTCTCTAGATATATCTCGAGGACTTAAAGTTATCCTTAGAACTATTCACTTTGACAATTACCGTTTGATTGTCACAGTTCATAAGGATTGCCCGCACAGGTTTCTCAACAATTGACAAGTCCATCAAGAGTTCTCGTAGCCAGTCGGCCTCAACGGTAGCTGTATCTAATGCAGTAAGCTCTGCTTCCATGGTAGCCCTCGTCAAGATGGTCTGTTTGCATGACCTCCATGGAACAGCAGCACCACCCAAAGTGAAAATGTATCCACTTGTGGCATATATTTCGTCTGCATCAGATATCCAATTCGAATCACTATATCCCTCTAGTACCGCAGGATACCCAGAATAGTGAAGCGAATAATTTATAGTGCCAACCAAATAGCGCATGACTCTCTCAAGCGCATGCCAATGATCATCTCCTGGATTAGAGGTAAACCGGCTCAGCTTGCTCACAGCATATGAGATATCAGGCCTTGTAGCACTAGCTAAGTACATGAGTGATCCAATAATCTGAGAATATCTCAATTGGTCTGTACCAATCCCCTTATTCTTTCGAAGGATCACACTGGGATCATAAGGTGTGGGAGAAGACTTACTGTCCTTATAGTCAAATCGGCTCAAGACCTTTTCTACATAATGAGATTGCGTCAAAGTAATCCCATTCTCTCCTTTGATTAGCTTGATGTTCAGAATAACATCAGCCTCTCCCAGATCTTTCATGTCGAAACTTTAACACAACAACGTCTTGACCTCAAGAATCACATTAAGGTTTGTTCCAAAGATCAGTATGTCATTGACATACAAGCACAATATAACACCTTGACCCCCACCATAGCGGTAGTACACACATTTATCAGCCTCATTGACACTAAAGCCTGCTGATATAAGAGTGGAATCAAACTTCTCATGCCATTGTTTAGGAGCTTGTTTCAGACCATACAAAGATTTCAGCAACTTACACACCTTGCCTTCTTGACCCTTAATTACAAACCCATCTGGCTGATCCATATAAATTTCCTCGTCCAACTCTCCATTAAGGAAAGCTGTCTTAACGTCCATCTGATGAACGAGAAGACCATGTGAGGCAGCCAGAGAGAGTAAAACTCGGATAGTGGTCAATCTAGCAACAGGTGAATAAGTATCAAAGAAATCTTCGCCTTCTTTCTGTGTATAGCCCTTAGCTACAAGTCGAGCCTTATACTTATCAATAGTACCATCAGGCTTGAGCTTCTTCTTGAACACCCACTTGCAACCAACAGGTTTGCAACCATATGGTTTGTCAACTACCTCCCAAGTACCATTAGAAAGAATAGAGTCCATCTCACTACGGACAGCTTCTTTCCAATCATCTGCATCAGGAGATGCATATGCCTCTGAAATGGTTCTAGGAGTATCATCCACGAGATACACAGTGAAATCATCACCAAAGGACTTTGCAATCCTCTGTCTCTTGCTCCTCCTAGGAGCCTCACTGTCATTCTCCTCTGGAATTGACTCAAGTGTATGTTCAGCATGTTCAGGTTGTGTGTTAGATTCAAATGTTATCTCAAGAATCACATCAGAAGATAATCTATCAATGCTATGCATGTCTTTCATAGGAAATATGTCCTCAAAGAAAGTCACATCACGAGACTCCATCAATGTATTGACATAAACATCAGATACCTCAGATTTGACTACTAAAAATCTATAGGCAATGCTGTGATGAGCATATCCCAAAAAGACACAATCCACAGTTTTAGGTCCTAACTTACGCTTCTTGTTTATTGGCACATTAACTTTGGCCAAACAACCCCATGTGCGTAAATAAGAAAGCGATGGTTTTCTTCCAATCCATTCTTCATATGGAGTTTTCTCTTTATTCTTCATGGGAACTCTATTCAGGACATGACATGACGTCAATATAGCCTCCCCCCACCATGCCTTAGATAATCCAGCATTGTCTAACATGGAGTTAAACAAGTCAGTCAAAGTGCGATTCTTTCTTTCGGCAACCCCGTTTGATTGAGGTGAATAGGGAGGCGTCCTCTCATGAATAATACCATGTTCCGCACAGAATAAATCAAACTCATTAGAAAAATACTCACCACCACGATCAGACCTAATACGTTTGATCTTTTTCTCAAGTTGTGTTTCAACTTCAGCCTTGTAGATTTTAAAGTAGCTTAGAGCCTCATCTTTCGTTTTCAACAAGTATACATAGCAATATCTAGTCGCATCATCAATCAACGTCATGAAGTATCTTTTTCCACCTTCTGTCAACACACTATTCATTTCGCATAGATCTGAATGTATGAGTTCTAGAGGTGCCAAATGTCTCTCCTCGGCTACCTTGTGAGGTTTCCGAGGTTGCTTTGATTGCACACAACTATGGCACTTAGAACCTTTGACAATGGAAAATTTCGGAATTAAATTCAAGCTGGAAAGTCGAGACATAGAACCAAAATTCAAATGACATAAACGTGAATGCCAAACGCTAGCATCACTCTCATCAATACCACGAGAAATATGGTTCACCGACTTATTACAGAAATCTGAAAGGGAAAAGCGGAACAAGCCTCCGCAATCATAGCCTTTACCAATAAATTGTCCACTCTTAGACACGACAAGTTTATTAGACTCAAGCACTAGCCTAAAACCATCCCTACACAAAAGGGAGCCGCTAACTAGATTCTTGTTGATAGAAGGGACATGCTGCACGTTCCTCAGCTGCACGATCTTTCCCGAAGTAAACTTCAGATCGACCGTACCAACACCATGAACAGAAGCATGTGACCCATTCCCCATTAGGACGGAAGAATCCCGTGCGACCTGGTAAGAAGAAAACAAAGAAGCATCAGCACACACATGAACATTAGCACCAGTATCAAGCCACCAACTTGTAGATTGAAAAACTGAAAAAACAGAAGGTAAACCGTACCCACTATTTCCACTTCCAGAAGTGTTGCCAATGGTCACCATGTTCGCAGACTTTTGCTCCTGTGGTGGTTTTCTTCCTTTGCGGTTTGGGCACTTCTTTGCCCAATGATCAGTAGCACCGCACACGAAGCAACCATCGTTCTCCTTGTTGATCTTCTTCTTCTTGAAGCTAGTGGTCTGTTTAGGCTTATTGTTCTGCTTGCCTTTGCCCTTGCCACTGTTGGACCTCTGCTGCACCATGTTAGCACTGGTCTGACCCTCAGCTCCTTTAGATCGTCCATCTTTAACATGAGATTTCTCCTCAATGTCAAGAGAAGCAATTAAATCTGAAACAAATATCTCTTGCCTCTTGTGTTTGAGCCGTGTGGCAAAATCCCTCCAAGATGGAGGTAATTTGGCAATGATGCCTCCAGCCACAAATCTATCAGGAACGACGATCTTTAGGAGTTCGAGTTCCTTCACCATGCACTGTATCTCATGAGCCTGCTGGACTATTGAACGGTCATCAACCATCTTATAGTCATGATACTGCTTCATGATATACAACTCTGTGCCGGTGTCAGCGCCACCATAGTCATTACACAGAGCCTCCCACAAATCCTTACCGGATTCGTGGGCCATGTACACATCATTCAGGTTGTCCGCGAGTGCATTAAGCACAGCACCCCTAAATATGTTATCAGCATCTGTGAACTTTTTCTCCTGCACAGCAGTAAGATCTCCTTCTGGTTTGCCCTTAGACACCCAAAAGACATTCATGGCAGTAAGCCACAGCGTGACTTTCACTTGCCATCTCTTGAAGTGCACGCCAGTAAATTGTGCTGGCCTCAGTGCATCAACAAATCCAACAATTAAACCCAAGTGCCTACAATAAGGTTTTTGGATTGATGGATATATGAGCACTTTTAGGTTTAATTTAATATCAAAATAAATCATAAACATGATGAATAGATTACAGATTAAACTAGACAAGTCTACACAAAATCTAGACAAGTCTATAACCATAGTAAACAAAGCAAGATCTACCATACTTCGCAGTACTACCGTACAAGCATGGATCAGATAGGCAAATAGAGGAGACATGGTTTTATAGAACACGTACTGTTGATCCAGCGGAGTAGTGGAAGCCGTAGCGGGACGACGATGTAGACGTTGATGACGACGAGCAGCAACTCCCGCACGCGACCGAGGAGGAAGACGAGCCGTGGTGGAAGCGATCGAGCAGTCGCGCAGAGCGCTTCCCAAAAACCTTATTCGCCCTCTCCCGGTGCAGGAGCTCAGAGGACCATGGTTCCGGAGACATGCTCTCCCGTTCGCCGGTGCACGCCGACGATCGGGATAGGGCAGACTACAAGCGGCGGCGCAGCAGGAGGAAGAGGCAAAACCCTAACTCGTGGTGTGTTATGCAATGGGGGCGGCGCACCGTACGTATTTATAGAGGGAGACCGCTAGGGTTTAGGCGTCCCACAACCGAATCGGTTTCCATATAAAAACGAATTGGATACGCAACAAAAAGAAACTGCAAAAGGAAGCCGCGCACCCGCAAGGCCTCGGGCCGGATTTCGGCGGACCATTCACGCAGGTGATGCGCGGCCGCGCCCACGCCCACGCCCACGCCCCGCCTCGCCGGGCCCATCGCCCAGCGCGTGTGTTTATTCCTTATCCTCTTGTCAACATACTAGCAAGAGAAGGTGAAGCAACCTTCTATTTAAGTAGGTTCTCCTCCACCTCAACTAGCAATATGAGACTAAAGAGTTTCACTCCCACTATGCATGAATGGACCTTTGAGATTTTTCAGGAACTATTGGGAAATACTAATGGGCCATGCACATGTGCAGCCCACTAATTCCAACAAGATCGAGATGCACTTATAAGTGGGACCGAACGTGTTAGCAACTTTAATCGGCACCGGTCATGCCTGCTAGCATCGCCAGAAACTTCAACATATCACACTGGATAAAGCCTGAATCGATCAAACCTGGCCGAGTTGCGAACTGCTATGTGCACACACTACCAACTGAATTGAAAAACAGAAAAAGGGTGTGAAGGAAATGAGCATTCACCGATCAGCGTCGTTAGTTCAGGGGTCGTAAACCGAGTGAGCTATCAAAGGCAAGGTTTTGAAAAGCGTCGTGGACAAAAGTATTGTTTTCCCGCAAAAAATAAAATAAAAGTAGTGTTATCCTTTTCCAGAAAACAAAGGTAATCTTGCACATGGTAAGGTAAGGCTAGTAAATGCGATTAAACAAAACTCGTTGATCACGAAGATGTTTCAACAACTCTGATCACTTACAGATCTAAAAAAAAAAAAGATAATGCGTGCTTCCCCTACATTAAAAAATGGCATGGCGTGTCAGCATTTCTGATGATGATGTGGACTATAGAGAAAAATGAATTGTGTATTCGCTGTTTCCATCACAATACATTGTTTAAACTAGTATGGCTGTCCGCGCAATTGCGCTGTTTGACATACTATACTATTTAAAATACTGTACAAGCAAAAGGAGAAACACGCTTATATAGCTGCTATTTCTCTGGCATGTAATTTGGGAATGGGCAAGGCAATTCTATAGCCTTGAATTATCGAATCTCGTGGAAGAGCTAAGCCCCTAGTACAGATATAATTCTACAATTATATCTGCGAATGTACTGATTTGGGAGGCTAAGAGCCTGTGCAAATGCTTCAGAGTTTCTTTCAGAAGAAGAGGCCGCGTCTTCCATCCTCATCCCATCGTACCCCATGCCCCGCAGCAGCCGCCACGGCTGTGCCCGCGAAGCACCCAGCAGTCGCGCCATGACCGGGGACGGCCGCACCGACATCGTCCTACGCCGCGACTGGAACTGCCCTCACGCTGCACCATCTCCATCGCGGACGTGACGCCGAACTTCGGAATCGCCAGATCCATCGATTTGGGCGGTCACCCTCCGTTTCCCCCTCAGGCCGAAGGTCGCAGGAGAGGAATCATGTCGTCGGAGCGTTGGAGAAGAGAGAGAACTGAGCGAGATGAGCGGAGAAGGGAGAGTCGGGAACTCGAGATACGGGGGAGACGGAACGAATCGTTTCTTTTTCTTTTTTGAGTGACAGGTGGGTAATTTTAACAAAGTTTGAGTGGGGCCGGGTGGGGAGGGCAGGAGAATACATGAAAAGCTACCCTTACCGGCTTCGGCTCATACGTGCAACTTCAAAACGGATCTATTATATATATAATTTTGATCAAGAATTGAAGCCTCCACGTTCGCTCTTAACGCCTAGAAGCCACTACGTTCGCTCTAAAATGCTAGAAATTTCAACGTTAATTCAAAAAATAAGAAAAGAAAATTACCCATCACTGCCATTATGAAAAAATTAATCACAAAATTCCCTATAAATATTTATAAAATAGCTAAATTAGAAATAATAAAAAAATAGCCAAAATACCCCTCGAACCTATTTCTAAATTACCCACCATGTCATTATGAGTCAAAAAATAGATAAATTTAAAATAATAAAAATAACCAAAAACACTTAACACATATTTCTAAATTACCCGTCATTCCATTATAAGTCCAAACAATAACTAAATTCGGGTTATAAAATATAGCTAAAAATATTCCTAATTCTTATTTCTAATTTCCTACCATACCATTATGAGTACAAAATAGCTAAATTATGACGTGATGAGTAGGCAAGCTGAAAAACAAGCTATAACGACGACAGAGTAAGGATGAGTGAGAGAACTGAAAAACAAGTTAGAAAGAATGACGGGAAGAGCCTTCTGTAGGCAATCTGAACAACAAGATGACTAACCTACCAGTAGGAAGTCAAGGGGGGAACGTGAAGGTAGTAGCCCTTGGCGGAGTGGGCAACAAGTAGGCGGGATAGATAATGAGTTGGCAGAAGTGTACCAGAAGAACAAGTGACCCAGACAACAAGCCAAGGCGACAACTAACTGAGCATCATTATGAGTAGGTGATGAGCAGGCGAGGGATGCAACCGTAGAAGAGAGCATATAATATTTTACTACAAAATATTATGAAATACCTACATACAAGTTTATAAATTTTATACTATTATCATTGTGAAAAAAATCAGCTCTGGCCGCGCAAATGCGCGGACAGCCATACTAGTTATAGCATAGATTTCTTCATAAGCTGTTTCTCTTTTTGCCCGTTTGGCAGTTTTCTTCCATAAGCAGAAGCAGAATTTGCTCATAAGCTGCGCCAAAGGGGGCCTATATAGCATGGTTCCACAAACAATATTCTGCATCATGTGGCTACAAACGATAGTAACAGAATCAGCCTTAACGGTAAGTACCAAAGCTGATTATTGCTAAAATATACTGCAGTATACCATGTACAGTAACGATTTTGCTAGGTTATCACGTGAGCGAAAAGAAAACGATAGCGGATCTGCCTTCAGGGTGCGAGTCGATCAGATGAGCTGCAATCACATCTATCTTCGTGTTGGGACCCAACGTGTTCCCAAGTTTAATCAGCGCCGGTCGTGGCTGCTTGTATTGCCAGAAGAGCACTTCTACTGTCCAAAATAGTGACCATTAGTTTCTCAAAACTAATGGCCATTAGTTTGATCCGACGGTGTAGATTTAATCTCAGAAAACCATTACTAATGACCATTATTTTATAAAATCAAGGGTAATATTGGAAAAATTAAGAGTGGTAGAAACTTTTACAGTGTCCATAAACTAATATTAACCCTTCGATACTTTTGATCTAAGTACAGAGATTAGTTAGGTTTGTCATCTACTCCACCGTAAGGATCTCATGTAAGCGGAGGGGCATTAACTTAGGGTAAGATCATAATTAAATCACACACGTTACTGCTACCCCATGAATTGAAAGGAATTAATTATTTCTCAGAACCCTAGCTGCAAATCGGATTCGAATTAACTGGTACGCATCAATTGTCACCGAATGCAATTATGGACAGTACTGATTATGGATCAACCGTTTGCAACTGTACAGGCGCCGGCGACGAGGAGTTGGAGCACAACTCTTTGGCGGCCGGCCGTGAGACAGATCATGGTGCTTGATGATGCAAACTGAATATTGTTGTGAACAAGAATCGAACTGGGAAGCTAAACACAAATCTGCACATGGAAACCCTATCGGAGGCTGCAAAGACTCCACGGTGCAGGAGAGCCTTTTGCATCTGTGATGGCGTAATCATGACACTCGCGGCAATTGGCATCGCTTCTCTAGCCGCACAGCTGAAATCGATATCGCCTCCCTGCCCCGCCGTCGTTATGCAAATCGGTTCTCGATCGTGTTAGCGATGAACAGTGGCAGCTTTGGGTACAATTACCGAATAAAAGTTAACAATGCCACTGCATAATGAAGGGTTGGATTTGATTTCTACTCCTATCTTGGACCAAGGTGTAATTACAAAACTACCCTTAAACTAATGGTCATTAGTTTTGATAAACTAATGGCCATTATTTTGGATAGTAAAACTGCTCTTGCCCAGAAACTTCAGCAGATCATACTGCGTAAAGCCTTAACAAAACCTGGCCGACCTGCGAGCTGCCATGTGTGTACACAGTACAGGGTGAATTGAAAAAGGGTGAAGGAAATACACATTCAAAGGGATCAGCACGTCGTTAGTTCAGAGGTCGAGAGCTGACAAAGGTTTTCAAAAGCATCAAGGAACAAAGCGAATATCCTGGTAATATATTCCGGTTGCAGACAAAAATGTGGTCTTCCTTTCGAAACACGCCTTACTATCAGCTTGCACATAGAACTAGGCTAGTATACATCGGAATTAAAAGAATTAAAATAAAAACTCGTTGACGCAGATAAGTGTCGTTGTTTCAACAACTCATGATTTGTACGTATAGATCAAAAAAGGGTTATTGGGCGCTTCTCCTACACAAAATAATGTCCAGGCGGTCGACCTAACCACCACATTCCAAAAACTACAAATGGATATACCTATATATGTCCACAATGGCCATTTCCAATAATGGGCATATCTGAACTTGCAGGATCGGCCGGGAGCTTCCATGCACGCCCAGGCCTGAATCATTGCACGGGAGACACGTATATATATTCCCTCGCGACCTACATGCTACAAGTTGTGGCTAACGCGCGGCATTGGTCCTTACGGGCATATTTACGGGCGTGTGTTAACTTCTCTGCAATTTTCAGTTGTTCTTTGCTACCAACACACAACAAGACGGAGATCAATAATGGATTGGATTCACCAAACATGGATGTTTTTCGGTGACCCTAGATGCGCACATATATAGGGCCCTGTGGCCAAAAAAGGGAAAACAGAAGATAAAGTCGGGCCACCCGAATATTTACGACCAAACCTCTGCATTAGAAGCCACGGGAACCATCTCGGCCGTAGTAGGGGCCGTGTGACCACGAGAATGCTCATCATTTGCGTATTCAAGCTTAACACGAACAATAAGCACGCACGCCAATGCAGCGACATGTGCCACCACGCACGCCACCCGCTCCACCAAGAGACGATCATGAGGTCGAGCAGTGAAGCATGCACAAACCTGGCAAGTCGCGCGATCCATCATGCCGACCGATTCATGCGGCCTTCTATGCACAAACCTTCTATGTACGCTTTAAGTAGCCTGAAGGATACGTATTGGGCCCTGTGATATCTTGGCGAGTTTCCGCCACAGATGTGCCCGGGCTGCGGCTGCTCGTCCGTGGCTCTCCTGCGCGGAAATGCGCCGTGCCGCACACATCTTCGTCAAACGTGGGTGCGGCGCGCTGCCGTGTTCATCATTGCCGCACCTCGTAGACGGCGTAATTTTCTACACGTCTCTGTAGCCTCAACTAGCAAGACATGGACGTCGTCACTACACCATGGCCAGCTTTTGCCTACAGTGAAATGCAGGGGGGAATGACTCATTCCCATTCAAGAAACAGTACGTGGGTGAATGTGTTAAAATTCACCAACAGTAGTGACCTTGGCCGACAGTAGCAATTGTTGGCAAAAGTCGCCGTACACTAGCACAATCGCAACCTTAGTGACGGTGCGCCACTGCTAACACAAAATTGCAGTGACGGACAGGAACGACGACACCATGGCAAACGACGACACCTTCCAATTTGCCCATTAGATGCGGCGGGTAGCTGGAGTGGTCGCCTCACCCTGCTGTATGGTGCCGGTCCGCCCATGAAATATCTTGGCATTGAATCTGTGGGATCGGTCGGGAGCTCCAATGCATGAATTCATCGCACCGTTTTAATACATCTTGAATTGTTGGCATTTATACATTTTGAACGGTTGAGAGTGAGACAAGTATAGCTTCACGTCCTATGAGAGTTGTAAATAGAGCATGTCATTCACTCTTTCATGTATGTAGGGCCTTGTGGAAAAAAAAAGAGAGAAAAAAAGAAGAAAAAAAAGCATTGCGAAACACAGTACAGACGTAGACGCTCATATACATGCATACGCATTCACCTCTGTAAACACTTCTGAAAGACTAAGCCGATTAATCTTGAGTTTCACAAAATCATCACATGCATCTCACTATCGACGAGAATATCTCCTCCTGCTAAAAGAATAATTAGCCTTAAATATAAGTACTCGTGCTAAAATCTAAACTTGAATCTGGGTGGACAAGTTCCACCACAAAAGATTTTGCCAGTTGAGCGTATCCAAGCTTAACACGAACAAATAAGCACACATGAGTACCCTTGAAAACACAACGACACACATTGCCAATGTCGACATCTGTCACGACGCATGCCGGGAGGCCTTGGTCTAGCAGTGAAGCATGCTGAAACCTGATTCGTCGCGCGACCCATCATGCCGACCGGTTGATGCGGCCGGCGAACGTCGTAAGCTTTTTAGCCTGATGAAGGGTACGTGTTGGGGGCCCCGTGATTTGGGCAAGTTTCCGCCACGAATGGGTGCGCTCTGGTTGCGGCTGCTCGGCCGCGCGCGTCTGTCTTCGTCAAACTTGGGTATGGTGCGGTGTCCATCCGCTGCTGAGCCGCACCTCACACGCACAAGGTAAGTTTCCACACGCCTCTGAAGCAACTAGCAAGACATGGACATCTACTTATCCTCAGGCCAGCTGGGTCATGGAGACGGATCAAAGGACAGAACTTTACCCAGGAGTACAGAACGATTCGTGCCGGATGCTTATGTATGGAGTGACGGAGAGTACAGTATGTATTGATTGGGTGGTGGCCGTGCTGAAAATGTCAACCCGCGCGCGATGAAATATGAATACTCGCCAACTTGTATATATCTTAGAAAAACAGGAAGATCGAGCGCGAGAGACTAGTATATAGATCGATGCGTTGGTTGGTGATGTGCACGACAGCGTATATAGTTACCATGTCAACCGTGAATGAAGCCGATCGACGAGAGTAACAGCGAACGGGTCTCTACCGTTCCCGGGAAAGGGTTAAGTTAATGGCAGGGTGGGGGTGTGGTTAGGTTGATCTAGTACCGGTTCAGCACGGGCGCGGCTCGCCCCCACCTACTCCCGCCCCGTTCCCGCGCTCGCTGCTTATTTAAAGAGCGCGCGTCACGGGCACAGCAGCAGGACGGCGGCCGGGGCCAGCAACAGAACAAAGCTGCACCGGAAACGAACAAAGAATCCCCCTGCTTCGGCAGTGCCACTGCGAGCACGCCCTAGCTAGAGTCTAGATAGACACTCGCGCATCCCCAGTTGTCGCCCGGTTCAATCGTCGCTTCTTCACTTACTAATCAGTGGTGAGAGTGATCGATCGGTCGAGCCAACAAACGCGACGATCGTCATGGAGGTGAAGGTGTTGAGCTCCAAGCTCGTGAAGCCGTCCTACCCGGCCGGCGCGCCGCTGCCGGACACCACGGAGCACGTGCCGTCCTCGGTGTTCGACAAGGCGACGTACCACATCCAGATGGCCATCATCTACGCCTTCTCGCCGCCGGGCCCCTCCACCGCCGACATCGAGCGCGGCCTCGCGTCGGTCCTGGGCGTGTACCGCCTGTTCGCGGGGCAGGTCCGCGACGGCCCGGACGGCGCCCCCGGCGTGCTGCTGAACGACCACGGCGCGCGGCTGGTGGAGGCGTCCGTGGACGCGCAGCTGGCCGACATCGCGCCGAGCAAGCCGTCGCCCTTGGTGCTGCAGCTGCACCCGGACCTGGAGGGCGAGATCGAGGAGGTGGTGCAGGTGCAGCTCACGAGGTTCGCGTGCGGCTCCCTCGCCGTGGGGTTCACCGCCAACCACGCCGTCGCGGACGGCCACGCCACCAGCGACTTCCTCGTCGCCTGGGGCCGGGCCGCGCGCGGGCTCTCCCCCGTCACCGGCCAGCCGCAGCAACCGCCGCCGCACCACCACCCGGACCTCTTCCCGCCGCGCGACCCGCCGCGGGTCGAGTTCGAGCACCGCGGCGTGGAGTACTACCGCCCGTCGCCGTCCTCCGGCCTGCAGTCCACGGGCCACGGCCATCACGGCGCCGACAACGTGGTGATCCACAAGGCGCACTTCACCAAGGACTTCGTCGCGGGGCTCCGCGCCAGGGCGTCGGAAGGCCGCGGCCGCCCGTTCAGCCGGTTCGAGACCATCCTGGCCCACGTGTGGCGCACCATGACGCGGGCGCGGGGCCTCGGCAACCCGCACCTGACGTCCACCATCCGCGTCTCCGTCGACGGGCGGCCACGCCTCGCCGCGCCCCACGGGTACTTCGGCAACCTCGTGCTCTGGGCGTTCCCGACCGCCACGGTGGGGGACCTCCTCAACCGGCCGCTGAAGCACGCGGCGCAGGTGATCCACGACGCGGTGGCCCGCGTGGACCGCGACTACTTCCAGTCCTTCGTCGACTTCGCGGCCTCCGGCGCCGTGGAGAAGGAAGGGCTGGAGAAGACGGCCTTGCTCAAGGACGTGCTGTGCCCGGACCTGGAGGTGGACAGCTGGCTCACGTTCCCCTTCTACGAGCTGGACTTCGGCGCCGGAAGCCCCAGCTACTTCATGCCGTCCTACTTCCCCACGGAGGGGATGCTCTTCCTCGTGCCGTCCTACCTCGGCGACGGCAGCGTCGATGCCCTCGTGCCCGTGTTCGACCACAACCTCGAGGCGTTCAAGCAGTGCTGCTACTCCATGGAGTAAACCAACCAAACCACTCGGCGACTATATATCGATCCAGCTGCAGTAAAGTTAATTTGGTTTGCGTGCTTGCATGCATGCATGCAAGTCCGTTGATTCTCCTTCTACATCGTCTTCCACTCTTTTCCATTCCGATACGTGTGCATATGTCACATGTAGAAGCACAATACAAGATTTGTAGATGTAGCGTGTGGTGTGGGTGGCTTCAATTCCTGGTATATATATATATCCCGAAATGTATGTCAAGTGTTTTGTCTTGTGCAACGTCTGTGTTTTGTCTTGTGCAACGTCTGTGCTCTGCTTCAACCTAGTATATGATCGGTGAAGTGCAACGTCTGTATGTAGCGTCTTGTCCCGTCTGCTGTAGGATCTACAACATGATTAATAGCGCTTCCAATGAGATTTGGATTGGTATCGATCAGAGCTAGTAGGGTGGTTGGTGAACGTCAAGTAGTGTTGACTTTTTATTTGCGGTGCTCATGCGGGGACAAGACATCTGTTCTTGTTGCTTGCCCTTTATTCTACGGACGGGGCCGACCGATGATCTGAAACAATTCCGACCAGCTTTTGTTTTAAAAAGGAAAAGCCCACATACACTCCCTTGTGCATCCGTGATGTGAGAAACATCAACTGAAATCAAGTGCAGGTGTACTACGTTAAGAACTGATTGTAGAGTACTAAACATATAAATTGGAGCAGGAAAGATTGGTTAACAAGTACACACTGTGCGGATTATATATGAAAACTTGCATGCTACGCTACCGCTACCAGCCTGCTGAAGAGATAGTACTAGTAACCACCATTGGTCAGGCTTGTAGAGAACAGTAGATCAACAGAACAAGTAGGACACACGCATTGCAGGACTCGCACTGCTCTAGAGAATCGGCGAGCAATGGACAGATCGAGCTTGAGAGGGATTCACAGGTCGATACATCTTCAGGTGAACAAAGATGGGCCACTTTTGTCAACTCATCGAGTAGGGTTAAGGGGTAGATGAAGGGTCAAGTGTGTGAGTAGTGACGATTCTTCGCGGCGGGGAAAATGTGTTCATGCAGAAAACGAGACACGAGCTTGGGATGTTGCGACCAGGCCAAGTTAACAGAGTCAAATCACTCTCCTTTTCACATCCTCACGTTAGGTATGGTAGTGGAGCGCTGGGAAAGTCTAGAGGATATCTCCTTTTCCCTGATCGATCGAACCGGATCCCTGTCTTCTCCTGAACTTTACTCTTTTCTTGGTGCAGACAAAAACAACAAAAGGGCAGTTTGAAGACAGTAGTAGATGTTGTTCTGGAGTCAGCTGGGCGCTTGAATCGACCATTTCCTACTATGGTTCCAGTGACGGGGTGACGTGTGGATGGTTCGGTTGGCTTCCAGTTTCCCATCATGAACAGCCGACGTCATAATCTTTGCCACATCCCGTCCGCTCTTTCTACTTTGTTAAGGCTATTTCTTTTTCATGCAATATTCTTTCCATGAACGCTGACGTAGAACAGTATACGTGCTAAACACAAGGTCATCGGATCCACAACAGTAGAGATGTGCGTGGATGTAAATTTGAACGGACTCCTCATGAAGCGACGACGGGTCGAATTGTGACAACTGTTTCCTTCAGTTTAGCGAAAGTCTGTAATAGCGGCTATGACACTAAGATATAGCTGTTTCGTTACTGTGTCTTGCGTCTGCGTGAGTCGAGATCAATGCAAGGTGCCCCGTCATCGCCCTTTGTTTATTTAATTAACCGACTTCGTCTCCAATAAGGTTCTTCGGATATGCCTGATACTCGACTGCTCGAGTGTTTGAATGGCCAGCTTTTCGCTCGTTTGAATTCAAAGCTCAACTTGCAGACCGCGCAGGTCAAACGGATTATTCAGGAAACGGGAGTTCTGTCAAACTATAGTTAAATAGGTCAAGCAGTATACAATTTAAAGGCGAAGGTGGTGTTTAACGATTGCCGTACTGCCAACTATTATTTATCAAACGCTAAGAACAACACGGATGGAGCCAGAAGAGTAGCTACCTGAAAAAGGAAAAGGCAGACTGCCAGAAAAAATTTGGGCCTCCTTGTTCAGCCAGTTGTTGCCTAACGCCTTTCTACTGGGCCTGAGTCTTTGCAGATCTATTTTGTTCTCATTTGCAGCCCACGTGTGTTTTGGAACATGGTGCTCCAGCCCTATACAACTAAGTATTATATTAGTGGTATTATAAAGGGTAACATAGTTATTTTAATTTATTATCGGTCTGATTTTTATCATGTCGCCACCCTCTCTCTCAACGATCTCGCCCTGCTGCCACATATGATGTTGCCGCGTTACATCGTCACTTATTTGCTATTTGCCGTCGCCAATTTCCTTTTATATTTTTTTAAAAATATCTTAGTATTATTAATACTACTAAAAAATACTAGTGATATTAAATGTTAGAGGAGAACTAATCTGAATCGTCAGATTCTAAATACCACCGGTATATACTGACGGTGTGCATGATACCACTAGTATAATACCAGTGGTATAGGGCACCATAATACTCCTAAAAGAAGAGAAATTTACGGTGTCATACCACCAATATATATTAGTAGTATTAAAAGTATATACTAGTATTATTTTAAATATATACTAGTATATATTAAAATTTTGCTAATATATACTTTAATTTTTTAAAAAATATATTGATATTTCAGTCTCTGCATCAAAATAATACATATAGTTACGATTATTACATAACAAAAAATTGTGTACTATATCGCGCACAAGCGGAAAAGAGCGCACGCAAAAAAAGAGGAAGAAAATACCACTAATATATACATATGGTATGAGACGTCGTAAAACTTAAAAATATATATATAAACCAATGTGATACGGAACTGCATAAAAGCAAGGGATCCGTCTGTTTCTCAGAGTCTCGCTTCATTACTTATCTGCAATAAAGGGGCTGGCAAGAATATCACGTGAACTGCTCAGAAAAGAATATCACGTGAATCGTGAAATGGCTCTCCGGCCGGTCTAAGTCAAATGAACCAAACCGGGATCACGAGAAGTCAAGAACGTCCATGTTCAATGAATCACACCTCCTAACAGTTCAACCTACACACAAGAGTGATATATATAGTATATGAGGCAACAGTTCTTATTTTGAGCTGGACATCAAAATGTAGCCATCCCATCATTCCCATCAGCTTAAGAATGAATCGCACCGAGATCATGGACATGTTCACTCAATGTATGAGCAGTATTATCTTTACCAATCTAAACGCCGTCGCGTTCTCCGCGTGCAGTCCATGTCAGCAAAAAAAATTATCACCGTCGGATATATATAAAAGCAATGGTAAAGATCAAATAACAAATGACATCCTCTGCAAAATGTCCAAAGACTTCTCCTCCGTCCAATAAACCGCACCATGCATGTCATTGGGAGTCTTGCTGCTCCTATGCGGCTGCCGCTCTAGCATCTCGAACACCTAATTCGTCGTGTGAGACTGGTTGCGGCAGTGGCTCGCCTTTGAGAACTCGGATTAAGTTCAAGGGGCCAAAAACCAAAATTTGAGAATACCAGGACCTAGATGAGAATCTGGAACAAGTTTGAAGACTCTTAGTGCATTTCACTCAAATAACTTTGGCTTTATAAAAACAAATGGTTTTGTGATTATAATACCCAAAATTATTGACGGGTTCGTGAAATTAATTCCTTTGTTCAGATTAGAATCAACTTTGGGGCTCTTCTCATGACGTGCTGTTTTAAATTATTCAGATCAGGGGTTCTTTTTTCCCCTTGGCATGTTCTATCTTTCAAGCCGTGCTACTTATTTGTATTCATGTTTGTTCTTGTAAATATTATGAAAATACGGGCAAAGAGTTTACAGTGATGCAATATATCCCACTTAAACTCCCTGTCTGTAACGAGCATATCATCTCTTTAGGAATTTGAAAGATTATTTTTTTTTGGAGAAATTTTGAAAGAACACTTAGACAAGATTATATTGTATAACACTTCTATAGGTCTTAATTAGAGTTATGGACTTATAGTAAGGCAAGTACCACTTTTTATACTTCGATTTTGGGCACTTCACCCTTCCGGCCTTCCGTTATTTATCTGTGCATCATATGTTTATAACATTATAGACCTATTGAGGCTGAGCTCGTAAGTGTTTCATGCAATTTCTGTGTCGGGAGATATTCTAACAACAAGCATAACTCATTACAAATTATTTTCAATCTAGCAAAAAGTTGGCAGCCCATTTGAGAGTTTCCAAAAAAAAAAAGCCCAATTGAGAGGGTCATGAGGCGCGCCGTTCAGTGTTTTTGTTTGTCCTACATCCCGGTTGTAAGCTACTCATTCCCGGCTAAAATACTTAGGATATGTTTTTCTAGCGATGCATTCCGATTTCTTTTTTTGCAGCATCTTCCCCATTGAAGTGAACCGTTAGTTTTTTTTTTGACACTAAGGCTCCGTTTGGCAGTGATTGTTTAAAAACAGCTTTTCTAAAAAAAAACAGCTTCTCTTAATAACAACTTGTTTTGAAAAAAAATAGATTCTATGCAAGAAACACTTTTCAAAGTGTTTGGCGAAATAGCTTCTCTTATGAAACTAATGCAAAAATGAGTGGAGAAGTCATAAAAAGCTACATTTTTGTAAATTTTGGCTTCTAGTACAAAGTTGAGAAATGCTTTTTGAAAAGAGAAGCAGAATCTGTTTTGTTTTGAACCCTTTAACAAAGCTTCTTCAAGAATCCTGTGCAGAAGCAATTTTAGAATCCAATAGAACAACCAGGGGTCTAAGTCAGCCATTTGTTGTTGACCCAACATAATGCATTGCCATCGAAAAGGATTATGGCCCAACAAAAGACGCCTGGGCTACGGCCTATATATGGCTATGGGCCGTGAACAAATCTCATACACTCGGAGGAACAGTTGAGAACAGAGCTGAATATTAATGCGAGCCATCAGATGGGATTTCTCACGAACGGGATATAACTTGTATGTAGGCTTGTACTACACCTTTCTCTTTTTGTAGAGTATTATACATGTAAAATGAAAGAGAGTAGAGTATTATAGAGATGTAGTGTTTCTTGTTAATTAGATGACTCGATTGATCAGAAGAAGTCGGTTGATCTTGGCGTTAGTTTTGGGCTTTTATGCCAAAAACGCACGTGAAGTGAGCAATGGTCCTAGATTAGTAAAAGAAGAATCGTCTGAATATCTCGCAATCGTCAGTCCTGGTTCCCTGGAATACAAGAAAGCGACATGACATCAAATCATTGGCGTGCCCGGCGCAGCAAAGTCACGCTAGGTACTAGTTCAACGTAAATGGCAAACGTGCAAAACGACGTGTATAAACTCCTACTAACAGTGGTCGCGTCCTCCGACGGGGGTTGCGCGTCGGCCGTCAGCTCAGCGGGTGCGTCGTCGTTCGCGACGGCAGAGCTTATCGACCGCATGGACCACCGATCGAGCGAGTGCCGGCCGGCGAAAGCGAAAAGCAGCTGGAGGAAAGAAACGTGTGCGGCGTGCCGGGGCGGGGGAGGGGAATCTGATGATCTGATTTGTTCCTTTTTGTTCTGTGGTGTCCGCTCCACGCGCGGCAGCTGCTGGGCGCGGCGCCGTCGGTCGCGCTCTCCTCTCGCTCTGTGGATCCGCTGCTGCTGCCTTGACCGCTTGACGTACGTGTAGAAATAGATGGAATTGTGCATCTCGGCCATGCACAGTTACGTGTTATATATAGAGGTCAACCGACCTTCTTGTGTTACAAGTTACATGATTTAAGTACAAGAGATAGAGATGAAATATATCTCTAACGAACAGACATCTACACGGTTACAACAACCTAGATTACATGAAATCTCAACTACTTCCAACAGTCCCCCTCAATCACAACTGTCCAGGTTGAGATTGTACCGAAATAACTCCAACTTCCGCACAGTTAGAGCCTTTGTAAAACCATCAGCAACTTGATCATCAGTCGAAATAAATCGCACATCAAGCTGCTTATTTGCAACCCGTTCTCGCACAAAATGATAGTCTACTTCAACATGCTTTGTGCGTCCATGAAATACTGGATTAGCTGTCATATACGTAGCACCCAAATTATCACACCAAAGACACGGTGCGCGAGGCTGAGAAATTCCCAACTCACCAAGAACTGATTGCAACCAGATAACTTCAGCAGTAGCATTAGCCAATGACTTATACTCAGCTTCTGTACTCGATCTAGAAACAGTTGCTTGTTTCCTTGCACTCCAAGACACAAGATTTGATCCAAAGAAGACTGCAAAGCCACCCGTCGATCGACGATCATCAGCACATCCAGCCCAATCCGCATCAGAGAAAGCACTCAATAATGTAGACTTACTCTTTCGAATTTTCAGGCCAAGCTTAAGTGTACTCTGCAAATACCGAACAATCCTCTTAACTGCACTCCAGTGTAGAGTGGTCGGTGCATGAAGATATTGACAGACCTTGTTCACCGAGAAGGACAAATCAGGTCGAGTCAGCGTCAAATATTGTAAAGCTCCAACAATCGAGCGATACAAAGTAGCATCTTCAGGTCCAAGTAGAGTCCCTCCTTCTAGCGACAGCTTTTCAGAAGTTGATAGCGGTGTTGGAACTGATTTGCAGCCCTTCATACCAAGTCTTTTCACAATATCCGAGGCATATTTTTCTTGAGAGAGAATAATACCCGAAGACAAATGCTTGACTTCAATTCCCAGGAAATAGCTCAACTGTCCTAGATCTTTCAAAGCAAACTCAGCTCTTAGATCACACAACAATGCATCAACTGCAGCCGGACATGAACTGGTGACCACAATGTCATCAACATATATAAGAAGGAACATAGTGATACCTTTCTTATTATAGATAAACAAAGAAGTATCTGCATGTGATCCCTTGAAGCCAAGCTGTTGCAGCTTAGAACTGAGTCGAGAATACCACGCCCTCGGAGCCTGCTTCAATCCATATAGAGCTTTATCAAGTCGACACACAAAATGCGGCCGAGAAGGATCTTCATACCCAGGTGGTTGCTTCATATATACTTCCTCCTCTAGAACACCATGGAGAAACGCGTTCTGCACATCCAGCTGGCGAAGACACCAATTGTTGGACACAGCAATAGATAACACAAGGCGAATAGTAGCAGCTTTAACCACAGGACTAAAAGTATCCTCATAGTCAATACCATACCGCTGCTTAAACCCTTTTGCCACTAACCGTGCCTTGTATCGATCAATTGACCCATCAGACTTCTTCTTGATCTTATAGACCCATTTACAATCAATGAGATTACTCACTCCCTTGGCCGGCACCAAGTGCCATGTCTTGTTCTTCATCAATGCTTGATATTCATCCTCCATAGCTCCCCGCCAATTTGCATCACCAAGAGCTTCCTCCAGATTATTAGGTTCTCCTGTAGCACTCAGATGAGCATAACGAATAGTGCCATCGGTATAAGTCTTCGGCTTGCGAATATCATTCTGAAGGCGTGTGCGAGGCCGTGTAGAGGCAGGAGGAACCGGAGCTGGGACAGGCAGTGGAACAGCATCGGACACAGGCGCCACAGCAGGTCCGGGGGCCACCGTGTCACTCGCCAGGACTGGAGGAGAGCGATCGCGCGGCGCAGAATCCAAATCAGTTACGGCCGCTGCAGGCGGGACAGATGACGCGCGTGGAGGTGAAACCGCGTCCCGACCAGCAGCGTCCGAGGAGGAGGCGATCCGCTCGTGATCCGAGGCTGGCAGTTGCAACGGCGGCAACGGTGGCGCCAGAGAATCATCCTCGTGCTCTGCACCCGCATCCGCTTCAACGGGAGGATCCATAGCTACTTGTGCTGCACCTGCTGCATCATCAGAAACAGAACCTTGCACAGCACTGTCAGTTGGATTAGTAGCAGTATTAGGCACATTAGAAGAACCTAAACAAGTACTCCCAGCTGGTTTAACAAAGTTGGATGAAGGAGAGAAATTTCTGATCGTAATTGGGCTCCGGCATTTGGGTGAAGGCTAGCAAAAGGGAAAACAGTTTCATCGAAGATAACGTCACGAGAAATATAGACGCGACCCGAAGAAATATCTAGGCACTTATAACCCTTATGTTGAGTACTATAACCAAGGAAAGCACACCGTGTAGAGCGAAAAGATAGTTTATGAGTGTTGTAAGGGCGCAAATTCGGCCAGCAAGCACAACCGAAGGTCCGAAGCAATGAATAATCAGGTTTAGTGCCAAATAAACGTTCCATGGGAGTCTCAAAATGAATGACTCGTGATGGCAAACGATTGATAAGAAAAGTGGCTGTCAGATATGCCTCATCCCAGAATTTAAGTGGCATAGAAGCATGAGCTAGTAGAGCAAGGCCCTTCTCAACAATATCACGATGCTTACGCTCGGCAGCGCCATTTTGCTGGTGGGTGTGTGGGCACGAAACAAGGTGTTGAATCCCAATGCGTGTGAAAAAGGAGTTCAATTTCTTGTACTCCCCTCCCCAATCGGTCTGCATAGATATAATCTTTCTATTCAACAATCGCTCAACATGCTGTTGGAAGATATGAAATTTCTCAAAAACTTCAGATTTATAACGCAAAAGATAGATCCATGTAAACTTTGAATAATCATCAATAAAGCTTACATAATAGTTGTTCCTTCCTACAGAATTTGGAGCTGGACCCCACACATCCGAAAACACAAGCTCTAAGGGAGCTTTGGACACACTAAAGGACTTTGGGAAGGGAAGTTGACTACTCTTAGCCTGTTGACAGGCATCACACACCTTATCTAAATCTGGATCTCTAGAGAATGAGAGATTATTATTGCTAAGGACCTTTTGAACGATAGCAAGAGAGGGATGCCCTAGCCGACCATGCCAACGAGTCACAGAAGGCTTGACAGCACTCAGCACACACTTCGACGACGAATGCTCCAAGGAAGGAAACGGGTAGAGGCCATCTCTACACTTGCCGCGCAGGATTATTTTCTTCGTGATGAGATCCTTTACCAAGAAAAAATATGGGTAAAATTCAACACAGACACCATTATCACGAGTGAGACGATGAATAGAGATAAGGTTTTTGTGTGCATTAGGAACATGGAGGACATTTTTAAGATAGATTTTCTTGGAAGGAGTACTCAAAATAGATTCACCAATATGCGAAATCTGCATACCTGACCCGCTGGCAGTGTGCACTTGGTCCTGGCCTGCATACTTCTCACGCGCCGTAAGCTTGTCTAGCTCACCGGTTATGTGATCAGTAGCTCCGCTGTCGCCGTACCAATTTGGATCGACGCCGTAGCCCGGAGCAGTGGCTGCCGCATTCGCCGCCTTCTCTTCTCCAGTATAGTTCCGGTCGAACCGTTTCCAGCAACGGACGACCGAATGGCCGCTCTTGTTACAGAGCTGACAGATCACCTTGGGAGCCGAGGAACCCTGCTCACCACGCCCTCCGTACCCGCGGCAAAAAACCACCGCGACCAGCGTCACCTCGTCCACCATCTCTGCCACGGGGGCCGCGGACAAGTCCACGGTTGCCACGACCACGAGCCACGGCATTCGCCGAGGCTTGATAGTGACTGTTTTGCAGATCCAGGCGCGCTTCTGTGGACAGGAACTGGGCATAGAAATCAGTAAGGGTGATCTCTGAACGCGAGGTTACCGATTCGACGAACGGATTGTACTCAGCGTCCAGGCCGGTGATTACGAACGACATGAAGTCGTCGTCATCCAGCGGCTTTCCTGCAGCCGCCATCTCGTCCGCGAAGCCTTTCATCTTGTTGTAGTAGGCCGCGGCGGTCATGTCCCCCTTGCGAGTACTCGCAAGTCGGGAACGAAGCTGGATCATCCGCGCCCTCGACTGGGACGCGAACATGGAGTGGAGCGCCTTCCACACCTCAGCCGAAGTGGTAAAAGCTGCAACCTGAGCCAACACCTCACGAGACAGAGAGGAGTTGATGAAGCTCAGCACTTGTTGATCTTGAGCGACCCACAATGCGTGGGCCGAGTTGGCCACCAGCTCCTTCTTGCCATCCTTGCCGACGTCGATCATGGCCGGCGGCGTTGGAAGACTACCATCTAGGTAGCCAAAGAGCTGGGCACCACGAACAGCAGGAAGGACCTGCGCCCTCCAGAGAGGAAAGTTCTCTCGGGTAAGCTTCTCCGAGACGGTTTGGCCAAGACTCGAGTTGCCGGTGGTGGAAGATGAACTCGCCATGGCTAGATGTGTTTTAGAGGAGAGGCTCTGATTACCATGTAGAAATAGATGGAATTGTGCATCTCGGCCATGCACAGTTACGTGTTATATATAGAGGTCAACCGACCTTCTTGTGTTACAAGTTACATGATTTAAGTACAAGAGATAGAGATGAAATATATCTCTAACGAACAGACATCTACACGGTTACAACAACCTAGATTACATGAAATCTCAACTACTTCCAACAGTACGTGGAGCGACAAGGACGTGGATAAACCGAGCATTCCCGTTGCATGGCAGCGGCTTGAATTGATGATCCGTTGGGCGGCATCTTCAGTCAGTTCTCTAACCAGTTGGCCGCGAGAGCCTTGGTTGTCTTGTCTGCCTGCTAGAGTAGTATCAACCGTGTCTCACTCAATCCCATGCATCCAGTGACGAGTGCTGAGCCGGAGCGTGAGCGTCGAGAGCCCTGCTTGTCGCGGTACGGTGGTAATACCGTCCCGCCCCGCGTATTCAGGTGCAAGCTGAGCGATAACGTTGTTTACTTCTTCTTCTTTTTTTTTGAAACACGGAATAACGTTGTTTACTTCACCCAGCATCGCGTGTGATACTCCTGACCGAAAAACAAAGACACCGTGATGTGTTGATGGAAAATACTAAAATCAGCACGTGCTGAACGAACGCCGCAAACCAAACCAAAGGATGTGCTGCTGCAGCGTGTTGATCATAAAAGGGGAGTAGCTATATGACGAGGCCAGCCATGTCATAGTACTGCATACACACGCCAAAGGGGGGAAAAAAAGCGTGGCTCTTGCCTCTTGGCCGAACGAAGCTGGCGCCGTATACGCAATGTGGTCACCAAATCCTGAAGAGTACGATCGTTACTGAAGATGTTACGCGTGGCCGCGTGAAGCATGCATGGGAGGCTGTACAACGGGCCGGCCACCTCATGGCACGGCAGGTGCGTGGGAGAAGATAGGGTTGCCGCGGAGGATGTTGATTCAAGTGGACCCCACGACGCATGCGTAGCACAAGCTGCACAAGCTCTGTCTGGCCTTCGGCAGGCCCCAAGAGCCACTTCCGCGCGCAGAGTGGTACAGCTCTCAAATTTTTTTGGATGAATAGTACAATGAAGAATTTCTGTTTCGAACTGCAATTTTAACGCCATGATTGCAAGTTTGTTTGTTTTTTTTTTTTTTTGCGATGAGCGTCATGATTGCAAGTTATTCGCATTGACGAAGCTAAAAGTTAGTAATCGCTCCATTTCCTGACGAAATTCTCGCGGCTGTTGCGGCCGGAGAAATTTGTCGTTGTGCAGCAACTTGAGAAGTTGCCCATGTTGGCATATGCGATCCGGCATCCGAGGGGAGAGCTTTGTGGATGAGATGAGGAGGATTCATGGAATGGAATAAACGTGCGTTGCCCCCCGCTTTTCTGGGCGCGGTGAGTTGTCGCCGCGTCAGATGCCTCTTCTCTTCCCCGTGCCAGTAGCCCTTTCTCCTTCGAGATGCGATGCGATCCGCAACTCGCCGCCGATCACCCCAAAAGCGACGGGTCCCCTCGCGCGCACTCCAGATTGGTCGCACGGCCACATTCGCCCGCAAGTGGGCTTCATGCTCGTAACAGGTGCCGGCAGGCGGCAACAGCAGCAGGTGCTGACTGCTACAGCCTGCATGCTCCATGCCGGGGATTTCACGTGGTAATCAGCAGCAGCTGATTGGCTTTTTTTTTTTGCAAGGGGATTAGCTTTTGATAGTTGCGCGATCACGACGTGACGACACCAGAGGTACGTGTCAAAAGACGAGCGGCTTGAGAATCTTGGTTAATAACTAAGCATATCTTCATCATTATTTGGGCTTAGCTAGGGATTAATTTGGTTATCCACAACTCAAAATGTCATTTTCCGGCTATATGAACAACGTGCGATTTCATTTGCAGTCGTCTTCATTATCTTTTCCAACAACTGGCACTACTCTTGATACTATAACCAACACCACAAAGGTCCAACCGCAGCACTTTATTTAAGTACGAACCGAAAACATATATGCAGTACGAATGTACGATGCCACCATTGATATTGTGGGAGAATATTGTTTGTTCTCCATTCCCCCTATAGCTATCAGAACTCGATTCTTGAGATAGACCAGCGAACAGGATCGTCCACTGAAGCCCGGGGAGGATGGGAATATCCGATCAGATATACTACTAACCTTGTGAAATGCAAGTTGCATATAGTAATAGCCAAACAACTGAATTGTTTTTCATTTGGCCTGAAATATGAATCACGCCTTTTCTCGCTTCCTACGTTACAGCCAGGCCGGTTGCATCCCTGCCGGCCTTTTAAAAACCTTCTTCTGAGCTTAATTTACGCCTTTGCGTTCCACGAGATCGTATAATAATAGAATTATACGACTTCACTTGATTCGCTCGATCGTGAGCACGCTGTCTATTTGGACAAAGCATATAAGCATATATCCATATCTAGAAAGAAAAGAAACACACACATTCAAATAGAGAGAAGATGCAAACAATTGATTAATCCCGCTTAAAATGTCAAGCCGCAAGAGAAAAGGCGGCGGCTAATGAGACCGAGTGATCCATTCACCGCTGCATTTCTTGAACAAAAGAACTCCAACAGCCTCAAAAGTTTACTGCAACTCCCTCGGAGCGATCGAGATGATCCGTATTTCCTTGAAGCATTTGCATTTCCTCGTTTTCGTTTTCGTGACCAAACAACGTTGTCTATATGCCCAGCAACCCAACGGCCCTGCTTCCTTTCACGAGGTCCATTAGATGCTGTAAACATCATTAGCTCCTTGCAAAAGTAGTACTCCGATCCCTCCGTCTTAAAATATAGTGTACAACTAGTTTTGTCCTAAGTCAAACTTTTTAAACTTTGACCAACAATATCTAAAAATATATATTATTTTAAAGTAAGAGAGTTACATATCATGAAAGTTCATTTCAAGATGAATCTAGAAAAAGCATTTTCATGTTGTCAACCTTTATGATTTTCTAGATATTATTAGTCAAAGTTCAAGAAGTTTGACTTAAGACAAAACTAGATGTACACTATATTTTAGAACGAAGGGAGTACTACCAAGAACAAGCTCGATCGATATGGAGACTAGTAGTGCAGCCCGAGCCTCCTCTGCAAGTAGTAGTACTGTAGTAGTATAGGATATCATTAACCTTGCTTCACATGGTCCGCATTAGCAACGCGGCCTCTGTGGCCCACCGCTAATAAACGTAATTAGGAGTAATACTTTACATTAGCTAGCTCGCAGTGGGCTGTGACGCTGGCCTGGTGCTGACTGGGCCTTCTTATCCGCGCGCCGAAGCGAAGGGTCCACGCCGCACGACGACGCCCGCCCCGCCCCGCGCGCCGGCATAGAGTTCCAACAGGTCATCACGCGATTTCTTTATTTTACTGGCGCCCGCTCGCTCCGTCGGCTCGTCGCGGTCGCGCGCCTCCCCATGCTCCCGAGATCCTGGTCGGGCCCACCTGCCTGTGACCAGGCGCGGAGGTTCCCGTCACCCCGTGTGGCTGTAGCCGTTCAGGATCGCCGGGCCTTTGATCAGTTGCGCCTCCTCGTCGCCTGTGCTCCACTGTGTCTGTACTCTGTAGTAGCCTTCAAAGTTCAACCAATGGAGATGCATGCGGCACTAATCATATGCCTTTGCTAAACAAATGTTCGAGCTGAGATGCCTAGCCTCGTAGTATACGAATTCCTTTCGCTTAAATCTTTTTGACGACGACCTGTGTGTTCGGTCTAACTATACTTTATGTGCAATTTTACAGCTTCCAACGATCGAAAAGTTTGCTTTGAACTTTTTAGAAAAAGTATCTGTTGATGAACGCGGCACTACTCCAGACCATAGATTTTGACTGCACTGTCCAGCACCATTCACGGAGATCCGTTCCTTTCCTACGTGCCTCCTGGCTCACTCCATTTTCTACATGTTTACAAGTTTTAGACGGAGTATTATATGTTGATGGCTGTTGTTTACAGCAGACAACCACGTTGTCAGATCGGCCGCTCTTTGAGTACCCCGGTTCCAGCCAGGCTTCTTCTTCCCCCTCGCGTCAGAGATCCAACCGCAGGACCAGGACCAGACACAATGCTTAACAAATCCTATCCTGTCGCACATCTCCACATGGCAGACCGACGCCAGAACTCCATCCGGGCTAAACAAAAAAATGTTTCACTATCACCGAGAGCCGAGAGGTAAAGCTCGGGCCGGGAGTTGGCTGTGCAGGTGGCGGGCGATCAGGCAAGGTATATAACCGCACTGTGGCGACCAGTGAGAGGCACCACGAAACGAAATCTGTCTCATCCACCTCTCTGCCGCCGCCTCATTCGCTCACTTCCCAATTCCCTTCCTCCTTCCTTAAAAAATCGCGCACGGTTAACATTTCTCTCGCGCTCCGCTCGCTTTTCCTTTCCTAATCCGCGGCGCAGGCGGGATCGAGACCTAGAGCAGGGGCGGGCGGGCCGAGGTGAGTAATGGCGGTCGAGGAGACCGCCGAGAGCTGCGGCAGCCACGCCGCCGGCGGTGGCGGCGGGGCGGCGTCGGGCCCCGCGACGTCGTCCTCGTCGGCGGGCGCCGCGGCGCAGGCGCGGAAGCAGCAGCAGCAGCAGCACCACAAGCTCGAGGTCTACAGCGAGGTGCTCCGCCGCCTCCACGACTCGGGGATGCCCGAGGCGCGGGCGCCCGGCTTCGACGACGAGCTCTGGAGCCACTTCAACCGCCTCCCCGCCCGGTGCGTGCCTTGCCTCCGCTCCGCGGCGTGTGTTTTGCTGCAGGCGGCGGTCCGGACTGATCTCGATTTTGGTGTCTGCAGGTACGCCATGGATGTGAACGTGGAGCGGGCGGAGGACGTGCTCACGCACAAGCGGCTTCTGGAGCAGGCGAGGGATCCGGCGCAGCGGCCGGCTTTTGCCGTGCGAGCCGTGCAGGTGACCGTTCTAGAACGCAATTCCGGACGCCGCTTCGCAGATTTTACCCAGTTATTATATAATTCCACTGTCTGTTGATCAGAGTCGGTGGTAGTGACCGATCCTGGAATGGATAACCCTCCTCTTTACCCTCCTCTTTAGTCTTTTCCTTACTTTAGCCAGTTATGTCGTCGGTGTGAAGACGACACTGCTTGTATCAATTGGGTTATCCGCTGGGTTCATTGCTTTCGAAACAGAAATGCACCTTACCCGATTAGTTTTGAAATTAGTCTAATCAGCTATTGAGATGACTTGACCTCATTGTTTTATGATGCTCCTACGCTTTCTATCTATGGAAATTTCCTTCATGATGCCTATTGCTTAGTGTCTATGCTTTCATCAGTCAATTAACTGAACTTATAAACCGAGAGTTTAAGCTCCTCCGCAAACTGATCCAGTGTCAATGCTGCTTTTAGTCAGTTGTATGTTAAGGATTCTTGATGGCAACTCATCATTTTTGGCATACACTTTTTTTTTATTTTCCTTTTCTTAACTGCAATGACAGTAGCAACTAGCAGTATTATTTAAAGACCTTCAATTATTGTTGGTATTATCCTTATTGGAGAGTCTTGATTCGTTAGGTATCTCCAATTCTTGATGGGAATCAGACTGATGGTGATTCGAACACTGCAGGGGAGGAAGTTGCTTCAAGGCTCTTGAACAGACAACAAAGGTACTTGAGTTTTTTTTTTTTTCAATCAGTTGAGTACTTTGGATGGTCCACAAATGTCTATTATCTTGCCTTCCTGCAATGCGGTGCCAACATATATATTGTTGGTTGGTTTCATCTAGTTCGTATTTTAATATGTATGCTCGTATTTTCAGCATACACCCTCCTCCCGCTTTTGGTTCTTCTACGAATCTTGAGGCCCTTGCTCTTGAAGCTAGTAAGTCTCATGGCCAAGATCATGATAGCACCTCTGATAATGGTCGATCTCTCTACAGGTACTCTTCGCTTCTAAAATCTACTTACCTTAATCTTGTATCGTGTCTTATGTCACCTCAGATGTTTGATCTATTTGAAAACTAGACTGTAGGGAAAGACATGCTCCAGATTTTCAATTTAAAATTAATGTGGATATGAATCCCTTCTAGCTAGGTGCAAATTTGAGCCCTTGCCAGTATGTTTTGTCTCTTAGAGGAATTCTTTGTTGCCAGTTACCTTTGGCTTGTATGCTAGTATTTGTGTATTTCACTGTTAAATCTATGTCACTATGTGTAGCTTGGGAGTTAATGGTGTATATGGTATAGTGTAATTCTGATTGTGTTTTTACTTTGGAAGTGCTTGTTTCTGTGCAGCAGGAAATAATTTTTGTGTATATTATTTCAGGCCCATGCATGAAATCACATCTCAACCATTGACAAGCCAAAAATTCTCAGTGAGGTAAACCTATGTAACATGGTGTTTTCGTTAAAGATGGTTTATATCTTCAAAATCTGATGCATATCTATCTTTCTCCTTCTGTACATATTGTACATTTTAACTGATATCCTATGATCTCCGCTTGAGTAAATTACTAGTCAATAGTCTTCTTATTCTTTTTTCTGATACTCACAGATGACATCCCTGCTTTGGCGAACTTGGTCTAAATATTCAAGAAGCACATGCGTTCTCAACAAATGATGGTTATTCACTCGATGTCTTGTTGTTGTTGGTTGGCATGATGAGGTATTTATTATCTAATTTTTTCTGGTTATCTTTTGCCAACGACTATTCTGTCCTGTTCTTCTTTTTATATAGCCATTTGGGCCTTTCAAATATGCATCAAGAGATTAAGAGCTCCTGGAGTGCTGCTTGTAAATATAATGAATTATTAATTGGCTAAATGATGGTTTGATAACAAACATGGGATATGCTGTTGCAAAATGTTCTTTGCTTAGGATTTGATCAACTCAGTAAATGCAAGACATTCGTGGATATACTGTATACACTCAACAATTTCATATTGTCGATACCCATATTTTTAGATATTTTGAGGAATTATTTAGGAATATCAAGACATTTAATACATGAAAGGGAACCTAGAGATAGGCTCCGAATCTGTTACTATAGATTGGAGGTCGCCTGGAATTAACTAGGACTCTAGGAGGCGGTAACCTGCTATAAATTATACATGTAACCCCCATATGAGGAGGTATCTGACGCATCCTGCAACCCTAGCAAAATTGGGTCACATTCACACGGTCCTCATTGGACGTAGGGTTATTAGCCTCTGGGAGGTCCGAACCAGTATAAACCCTCTGTGCACCTGATTGATCTGTTGCTGTTCGTTGCTCCCTCGATCAAATATCTGCCGCTAACAGTGCATGGACGCATATGAATCAGGCTAAAGTTAGTATCTTCAAAATCACAAGGGTACCTGAAATAATAAGTAATGTTGGTAACTGATATCTATGAAGTACCAATTAATTCCTCAAAAAAGAAAAAAAGAAAAAGAAAAGAAGTATCCAGTCGTGTGTCTGTGTTTGTACATTTGCTTTGATGTTCTCTGTCTCTTTCTATTCACTTGCCTATCTTTTATTTAGGAAACAGAGGATTTAGTAGAAGCAGACAGAAGGAAATTGGCAGGATTGAAGAGGTGAAACATTTGACTTATTCATTCTGATTTAGTAATGCCATAATTTAGGATTCATTTTTCTGTATCCTCATTTCCTACTTTGGCATGGATTTGACAGACTCAAGCATGGTCTTCATCTCATTCATGGTTACTCCAGTCGAAAAAATATGCAGATTGTAGAGAATTCAACAGCTGATCGTGTTGAAATACCAACAGATGGTGCTAGTGAATGGGAAATAGATGTAAAACTACTCAAGTTTGGGAAAAAGTAGCATCCGGATCATATGGTGCATCTGTGAGTGTTTGTTGCTAGTTATCCGGAAAAATCTGCTTTGAGCTTTTTGTTGTTGTCGTTAACTTACCTGTCTCTCTTTCCAGTTACCGTGGTACATATTGCAGTC